>JAQPPZ010003260.1:1505000-2731666 GCA_028583015.1 Wollemia nobilis | reverse complement strand
ATCTAGTTTGGTCATTGCAAATTTTTATGCAGGATCTAAAAATCAAGCAACAGTGGCATGTAGGGACATGCTACAATTTTGTGTAAATAAGCTGACATATAAATAAAAGCCTATTAAAGGCACATACAACTAAATAAGATGATTGGTCAAACAAGAGAGCAATATGACAAAGACAAGTATTTGAATCAAGCACTAGGTAGTACTTATATGCTTGAAATAAAAAAGGTGTTCTTCATTTGCTTGTCGTCTAAGCTTGTAATTGAAGTCTATCCCAAGATATTTGTACTTTGTTAATTCTTCAAGAAGCCTCTTTTAAAATAAAAATTTAATCGATTTGTTTTGTTGGAGAATATCAAAATCTTGGACTTGATATTTAATTGCATACCTAGCTCCTTGGAAAAGTGGCTTAGGGGATTTAAGTGCTCTCTCAATCCTTGTGTTGACCTTACAATCAAAATGAGATTGTTTACATACCAAAGAAGTCTCACTACATATTCTCTCAATAGAACATAGTCCTCTCCTCCAAATTTAGTCATTCTTCTAATTTTTCAATATATAAACCAAATAAAATTGGGGATAGTAGGCATCCTTGTTTAACTCCTATGTCACTTCTAAAGCATTTTGAAAGGACTACTTGAATTCTATTTTTTAAACACACAGAACACATACCATTACACATGCACACACGTCGTGGTTTGAACCTTGGACCTCCCAAAAAGAAGCCAAAGTCCTAACCATTGTGTTGTCTCCATCAGGACTTGAATTCTAATTTTAGGTCAGACCTCCTCATAAAGTCTATGAATTGTTGCTTTATATTGTTATGGTATGCCTAGGTCTTCCATTCTACTCCATAGTTTACTTCAAGATACTATGTCAAAAAAAGTCTTGAACTACACAAAGCAACATTAAAGATCTCTATTTTCATTTCATATTTTTTAATAATGTCTCAAAGTGATATTATAATCTATTGTTGAGTGTTTTGGTCTAAAACATATTTATCCTTTAGTCCTCTCTTCTTGTTCTTCTATACGCTTAATGATTCTATCAACTATGCTTCTAAAGAACCATAAAGAAGAGATTATCCAAAATGATCTAATAATTTAAAGGACTATATAGGTATCCGCTCTTAAAGAAATAAATTACTAATATAATTAACCTTAAAAATATATATTAGATTTGACCTTAACCTTTAAAATGCCTCTCATACCTAAACCTATATAAAATCCTCATAAAATAATCTCAAACTAAACTAAATCACCATTAATTAAAAAATAATAATACTTTTTTAAAATTATAATAATAATAATAATTTAATATATTTATAATTCACAAGTCCAACAACCACCCATTCAATAAAAAAACATTAACCTTTCAAAATTAATTAAACCTTTAACTAACCTTTTCTTAAGAATTTTCAACTAAACCTAATATAAAATTTTTACATAATAATAATAATAATAATAATAATAATAATAATAATAATAATAATAATAATAATAATAATAATAATAATAAAAAAACTAGACTAAAACACCATTAATTAAAATTAATAATTTATAATTCACAAATCCACCAACCAAATGTTGGCCTTTCAAAATTAATTGAACCTTTCACTTGCTAATGACTTTTTCTTAAGAATTTCCACCACTCATTCCTGGTTACTGCTTTGCAAGCAGTGCAAGCAAAGGGGATCGCCATGAAGGCAAAATTCGAAATTCTGCATTATTTTTCCACGCGCTTTACCTCGCCGACACTGCCCAATTTTCCACGCGCTTTCCAGCACCGACACTGTTTTTCGTGCCCCTACGACGAGCTCGACTCTGTAATAACATACTCGCATAGAAGTTCGTTCACACAGATCACCTGTTTTCAGCCCCAAATTATTGCTCTTTCGCTTTGCTACAGCCATCCATCTACTCGGACCACAATGGTCTCAACTTCGTCTTCTACTGGAAACGACTCTCAACCCCTAGTTGGCTGGGGTAAGTTCTGACGCCTTAGTTCACATTGCCATTTTTTCTCCAAATTACGCCCAATCTCGCTTGGTGTCTGGATGAGCTCACGCTGTTGCTCCAAACTGGCAAGAGAATTTTTCCCATCTTCTATCATGTTGAGCCTTCTCATCTACGATGGGTGGCCCCAGGAAGGGGATTTTACTCTGAAACATTTTCCAAACACGAGAATGACCACAAAAGCTCGAGGAATGGAAAATGGCACTTTCCAAGGCTTCAGCTATCTCTGGTCATGAAGTCAACGAGCGTCAGAAGTAAGCCTTAAAGGCTCCTTTCTTCGTCGAAATTTTCTAGATTGCATGTTTCTATATTTTCGTATTTAGTTAATAATTCTATTGCCGTAATTGCTGATTATTTATTGTTAAATATTTACTTTAGTGATGAGGGGCTCGTGCTCAAGAAAATTGTAAATAATGTTACGAAGGAGATAAAATCGTAAATAATGCTACGAAGGAGATGAAAAACATGCCATTATTACACGTTGCTACACATCCAGTTGGGCTGGATGAAGCCGTAGAAGAATTCCAAAACTTTGTGGAGACTCGATCTCAATGTGCACAAAGCAGACAGAATGTCAAAATTGTGGGGATTGTGGGTCTAGGGGGGTGTGGTAAAACCACACTAGTAAAAGAGTATTTTAACCAGAAAATGTCCTCTTACACACAGTCCAGTTTTCTTTCTGACGTTAGAGATGCTGCAGCTAAAAATAGGCTGCATGACTTACAAAAAAAACTTCTAGAAGACCTGGTGCATATCAAAGAGGCAATTCATCATACAAGTGAAGGCAAGAGAACTTTGGAGCATCGCGTGCGATCTGTGAAGGCGCTCATTGTATTGGATGATGTAGACCACATCGACCAAATAGAAGCCCTGTTGCCGTTGCAGGGCAATTTGCAACCAGATAGTTTGATTATAGTCACAACGCGTGACTCAGGTGTTATTGAATCCTCTGCCTCTCTCTCCCCGTCTGTCTTTGTCTCTGTATATAGAAAAAGAGGTCTGGATCCGGTTCATGCTAAACAACTTTTTTGTTGGCATGCTTTCTTACAAGCCTCGCCAGTGAAGGGCTTTGAAGATTTGGTTGAAGAGTTTTTAGAAGCTTGTCAAGGATTGCCTCTATCCCTCAAAGTTTTAGGGGGGCAGCTTTACAATAAAACTGAGAACTATTGGAAGTCTCAATTACACAAAATCTCCAAAATATTACCTGACGACATTAAGCAGAGACTGAAAGTAAGCTATGATGCCCTGGATGAAGAACAGCAACAAATATTCCTGGATATAGCCTGTTTCTTCATCGGAGAACAAAAAGATATGGCTATTTCAATATGGGATGGATCAAGCTCGGACGGCTTTCTTTGGAGCGGTTGGCACGGTTTTCAGATTCTTGAAAATAAGTGTCTTGTTGAGGTGGACCATGAGAACTGTATAAGAATGCACGATCACCTTCGTGATTTAGGGAGAGAAATTGCAATTAAAGAGACGCCTTCTCGTTTTTGGTCCCATTCGCAGTTTGTTAATAGTCAGAGACCCCTCGAGGTGAGCTTAAAATTTTATTTTATAAGCTATTGTCGATGTATGGATGCATTTAAATCTGCTCTATTTTCTGTCAGCTAGTTCAAATATTTTATCATTTTCCAATATAATGTTTGTCATTCAGGAGAGACTGCCCATGAGGGGGATAATGGCCGCAACAGGTTCCTTCCCTGATGGTTATTGTAACTTGCATTATGAGCCGCCTTTCGAAGAGTGCATGCAGCTGTTAATGGGGCACTCAACCAGCCGGTCCAGGAGGCTTACGCCTTCCGCCCTTGGGTTACAACTTCTTGTTGTGAGAGGCGATTATTTTAAGGAACAATTCGCGAAGCTATCAGAAGAGCTGGTCTGGCTTCGCTGGTATGATTTTCCGCATGGAAAGCTTCCGTCATGGCTTTCAACGGAAAACTAAGAGTTTTGGAGCTTTATCGGCCCGAGAGATTAAGGGAACTGTGGGGGCCTAATGACGCTGTAAGTATCTTCCTACACCGCTCTTTCTGAACTATATGTTCCATAATGGTTTACTCCTAACTTGCTTGAAATTTGGCTGCAGCCTCCTTCGCAGTTGAGAGAGCTCATTATTAATATGTCAGACATTTGTAATTTGCAAATGATTCCGGAGACAATAGGATTCCTGAAGCACTTGAAAAAGATAGTGTTGAATAAGATTGAGATTAGCAGTCTCCCAGAAGAGTTTTGTCTTCTGGAATCCTTGGAGCACCTGGAGCTACCAAGTTTTTCATATCTATCATCCCTGCCTACCCATTTTGGGAATTTGAGAAAGCTGAAGTATATAAATTTGAGGGGATGCCAGAGATTGACGGCCTTGCCAGTGTCTTTTAACCAGCTAACCGAGCTACAATATCTTGACTTATCATTCTGTGAGAATCTCCAGTTAGAAAAAGACATTCTAGAAAACATCACAAAACTTGAGAAACTAAGACTTGGTGGATGTTCCAAATTGCAACAGTTGCCCAGTGAAATTACAAGGCAGATGTATTTGAGAGAGCTCTGTTTGTCACATACCGGATTGAGGGAATTACCTGCTGACATCGATAGACTGGCCAAATTGGAAGTGCTGGAGATAGGAGGCCATTGCTTGACAAGCTTACCGACCTCTCTGGGAAATTTGTCCTCTTTAATCAAGTTGAAGATTGAAGATTGCCCCGAGTTGAAATGTTTGCCCTCTTTGGAAAATTAGTCCTCTTTAATCAGGTTGAAGATTGAAGATTGTCCCCAGTTGAAACATTTGCCATTTCTGGGAAATTTGTCCTCTTTAATCAAGTTGAAGATTAAAGATTGCAGAGGACTGAGCCATTTTCCCCGTTTGGGATGTCTTACTCGCTTAGAACATCTAAAGTTACGGGGTTTAGATTTGAAGGCTTTACCAAGAGGATTTGGGCAACTGTTTAATCTTCAAAATCTAGAGATTTCTTTTTGCACAATTGCAAATCCATAAGAGAGCTATTCCAAGAAGCTCAAATTTCCGAGGCTCAAACGCATATTTCTGTGCAATACTAAATTTATCACCATCTCGATTTCCGAAGATTGCTGTCCCAGCCTTGAAGATCTATCTCTTGTTGGAAACGCCATCTCACGTTTTCTTCCCATAGATCTAATGGAGATAGAAACCCTAACAACAACACTCAAACGCCTGGATATATTTCGTTGTCAGAATCTGAAGAACATAAGGGGTGTTGCGGGTCTTGCGAAACTCCATTCCTTGGAAATAAAAGACTGTCCACTGTTGGACGAGCTGCCCAGTTTTGCCACTCTTGTGGAACTTCGGAACTTCCGGATAAAACAGTGCCCACACATACATGAACTGCCCAGTTTCGCCTGTTGCACTTGCTTGCAAGAGTTGGAGGTTCGAGTCTCCCACAGAATCACGAAAATCGAGGGCTTAGAAGAATTGAGATCATTGGCTACACTGAAAATTACAGCATATCGGCTATTGAAACATGCATTCATCCAAATATACCGGTAATAAAACTTTGTTAGATGTGTTGAATGATTATTATAATTTTTATTGTGAATCAAAAATCGACAACGTGTCTAACTATTTTTTTTTTTTTTTTGTCATGTGCAGAAATGGCCACGGGAAATGCACATAGTGGGAAGGGCAGTGGAGGATGTGGAGTCGGTTGTAGGATCTCTCAGTTTCCCGGACTTCACTGTTGTCGATAAGCTACAGTGGAGTTCCAGCATGGCAAGATGGTAAATGAAGGCTTCTCTGTCGAATGCAAGCCGTCTGATCGGATGCTTTGTTATATTTAATCGCCGTCCCCATTGGCTGCAGATCAGTTTCTTATCTTGTTGTGTGAGTCCGGAAACCGATTGTAGCTATGTTAGTTATATGCCTTTGAGAGATCGTTTCCGAGTCCGCAGATATTGCAAACAAGTCTACATAGGTGTGTTGCCTGGCTTTGACTTAGATAGGTGTGCTAATGACTCGACGAGGGTGTTTCTAAGACTTGAGAGCGATGAAGACGTCGTAATAGAGAAGGGAATGGTGGTAATAATGAGCGACTGGGAAGAGGGGAGAGCTTTTGAGGTACTTCACAGATTTTTGAAGCCTTGATATTCATCACACTTTTGGGAAACACTTGGGAGCCACAGAGACATTAATTTTTGAAGCTTTTGAAGCTTTTACATTCATCACATTTTTGGGAAACACTTCGAAGCTATGGAGACAGCTATAGAGAAGTCAAAATACAAGACACAAAATTGTTGCTGTAAAAGAAACAATTTTTTACTGATTACATTCAAATGAATTGATTAGAACAAGTGCGGACATATTTTATATATATAGTTCTCTTTATTTTTTTTTTTCAATTGGTTTCTTATCTATAAACATTCATTTTTCTTTTTTAATAAAAGCATTATTTTAATATGTTTTTGTCTTTTTATTAAGTATAAACAATTTTTTTTTTACAAAAACCATTATTTTTAATAGCATGTTTTTTCTATTTTTCATTAAACGTTATTTTTTAGCATTTTCTCTTTTAATGCTTAAAGTATTAACATCTAACATCTATTTCATCCTTGTAAAATTTTATTTTGATAATACTTTAGTAAACACATCAACAAGTTGGTTATCAATTTTGTAAAACTTCATTTTAATCTAACTTTTTGTGATAATATTTTTAATAAAGTGGTATTTGATGTCATTATGCTTAGTAAGACTATGGAAGACTAGATTTTTTGCTATGGTAATTACATAGTATTGTCATAATGAATTTTTGTTGCCACATTTTGGTTCATGTTTCAAATATGCTAAAATCTTCTTCAACCAAATTGCTTGACATAAAACTAATGTTATTGCAATATAATATTTTTTTGCTAATGACAATGCAACAATTTGCTTGACATGAAACTAATGTTGTTATAATATATTCTTATTCTGCTAAAGACAATGCAACAATAGACTGCTTCTTTGAAGACCAAGAAATGACACTTGATCCCAAGCTAAATACACTTCTTAAATAATTTTTTGATTATTAACGGATCCTGCCCAATCACTATCTGTATATCCAACCAATCTAAAGTTATTAGTTGATGTATACAAAATACCAAAGTTACTTGTACCACAAACATACCTAAGTATTCTTTTTACTATACAAATCTCACTTTTTCTTTCATAAATCTTAAAATCAAACTTACAACATTCATGATGTCAGGTCTAATAGCAATAAGATACATAAGACTACCAACTAAACTTTTGTATAGTATAGCATCTATCTTATTGCTACCATCATTATTGACTAACTCTTTGCTCATATGCAAGGGTGTGTTTATTGGTTTGCAACCTTTATTCTAAACTTATCAAGCAAATAAACTACATGCTTTTCTTGTAAAAGAAAAATGTCACCATTCAATTGTCTTACTTTTAAGCAAATGAAGTAATGTACCAAACCCAAGTTTTTCCTTTCAAATTCATTCTTCATGGTGTTTTTAATTCCTTTATTAACACATTGCTAGTGTTGGTGTAAATCAAAACATCAACATAAAGGCAGACAATAAGTAAATCATTAGTACCTCTAGATTTTACATAGAGTGTGGGTCCATTTTCACTCTTGTTGAAACCATTTTTTTGAAAATACCCATTTATTTTGCTATACCATGCTCTTGGTGTTTGCTTGAGTCCATAAAGAACTTTTTCAACTTGTAAATATTTTGTTCTTGTCATCCAATTTTATAACTTGGTGGTTGTTCTACAATAACTTCTTCATCCAAGAAACAATTCAAAAAGGATGATTTAACATCAATTTGATATGTTGACCACATAAATTATGTTGCCAATGCCAAAGCAGTTCTTATTATATCCAACCTTGCAATAGGAGCATATGTTAGAAACCTTCTAGTTAAAATAAGCGCATCCACATAAATATTGCAATAAAAGCAATAAATCATGAAAGAATGTAATATTGCAATATAAAATGGAAATGCAACTATATTAATCATAATAAAATCATAATACAAAATCACAAGCCTTTTTGAGAGGGTAACCTCCTAAACAAAACTTTGGTTCGATATGCAAAAAAGATACATCCATCTATTCCCATTTATCTTTTTAAAGACTCTTTGTAACCCTAACCCTAATTCTCAAGGGTTGGCTTACATGCAAGTGGCCACCTAAGCTAGAATCTTCTACCATACAAATAATTACATTCTTTATATCGGTTAAATTAAATGGCTTCACTTGTCTAGATGCCTCATGTGCCACATATCATTACAAAAAAATACATAATATCATTAGGATAGATCCCCACATTAGAAAGGGGGTAATTACATAATAATGTTAGGATGGGGTCCTAACAACATAAGTCTCATTGTAATCTATACTTGATTGTTGTGAGAAGCCTTTAGCTACTAATTTTACTTCGTGTCTTTCAATGGATTCATTAGCTTTATATTTTATTTTGTAGACACACTTTACAAATTCCTAGTATCTACTCTATATAAAACTTGTGGAATAGAAGGAGCAAATTGGGAGGAAAGGCTACCATTTTTTTTGTGGGTATATAGAACAACTTTTAAACCAATAACAAAGCACACAGCTTTCTAGTTGATGTATGGATAGGAGGCAATGGTGCCAGTTGAATTCTTGATACCAAGTTTGAGAGTCACGATAGAGCATCACTTGGGTGATAAATAAAGTTTGGAAGAGCAACATACAACACTGATCAAGTTAGATGAAATATGAGTCATGGCACAATGGGTGATTGAGGTAGCTCAGAAAAGAAGGAAGGTGTGGCATGACAAACACTTTAAGAAGCTAGAACTTAGTTCGGGTGACTTAGTTCTAAATTTTAATGGGAAGAGGGAAATCAAGCCTAGTAAGTTGAAGACTTTATGGCTTGGTCCCTATAAAGTAGTAGAAGTAATGAATAATGGAGAAGTCAAGTTGCAAAACTTGAATAGGACGAAGGTACCTGACACTATAAATGGCTCAAATTTGAAGCCTTAGAAAGTACAGTGCTTATTCATTTCTTCAGAAGAGATTGAATGAAGAAGACAAGCGAAAACTCAACGGAGAACTCAAGGTGAGCAAGGCCCATCATAGGAAGAACCTGACATGACTCGCACATTTATTTGCAGAAGGAGATGAGACAAGACCAACCATAGAACAACAAGAGTTGGTACCTCGACCCGAAGAAATAAGAAGATTATGAGTGCATGTCAGATTTGTAGATGGGACCGAACGAGTAGAAGAGGAAGATGAAGAATGGATTCCTCCAAATGAAAGAGGATATTAGGAGATATTACTATTACCCAAAAATAGGAGAAGGCAAGCAGAAGCACCCCAAGTGAACATAAATAGGATGTATCTTCGGGTGGAGTGTAGAGAGCTACCCCCACACGCTGAAGGATGAAGAAGGATATGGTTAACAGTATGATACGAGGTTAGATTGGAGACCTTTAAAATAGAAGTTTTAGAAGAGGATAGGAATGAGATCATCGATGAAGAATTGTCTAGACTTACTCCATTAGCTCAGATATGGCTATTACAATAGAGAATGTGACTGTAAAATCAACAATTGCAAGAATAATATCAGACATTGCGAGGTCATAATGCAAGGTTGAGAGAAAAAACCATCCAAGAATTGGATAGTACAATACGAAGGCTGGATGAACAAAGAACAACTAGGCTACAGGAGCTAGAAGGCGAATCAAAGGATGATGAGGGGACAACTCCAAGGAGTGGTATAAGAAATGATAGTGCAAGCACAAGTTCATAGATACCACCAAGTGATCCGCCAATGATGAATGAAGATGTAGAGATGCTATGGCGAGATATTGAGGAAGCAACCACATCACCTGAATCACAAGGCAATGTACGGTTGGATTTGAATGACTCCAATGATGAAGGAATGCCTTGGCTAGTAAGGGAACCTAACACAAAAAGTAGTGATGATGATGATTACCTAGGGAATCCCCAAAATCCTTGAGATAATTGTGATCCCCCAACATGTACAACAACACAACAATAACTAGGGAGATCATAGGGGAATCAAACCAACATTAATATGCAAGCATATATAATAGCTCATCGACAGCTAAGAAGACAAAGGAGAGAAGCAAGAATATTGGAGAGATTGATGATTTTGCCAATAGATTGTGCGAAATAGAGAGAAAAGAATCGCAATGACTCAAGTTCTGAGATAGATTTTTTATATGCATATAGAGAGGTCTTGGCAAATTCATCTCTGCAAATATTATTCGAGGAAATAATATGGAGATGTCGCTTAGCATGTGTAGATCGTAGAATCAGAGCACTGTGATAATTATCACCAAGCACAAGAAGAATTAGAAGTCCAGTAGCCAACACTGAGTTGGTAGAGATAAATCTTGATAACCGAGGTATTCAACTATGAAGTGAGCAAGGACAAGGTGATATTACAATTAGAGGAGGAAGAGGACGAGGAAGGTTTTAACCCCCTACTCCTATATGGATGGGAGATACACCCTTAGCTTGTTAGAACTGGATAAGGAATCTGTAGGGCTTACCACGAATGAGAGGGATCCTACCAAACCCCACAAGGCATTATCCATTAGGACGACCATCCCTAATCCAACAAGGACCTCGAAGAGTGGTAGGCAGCAGAGGATTACTCCAACAAAAGGAGGAATCACCATTAGCATAGAGAAACCCGATGTCAAGAGAAATAGGATGGGGAAGACACTTGCATGGTAGAGGCCTTGCTGGTAGAGGAAGAGTGCATTTTGCAGATGAAAGGAACCAAGGACAACAAAGGATCTGATCACCAAGTTTGGAGCTAGAATTGATTTGAGGAGATAGGTGGATAAGTCGCTCTAATGATAGCAGAGTAGTAACGACACCGCTACCAAGGGATAAATCACCTATACGATAAGAGGAAGGAACAGAGGGTGAAGATACTCTAGCTTACAATTATATAATTCCAAGTTGTACACATGGTACAGGAAGGCCAAGGAACTTGGTAACATCACAAGTAGAGATGAATCAACCTAGAGATCAAGTGGTGTCAAGCGACACAACCACTCAAAATTTCATGATCAAACCTCCAAGAGAAGAATTTGATGGGATCGTACAAGTGAATGTCACTGTGCGATTTCCACGACGGTAAGTATAAATAGATTAGGAAATGAAAAAAAGGAAAAAAATAATAAAATGCCTTAAATTGTGAAAATCCTTTGGGATGCAATTAAGAAGGAAGTGGGTTGAAAATCGAAAACGACGACCTCTTCAAGGAGAGAGAAAAATAAAAAAATCTAAGTGATAGATCATACAAAGTCAAATTAAGGTTGAAAAAGCATAAGTAAGAGATCGTACACATAAAATTAGAAAAAGTACATGCAAAATCATACAAGAAGACATGTTGTACATTTTGGATCATACAGTATACAGTTCTGGGCGTAGTTGTACGATTTTCAACTATTGCATTTAATGTTCGCATGTGTGGAACGATGAGTTGTCGAAAAATCACGGGAAAAAGTTAAAAATCGCATGAAAAAATGATGAGTTGTTGATCATCCAGGCAAGGAATATGAAAAGACATGCAAAGTGGTGCAATTTCAAATTTGGAGCGGTTAGGGTTTGAAGATAGTTTAAATACAAGGCTCACCCTAGAAATTTTTAAAACCGTACAAAGAAGAATTTGAATTTTTCAAGAGGATGAAGGTGAAAAGCATACAATTGAACAGAGACGACTACGTGGGTATTGAAATACATTAGTGAGCTATAAAAATTGTAGGACCCATATTTTAATTAGCACCATAGAGACTTTTCACACTCGAAGAAATCAAACTGAATGAGAAAAAGCAAGGGTTCGACTTCATTAAAATCTGTTCAAACAAAAAATTGTAGTAGCAAGCATTCAAATACAAATTAGGTTGTTGAAAAATGTACATTAGGGTTCAAGAAAGTTACGGATTGGAGCCGGAGCAGAGAAATTGTAGGGAAAAGAATGCTACAAACCCTAATCTAATAAAAGTAGCCAAAAACAAACCTGGAGAAGACAGAGGAAAGGAAGGAGAAGACTATACAACCCTATTGAATAGCCAATCATTTTTGTTTTTGGGGATAAATTATGCCAAGTATGGAAAATTTGAAAAATTGCTCCCAAAAGGCATTGAAAAGATAGATCGGGGTATTTCGACAACTAGGTCGAAGAGAAATCACAGAGAAGAAGTGAAAAACATGATTTTTAGGTGAACAAGGGTTTCAAGAGATGTACTGTACAATTTGGAGGTAGATTGTACAGTCTTAGAAAAATATTGTGCGATTTCAGGAAATTTTTGGGTTGTTTTAAGCCATTTCGAGCAAATCGTACAATATTGTATGGATTCTATGAGGGGAAGTAGCTAGAGAGGGATATTGTACGAAGTAGTATGACCCTGTATGATTTCATGTTATAGTTGTACGATTTACAAAAGATCGAACAGTTTGAAAATTGAACAGTGGAAGATTGAATGGTTGTACGATCTTGAGGTATCTGATAAGGAAACATACAAGAGTGAGTGGGAAAGCATATTGTACGATTTATAGTAGATTGTATGATTTCTAAAATACTTCTAATTATGGAATTGGTGATGTTCGAGTAGCAATATAACCGACGGTATGACGAGAAAATAATTTCAACCAAAGAGTTCAGATATTGGTTAAGAAGAATTGTAGCCAATAGGGTGGAACAGTCACCAGGACCCCTACACGAGAGAGAGTCACATCCACAAAAATACCAAGGGTGACAATTTTAGTCTCGTGGTTGGTATGGTACTCGTCCTTGGAGGAGAGGAGGATATAGGTCATGGAGAGGGCAAAGGTATTGGAGGGTTGATCGAAGGAGAACACCACCAAGACACCGAGAGGAGGAGATGGCACAAGAAAGGATCTTGAGGAGGGAATTGAGGAGTGAAGTACATTTCCCAGATTTAGATGAAGATCTAAGTAGAAAACTTGAGGAAGGTCAGGTTGGGATAACGGATATATCATTTGTACAACATAAAGGAGAAACATGCAGGAGGTGGTGGAGTAATGAACAGAACAAGAACCACCCCTGGAGAAAATAGTTTGAGGAGGTTGGTGTAGTTGTAATAGTGCAAGTGCCACCACACCATAAGACCTTCTTCTACAACTATTTGTTGCATATGGTTCAAGCTTATAATCCTACAACTAGAATTACCTATGTTAATGTGGGCAAGCGGTCGATAAAAATAGAAATTACAGCAGAGGCATTTAGAAAAATATTTAGATTGTCAGCATACGACATGAAGATAGTTAAGAAGTTGCTTGATCTGATTGAGACATTGAATCATCACTTTGCTTACCAATATGAAATCACCAACTGATGCAAAGATCTTGGGTGCAGGAACTCGAGGAATTAAGTAGAGCCATTTGAAAGGGAATGATTGGCCATGTGCTATGAATATTATGATGGCTCGACTGTTAGGAGATACACGAGCTACAAAGATGCCAATTTGGATGGCTCAATATGTAGAAGGTATCACCAAAGAAATCAAGTACGATTGGGGTACCTATTTAGAGAAAAATGCATGAAGTACTGACAAAGAGATCAAAGAATTTGGGATGAATTTCCATATCATTGGATTGTTGTTAAATGTTGTTACGGAGAAGGGAATCCACTTTCCAGGTTTTATAGAACCTAGGAATGTTAAGGTAGGACAACCAACCATTTTGAGGTGGGAAAAGTCAGTACCATTTCAGAAGGATACTCCAGAGAAGTCTTGAATAAAGAAAGAGCAGCAGTCATTGAAGTACAGGAGGATACTTCCTCGGATGATTAGGATGTACACCCCCAAAGAAAAATGCCTAGGAATTTGGAACCTGAACTAGAGCAATAAGCATTTCAGCAATGGTAGCAGGATCAACCATTAGTTCAGGAAAAGGAGGAAATTATGGAGAGGCGATCTAGACCAATACAAATAAGAACAAGGAGGCAAGAAAAAATAATGGCGAATAATCCTGCTCTAGAAAAACAAGTTTATACTGTACAAAAGGATCAGCAAGAGGAAGGACGATAGTCAAACTCAAAGAAGCTAGAATTTCATGAATGGAATTGGATAGGAGCAGAGAAGATGTTGGAATCTCCATAGATTTTCTAACATGATGAATTTAAAATTTTAGATTCTTCAAAAATATTGGACATAGAGGTAAGGTAGACAGCACAAAAAGTAGTAGCCACTACTCAAGAGGAAAAGGAGAAAATAAAAGTGAGAGTGGAAGCCTCAGAGGAAGAGTCTAGAGAAAAGAAGAAAATTTGTTTCAAATTCGTAATGGGGGAAATTTGAATCAGAGTGATGCACAGGAAGAGACGAAGGCATCACAGGAAGAAGAGGAACTTGTTGAAAAATTCACTACGATGGAAACTCAGGGGAATCAAGACGAAGGCATCATAGGAAGAAGAGGAACTTGTTGTTGAAAAATTCACTACGATGGAAACTCGAGAGAATCAAGAAGAAGAGCAGTTGACTGAAGAGCAACATGTGGGCTTAACTGAACAGAAAGAAGCCCAGGAATCGACGGAGCAGCAACAATCTCAATAGGAGATTATGAATATAGAAGGCGATGCGAAGGTGGATAAGATAGTAGAATAGACTCCACCAAGGGAAAAGATAAATATAGAGAGAGAACTACTAGAGCTTGGGGGAAGCTCTAGCCACCACATGGAAGAGGAGGAAGAATGAACTCCTACAAATGAGGAACTACGAATAATGCAAACAAGCTATCTTCTGGAGATCCCACAGTTTGGCAAGATTGAAACTAAGGAGGAGGTACAAGGAGTAGAAGATAAGGTGGAACATTTCTTCTCTCAGGTAGGCAATGTCATAGCTAGCTCCAAATTACAATTTTGTATTGGACGAATGGGAGAATTGAAGTTGTGGGAGGAACAAGTGTCTCTCGAGTTGGAAAATATAACGTAATGGGTGAGCAATGAGGAGCGTACAAGGAGAACTCTGGATATTCATGCACAACACCCATGGAAGTTACCCAAGGAAGAGGTAACCACATTATTGGGAAGATATGACTTGTCAGAGGCAATGATAACTAATTATAGGCAGCATCTGAGGTTGTACCTAGATAGAGCCAATTATTTGACTTATCCCATGAATACAACGGAGTTGGAGCACAAGAGGGTTACTACGGGATTGGATATCACTCTGAGGAAGTTGAAATTCCTAACACATTGGATAGAGTGGTTGAGCATCGGATTGGAGCAGATCTATCAGCTCAAGGAAGCTCAGAAGGAGGAGATGAAAGCCACTCAAAAAGAAATGATTGCAATGGAGGAAGAATTGCATAAGAGTAAGGCTATGGCAGAGGAGACAATAAATAAATTGGAAGAACTACTAAGCACTAGGGCTGATTTTGAGGCCAGACTTAGTTTGCTTGAAGAGGAGAAGTGACAGGTCTCGCAGATGGTAGAAGCCAGGATCAAGGAGTTGGAGGCTCAACTCAAAGCAAAGGATGAACATATGAACATGTAGTTGGCAGAGAAAGATGAGTAATTTGCGATGCATACCAAGAAGATAGAAGAGCTCACACAGGAAAACAAAAGATATAATGATATGGTCCTGGAGAAGCAAGTGCAATTGAGTGCTAAAGAAGATATTGTTCGTGCTTTGGAGGCAGATATTCATCATCATCTGCAGACCATCACAGATAAGAATGAAGAATTACAAGCAATAGTTTGAACAGAAGCACACTTGCAGGAGAAGCTGAAGAAGAGTACCATTGATCGTGAAATGAGGAACTCCTGAAGACTACCAAAGAGAAAGCTAATTACCATGGGATGAAAGCAGTGGAAATGGGTAACTACGCAGCCAGGTTGAAGAATGAATGTGCAATTCTTCAATCCCAAGTGGATGACTTGAAAGCTATGGTTGCGGATTACGAGGCACAACTAAAACAAAAGTATGAGTCAACGAGGACACCGACCAAAGTAAATGGGAAGGCATATGTAGGCAATAAATCCACCTCCCAGAAGAAGTGATAAATGTATTTGCTCAAGTTTGATAATTTTGGCAAGTTTTGTAAACCGTACAGGTAGGAGTAAACCGTACAGTCAAAAGGGTAAACTGTACAAAGTAAAGGTAAATTGTACAAGGCATAATGAAATGCATGGGAAATATAAATTTAAGTTGTAATTGCGCATTTATTTTATTATTAATGTGTTAGACCTATTAAAAGTCTTAATTAATGCATTTCATTATGCATGGACAATTGTAAATAACTAATTTCCTTAGAAACCGCTTTGGAACAACTTGGGCAACGTTATATAAGGCCTCATTTTCAATTTTGATAGTCTAGTTAGATTTTGGTTATGATCTAGTGCTATTTTGGTTATGGGGGGATGCTATGAGTTATGGCTGTGAATTTTTATTGCATATCTCTATTGTTGAGTGAAATTGTTGAACAATAATAAAGCTTGGCATAGTTCTTGGTTTCTCTTATGTAGTGTAGGATCTTGGAATGGTAGAATAACATTTTACAGTTTACTTCTATTGCATGTACTTCTTTGTTGTTATGACTATTTTATTCATTGTTATGGAGGAGTTGAATTAAACCAACACTGGTGTGACTCTAAGGAATGATTTGTGATGATAATTATATCAAGGGAGATATATTGAACACTCTTGTATGATTTTTTGGCATCACCATTGGATATTAACCCCTCTCAATCCCGATAAAGTACCTTGCATGTTGATGGAATTTGGATTAATTGTCATATTAAATCCTTACAAAACTTATCTAAGAGAGATTGGTCCAGTAGAATATCCAATTTAGCACTTGGTTGTACCTTCTTTTCATACAAATCGTACACCAAAGTTCATACAAATCGTACAAAATACAATTACTCGATTTGGCAATTTAGACGATTGAAGGGAATTTACCCGATTTGGTAACATTGGGAAATTGACTTGTTTAGTTAAAAAAAAGTGTACGGTAGCTTGCAAAACCAAATTTGAAGGATTTACTAAGTGGGAAATTGTACAAGATCTATCACTATACAATTTTGGATTGTACAGTGGTGCGATTTGGTGTCCGTACAAGCTATTTAGTTGTCTTACATTGTTAGCTGTGAGGACTGTACGATTGTATGATTTGGTCCATCGATCAGGGATAGCAAGTTGATAATTCTAAGCCTTGAGAAACACCTCCCCACCGGGAATGTTGCACCCCTGTGCTACAAAACCATATTTTTTAGTCTTGTTAATATACTAGAGTATTATCTTTGTGGCTTTCCAATGACTTTCTCTAGGTTCTTGGATAAATCTTGAGAGATAATTTACAACAAAAGCAATATCTAGTCTAGTATTTGTTAAATATAGAAGACTTTCAATTAATTGATGATAGATCATGGATGAGATTAGAGATATCTCATTATATCTTGATAATTCCAATCCTTGTTCCATTGGAGTATCTTTAGGTTTTTAAATTCTCATCTTGTATTTTTTAGTAATGATTTTGCATACTTTGTTTGTGCTTTGTGATATTGTTTTCATTTTGAAAAATTTCCAAACCAAGAGAATAATGAAGAAGACCAAAATCTATCATTTCAAAATCCTTTTCTAGATTTATTTTAACTTTATCTATCAGAATGTTTGAGCTTCCTGTGATTACTATATAATCAACATATACTATAAGTATTATTATATCATTTCCAACTCTTTTGTGTAGAGATTTGGATCTGCTAAACTTATCTTAATAAATAATTATTAATTTTTATATACCATGCTCTTGGTGCTTGCTCCATACCATATAAGGAATTGTTTAGCTTGCAAACCTTTTGTTCCTATTATTTGATCATAAATCCTTCAAATTGACATATATATCTCTTCTTCAAGATCACCATTAAGAAATACACTTTTTACATCCATTTGATGAAGTTTCCATCCATGATGTGTTTCTAAAACACAAATTATTCTGATAGTAGTCATTCTTCTTGTTGGTGTGAATATTTCTTCATAATCAATTTGTTTTGTTTGAGTGTATTCTTTTGCAACTAATCGAGCTTTATACTTATCAAGAGAGACATCAACTTACCAAGTGTTGTAGGTGAGTTGGAGAGGAGAGGGCAATCCTCCAAGGGTGGTCCCAGGTTCGAATCTCCACCCTACCAAAAAGTTCAATGGATACCCAAAATCCAATTGATAATGTTGGTGCGATTAGGGTCGAGCGCGACTCCTGGGTGACTTTTATGGTGTAGAACCCCCTGGTCGTGGTCTCTTAGACCAAGGTGGCCCCGCAAGGGGTTTTTCGCTTATAAAAAAAATACATCAACTTTATATTTTATATTGTATATCCACTTACATCATATAAATTTCTTTCCTGGTGGTAGATCAACTAGATTCCATGTTTTATTTTTCATTAACATTTCATATTTTGATTCCATTGTTGTCTTTCATTCTAAATTATTTAAAGCATTTAGAGTAGTTGTAGGTTTTGTTATGGAACTTATCAACCCTCTATTTACTCTTGTTAAACTATGATTTTAAGGTCTTGTAGTAGTAATATCTGGCATCTGCTCTAACTTAGAGTCCTTAAGTGTATCTCTAAGCCATATAGGTTCTTTCCTTTGAAATGTTGTAGTAGTCTCAACATTTTCTATTTGTTTATCATTTGTGTCTGATTCAAAGTCTTCACTTGATGATTCTTATTTTGAAGAATTTAGAATTATCCTTGGTTCAATATTTGGTTCTTTAATAATATTTTCGTTTACTTCATCAAATATCACATCTCTACTTATGTAGATTTCTTATATTATAAGATCAATTATTCTATAACATGTTGAATCATAATCATAGCCATGAAATATTCCACACATAGTTTTATCATCTAGTTTAGTTCTTCTTTACTTTAGAATATGAACGTATGCCTTACATATAAAAATTCTCACCATACTTTTGTAGGAGTGACATTTCTTAGTATCTATGTGGGATTTTGTTTTCCCACGAAAAACAATTATGGTCAACATTCCCACAAAAAACCGAATCCGTCACCGAGAAAACACAAAAATGTCGAGTTGAAACATGTTTGCCAGAACGAAGCCACATGTCCTCCATGGATTCAACGTCAGGATTCTTACCAGGGTCTGGGGATGCCACGTGTCACGTGCTAATTCATGAAAGAATTTAGGGCTTCAATCTCGCATTTTGACTGGTTGTTTACAAAACCTTAGGAGGGATTTAATTTTCACCTTCGTATTCAATTTTTTTCACCACCTGCAAATTGCTTCTATGTCCACCTATAAATTTCCTTGCTCTACATCTGCAATCTCCCACAAGCAAACGTCTACAATAATCTATGATTTCATGCCTACAAACCTTAGTGGAATTCATCTACAATTTTAGCATAGGGTTTGACGTCGCCTGCAATTTCTTTATTTCTCTGCCTGTGATATCTATGCATCCAATTTGTAAGCTACAACCAATGTAGTTGTGCTTATCCATATGCGGTAGGTTTGTTCCAATGATGGTCGAAGCAGATGAAGGTAGGGTTACCGGGGAGGGACGCCCCGAAGAACTTATTAATAGAAAACACCTTGGTATGTACTACGATATCATTAGAAGTAAGCGATCGAGAAATGATCATAGTTGGATGGTTTACGTCGACAACGTTCGCTTATCTGAGGGACCAACCAGAAGAGGTTTGTCGATTCTGGTGGAGCTGGTCATCAGTGGTCTAGCCAACCAGCAATAAGAAGTTGGTTATCGATGGTCGATGGTGATGACCCGTCGGTGGCCTAGTGGCTGGTGTTGAATGATGGACCGCCTAGAATGTCGATTTGCACCCAAAATAAGCTAAAAGAAGCCTATTTTTGACCTTAGGCTTATAAAATAAAATATTAATATTAATATGAAATTTTAACTTTAATGCATGGTGGACCTAAAAAATTGTTTAATTATCATGCAAAGAGTGAACTTCAATCCTTTGACAACCTTTTTGGCAACCTGGTGCCCTTTCGGCAAGGAGTTCCAATGTCTCATCTTGGCCAAAAATTGACCTCAAAATTGTGGAATTCCTCCTCAAATATGTCTTCTTATCTGATCTTCAAAATAGATAAAAAATTTCTTGTCTTCCTCAAGCCAAGTCTGGTTACCCTCTAATCTGTCAAGGATATTTGGTGCAGGGGTAAATTCTACTCTTTTTCACCTTTGGAGATTCACAAAAATGATGTTGCGGTTGACCTCTAGCCAATTTCATGCAAGCACCTACCTAGGATCTAATGCACTAGCTGCAAAACTCAACTAGACACCTAGAAATGAAGTGGCAACTTGCCCTCCTTCTTGTAAAAAATTATCGTTCGACTCTGATTACCAGTGATATGGAAATATCCAAAGTGAAGTTGATTATTCATTAGTGGTAATGAAATATATAGAAGCTTACAAATAATCATGTGGTTACAGTGGTTGTAACAATTTTCCAAACATGGCCAACCACTGTAACTAACAGATAACAATCTACTAAACATGGATGCCAACTAACTGCTAGAAGACAAAGGATAACTCTAATAGTCTAATTGAACATCCTAAAAAATAACAAACCTATTTCTAACATGGGCATACTATACCTCATGTAAATACAAACTGCAAGAAATAGGAAATAATAATAAAACAATAACTTGGGCTTATAATTAAGCCTAAGGTACAATCATATCCTCAACATACAACCCACCAAGCAATCCACTCTATATTTTTTATGTGTAGTCTCTTATTGATTGATATGTACTAGTCTTCAATGAACCAATTGGGCTTCTACATAAGAGAATGCATTTTCATGTTATCCACCTTGTACTGGAAAGTCAACCACCTAATGTTCATCTTTACCACTATCCCCAACTCCAAAAAATAAAGATGGAAAAACTTATTCAAGAGGTGTTGGACCAAGCTATTATTATTTGAGCACCACTTCTTATTCTTCTTTTGTGGTCATAGTGTTACATAAGGATAATTGTTGGTGCATGTGTCCTCATTTCTACCCTCTTAATAAAATTGGCATAAAAATAAGCTTTCTATTCCTATTATTGATGATTTATTGGATGAATTACATCATGCTAAACATTTTACTAAGCTTGAATTGCATTCTAGGTTCCATCAAAGTAGGGTTAGGGAAGAGGATATCTTTAAAATTACCTTATATACATATTAGTGTCCTTGTGATTTCTTGGTCATACCTTTTCATCTTACTAATGTCTCTTTCACTTTTCAAAGAGTGATGAATTTTATCTTTAGTTCTTTTCTTTCTAGTTTGTGTTGGTCTTATTTGATGATATCTTAAAGTTTAAAGTAAGTCCTTTGTAGAGGGGGAAAACTGCCCTACCGTGTATAATTCTGAAATGGCTAAATTTGTAGGAATAAAACCTTATGGGGTGAGACACAAGGTTATGTTGTTCTCTACACTCGGTGCTTGGGGGATGGGTTCACTAGGAATGATTTAATGACTCACTCCAAGTCCTTAGGAGTTCAGGATAGTTTGATGTGTTCAGTTTCAAGCAATCACCTAAGTTTAGCCTTTCTAGATTTATGCTATGAAAGATAAAGGACAATGCAAAAAATAGAATGCAAGAATACAAGAGCTAGCCTAGTATGATTCTTTCTTTGAATGCTTGCTAACCTAGGGTTTTATCTAGAAAACCTTTAAAGCAAGGGCATAAGATAAATGCACAATATAAACCCTAGATATACACTATATGCCTTTCATATTTTAGATGCCTATAATGGATATTCAAATCAGATTTATAACCAATAGAACAAATAGAACACTTAACATGAACAGTGGTTGATCCTAGTCTTTTCTGTCTCTTGTCCAATGATATCAGAAATACTTGTTTCTGCAAGATAAATTATGAAACACTTGAAAATAGAATTAGCATTAGGGGTTCTGCTTAGGCCGTTGTACAACAATGCTTGGAGGTGCAGCAATCAAGCCCCCTAGGTCCTTTAGATGACCTTTGAAAATAAAAGCAAAAATTGACCTTTGGAGAATTAATCATAAAACAACAATGCAACAACAGAGAAATAGAAAACATATTATGCTAACATGCCCTATATGCAATTTAGAAAATACTCATGCAATCAAAAATTGACAAATGCCCCTAATTCAGTCCTAGGAAAAATCGTGCCTCGTAAATAGCGGGTGCGATAACACTATAGGAAAAATTGCTCTCCATCATAATGGGATATGATTTCACTTTTGTGAGTGAAAACCCTAAATTAGGGTTAGCAAAGTCACACCTCATTGGGACCGGGTGTGATTTCACTTTAGAAACGCAAAAATAAAAGATAGATGCTAAACATAAATAAATGCAAAGAACAAAGTGCGCAGAACCTGATGGATGACATCAAAGCAAAAAAAGAGATCAAGGTATCTGAATAGGCACTCTCTTTCCCTCTGAACCATAACACGAATCCACCAAACCACACAACAATCCAATCAATGTAGCAGAAGATCAAATCTGAAATTCACACTTCGAGGTTAGCTTGTAGAAGAAACAAGAAGCAGAACGAAAGCAAAATGCGAGCATAAATCAATCATAAGAATTTTGAGCTTGGTAATCGTGTGTTATAAAAATCATTCTCTTAAAGAGTGAGATTAATCCCTCCTTTTATAGATGAAAATTGAGGCAAAAAGAGCGTGAAAACAACACAAGTCGATGCAAAACATGTTAGAAAAGGTTTAAACCTGGGTTTTAATAATGAAAACCCTAAAAGAGCAAAGTCGCACCTCGTGCCGATGGGGCACAAAATCGCTTTCACAAAATCATGCCTCATCGCAATCAAGCGTTATTTTGCTAAAAAGGCTAAGGAAGGCAAGGCAGGGGGAAAAGAGGCCTACCCTTGCCTAAGGCAAGGGTTAGAGACCTCTTAGGGGTTCTAAGGAAGATTACCCACTAAAAGTGGGTCAATTTTCTGTGTCTACATTTTACCCCCTCTTTGATGTATTTAAGGTCAAATAAATGCGTCAAAGAAAGTATGTAGGCACACTCGCTGGAAGAAGACAATAAGCAAAAAATGGGATGGCCAGTTTAGAAGAAAGGGGTGGTGCAAAAATGGTGTTATTCCAGAAACTTTCTTGTTTCACATGCAAATCGAGGCATTAGGAACATTAATACCTCTATAGGCCAGGGTGCCCCCTTGAGTTTTTATGAAGATGACATATCTCATAAAAACTTGAAATAACTAATGCAGAGGAAGAAAGACAGAGAAAGAATAAAAATCGAAGAAAACTAGGGTAACAAATAGGATTTAAAAAGGGTGAAAAAGGGTAAACCCTAATTCATTTTCATCGCACATTGGTAGAGAAAGGGCTTTAAGGAGAAAAAGAAATGGCGTTACTAGTTCATCGAGCAGCAGTCGTGAGGGGCGAAGTCGGGGCACGAGAGTGGGTAAGTACCAAATTTCTCCCTCCTAATGCAAATTTTTCTCTATTTTTTGCAAATTTGAGGATAGGATCTAGGGATTATTGGAAATTTTACCATTTTTTATGATGAGATTTACGCTCGATTTGAACATGATTTCGTGACTCGATCATGATTTCGCTTCAAACAAAGCACGACGAAATCGCATTTGGATAAAACCAAGCATGATTTCACGAAATCGCATCTCCTAAAATGGAGGGTGTAATTTCACGCTGATGAAATCATGTGCCCTAATAATGGGGCATGATTTCACCAAAAAATAGAAAAAAAGGAAAAAAGAAAAGCAAAAACAAAACACAGGAGGAAAAAGAGGGAAAAAAAGTAACTGCGAAGTGCAAATTACAAAATTGTGATCAACTTTGTGATTTGATTTGAAATTATAGATTTTGTTATTTTTATTTGAATTTAATTTATGAAACTGATTTTATTTTATTTGTCCGTGGATGCAGCTAGGTATCCTCAAGATTCGAGATTGGAGGGTAGGAACTCTTGCGCTACAGCTGGATGCACTAGGATAAGTGAAGAGGGATCGACTAGATGTGGTGGGGTTAGACCACCTGGATAGGATGCCTCGCATTGAGATAGATAAGGATATGCTAACAGCCCTGGCAGAGAGGTGGTATCCAGAGTCCTCTACTTTTTTATTACCCACGGGAGAGCTCACTATCACACTAGAGGATGTGTGGTGGATCTTGCAAATCCCTATCAAAGAGACAACAATTTATGGAGCACGGGGGTGGGTGGCCACACTACATCAGTTCTCGATAGGTTTTACCCACCAGGAGCGAGAGAGCACCATATCAGTTGATGATCTAGTGGGACACTATGGAACAAATCCTTTGACCATCGTGCTCTATGGGGTTGTGGCTAGGCTACTGATGTGCCATACCAGTAGACGACACTTACCATGGGAAATGTAGGGAGTAGTGGTAGACATTCATGATCAGGAGGTTTGATTCACATGGGTCCCATATGTGTTGACCCATCTATACAAGATATTGTACAACATCGTGTATAAGCGGCGTACAGGATTGGTATGTATGGTATTGCTCCAAGTGTGGTGCTGAGAGCACATCATGATATGGAAATCGAAGGTACTACCAGGTCCACTGCCCATCCTAGAGCGGCTAGTAGCATACAGTGGTTGAGGTCCTTGGAGAGGATCATGAGGGCCTATCCATGGAACTTGCCACTAGCACGACAGGTGATTGATGAGCTTTGAGAGGTGAAGCTCGTCTGGAGGCCATGGTGGCTTCATCCTAGGTTGGCTGAGGATAGAATAGAGCTAGGCAGGATACGAAAGATCAGGTAGCTGAGGCTAGAGAAGGGGGAGTCATAGATCTTCAAATTTGACCAAGTCCTTCAAAAATTTAGGATTTTATAGGGAGTCCCAATATAGACTGGATTTTATACATAATTAAAATCAATATAAAATCTAAAAGCACCATTCTTATTAAAATAAATGAGTGTGCCATGGGGTGTCGGATCGAAGATATCCCCAAGGAGTGCATTTTATTGATGATAAAAATCATAGGAAAGTTCCTCTAGGGCTCTTATTTTGACATCCATGGCACGATAATCACTACATTTTCTAACAACACCATTATTTTTAGCAAAACAAACATTATATAAAGATCCACCACTCTCTTGCACAGAAGTAATGTTATTTTTAGAACAAACAAAATCAATCATGTTACAAGACATTAGCTTTGGAGGAGAAGCAAAATTAACACTTTTATTTTTAGCTATTATCATCTTTTGATATTCTATATATTATGCATAAGTCATAAGATGGTCATCATCCTCAAAAGGTAAAGTTTGATTTTTATTAGGTATAAAATCTATACCTCATCTCCGAGGAAAATCTCAACATCCAAAGGTTCTTGAATACCTTTATGTTGTGGTCCCAATCCTTTACTTGCATATCCCATACTAGATAGGATCTGCTTAGGAAGGGGATAATCATTAGTGAGATAACATTGAGCAAAAGAGCGCTCACTAGGATATGGGTTGCTACCACGAATATTTTCTTCAAAGGCAATCCCTCCAAAGACAAAGGTACACATGCCAATGTGTACAACATCACCCTTTTTATAGGGCAAACCCATAGTTCGAGGTGATGGTGGTAGCTTAGCTAGATCCAGAAGAGGCTCTTGAAGAAACTAATTATCATGATCCAAGGATGAAGAATGGGGTTTATGTTCCTTACTCACTTTTAAACTTTGAAGATGCTCTAAAATTTGAGATGAGGAACATGGAGAAATTGTTGAAAAATGGAATTTAGCTAACTCTATATTTGAACATAATTCAAATGGTTGAGGATCACCCATAATGGTGACAACTTGATTCCTGAATTCAAATTTCAAACATTGATGAAAAGTAGAAGGGACGACCTTCATTGCATGAATCCAAGGTTACCCAAGAAGAATATTAAAAGATGCGGGACAATGAACCACATAAAACAAAGTATCCAATATTCTATGTCCCACTTTTAATGGAAGGGATATGACACCATAGGCCTCTTGGAACTCATTGTTGAAAGCTTTAATAATGATATTATATTTTGTTAAATCTTCCTCTTTTAATCCAAATTTTTGAAAGAATTGATATGTACACAAGTTGAGAGATGAACCATTATCAATCAAAACTTGCTTGATAAGGGTATCCCCAATAAGTGTAGTGATATAAAGTGATGAATCTCCATGTAAGTTTGAGGAAGGTTTATCATCATCTGAGAATGAGATATGATGTATCCCAAAAGACCCTACAATATCAACTATGGCATCAAGGGCAATATCTGAAGGAACAAATTGTTGTTTTAAAAATTCCACTAAAGCATTTATGTGATCAGGAGAAGTCTGCAAAAGTTCTAAAACTAATATTTTTGCTGGAGTATTAGCTAAGTGTTTTCGAAGATCAAATGAAATTTGTAGTTGTGGTTTCAACACTATAGGTGGAATTCTTGTAGCTAAATATTTTCTCTAATTCTCCTTCAAAACTGAACTGGGCTATGGTGCTAAACTCTTTCCTTGTTGATTCTACTGATTCTGAACTTGTTTCCTTGTAGTTACCCCAACCATACCAACCACGTTATTATGGCATGGGGAATCATCTCGATGAGCCACATGATTGGTTGATTGTTGATCATGCTTTGGTAACAGATCCTTGAATATTCCCATATCTTGATTTGTTGTTGGAGCTTGTTGAGTGAGAGTCTGATTACTTGAAGTCTAGGAATTTCCTAAATCAATGCGTCCTACATCAATCAAATCTTGAACCACATGCTTCAACTTCTTACAAGAGTTTGTCCAATGTCCTTCTACTCTATGATATGTGTAATATTGACCTGCCTTATACCAATGAGTTGTAGTATTTGGTTGTCTTACAGGAGGTAGTTCAATTGCCTTAGCTTCTAATAGTTGTTTCAAAACTGCTTCCATAGGTATATTAAGTCTGGTAAAATTCCTTTGAGGAGGTTTCTGAAGTACAATATTTTGTAGGTTGTTAGTGACATTATTAACAAGCCTACTATCACTATCACCCCCTGTATGCTTATTCTTATGTTGAGACTTAGTAGGCTTTTCTTCTTTAGTTTTAAGCTGACCTCTTCTAATGAGAGCTTGTTCCACTTTTCTTGATAATTCAATTGTTTGATCAAGATATGCAACAGTAGTAGTTCTAGTGCATAAGCTATATGTTCTTGTAAATTGCCAATGAATATATCAAGCAGATCTTTCTGAGACACGGACTATCTTAATCGGCCAACTAAACTTCTCCAACGAGCTAAGAATTTTGAAAAAAATTTCTTCCTTGTTTTGCTTTAAATCATACATATCTCTCATGGTCACTTCCTTTTCAATATATGCACTAAATTGATGAATAAACATTTTTGCAGTCTTCTCAAAACTCTTCAAAGAATAACTGGGCAACCGATAATAGCATTCTAATGCAACCCCAACAAGGCTATTTGGAAATGTTTTCAATAGGAGCATATCATCATAAATAATATCATGGTAAACTATCTTGAATCCCCTTAGATGATCTATTAGATATTCTATCCCTTTATAGATTGGTAAAACTGGCATAGAAAAATACCTGGGATAAGGTCTAGCAACAACAATAGGATCCAATGGCTGATTACACATTTCCTTATAACTGTATGTAAACCCTAAAGGCTGAATCATATCCATTCTTGAAACCAACTAATTCACCATATTTGCCAAGTTATGCATTTTTGGATTGTTATTGTGTATGTTTCCCAGGCTTCCCAAAGGAGAAGTATATGTATGTTGAAGTCCTGATGTTTGATTCAAGTTTTGGATACTTTGGTTATATGTGGCACTTTGTGAAAATGGACAACTAACATTTGGTGGAACAAAAGCAATAGTGTTGACATTAGAAGATGAAGGAGGAAATTGAAAATAATTTTTGGTGCCACTACTAGGTAGAGGGACTTTCAGATTCTTTCCAATATTAGTGGTATTAGTAGTAGCACAAATCACTTGGTTCTTCAGATTGTTGAGATGCATGGGTTGAGATGTAGGATTATAATGATGAAGCACATGAGATCCAATGGGAGGAGAAGAAGTAGCATCCTCTTTTTCAATATGGGCTTCTCATTCTACATATTCCAATAGCTTCTCCTTATGAGCTTTCATGAATTCCCAAATATGATCAAAATATGAAAAGACAAAGCTACCATTGGGCCCAACATAAGGATTAGTATTGGTTTCAGTTTCCATATCTACATCTTCTTGCTAATCTGGACCTATGTTAGGGTCTTCCTCATCAATCGGATCATCTTTCGAAGGAACGTAATCAGATGTTAATTGTTTCCTATGACTTCTAAGGAAGGGAGCCATTAGAAGTAGTGAAAAATAGCTAGGGGAAAACACTAACACACAAATTTTAATATATTTAAGAATTTTCAAACAAAATTAATGATCTTGCTTAGAGTTTTTAAAAGAAATGAGGTGTTCACGTCGGGTTCACCAAAGATGTAGAGGGAAAAAATTTCCCTATCATGTACAATTCCCAAAAGTTTGGATCCATAGGAAGAAAGCCTTATGGGGTGAACCACGGGGGTATGTTGTTCTCTACACTCGATGCTAGGGGGATGGGTTCACCAGGAACGATTTAAAGACTCGCTCCAAGTCCTCAGGATTTCATGATAGTTTGATGTATTCAGTTTCAAGCAATCACTTAAGTTTAGCCTTTTTAGATTTATGCTATGAAAGATAAAGGACAATGCATAAAATAGAATGCAAGAATATAAGAGCTAGCTTAGTATGATTCTTTCTTTGAATGCTTGCTAACCTAGGGTTTTATCTAGAAAATATTTAAAGCAAGGGCACAAGATAAATGCACAATATTAACCCTAGATGCACAATATATGCCTTTCACTTTTCAAATGCCTATAATGGATATTAAAATCAAATTTATAACCAATAGAACAAATAGAATACTTATCTTGATCGGTGGTTGATCCTAGTCTTTTTTGCCTCTTGTCCAATGATATTAGAAACACTTGTTTTTGCAAGATAACTTATGAAACACTAGAAAATGGAATTAGCATTAGGGGGGATGCTTCGGCCGTTGTCAAACAATGCTTGGAGGTGCAACAGTAAAACCCCCTAGGTCTTTTATATGACCTTGAAAATAAAAGCAAAAATTGACCTTTGGAGAATTAATCATAAAACAACAATGCAATAATAAAGAAATAGAAAACAGATTATGCTAACATGCCCTAGATGTAATTTAGAAAACACTCGTGAAATCAAAAATTGACAAATACCCCTAGTTCAGTCGTAGGCAAAATCGCACCTCGTAGATAGCGGGTGTGATAATGCTAAAGGCAAAATCGTGCTCCGTCAGAACGGGACACAATTTCACTTCTATGAGCAAAAACCCTAAATTAGGATTAGCAAAGTCATGCCTCACTAGGACCAGGAGTGATTTTACTTCAAACAAAAATAAAAATAAAAGATAGATGTAGAACATAAATAAATACAGAAAACAAAGTGCATAGAACCTGATGGATGACATAGAAGCAGACATAAGAGATTGAGGTATCTGAAAGGGCACTCTCTCTCCCTCCGAACCACAACACGAATCCACCAAACCAAAAAACAATCCAATCAATGCAGCAAAATATTAAATTCAAAATTCACACTTAGGGGTTAGCTTGCAGAAGAAACAGGAAGCATAACGAAAGCAAAATGCGAGCATAGATCAATCATAAGAATTTCAATCTTGGTAATTGTGTGTTAGAAAAATCGTTATCTCTTAAAGAGTGAGATTAACCCCTCCTTTTATAGATAAAAATTGAGGCAAAAAATAGTGGAAAAACAACATAGGCCAATGCAAAATACACTAGAAAAGGTTTTAACCTAGATTTTAATAATTAAAACCCTAAAATAGCAAAGTCGCACCTCGTGTCAATGGGGCGTGATATCACTTCCACGAAATCGCGTCCCATCGCAACTGGGCGTTATTTCGCTAAAAAGGCTAAGGAAGGCAAGGTAGGGGAAAAGAGGCCTACCCTTGCCTAGGGCAAGGATTAGAGATCTCTTAGGGGTTCTAAGGAAGATTTCCCACTAAAAGTGGGTCAATTTTCCATGTCTACATCCTCGAAAGCCCATTTAACACATGTTGAAAAAGTCCTCCACTATTACATAAGGAACAATTGTTTATCAAGAGGTCCAAATGTTATTTTGGGGCATCCAAAGTGGAATTATTGGGTCTTATTGTGTCTCATGAAGGATTCAAGGTTGAATCCAACAAAATCAAATCCATTTAAGACTTTTATCTAAATCCCTTAGGTAGCTTCATAAATGTTTTGGTCTAGCAACATATATAGGAAATTTATCTTCAACTATGGGAAGATTATAACTCTTCTTACCACTCTCACCTATACGGATTTCTTTGTTTGATTTAATGCAACTATCAAAGCCTTCAATGCATTAAATAATACTATGTGCACCACCCTTATTTTAGTAACTAATGACTTCAAGAAGCTATTTAAGGTTGATTATGATGCTTTAGAAATAAGTATTGGGATTGTTTTGATGCGAGATGATCATATTTTTGCCTTTGAAAGTAAGCAACTCCATGGAAATAATCTAGGATGATCCACATATAATGAGATTCTACTCGTTTTTCATGCAATATAGAAATGAACGCCTTATTTGTTGGGTCATCACTTTCTTATCAAAACCAACAATAATAGAATCAAGCATTTTCTAAAACCACATCTCTCCTATCTAGAACAAAACAAATAGTTGACAAATCTATTGAGATATAAACTTTGCTATTGAATACAAGAATGGAAAGGAAAATGTGGTAGTCGATGATCTTTCTTGTAACACAAGAATGTGGCCACTATCAATGTTGTTTCTAATCCCCTTCCTCAATGGATCTCCAAACTTTTTGAGGACTAGCATGCAAATTTAGAGTCAATTTAGATGATTTACGATATCGAGATAAGTTCCTTGTTCACTTCATTTATCTCTTATGTTGATGAGTTCCTTAGGAAGGATTGTATTTATATCCTTGAGTCTTCAAAGGTCAAGAACAATATTCTATAGGAACTACATGCTTTACCATTCATAGGGAATTTGGGGTTTCTAATGGATTTCACAATCATTTCTAGAATGAATGGAATCAAACATTGCTTAGTGTTGCTTAACAAAGGAATACACAACAAAAACTAAAACACAAAATATGATGGGGAGTCCATGGACACCAAATATTCTTACTAAATGAAAATGAAAATACACTCCAACCAATGGCCAAACAGGTTTATATGAAGGGGTGTTCATAACCAAATACATGACGCCTTTAGCTCAAGGTTGTGAAACAAACCCTCGAAAATAAAATATTATAAAAGTTATAAATACACCTTTTTCAATGTTTATATGGGCCCAAATTCAAACATGACAAATACAAGTATAAATTTTAGTTGCAGCTATAAGAGAAGCTTAACTACCATACACTCCAACGTTCACCATTAAGATAAATTGGGGACATAGAGAGACTCTTACTTTGCATCCCCCTTTAAGGGGCACTCTCCAACTCTAATAAGCTCTTGCATGTGCACAAAAGTGGCCTCGGGCATGACCTTGGTCAAAATGTCTATTATCCACTTTGATGAAGGCACAAACATTGGATCAAGCATCCGATAATCATAAATCCATCTCACAAAGCACATGCATATCTCTATGTGCTTTGCCTATTGATGAAATACTAGATTGTAGACAAGTTGTATAGTTCTCTAATTGTCACACAGAAGGATGACTAGAAAACTTTGAGGAATGTCAATCTCTTTCAAAATCATGAGCATCTGCCTATGATGCTTAGTTGCCTCACTGAAAATATAGTCTTTAGCCTCCATGGAGTACTGAGAAATAGTGGATTAGCATTTGGAACACCAGGAAACTAGTCTAGATCCCAAATAAAACACAAATCCTATGGTGACCATCGCTCATCCAAGCCATCTACCAAATCAACATCTAAAAAACTTGTCAATAAAGAGGAGCCAATGAAGTAATTAATACCCACCTAATAGGTTCCTTTGATGTATCTTAGAATCCTGTTAGTTATTGTCTAGTGACTCTGTTAAGGTGCCTACATGCATTTGGAATAATAGTCGACAATAAAGGCTATATAATTTCTAGTGTGAGTAAGATAGAGAAGTCCTCCCAAAATAGACCAATACAATGTGGTATTAACTAAAGGTGTGGTGCAATTAAATCAAAGTTTTAGGCCTAAGACAAAAGGAGTCCAAACTAGCTTATAATCCTCCATCCTGAAATAATGAAGATCAAAAGCATACTTGGGCTAAGAAATGGTGATGCCAGACTCTATATAATCAATCTAAATCCCAAAATATAAAATAAAACCCCCAATTTTGTCATCTCAAAGATGAAAAGAAATTTTGACATCATGTCCTAGCTCAAAATAGAGGAGTTGTCAATAATGAGCAAACTGATAACATACAACACAATCACCAAAGTTTTCCCATCTTGATGTTTAATGTAAACATCATGTTCAACATCACATCCCTAAAAACCATAATTGAGAAAAATAATGGATCTTCTCATACCATGCATGAGAAGCCTACTTAAGTCCATATAAGGACCTAGGTAGACAAGAACCCAATAGAGTAGGTTCCTCAAGCTCAAAATTGGGAGGCTGTTGCATGTAGATTTCCTCTTGAAGATCTCTACATAGAAATCACTCTTCACGTCCATCTAATTTACCTTCCATCCATAGGAGACAACAATGGAGAAAATCATCTTGATTCAGTCCATCCTGGATTGTGGTGCAAAAGCCTCAGAATAGTCCACTCCTTCTTGTTGAGAGAGCCTCTTAGCAACAAGGCATACATTGTGCTTCTCTACTTAACCATTCAATGTGTATTTGGTCTTGTAGACGCACTTACAACAAATAATATTCTTCCTTTCTAGAAGAAGGACTAGCTCCCAAGTCTTATTTTCATTAGTGCCTCATATTTTGCATACATAACATCTTCCATTTTTGGCTTACCTTTAGATTGAGAATATGTGAGAGGATCCTAAGAATGTGCTATCTTCAAAAGAAATGCTTAGGAACGAGCCTTCTAATGTTGCTCAAGAGATAGAATAGGATAAACATCCTTCAAAAGTGTGTTAAGAAACTTAAAAAAAAAAATTGATCAACTTGTCAACAAAGGAGTCCAAATGGTGCATGGAAAGACGAAAATAAGATATTTTGACATTGTTGAAAAATGAGTTACTAGTAAAACAACAACACAATTTATATGAGCTACAAAATAATACAAAGTGACGAAGAAATGTGTGACAAATATTGGTGCTACATATGATTGGAGCTATTTTACTAATGCTTCATCAATGGGATTACATGTCACTAGTGCTACACATCATTGGTACCACACATCAATGATTTGTAACATCACTGATGCTACATATCAATGGTACTACACATCATAGGTGCTACATATCACTAGTGTTACATTTTTCTTATATAATTAGTGTTATATGTGAATCATGAGATTTATTTTTTTAATAATAATACTTATTATATATGTTACTTATTTTATTGGGTGTAGGATAGTCCAAATCAAAAGAGAGTGACTAGATCACATCTTTTGATTTTATCCATGAAAATTGGGTAAGAAACTTCTCTTTATATATAAAGAAAAAAATTACCTAATCAAAGAAAATTAAAGTAACATACAAATTAAATTGGTAGTTCAATTATTATTTAAAATTTTATTATTATAGTCCTTGTTGGACACCCCAACAATATGTTATTGGCACTGCATTTTGATGACCTGAGTTCAAATCATGGGAAAATATCCTTTATTGCTATATCCCTTAGGGAATGTGGCCCCAGTTGTAACACCCATTGTACTTTGCATTACTTAAAAGAAAAAATATATATACACTGGACACCCCAACAATATGTTATTGGCATTGCATTTCGGTGACCTGAGTTCAAATCACGGGAAAAGATCCCTTATTTCTATATCCTTTAGGGAATGTGGCCCTAGTTGTACCACCCATTATACTTTGCATTACTTTATATATATATATATATATATATATATATATAGTATATATAAAATGAAATACAAATATAATTTATCATTCAACATATTTTTATTTATATTTATATAACGGATTAAATATTTGTAAGAGTAACTCAAAGTTCAAATCTATTTCATTTGTAATCAAATATTTAAACAATCAATTTAAATCTCATCCAAAATATATATAATCAAAAAATTTAAATCTCATCTTCTTGAGGCTTTTGGCTATTTGTTGGCCCATAAGATGGATCAAGGATTAATCAAGGGTATTGCTCTCCCTAATTCTGACCATCAGTTGGTCAATGGTCATTTTGCAGATGATTCCTTCTTAACGCTTCAAGAAGATGAGCAATCCCTTTCCTCGGCTATTAGTTGCTTAGAGGTGTTTTGTTTAGCCTCTGGTTCTTCTATACAATGGAAAAAAACATCCTGTTTTTGGCAATCTCAATCTCAACTACCACACTGGTTACATCAATTCCAATGGACTTGGATTCATCCAGGTGAGGTGTTTAAATTTCTTGGAATTCCTTTTGCATTTCATGGTTCCTCTGCTCAATTGTGGCAATATGTTATTGATAAAGTGGAAAAGAAGTTTTCTTACTGGACTAGTAAGAAACTTTCTCTGCGTAAGAAAATTTTAGATTTGTTCTAAGGTTTTAGCCACTACCCATGTCTATTATTCATCTTGTTGGGTTCCATCCAAATCTTGTTATAAAAAACTGGATAAGCTTCTGAGAGACTTCTTGTGGGCCAAAGACTCTGTCAAGCAAGGTTTTCATCGGGTAGCCTGGGAAATTTGTTGTTTGCCCAAGGATTGTGGAGGCATGGGTTTGTTTGATTGTCACCGACAAGGTCTTGCCCTTTGTGCTAAATGGATCACCCGATCTTTAATTGGGGATGAATCTTGGAAAGTGCTGGTAAGGCATTGCATTTCTTCTGGTTTGCTTCGGGGAAGAAAATTTGGAAAGGGGTGGGATTGCAATCCATTCTTATCGCCTTGTCCCTATTAAAGTTAAAGGTTCTTTTGTCATTCAGAGTATTTGGAAATCCTGGGAGGCCTTCAAACCCTGGCTTAGTTGGAAAGGGAGTTTTCGCAAAGTAGGTGCCTCTTTGTCTTCCATGAATATTTGGTGGTCTCCTATTATCACTTGGCAAGGTTCTCCCTTAGCTCTTGTGCAGTGGGTCAGAGCGCAGAGGTTCTATAAGCGTGGTATTGCTTCCATTTTTTATTTCTTCTCTCAACATGCCAGGTGTTGGATACCCTGGGAAAGTTTTTGTCAAATTCACAATTTAAATCCTGGTGATAGAGACACTTATGAGGTTGTTATTGATAGTATTCCGTTTTCTATTTGGGGCAAACTACATAAGCATTTTCAAAAACCCTGGTGGTCGATTGGTGTTGGCCCGGGAGCTTCCTGTTTTGCAATATAAAGCTCATCTTGGTTACAAATGGCTCACCCCACAAGTTCCAATGTTTGATAAGCTCACTCTAAGATGGAATTTAGTCTCTCTTCCCTCCCAATGGAATAAGAGGTTTCGGATTGCTTGGGCTACTTATATTGAACCTAAACAGAGTTTTTTTGCTTGGAGTCTCTTACATCAAGGGTTACCTGTTGGCAATAGGCTCAAACATCTGGGTGTTCATAATCTCATTTGTCCGGTTTGTGGACAAGCGAAAAATTTATCGCATGTTTTTTGGTCTTGTGATCGGGCTCAATCAGCTTGGGAGTGGCTTCTTGAAATTTTCAGACCTTTTATGCAGGAGGATTTTACTTGGGTGCATGCTATTTTGGGTGACCCTATTACTTTTTCCTTCAACTTGGATGTTGTTTAGAATATTTTTAGAATTGGTACCTTGTTTTTTCTGTGGAAGTCCCGGAACAGAGCTGTTTTTTCTCAGCAAGATGTCGGACATGTATTCTCTGTTGCTGATAAATATGATATATTCTTTGATTGATGGTTACAGATTCAAGTACAGGTTTAAAAAGTACAGGTGGAGCTGCAGTACTTGCATACCCTCATAGATCATTGGGGGAATGCACCCTGCATTATGAGTCATGTGCATCTTCCTTCCCCTTCCAAGTGGCAGTAATTTATCGACTTCTTTCTTTTCGAATGCATATTTAATACTGTTTTGACAGTTGTTATTGGCGCTTGTGGGTACGTTTCGACACTCTTGTATACTCTTAACCACAATGGTTAATGTATTGGTTTACGGGGTGTGCTAATCCCACCCACCCTTTTTTGTATGATTAAACATTATTTTATTAATATAATGGCTTTTTCATCCAAAAAAAAAAAAATTATAAAAAATATTATAAATTATTTATATTTTTTAATAAATCTATTTTATTTGTAATCAAATATTTAAAAAATCAATTTAAATCTCATCCAAAATATATATAATCAAAAAAATTATAAATTATTTATATTTTTTAATAACCAATATTTAAAAATATAATTTATAAAAGTTTAAAACAAAAATATATTTCCTGTATGAAACTATTACTTTTGCAAATTAGAACTCCCAAAATTTGAACCCAAATCTCTTTTTAATTAATTATTTTTAATACTCGGTTTGACAAGCCATATGTTTCATCTATGCTATTGTCAAACTTGATTAAAACGGGTGAACTGCCTTGGTTATATTCTCAAACTTTAATACCTATTCTTCTTCAAACTTGGTTAAGATACGGGTAAGCTGCCTTGGTTCTATTATTTGGCAGGCCATATATTTTATATATGTTAACTTGATTAACTGTCTTGATTATATTTTCAAACTGATTAAAATATAAGTGAACTGTCTTGGCTCTATTTTCAAACTTATTAAAATGTTAGTAGGCTACCTTAATTATATTCTCAAACTTAATTAAAATATGGGTGAATTGTATTGATTCTATTCTCAAAAATGTGCTTAAAATACCCGTGAGCTGCATCTGTTTTCTCAAACTTGGTTAAAATACCTGTGAGCTGCCTCGGTTTTATTCTCAAACTAATACCGTGGACTGTCAATTTTATTCTTTAAAAATTTACTTTCTATTAATTTTATCAGTAATTCACAAAACAAATCCACAAAACGTAATTTGGATATATCCTTTAAGGCGGCTACCACGAGTATTATTAGATCGCGTGGGTCTCCCAGTGGAAGCACGTGGGAAATGAACCCTAACTCAACCCAAGTACATGGTCAAGTCAATTTCGGGGGGGGGGGGGGGTGGTTAGAGGTTTAGTCACCGTACCACCAGATAGGGGGTCATGACGTCACATGACACTTGAATATTTAAATAGCAGACCACACCATAATCTTCAAATGTTTTCGTTTAACCACGGATCGAAACCCTGTGAGGCAACAAAAGCACCCTAAGACGAGTCTTTTCCTCAGCGATGGGTTTGCCAGGCGAAGCTCGAGATCTGTGGGCAGCGAAGAGGCGTTCCTTCGTAATTCCGTCCCCCGACGAAAATGCCACTGCCAGAATCCCGCTATCTTTCGAAGAAGAAAAGGCCATACGAGCAAAGCATTGCACAGACGGTAATAAATCCCTCGTTGTTTCCCTTCAACTAATTTATTTTTAATTATAATTTTAAGTTTTTGGTAGGGCTTATTAGAAACCGGGAAATTATTACAGTTTCTACTAAGTATTTGGTAATTTTAGACCAGGCATTGGTTGTGGATCGATCTTTTACATTGTTTAGGATTGCAGGAAAGTCTGACCTTTTTCTTAGCGTGGATGTGAGAAACTCACGTTTACAGAGAAATAAATAAATAGAAATTGTACTGCCGTTTTGCGCTCGTCTATAGAAATTTTTATGCGACTACATTAACTTTCACGCGAATACATATTTAGGGAAAGATATCTTTTTAATCTAGTTTTTTTTTTCCAATACTAAATATTCAATAATATTCACTCATCAAAGTCAAAATATATACACACACGAAAGAAAACAGATGTTTCAAGATTTGTTAATACAAAGAAAAGAGCTATGGACAATTATAGGAAAAACAAGTTTATGCGAAAAATCAAAGTTAGAATCATCATTCTTGTTTTAAAGAACTGATTTGTTATTGATCTTGCTCATAAATTTTCTTAGCTTCTCTTTGCTGTTGATCTTGCTTATAAATTTTCTTAGCTTCTCTTTGCTGTTGATCTTGCTTATAAATTGTCTTAGCTTCTCTACTCTTGTTTCATTAATCAATGTAAACATAACCATCCTAAATATTATTAGAATGTAAAATAAGCTTTACATTCTACGATAAAGTGTTTATCAGCTTATCATTAGTAATTTGACGGTGACGATTGTGCTTCTTTTCCCTTCCCAAAGTACCTACAGATATACTTGGATTTTTCGTGCCATCTGTCTAATGTAATATTTGGCGAACTATTTCCCTAAACTCTATGCGAGAAATGGGGGGCCAAAAATATCCTAAATCATCTGAGATGTTGGAAGAGAACAGTAGTATGTGTTGAAACAGAACATTAACATGTGTGGGATCGTGTCAATCTTAGCATATAAGTTTACAAGAGGGCTGCAGAGTGAATAGAATATGAACACAAACCTGCTGACATATATGTTATACGTGATCTGTGTAAGCTCGCAAATTTCTTGTATTCACACATATTCTTCTCCATACAAAACTAAAACAACAAAGTGGACCTTGCGTAATGGATCAAAATAAAGGAAGAAACACAGCTGGAAATGGTACAAGGACAGGGCTGCAAAATAAGCAGCCATTGGTGATGAGAATAAGCACAACAAAAATTACAAGAACACAATGTTTTATGGGGAGAAAATCCTCTAGGGGAAGAAAACTCACAAAAAATTTGTTGTTTATACAGCTGAAATGCAGTAATACTGCAATGTGCTTGAGCTGAAATGAAGTCTGTTTAAATAAATGAGAGCACAAATAGCTTGTACAGCCTAGATCTTCTAAACTCCTGCCTTGCAATTGACTGGGAAACACAGTGTTTTTCTAACAATTGGGAAAGAAAGAGGGGTATGGAAGGTTAAATGGCATGCCTGTTAGTCTTCAACTCCTCCTTCTATGCCCTTGATTTGCCAGTCTCTCTTCAAATTCAAAAATGCCTTTTTTGTTTATTTGATCAACCTCTAGTTCTGATTACACCTCCTCAATGAAAGGATTTTGGTTCCTCAAACTATCATTTCAAAGGGAAGAAGTTTGCATATTACAAGGGTCAACAACTTGGACAATTTTTGTTTTCAAGGGTGACCTCAAAATTGAGTTAAATCTGAATGCAAACTTGATGTACAAAGTGAGTTCCACATAAGCAAAGTCTAATGAAGTGGTAAAAACTGAGAAGTACCAATAATCATGCGACCTTGTCTTGATCGTTCAACCTGCTTCTATAAAAGGATATCTTCATTTTTTAAGTGAAAAAATGGTGACTCCCGTTGTTTGTCATGCCATTTAGGATCAACTCTAAATGGATACATCTCACAAACCTTTACCAAGCCTGCTGATTAAACTTCCCAGCAGGAAGGATCCTGACATCAATCAGCAGACAAACCAAAAAGGTGAAATGAAACTATAAAGAACTCTTTATATACAAGTCCAGTCTAAATTGAGAAGACTGCCATCATCAGAATTTCATAGCAACCTCCAAATTCTATCAGTTCTACAAAACGTCAAAGTAAACATCTGACATCATCAAGTAAACTATTAGTGTTTTAGATATGACTCCTCAATTTTGAACATCATTGCCAAAGGATGAACACCAAAATAACTGAGGCCTTTTGTGCTATTGTACTAGCACAGACTCCTGAGATTTGAGAAGGTTTGCTCATGATATTTTGAATATATTGATTTATAATGGCTCTAGCTAGGACTGGGAGAAGAACAACCTGCACTGTTGAGGCAAATAGGGTACCTGCATAAATTGCAGCATACAACCCTGTATGTTTTGCTTTTAAAAAAAGGTGTCATTACCACAGTCAAAATATGCTAGCTGCTGTCATATAAAGAAAGACTGCCACATTTCCCCTGCACAATAGTTCAAAAAGCTGACTTGATATGTTCTTATTTTTAACTCTTCAGTGTCTCCAGCTCTATGGAAGAAAGAAACCAATACTGTGCTAATTTTAACATTCAAGTGAACTCCCGATGTCGATGATAACATAGTAGTAGAGAGTGACAGGACCAAAGGAATAGTAACACTGTCTTTAAGTTGTAATAAATCCAGCTGATTATAAATTTTTGTAAAAGTTCCTCGAACATATCCTAAGAAATTTTTTTACAATGCCAACAACCTTATTGTCAGGAATATTTAGTTTCTTAGGATAACTGTAGTGAATGCAATAACTCCACTCAGAGAACAAGTCGCTTAGTGAAACTTCAGAATTGTGCTACTTTGAGAAATACATTCCTTATTCCAGTGAAGAGTTTGCACTCTTCAAATTTGATTGAAGCTCCGATAAATGCCGCTGACAAGTTGAGATTTCTTGCTTGAACACTTCACAATTTCCATGATCTTGAGCACACAGCAAAAAATGCCTTTGACCAGTGTCAAAGAAGATTTCCATGATCCAAATGCGTGGTGGTATATGTTTGCAGAATCAATTGGTTCAATCCCCAGCACATGAAAAGATCTCAGGTTCTGGCAGGTTTCCTACAGTTTTCCATATGAATCTGTCCTCCTTGGGTGTGAACAGTTCAACGGCTGCAGATATGCGGAATTTTGATATGGGTTCAAAGAAGGCAGCCACACCTACATATCATCAATACCAGAACAAAGAACTTCATAGCCTTTCATTGACACCAATATCATGAATGAAAACCTCTTCATCACTTTTGGTACAAAATTCTTGCCTTGGCCTTCACAGTTGGAAGATTTTATCCAGTGCCTACTACATGTGTAGCTGGTATTGCCAAATCCAAATCATAAAAATAGTCAGTCGTGAGAAGTATGATCTCGTTTTTGCCACTACATATCATGTTAGCCTAGTCCTGACCCTTGATGGCCCATCTTCTTCAAAAGCTTGGAACCTATTTTCTTAATATGCATCTCAAAAGTGGCAAATGAATCACTGCATTTTCCCAATGATGTAAAATCAAAACCAGATTTGGTTACCATACTTGTTTCAGTGATGATGCTAGCTTCTTTTGTTGAATGAGGGAGACTCTTCACTTTCTTCATATCTTGACACTGGGATTGGAGTTTGGCCAATAATTCCTCTATGGTAGGTATCTCTTCTTGCAACTTCTCCATTGCTTGAAAACGTCTGTTTTTCTCTTGTGAGATTGTGTCATGAACAATACAAATTATTTCAGCACATTGGCTCAAACTTCTTTGCAACCAAAGTAAGTTGCCAAGTAGCTCTTCCTTCTCATGGAGCTTCAATTTTGAGTCTGTATTCTCTCCTCTCAACATGCCAATCTCATGGGCCTGCTTCTGGGTGGTCTCTAGCAAGTCTGAATCTTGCCTATTCCCTCATGGAGCTTGTGCTGGTGGTTTCTACTAGATTTCCCCATATCTCAATAAAATAGTGCACAGGACTTCTGTCAAGCACTTGGCATGCAAACCTTTTTGCGCATAGAAGAATTCAAAGAGCCAGCAAACTTCACAAAAGCCTTAGGAAAACTCGATTTGATTCTATTATGATTCTGTGGGAGCCCTCAAATGGCTTACTCACATGGATCCTTCTCCATACAAAACTAAAACAAGAGAATAGACTTTGCTTAATAGATCAAAATGAAGGAAAAACACAACTGAAAACTGAACAAGGACAGGGCAGCAAAGGAAACAACCACTGGCAACGAGAATAGCACAACAAAATGAGAGGAACACAATGATTTATGTGGGGAAGACCCTCTATGGGAAAAAAAACTCATGAGAAATTGTTTCTGCAAATTATAGTGTTGAAATGCAATAAGAGTACAATGGGCATGAGCCAAAACAAAGCCTCTCTAGATAAATGAGAGCACAAATTGTTTACAAAACCCAGATCTCTCAAACTCCTGCCTTCCAATTGGCTGAAAAACACAGCAATATCCCCAACTTATGCTTTTCAGGGAATGGAGAAAGAAAGAGGGGCATGCAAAGTCAAAAGACATGCCCATTGCTTTCAGCTCCTACTTTGGTGTCCCTTCATTTGCTAGTCGCTCGTAAAATCTGAAAATGAATTTATGTTTTATTTGACCAGCCTCAAATCCTGATCAATACCTCTAACCCTTATTCATATTATTAGTTTCATGGTTGTAAGTGTGGTTTTGGAACACCAGGAGCAAACATGTGGTATTCATTGCCTTCAATTAGTTTTTGGTTAGTTGTAGTATTTGTTAATGACACGTTCATGTTAGTTCAAGCACTCTTGAATATCATGAAGTTAACAAAAGCCAAATAGTGACCAGATAAAGCACACTTGAACATTATAAAGTTAACAAGCTACTGGCTAGTCCCTGCCATAATAATTGAAAGTAGATAAGGGAATGACCTTGCAAAAAAATCCAGAATTTTGCTAGATTGAAGACAAAGGATTGGAAGTAGTTAATTTGGGCATATAATTAGGCATTTTGTGTATTTTGCTGGGTAGTGGGACAGATGCTATGTAAAATGTTTGTGTAATGTTGGACCATTGAAAAAAGTCCAAAATCGGTAGAGACCCTCTTTTTTAACCTTATTTTAATATTTTCATTGCAATAAGATTGATTGAAAGAGTTGGTTTTTGTGTTCACTACAGTACCTTCCACAGAATCAATTAATAATATGATTATGGATTGAAGTGCATAACAATATATCTAATTACACAAAATATTTTAATATACTGATTGAGTATAGCTTGGCTTATGCAGAAGGAGTAAGGGAAGGGGCAAAGGCAGCTGCAATAGCATGCGTAGCAAGCGCTATACCTACGGTTGGTGTTTCCATTTGTATAATATCAAGTTTTGCTGCTTGTGGATGGATTTGTTTCTTTTGAACTTTCTTGGATTTATTTGTTACGGTTAGATAAACAATATGCAATTTGTTCTGTATATGCACAATCTCAGTAAAAACCAGGGGAATTTTTAATCGATGCAGGGCATGACCACTGGATAGAATGTATTAACGTGAATAATTAAGCAACAATTAAGTGGGGTAAGATAGGTTATGAGTATCATAATAGGTGGTGTTGGTTACGAATCTGCCATGAGGAAAGGATTTGATATTATTGCGCCTGTATTCGCCCACCAGATTGAAAGGCCGGAAGGAAGGAATGCCTTCCGTGCCAATCTCCGGAGAAGGCCGACTTCCTGTGGGGTTTTAGTGTTTTAGGATAAGAGTGCAGGGAAAGAGATAAAAGTGCGGAAAGAGAATCCAAATGTGATTGGAGTTGGGTGGGGGGAATAAGCAGCACGACAACGATCAATCACCACTACTAACAACATTCTTATACAAAACACACATTGAAACTACAGCTATCATTCATCCTATGTATCCTCTATCTATGCATTCCAGGAATACATGATCATTAAATACCAGAGTCCAGAGTTCAGTACAACAGTAAGCAATGATACAAGAAACATGAGGCATAAATGACAAGGAGAGGCAACATACAAGATAAAAGATAGTAAGCGGAGCCAAGTATATGCTTTGTATTAGAGGCAAACGCACAGCTACAATGGTTCCCTAGCAGTATATTCCCCTTCCCCTTTACAATGAAATTGCATGGCTATTTATAGCCTCAAGTTCCCCCCGATTACAATCACGGGCACAAAGTCCCAGGCCAGACAATAGCTGACAAAAGCGGCCAAGGAGCTGCTGATGCTGACTTCTATCGGGTAGGACTGTACTTGCGGCATGGTCTCCCTGAAAGTTGTACAGTTACGTGGTGATGTGTCGGGTCAAACCTTTGGTCAGCAGGAAATGAGGGTAGTTGTGGCAGATGGCACTTCACATCAGCCTTAAATGGTGGCAGTTGGCGTAGATAGTGCGGTCCATGCCTGTCCTTTTACCGGTCATGTCTTGGCTCGAATCCCGAAGTTGGACACTTGTCGGATGCTGATGAATGACACATGTCTGCCTTGAAAGGCAGTTTATCCAACTTCGCCCAAGATCGAGAGCACCGTCGGGTTGCGCGAGTGGAAAACAGCGCAGTTGGGGAGGCCTCTGTGCCTTAGTCAATTTCCGGGCTTGCTTGCCCAACTGCGCACCGGTCAAAGGGCGCACCCCGACTTCGCTGCGAAGTCGGGTTGCGCCCCAGCACTTAGCTGATTTTCTGCCACTGATTTCCCAAGTGCGCCCAGGAAGAAGGGCGCACCCCGACTTCGCTGCGAAGTCGGGTTGCGCCTTGACACTTAGTCAAATTTCGCTTGTTCCTGTGTACTTGCGTACTTCGCATTCCCTACTGCGCTCCAACTGGAGGGCGCACTCCGACTTCGCTGCGAAGTCGGGTTGCGCCCTGACACTTAGTCATTTTTAGGGAACACTTGCTGGAAACTTTATTGGGGAAAGTTCAAGGGGAAGAGGGAGGAATGAAACTGCAAGGAAGAGGGAGAAAGGGAGAAAAGAAGAAGGGGAAAAAAGGAGGAGGGAAGGAAAAGAGTAACACACTTACAAAAACTGAAAACATTGCACCCCGTGCAAAATGTGGCAACATTCCTGGCGGCTCGCGGGGTGTCGAGCTCGCCTCGACGCAAAGAACCATGCCTTTATCCATTGGGTGCAGAGGAACTTTCTTCCCCGCCTTCGTCGCTCTCGACCGCTTCCTTCCGGACAAGCTGTTCTTCTTCGGATCACTTCCGGCAGCTTGCTTCTTCAATTTCTCCTTCTGAATCTGAATGCTCTCCACTGTCAGCCTCCCACTCGCGGATGCGTTCGTATGCGGCACTGGCTCGGTCCCAGACTGCTGCTTGGAAGGGACCGTTGGGGAGGCCTCTGTGCCTTAGTCAATTTCTGGGCTTGCTTGCCCAACTGCGCACCGGTCAGGGGGCGCTACCCGACTTCGCTGCGAAGTCGGGTAGCGCCCCAGCACTTAGCTGATTTTCTGCCACTGATTTCCCAAGTGCGCCCAGGAAGAAGGGCGCACCCCGACTTCGCTGCGAAGTCGGGTTGCGCCCTGACACTTAGTCAAATTTCGCCTGTTCCTGTCTGCTTGCGCACTTTGCATTCCCTACTGCGCTCCAACTGGAGGGCGCACTCCGACTTCGCTGCGAAGTCGGGTTGTGCCTTGACACTTAGTCATTTTTAGGGAACACTTGCTGGAAACTTTACTGGGGGAAGTTCAAGGGGAAGAGGGAGGAATGAAACTGCAAGGAAGAGGGAGAAAGGGAGAAAAGAAGAAGGGGAAAAAAAGGAGGAGGGAAGGAAAAGAGCAGCACACTTACAAAAACTGAAAACATGGCACCCCTTGCAAAATGTGGCAACATTCCTGGCGGCTCGCGGGGTGTCGAGCTCGCTTCGACGCAAAGAACCATGCCTTTATCCATTGGGTGCAGAGGAACTTTCTTCCCCTGCCTTCTGTTGCTCTGACCGCTTCCTTCCGGACAACTGTTCTTCTTTTGGATCACTTCCGGCAGTTGCTTCTTCAATTTCTCCTTCTGAATCTGAATGCTCTCCACTGTCAGCCTCCCACTCGCGGATGCGTTCGTATGCGACACTGGCTCGGTCCCAGACTGCTGCTTGGAAGGGACCGAGGTCGCTGATCTCTCTTAGTGCTGCGTGGAATGCAGCAACCGCGTGCAGGTCGATGGTGTTATATCTTTTTCCCAACTCCTTTAGGGAGGAGTTGATTTTGCAGCATTTTGACACCATCTGGGTGACCTGAGCTTCTTGAATTGGCTCCGCCCAGCTATCAATTTCTGCTGTGTCTGCCTCAAAAGACAGCCAATTCCGCTTAACCTGCTCAAGGGTCAGAAACTCGCCATATTTGACGTAGCTCGGGCACCCGTGTTCGGTCAGAGTGTGAAAGGGGGCCAGGCAAATGCTCATTTCATGTTCTAGTGCATCTAGCATCTTCCTGGCAGTTCTTACCCTCTCTGTCTTATCGAAATACATATGCAAGGTTACCCTTGCATCTGCCCACTCTGAGGCAAGTTGGGACATAGGAGGAATTTGGAGGCCTTTGCGCTCAAACTGCTCAAGTTTCATGGCCAGGTCTAGCCATTGCCTCGCCTGGTGTTCGGCCTCCTCTACCACAGGCTTTCCCTGGGCAGATATTTCTTCGATCTTGGACACAAAATCCAAGACTGCTAATGACTTAACAAGGTTGGGCTTGCAACCCTGCAACAGACTAGCCCGCATCTCCTTAACTTTGCTCTTTGAAAAGGCTGCCGCTTGTGATGTCTTCTCCGCAAGATGTGACTACGCCTGTTTTAGCGAATCCTGAAGCTGTGAAACCTGCTCCAGTGCCACTCGTATTTCCTTTGACAGCTGCTCGGCTGTCTGTTTCTGGTTTGTGGCCTCCTGCTGAGAGGCGGCCAGCTGGGCCTTAAGCTCCTCTATCTCCTGCTGCGCAGATCCCAGCTGCGCGGTGGCCCTAGCCAGGTCTTCCTCGAGCTGCCTTGTGTTATTCTGCAGCTGAAACAACGCCTTATAATACAATCAACCTTGGGTTATGTGTGGCCCATGCCAACCCTTATACAATATAATAATATATCCCCAAATATTTATTCCTAGGTACCCTACCATGCCACCCTCCTTACAAATGTTTCGTCCTCGAAACATATGAAGAAACTCGATAGTATGATTTGCTAAGCAATGTTAGCAATTGGTACCAATCTCGATCATCCATCCATCCAAGTGAAACTCGATGATGCTGGTACGCCATTTTGTTACTTGAGTATCCAAATCTGCTTCGTTGGCTCCACGCTTCTGCTGCTATATTTTGATAACTTGAATGATGGGTCCACTTGTTCCTTGATGCTGATGAACCATGTTGAAAACCATGATCACTATGCTTTCTTTGCCAAACACTACCATAGTTGGTGCCCTGTTGATTACATGTAGAACCATAATGTTGTTGCCTTGAACCATGCCTCCAATATTTTTCTCGCTCATGGTGGTGTGGATGGCGATATGGTGCAACCTTTACTTGATGTTCTACCTTCTTTGACTTTTCAACCTTTGGCTTCATTGTTATAAATTCTTCTACACCTTGTTCTTTCATGTTATCTTTGTTTGGTGTGTCCTTGTGCTCTTCTATCAAATATTCCTTGGACTCTGTTGCTGCTATCGCCTTCGTGGATTCTGTTTCCTGTTCTTCAATTTGTTCTTCTACAACCACTTCTTGATTTTCCTTGTATCCTTGCTCCTCAAGCTGAGAAATATCCTGCAATGTTATTTCCACTGAATTAGTTACTGCTACTTCTTTCATGGACTCTGTTGCTACTATCACCTTCTTGGATTCTGTTTCATGTTCTTCAATTTGTTCTTCTACAACCACTTCTTGATTTTCCTTGTATCCTTGCTCCTCAAGTCGAGACATATCCTGCAATGTTATCTTCTTTTTTAGTACCATAACTTAATAAACTTCTTTTGCATATTAATGTTAACAGTACCCAAAGAATCTAACCAAGGATAACCAAGAACAATATCCTCATCATCCATCTCAATAGCATAGAAATCTGAATGTAAAACATATTTATCCATGGTGATCTTCAAATCTTCAAAAATCTGAACATTCTCACCCTCTAGTCTGTATGTCCTTAATTTTTGTTGCTTGAACTTGCAACTTCTTAGCCAAAGCAATATTAGTAAAATTATATCTGCTACCAGGGTCAATGGAAATAATAACCTGTTCCTTTTGAATGCTTCCATGAACCTGCAAAATAGACTTTTTAGATTTAAACAAATTCCTTTGTCCATTTTCTAATTTATCTTCCACCACAGGTATGGTTTCCTCCGTCCGCATCATCGACATCTTTTTTTATCTTCCCTGAACTTTTCCTCTTTCATCTTGAGTAATTTTATTTCTTTTTCATAGTCGTCGATCAAATCCCTTAGGTGATCTACATAATATGGGTCCCATTTACTCAAGAATGCATGCTCTATTTCATCCCAAGTGTATTCATTATTCCTTTCTTTACGAAACTTATCCAACCAAAACAAAGCTTCCCCTTGAAGACATATACCAAGCAAGGCTTTCCCCCATGAGACATTACAACATCGAGATCTAAAATTTTTCCACCATTCTCGGGCATCAATATCATCTTCTCCAGAAAAACGTTGGATTACCATTGTTCATGCCCTAATGCAACTAGGTTTTTTTTTTTTTTTTATAATAAATATCATGCCCTAATGCAAACTAGGGTTTTATGGAAAAAAAAAAAATATATCTTCCCACCAAGTTGAAGCTAAAAATCCCAAAGACAACTACATCTGCAATTTTTCTTCCAAACAAAATAAAGTGCAACTGATTTGCTTACCCGAACTAAACAAATTGTCTTTTGAAAAATTTGCGACTTGAAAATTCGTCACTTTCCTTGTTCCAGATGGCTGAATTCAAAAGGTCGTATCTCCCTCAATATTGCTCGGATTCCTTCATATGACCACTCATTTTAAAGCTCTTCAAATTCTGCACAATCTGATCCAAGAATCGCCTCAATCGGATTAGTTGTCGCAAAGATATGGCTTCTGAAAGACGAGACGTTTTTCAAAAAAAAAAAATCTGCGAAATTCGTCACTATTCTTGTTTCGGATGACTAACTTCAAAAGGTCGTATCTCCATCAATACTACTCGGATTCCTTCATATGACCACTCATTTTAAAGCTCTTCAAATTCTGCACAATTTGATCCAAGAATTGCCTGAATCGGATAAACTTGCGCAGAGATATGGCTCTTGAAAGATGAGATGTTTTTTCAAAAAAAATTGCCCTAATTCTAGGGTTTCACACAAAAATCCCCACTTTGCCAAAATCGTTGTTCTGATACCACTTGTTACATAACTTTATTATTAATATCATAAACCATTCACCAATATGCAGAAATATCAAATCATTCATTCACAATACATTATCCACAATAACAATCCACAAATGAGAGAGAGATAGATAATACCCTTAAGGTAGGGAAACACCAATAATAATCCTTAAGGAAGGAATAACTCCACAAGATCTCCCAAGATGAGAGGCCACTTCGTAGGCACGACGATTACATAAGATTCTTCTTCAATGATATGAATCCTTACAATGACAAATATCTCTTCTTTATATATCCATATTCTTATTCTACTTTGGAGAGCCTACTACTAATATTATATTATATTAAAATATAATATAATATTATAATACAATCAACCTTGGGTTATGTGTGGCCCATGCCGACCCTTATACAATATAATAATATATCCCCAAATATCTATTCCTAGGTACCCTACCACTCCTGTCTAGGTCGAACTTTGTGCGTTTTACCAGGGCAGCTATTTCTTCGGCTCTCCTTCGTTTCACTCCCTGGAGGAAGGAGACGGAGCATCCTGAGGCCTTTACTGCCAAAGGCAGGTCATCAGCGTTCTGCAGTTCGCCCATGAAGTCCAGGGTTTCCAGCATTGGATCTTGCTGCGGCATCTTACCTGTAAACAGGGAAGCGGGAGGAATACCAGAAGGGGTGGCCGCTTTTAAGGGCGACCGGGTCCTGGGGGAAGCAAGAGGCTGAGTGGATGGCGCCGGCGGGGTTTGTGCAGCTTTAACACTGGCTGCGGGTGAGGGTTCTAGGGTTTGGCTCAGTGACTGGAAGGCGTTAGGATCCTGAGTAAACTGGTCAAAAGAATGGGGGCTGTTGGGTGGTTGGGAAGAAGAGGATGCGGCTACGGCTTGCCCTGATGATATGGGGAGTGGCGTTACGGCAGGGCTGATGGAGACTTTGGGCCGGCCCCAAGGAGGTTTAATGATTGCACAGCTTTCAAGAATGATGCATTAAAAATACAAGGTGCGTTTGGACCAACGGCTACTAGGGTGCGCTTTTCAAAAATAAACCCATGCACAGCCGCCAAAAAATCATAACGCCTCCACCAACTCCAAGTTAACCACCCTAACTCCCTCCCTCGCGCCATTAATGTTGCAGTCGTTGTCTAGAAAAAGGGCCCTGGCGCACTCAGAAAATTCAAATCGTTCAAGCTGACTCCCTGACTGCAAAGAGCAGAGCTGACAACTCAGAAGCCGTAATTCCCGTCCCTGTTGTTTCAGAAGTTTCAGAAAAGGATGGACAAGGGGAAAGCGCCCGTACAGGCGCAATCCAGTGAAGAACGGCGCGAAGCTGAAGAATCACCAGAGTCAAGCGCTCATGAGAGCGAAGCGTCGCCGGACCAGAAAAAGAAGTCCTGGACAAAGAGGCGCGTAGCTGGGCGAATTCCGCCGCCACCAGTTAATCACCTGGCCGGGTACAAAGACGGCTCCTTTTCCATCAGCCTTTCCAAACTGCGGCTGAACATTGCCAAATGGGCAGACAGGGTTTCGCCCTCACATCATGTCGGCGCGGCATATAAGTCGAACCTGTATTGGTTCTTATGCCCTCCTGCTCACCAGTGCCCGGAGCTGATTGAAGCAATTGTGGAGTATTACAAACCAGCTGCCCGGCAAGTCTGCGACAACAAAGGAAAAGTGTTGTTCACACTTTTCCGGGAGAGCGTCCAGCCAGCGTTCGCCCCAGGGCTTCAGTATGAACCTGGCGTGATTATCCGAAGGGTGAATCTCGATGAACAGTCTGGCAGATTTACGCAGACAAGGAGGATGAGGGAATTCCTCGACTCGGAGCTGAAGACTCCGCTGGCGGCCGGACAGTGGCCGACTGGCCCCATACCCCTGGACAGATTCGAGAATAAATATATCTACATCATTCTGGCGTGGGTCCTGGGCTGCGACTCTGACAGGGTCGTACGGCCGTACCAGCTGGCGCTGGCAAGAATGTCTCCTGCACGGAGAATTTTACGACTCAACAGCGCAGAAGAGCGGAAAGCGCCCGATTTTCTTCGACTGGGCGGACTGGTTGGCGTACGCTATTCATTCAAGTCTGGTAAGACTGCAACAAAAGCAGTCAACGTATTTCCGGTTTTGCTCCTTCCTCGCATGGCTGTGCCTGTATCACATGCACTACCGGATGAACGTTCCTGACTTGAAGAAGACAAACAAAAAAGGAGAGCCGCTGCTCGTGTACGAATGGACCGAGATTTTGTACAGAAAAGGCTCGTTCTACGATTTTAATCTTAAATTCTGTGCATGGTCATGGGGTTGTTCAACCGCAAGGCATCTCGCCCGCCGGAAGTCATGACAAAATACCTGTGGAAGAATGAGTACGGGGACACCTTCCGGCTGACTCAGGGCATCATAGTTAGAATCTACGGATTCAAAGGGAAGCCGTTCCTGCTACCCTACTTCTGCACTGATCACCAGTTCGGGATGGAAATTGCGCGGCAGATGGATTATGTCGAAGAGGAGTTCGGCCAGGGCAAGAAGAAAGGCCATATCTTTCAGTACCCCATCACCTGGGCGAATACCCAAGTATATGAAATCGGGCAGCACGTCTATCTCGAGCAGGAACTCATCGACATGGGCCTGATAATGCTGCCGCAGCGATGGAAATACAACCCAGATGGGGTCAGGGGTAAGTTCACGCACATCTGTCCCCGAGTCGAGATCATGCGGGAAAGAAGGAACAGAACGGGCGCAGACCTAGAATGGCATATCGAGCAGATGCAATCATGGCCTCCATGGCATGAATTCTACTGCGAGGAGGTAGCGTACGATCCGGAGCGGAACCCGGATCACCGGTTGGAATCCGCGGGCTTCAAAAAGTTTCTCGCCAAGGTGGCGCCCCTTAACTGGCATAAAGACAAAATCACTGAATGCTGGAAGATGAGGTGCCGCACGCAACACGACAAATCCAACCGGAAGACGCTGGCCGTCGATGATGAATTTTCGGCTCTATATGACCAGCACGCTGACACGTGGCAACCCTTCGAATTTCGAAATTGCGTTCCCCGAGGCGCAAGAAAAAGATATAATAGGAGGCCTTCGTCCCAGCAATCGTCAACTCCGGCGACTTCCAGCGCAACTCCGGCTAGCAGTCAAGTGGGCCCGATGCAGCCTGTAGCCTCTGAAACGGGACCCGAAAGGGCACAAGGGTCAGAGAGGTCAACTCCTGAAGTGGCCTCCCAAGCAGAAAAAGCGCCTGCGCTACCAGCTAGCAAATCGGTCGCGGCAGGTATTCTTCCAGCTAGACCCCGGTACAAATTTACCGTGGGAACATCACTGCCTGCCGCCCCAATCTCATCTCCTTCCTGCGAACCAGCTGCTGCGCCAGAAGAGAAGAAGAGGAGTGAAAAGGCCACACGGCCTAAGGAACCGGTGCCGCAGACAGCCACAGCGCCGACAGAGAAGGCTGCGCCAGAAGTTGTCTCACTGGACAGCCCTGAAGCAGAAGCTGAAACCCGGGCTGAAGGCGTCCCTCGAGCAGCGGCTCAGGTGGAGCCCGCAGGTACGTCTACTTCCCCGCTCCCCAAAGTCTCCATCAGCCCTGTCGTAACGCCACTCCCCATATCATCAGGGCAAGCCGTAGCTGCATCGTCTTCTTCCCAACCACCCAGCAGCCCCCATTCTTTTGACCAGTTTGCTCAGGATCCTAACGCCTTCCAGTCACTGAGCCAAACCCTAGAACCCTCACCCGCAGCCAGTGTTGAAGCTGCACAAACCCCGCCGGCGCCATCCACTCAGCCTCTTGCTTCCCCCAGGACCCGGTCGCCCTTAAAAGCGGCCACCCCTTCTGGTATTCCTCTCGCTTCCCTGTTTACAGGTAAGATGCCGCAGCAATATCCAATGCTGGAAACCCTGGACTTCATGGGCGAACTGCAGAACGCTGATGACCTGCCTTTGGCAGTAAAGGCCTCAGGATGCTCCGTCTCCTTCCTCCAGGGCGTGAAACGAAGGAGAGCCGAAGAAATAGCTGCCTCGGTAAAACGCACAAAGTTCGACCTAGACAGGAGAGTGCTGACAACTGAGAAATTAATCCCGAAAGTAAAGAAGCCTCTTCGGGAGATGACCGAAGCAGACTACGAGCATCGGAGGAAGGAGAAAAGCTTTGATGACATCAACGAGGAACACGAAATTCATGGTATTCGTCGTAGGACAGATAATCTCCTCGTCAAGCATCTTGAGTCCCAGGAGGCGTTGTTTCAGCTGCAGAATAACACAAGGCAGCTCGAGGAAGACCTAGCTAGGGCCACCGTGCAGGTGGGATCTGCGCAGCAGGAGATAGAGGAGCTTAAGGCCCAGCTGGCGGCCTCTCAGCAAGAGGCCGCAAACCAGAAACAGACAGCCGAGCAGCTGTCAGAGGAAAGACGAGCGGCACTGGAGCAGGTTTCACAGCTTCAGGATTCGCTAAAACAAGCGCAGTCACATTTTGCGGAGAAGACATCACAAGCGGTGGCCTTTTCAAAGAGCAAAGTTAAGGAGATGCGGGCTAGTCTGCTGCAGGGTTGCAAGCCCAACCTTGTTAAGTCATTATCAGTCCTGGATTTCGTGTCCAGGATCGAAGAAATATCTGCCCAGGGAAAGCCTGTGGTAGAGGAGGCCGAACACCAGGCGAGGCAATGGCTAGACCTGGCTATGAAACTTGAGCAGTTTGAGCGCAAAGGCCTCCAAATTCCTCCTATGTCCCAACTTGCCTCAGAGTGGGCAGATGCAAGGGTAACCTTGCATATGTATTTCGATAAGACAGAGAGGGTAAGAACTGCCAGGAAGATGCTAGATGCACTAGAACATGAAATGAGCATTTGCCTGGCCCCCTTTCACACTCTGACCGAACACGGGTGCCCGAGCTACGTCAAAGATGGCGAGTTTCTGACCCTTGAGCAGGTTAAGCAGAATTGGTCGTCTTTTGAGGCGAGACACGACAGAAATTGATAGTTGGGCGGAGCCAATTCAAGAAGCTCGAGTCACCCAGATGGTGTCAATGCTGCAAAATCAACTCCTCCCTAAAGGAGTTGGGAAAAAGATATAACACCATCGACTTGCACGCGGTTGCTGCATTCCACGCAGCACTAAGAGAGATCAGCGACCTCGGCCCCTTCCAAGCAGCAGTCTGGGACAGAGCCAGCGCCGCATACGAACGCATCCACGAGTGGCAGGCTGACAGTGGAGAGCATTTAGATTCAGAAGGAGAAACTGAAGAAAAAAACTGCCGAAAGTGATCCAGAAGAAGAACAGTTGCCCGGAAGGAAGCGGTCAGAGCAGCAGAAGGCAGGGGAAGAAAGTTCCTCTGCACCCAATGGATAAAGGCATGGTTCTTTGCGTCGAGGCGAGCTCGACACCCCGCGAGCCGCCAGGAATGTTGCCACATTTTGCACGGGGTGCCATGTTTTCAGTTTCTGTAAGTGTGCTGCTCTTTTCCTTCCCTCCTTTTTTTCCCCTTCTTCTTTTCTCCCTTTCTCCCTCTTCCTTGCAGTTTCATTCCTCCCTCTTCCCCTTGAACTTCCCCCAGTAAAGTTTCCAGCAAGTGTTCCCTAAAAATGACTAAGTGTCAGGGCGCAACCCGACTTCGCAGCGAAGTCGGAGTGCGCCCTCCAGTCGGAGCGCAGTAGGGAATGCGAAGTACGCAAGTAGACAGGAACAAGAGAAATTTGACTAAGTGTCAGGGTGCAACCCGACTTCGCAGCGAAGTTGGGGTGCGCCCTTCTTCCTGGGCGCACTTGGGGAATCAGTGGCAGAAAATCAGCTAAGTGCTGGGGCGCAACCCGACTTCGCAGCGAAGTCGGGGTGCGCCCTCTGATCGGTGCGCAGTTGGGCAAGCAAGCCCAGAAATTGACTAAGGCACAGAGGCCTCCCCAACTGTGTTGTTTTCCACCTGCGCAACCCGACAGCGCTTTGATCCTGGGCGAAGTCGGATAAACTACCTATCAAGGCAGACAAGTGTCATTCATCAGCGTCCGAAAAGTGTCCAACTTCGGGATTCGAGCCAAGACATGATCGGTAAAAGGACAGGCATGGACCGCACTATCTACGCCAACTACCACCATTTAAGGCTGATGTGAAGTGCCATCTGCCACAACTGCCCTCATTTCCTGCTGACCAAAGGTTTGACCCGACACATCGCCACGTAACTGTACAACTTTCAGGGAGACCACGCCGCAAGTACAGTCCTACCCGACAGAAGTCAGCATCAGCAGCTCCTTGGCCGCTTTTGTCAGCTATTGTCTGGCCCGGGACTTTGTGCCCGTGATTGTAATCGGGGGGAACTTGAGGCTATAAATAGCCATGCAATTTCATTGTAAAGGGGAAGGGGAATATACTGCTAGGGAACCATTGTAGCTGTGCGTTTGCCTCTAATACAAAGCATATACTTGGCTCTGCTTACTGTCTTTTATCTTGTATTCTGCCTCTCCTTGTCATTTCTGCCTCATGTTTCTTGTATCATTCCTTACTGTTGTACTGAACTCTGGACTTTGGTATTTAATGATCAAGTATTCCTGGAATGCATAGATAGAGGATACATAGGATGAATGATAGCTGTAGTTTCAATGTGTGTTTTGTATATGAATGCTGTTAGTAGTGGTGATTGATCGTTGCCGTGCTGCTTATTCCCCCCACCCAACTCCAATCACATTTGGATTCTCTTTCCGCACTTTTATCTCTTTCCCTGCACTCTTATCCTAAAACACTAAAACCCCACAGGAAGCCGGCCTTCTCCGGAGATTGGCACGGAAGGCATTCCTTCCTTCCGGCCTTTCAATCTGATGGGCGAATCTGGGCTCAATAATATCAAATCCTTTCCTCATGGCAGATTCGTAACCAACAGGTGGATCACCATCCTTTGTCTGTGTCCCAAGAAAGATATGAAAAATAAAATGTTTTAGTTGTAATGTATCATTGTATCAGAGCATAGTGATTACTAATTGATTTTGCATTGCAAGAGTCTGAAGCATGTTATAGTTGTTTTAATGTTGAAGACATATAACCTTATAATGTTTGTCTGTGCAGCTGATAGGTGTGCGTGTCATTCCTTGGGCAAAGGCCAATCTTAATTATACAGCACAGGCATTGATCATATCTGCATGTATGTCTCTGGTTTTTCTTTCTAATGAAATGCCTGAGTTAATTGCCTTGCACAGTTTTTCTTAGTCTTAAAAAATTGCTTTTGTGCTGAGAGATGTATAAGTTTTGACTCTTTTTCCTTGATACTTTACAATATTCATTCATATTGTTTTTCCCAACAGAAATATCAAATATCTGTTTATGTCGTTGATAAAACCATCAATGGATAAATGATATGCCTTACAAGTGTCTTTATAACTTTTATTTCCATAATTTACATATTTTCTAACATGATTTCCACCCTATACTGTTTTTTTGTCATCTTTTGGTTGTTTATATCCATTACTGGACTGTGTGTGCATGCATTTGCATGTGGGCAAGAGCCCAATCGGGGCAACAAAAATAAGAAAAATCAATGTTAAACAACAGAAGCCTAGGATCCAGATCCAAAATAACATATCATATCAAGATATTACAAGATTTTAGTATAAATTTCATTTTGTATTCTTTATATATCATTATGCCTATTATTTATGTTGATTTCATGTGTTTTACTTACTTTCATAAACACATTTTTCCACTTTTAGTGTTTCCTTTTATATTTGGGGATTGGCTGTGCTTTTCAGTGTTGCTTGTTTGGATTTGCAATATTTCCTGAGTTCAATTTGAAAATTGAGTAGCTTATGGAACAATCATTAAACAAGGAGTGAGTGATTTGTTAGATAAAATTCAACATACAAGGCTCACAATAACCAAAGTAAGCTTTAGGAACAAAAGCCTTAACAATCCATTGTTCTTTCTGCAACAAATAACCAGAGATCTTCTCAACATCCTAGGATGTTGCTGTAATTAATAGGTTTTCAATTATTCCATCATAAGTCTAAAAACTGTTTAACATAATAGATTTAAGTTGCTTATCATCTATTTGTCAAACTGGACAAGTTGAATTCTAATAACCAATGTGTGGAGATGGTCAGCCACTGAACTACCTTGTAACTTCAAAGCATAAAGTTCAGGATCCTGATATTATTTGACTCAGTGTATAAAGTAGCTATCTGCTTCCATGCAATAACACCATTGTCATCAGTGATAGCAAGTACAATGTCATCACTAATAGAGTGGACAATGTACTAGAGAATTTGAAAGTTATTTGTTATCATATTGGGGTTGTGTCCCCATTTGGTGATCTTGCCGACAAATCTCACACAACTTTCTCACTGTATAGAACACTCTTATCCCTTGATTCAAAGGACACAATTGTCTCTCTTTTTCTTTAATTTCTGAGACTTGATTAAAAGGGAAATAGTTTGCACCTTCTGCTTTGAAAAAAATTTCCCCTCCAAAAATAATCACACAAATTAATATCCCAACTACTTAAGGTTTTGAGACTTTTGGCTAACTTGGTCAATATTAAAGACAAATTACATTTAAATTCCATGACAACAAACAATTTAATGTTTTGTTATTTCAATGGGAGTGGCCCCCATAGAAGCCACACATAACTTACTAAAAAAAACAAATTCCACGACAAACATAACCCAAATTCTTCAGTCAAATTTATTTACCATTAAATAATTGTCAAACAATCACTTCGTTAAAAGATATCGATATCCATGGGTACTCTCTCTCTCTCTCTCTCTCATATCACCTCTACCTTTTCTGGGATGGATAAGTTGGGAACAACATTTTATATCTGTTACTGTTTAAATTGTCATTGTTGAATTGCAGAAATGTGTATGCTACATTGTACAAATATATTTTCCTTATGTTATTTCATACTGTACAAACATATTTTCCTTATGTTATTCCATATTGTACAAACATATTTTCCTTGTGTCACTCCATATTGTACAAAAATATTTTCCTTGTGTCATTTAACGTTTTATAAACATATACTCAAGTTGTTCCTGTAAATGTTTCACATCTCTATCATGCACTAAGCTCAATTGGATTGCAAAGCAAACCAAACCTTGAGTGAAGCAAAGTAACACTGTTTTTTAAAAGGCATCCTCTATGTGAACTTCCAACCTTTGTGAACCTAGAGAATTCAGATTCCTTATAGTCTGAAGTACCAGAACAAAAATATATGCTGGTACTTCATATATCTGAGCAACACAACTCTTACCATGATTTAGGAAAAAAGGGTCACAACATCAATGGCCATCGGTAAACTACAAGGAAAGGGTGAGATCCTTTGCTGTTCAAACTTAAAGCAGTGGTCATGGCCAATCGTTTCCATTTCAAAGATGGTTGATGGATCAAACAATGCCTGCGGAGATCACTTTGAACACTTACTGTGCAGGACCAGTACTGCCAATTGGCTACACAAACATTCCTATCCATCTTTTGTCTTTGATTTCCATCCAAGCCTTACAAAATTCTATCTTTAGTCACATGTGATATGTTGTATAAAGCCTGTACAATGATCAGAATCTCTTTCAAAAGAACGGTTTTAGAGCTGTTTCAAACATTGACAACTCTCGTTGTAAGGGCTCTTAGCCTATGATGATGCCATTACGAGCTGTTCTCTTGCCATGGATGACATTGCCTCAACTTCAAACTCTTGCGATCTAGTTGGAATTGTTGTGTAAACTAGTTGGAATTGTTGTGGGAATCGATATTTCTTTGTTGTTCAAATGTCAGCTCTGTGTCCCCTATGGTGCTGTTTTCCTGGCCATGCAAACTATGCAGAAAAACCCTGCAAATTCCGTCGATGGTTTCCGGCTTGATATGTCCATCTTATTTTATGTTTCTTTATGATACTTATGGAAATATGTCTTTGATTATCATATAGATGCCTCCTTGTAAGTGAATAACTTGCTTTGTAAAGATGCAATGATTTCTCAAGTTAAATATTTAAAATAAATAAACAAAATAAAAACTTGCTACACCAGGCAATATTGACCTACCTTGGTCACTTATGGACATTGATATAATATTTTTCTTTGGTTAGCGTGGGATTATGTTTTAAACTCAGGCTCGAAGTTGCACATTACTTCAATAGTGCAGGATTAGACATATGGCATGCACACTTGGCTTTCTAAATGCATCTCAATCAAGGTAGAAAAATAGGCTGAGCATAAAGCAAAATGGGTTGAGGGGGTTGAAGGCAAGATGTAAAATATTTAAAGCATTTTATGATTATAACCACTTAACTATGTGTTCCATCTCTATCTTCCTGCATAGAGGAAGTTGTCCTTAATTTCTCCTGCAAATGGGGAAATTGCTACTAAAAGGAGAATGTGACAAGCACTTGGCCTGTGTTGGTAATTCTTCTGCATCTAAACAAGTACAAGGTGGTCTGCTTGTGTCAAAGTGCTTCAAATTTGCATACAAGGCTATGTATCCTTGCTTAAAGAAGGTTCGAAGTTGGGAACAGTCGCCTTAGGGTGTGTAACTGAAATCTCCTAGTGCAAAGGATTGCAAAGCTTGAGCTGGCTGAATTAACCATCCTCCGGATGCCAAGCTGAGTTGAAGGGTCCCAGTGAAATGCTTGTAATTAATGGCATGAATGAAGGGTATGGCCCATAAAAGCCAAGTCTAAAGCTTATCCTGCTGCCTCTTCAGGAACTTGGTTGTCCATGTAAAACTAAGCACAGTCCTGAACTTGGAAAGAACGAGGTGCTTGATGCTGATCATGAAGGACCTTTCACTTAAAACCTGAGTCTGCTTTAGAACATCATGGACTTTGGCATGAATTTTGGCCAAATGCATTGCTACTACAGTTTTTGATTGTAAATGAGAACACAATACTATTTGCCATAGAGCAATCTCCAACATTTCAAAAGTAGTCACCAAAATGATTTCCAAAAATGAGAAAAAGAAATGACTTTATCCGTTATGTATCTACTTCTCAATCCAACTGTATTTATTCTTTTCCTGTATAAAACTTGTCTTTCAAGTTTATGTTCAATAAGATTCATATGAAGGGGGAGCAGAGCAACATCACCAGAAGCCTGTGCCATAATGTGTGTCTGCATCAAATGGTTACCAAATCAATCTCTCTCTCTCTCTCTCTCTCTCTCTCTCTCTATATATATATATATATATATATATATATAGGTACACAACTTTGATGTTAATTTCACATCCATGGGAAATGCAGTGCTGAAGAATGTCCCATTTACCTATATAAAATGAAGAGGCTGACCATTCAAGGATGACTCTTCCTTCCTGAGGACTGTGGAGTCAAACCATTGAAGTTGTCTATACCTTCTGTTCTGCATAGGCTGTAGAGAATAGGCATTTGAAAGACAAGCAAATGCAAGCATAGAAACATGCAATGTTTCAATAATCCTTTAAACCTGAGAAGCAGAAGCTAGATTAATTATCCTTGCACAACTCTGCAGAATCTTCCGTTTCTGTGTTTTATGCGTAAGTAACATGAGCTAGTATATATATTTTCGGACCAGTGGGAACCAAGTCAACTGGTTACTAACCTGTAATTCCAACCAAAACTGCTGAAACACAAATCTAGGGTGGTCCATCTGTAATTCTTCTGCTTCTTTGCATATCTTCAATCAAAACTTTGAAGTGTTGTTTTCAAAACCATACATTTTGCATTAAGAACAGAACTAGTTAAAACTAATTTACAACATTTCCAAACACCATTTTTATGTCACACTCCTCAAGCATCTGCATGACATGGTACAATTCAAAACTTGTCTAAAACAGTTGGCAGTGACATAATTTGACAGTGTTTCTCTTTCCAGAATGAAGCATTAAATTAAATTAGGAAGGCACATGATCACAAGACAATTGAAGCAAAATGTTTCATTTTTCTTTTGTTTTGGTAAACATGTGGCAATATCTGCAATTTTTTGAATTTGTACTATTTAGTTGTTAATAAGAGCAGTCACAGAAGTAGTTCCAAATGCTAATAGTTTATTTTCTCTGGAATGCAGCTTCAGTTGCAGCTTACTTCATTGTAGCAGAGAAGACTATTTTGGAGTGTTCTCGAAAAAATACTCGTGACCAATATGAAATGCATGGCATGCGGTCTAAATAATTGCATATTTGCATAGAGTCATCTGCGGATTTCTGATCCTTGACTGGGAACAAGATGCTTCATTACATTTGGGGTACCCAGGACCTATGGTGGCCTTTCATATGCCAAAAGAGTTGGTGCGCCTATCTTGTAGGATTTTGGTTCCAAGGAAATGAAAACTTCTTGGAGAATTTTTTGAAAGTAAATATTTAAGTTCGACAGTTTTTTTGATTTGCTATGTATGGGAAATAATATTAGTAGTTTTGTGTGATGTATTAATCAATAAAAGCAACATCTGAATGATTGATAAGAGTCTTAACGTGCCTGTTCGTTGGGCTTTAGTCGATTTTCGTATTGTGTGTATGACTCCGACTGAAAGTGAAGATTATCGTTGTTTTTAAATATTGCAATGCCTACTTCAGTTTTTCGTTGAAGGTCAACGCTACCAGTGGCAACTAATGATAAATTACAACCAAAGATTGTACATTTAGCTACAGTTCATAATAAATAAATATCATTGTGTCTTCATATTTTAAGACCAAGAATGTTGGCACCTTTGTCTTGCTGTCAAAGAGCATCCAGGTCATAGCCACCAGATTTGTATTTGATTGATTAAAGTCGAGCGAACAAAAATAGAGAAAATTTTAGAGATTCATACTTCCAAATAAGGAACAAATATATTAACAATTTGTTTTGTGTTGATAAAAAATATGCTAAAACTTAGGGCTGCTACGATGTAGAAGGCTGCATTAGGTTAAAGCTTTAAGAAAATTACCTTTTAGGCCTGCAGTTGTATCTCCTCAAAGCTTACAAGATTGTTTTAAGGAAAAAAGTCGGCCCAAGGCACTAAATAATAATTTTAGTGGCATATTTAGCCGTGGTTTAGTGGTGAAGGTGCATGTGGTTTACTGAAGTTGCATGGCTTCAGTCCACTATAACTCCCAGTATGTAATTTCTAGTAAGACACCACCTATAAAATATGTAATTTCTAATAGGACACCTATAAAATACTTAGAAGTAAACCTTTTTATATTCCTACAGATGACTTAATGGGAATGGGATTAAGGAGAGCAATGGGAGAAATATTAAATTATATTATTAAATAAAATAATAATTATAATTAAATTTAGATATTGTTGTAATTAAGGTTTGACCAAAGATAGAGATAAAGAAATTAAGCTTTAAAACCAATTATATATATATATATATATATATATATATATATATATATATATTTTAAAATGATTTAAGTGTATGCTTCTTAACAATATTTGAAATCTTAAAATAGTTGAAGATGGAAGTGAGGGAGTCGTGAGCGTAATCTTTTTTTCTTTTAGAAAGCAAGTATTGTAGGAAGAATCTCTGAGTTAGTATCGAGAGCTACTTTTCTTGTCCTATATCTTTCGGGAAATTCAAAGAAACTAAAGGATTTTTATGGAGAAATGGTAGGTAGTATGGCAGAGTGATTTTTGAAGGTTTTATTTGGAAGTAAGGAATTGGGGACAAGAGGAAGAGTAAATCTATAACAAACTCTATCCTACACAAGAAGTGGTTATCAAAGATGAGATGATGAAGTGTGTTATAATGATTATAAAAAAAGTAAAAGGTTAATATGTAAGTTCTATGGATATTGGCTAGGTTTTATAGAGATTTAAAGTTGAATCAAGTGGAAGTGGGGATTGAATTTAAAGTCCTCCATGACATTTTTTTATCTTTTGAAAGGTTTTTTGCTCATCTTGTTTAGTTGAGAAATTAAGAATAATATAATGGTTGGTGGCTCATGGGTTAGATAGAGAGGTATTTTATTTAAGACCATAAAGTGCATTTTTTTAAGAGAAACTAAAAAAAACTTCCATTTTGGATTAGGCCTTGTGAATTTCCATGTCAACTTATCAATAAGGAGATTTTAAAGAATATTGGCAATCCTCTAGGAAATTCATCTACAAGGGACCAACTACTAAGGAGTGAAGGAATGTTGTTGTGGGTAGTTTTTTCTCACATCCACCTGTTCCCACATTCAAGCATTAGAGGGAACCAAGAATTTTAAAAAATGGCTAAGTATTGGGCCTGTTGGAAAAAATGGGCTTATGTGAGGTTTCGGATGAATTCCAAAAACTTGCCTCCGGATTGCCTAAAAAATTGGCCAAAGGATTTAGCCTGATGGAAAAATGGGAGTCTATCGAGCTTCGGATGAGTCCCAAAACTCCGCCATAGAGGTGAGAGTAAAGAGCGCCCGATGGAAAAGTAGGCCACTGTCGAGCTTTGGATGGGTTCCAAAAACTTGCCATGAAGAGACGAAAACTCGTTAAAATTCGTCATTTGTGCGACGAGCAAAGGTGCTTTATTTGGACCCAAATTGGTTGATGGTTGGCAAGAAAGAGAAGAGGGTTTTGGGCAAAAGTGCTGAGTATCAAACTTGACGGAAGAATGGGCTGAGATCAGACTCCAGGCGGATCTCAAAAACCCGTCACGGAATAGAAAAGCAAAGCCTGACAGAGAAGTGGGAGGCCACCAGACTCGAAATGAGCCCCAAAAGCTCGTCAATGTTGGAAGCTTCATCTTCCGCCAAGACATGTAGAGCCCTCCAACATAAGCACAACGATAAGTCCAAATATGAAGATGGTCTATGAATGTAGCACCCGATCAAAAAATTGAATCCTGCACGCATCTGATAGGTGGCAGATGATATTTTGGTGTGTCAGGAATGATCGGTGGCCCAACACGGGCTACACGAGTGATTGTAACAACCCACTACTTCCAGGTGTACGCAGGCATCATGTATAATAGAATCGTCAGGTGCACCAAACGGATAGATGGACCAAATGCAGCCAACGAAGCCCACTCTCATGCTGCATGAGTGTTCGGTTAAAGTTGCAGGATGGCAGAAGAGGTATACAACTTGGCCACTCCCCTGATACAGTCACATTCCATGACTAAACATCATGATCACTTGTAAAAAAATTCATTGTAAAAGCTATATATGTTAGAATGTAAGACATAAAAACAGTTGGCTCTTTAACTATTACAATTGACATGTAAAACTTCAATTATTCAAGAAATATAAGTGGATCACTGTTTGGCTTTCATATTGTGTCATGTATGTATGAATATATGATTGTTTATTTTTGAGAAAACTAGGTGAATGACTTAGCTTTAATTTTGCAATTTGGATTATTTGCGCTTCATTCTCTAGTTTTGGAATTTGCTTTCAGATAGATGTGATCAATATTGACCGAGAACATTGGCTAGTATATTAGGTGGTTTGTTTGATTTTCTTGTAATGGTTCAAGTGTAATGATGCATGTGTTTTGATGTGACTAAATTTGTACCCTTATAAGTTCTAGTTTTAGCTCTATTTGTCTCTTTCAGCACCCTTTCCCCTTTTGTAGTATTTAACTAGGATTCTCAAGTAGCCAACGTTCTCTGGATATTGACCTCAAAGCCTCACAATGTTAAGGTCATTCAATGTTGGTCAAGGTCTGTGGGCACAAAAACCTTTCCATAGGCAAATTTTGAGATCAACAGTTTTTTGGCACACACGATGGGACACAGTCCCACATTTCGGATGAATCAGAGTTTTGGTGATACTTTGTTTTATCCATAATTAGCTTAATCACCTGGCTACTCCGCAGAAGTAGAAACCTAGAAGGCCACATAAACATTGTTCGATCTCATTTTCATGATCACGAGACAAGCAACCAAAATATCAGAGGAACTTATAGAATTCCTAGAGTTGCATCTTGGTAGTTTTAGGATACGCCCTATTCCATCCTTTGAATCAATCCCATCTTCGTCTCTTATAGAAGAGTCAGATAATATCAACCTTACACCTGAAGTGCCTGTAATTCCCAAGCAACGCTGGCCCAAAATCATAACCAAAACTTTCCACATTGAAATAATACAGGCCCCCTCAATCTTATAAATCAAAATCCAATTCCTTAGACTACTTTGAAAGCTTTACCAACATACGATAGCATTGGGAAGACCACTTATGAGTGTTGCAAGTGTGAACAGAACTTAGCTTGAAACAGGCTTAGAAAAAACTAGTTTTTCTAAGCCCAGTGTGAACACACTCACCTTTTGTCGGCTAATCTTGCTTGGATGGTCGGCATGATATTCCTTCCCCCTTTCCTTCATTTTCTCCTTATCCCTCCATTCACCTTCCTCCTTTCCTGCCGTCCATTTTCCCTTATCACTCCACTCCCTTCCTCTCCCCACGCTCGCTGCCACCTCCCACTCCACCTCCTACTCCTCCGTTCTCTCTAAACTCCCCGATCTTCCTCCACCTTCCCTTTCCTATGATTACGCAAGTTCTAAACCTATATAAGGTTTAAGTTAATGTATTAATCGTCTGGTTTTTTAATGAATGTTTTCGGCTGTATTTTTCGTGTCATTTGTTTATTACCTTGGCCTAATTAATCTAAGGTTAATTGAAACTTAGACTTACACTGGTATCAGAGCCGAGGGGGCACGGATCCCGAGGGCCGAGGTAAGGCACGAAAGCCGAAGCACGTGGATCTCGAGGAGCGATGGAGAAGCTGTCACACGGATCTCGAGGAGCGACGAAGTGGCTGTCGCATGGATCTCGAGGAGCGGGGAGTGGCTATCGCACGGATCCCGAGGAGCACATGGATCTCGAGGATCTGATCGGATGCCGACGTGGCGACAGGGATGAGGCGACGTGGCGACAGAGCCGACAAGAGCTGACATGGCGGTGGAGCTGGCAGCACGTGGATCGAGGCTGACCAGGAGCTGACTGGACGCTGACGTGGCGGTGGAGCTGATAGCACGTGGATCGAGGCTGACGTGGCTGGCTGACGTGGACGAGGCTGACGTGGTTGGCTGATGTGGAGGCATGCTGACGTGGCTGGCTGACGTGGACGCGTGTTGACGTGGCGGTTGACATGGATGAGGGCTCCGGTGTGCCACGTGGCGGCGTCTGATTGGTCGTCTGACGGGCAAAAGGTTGGCGGATCGATTGCCCGAAGGCAATCGACCTAAGTCTGTTTGCAGGCTTTGATAAAGCCTTGAAAATTCTTTGCCCACTGCATGTGGGATTAAAAAAACTATTTTTTTTAAAACTTGTATTTCGCCGCCATCTTTATGTATAACCTCCGTCCTCCTATGTACCGTCCGACTAGCATGGCCTAGCGGCGAAAGTCCCCGCCTTGCAGAGCAGAGACCCGGGGTCGAATCCCGTCGGGGTAAAATTTTTAATTTTTTTTTGTGACTTCGCGTTGATTGGAGGTTTAAATTGTTTTTTTGTTTCCTTGCTACCACCGAAGCTACGTGGTGCAGCGGCTAAGATCGCCGGATAGCTAGCGGAGGTTACCAGTTCGAATCCCAGCGGGGTTTAAAAAAAAAAGGTTAATTTTTTTAATTAATTTTTTTTATTTGTTTTTTTTAAAGTTTTTTTAAAAATTATAATTTCTATATATGTTTTTTTATTATTGTTTTTTAAATATCCATTTCATTTAAAAATAATAATTAAAAATATATATAGGAAATTGTTAATTTTTTAAAAAAACAGTCTTTATTAAAACAAATATTAGAAATTAAAAAAAAAAAAAAAGGTGCAAAGATCATTTGATATAAATTTTTTTTTTGGGCATCATACTAAGTTGTAACCCAGTTCATACGGTGTGATTCTGGGTAGATGATCCGGTCAACCGGATGCTATAATGCATTACTCTCTCTTTTGAGAAGAGAGACTCCTGATTCCTTTGACGGGAGAGTCCAAGCGGTATGGACTTCATACAAGTGTTTTGCCAATTAGAGAATCAAGTGATTGCTCATCAGAGGAAACCAGATTCTAGCTACGAGGCAGATTCTGAAGATAATATCTTCGGGCAAAGGATAGTTGAATCCGAGACGGTTGAAATAGTACCTGAAGGACAGTCAAGTGACAGTTATACACCTACAGTGCCTGAAGTAGAAACAAGTGAGAGCTATACACCACGCTCTCCTGATTCAGAACCAGAAGAAGAAGAAGAAGAAGAAGAAGAGGAAGAAGAACCAGTGGAGGTGAAACCTGCAATTGAAGAACGAAATGTTCTCAAAAGAAGTTATGAACCAGCAGCAGCACCTGAAGTCATTATAATTAGTGACGACGAAGCAGACAATTTCACCTTTCCAGTTTTGGGTGATCCTCGAGAAGAAGAACGCCAAATCAGTGAGCATATTAAGAAAGCTAGATTTGATTTAAATCAGTGATCTATTTTGTACTTCTTTGTACTACTTGTTTGAAGTTGCAATAAAGTTTGCTTTCTAATATGGCTTCCAATACTAGTCTACCAATCCCTAAGTTCAATGGTGGTGATTACGAGTATTGGTCAATTAAAATGAAAACTCTTTTGATAGGCAAAGGTCTTTGGGATGTGATTGAAGAGGGATATATTGAACCTACTACTGCTGAATGGGCAGCTTTGAATGTGGTTGATAAAAGGGCTAGAAAGGAAGCACAGAAGAATAATTCTTCCGCCCTTTATCATATCCAAGCCGCCCTTGATAGAAGTATTTTCCCTAGAATAGCTTCTTTTATAATTGCTGAATCTGCTTGGAATGCTTTAAAAGAAAGTTATAGGGGTAGTGACCAAGTCAAACAAGTTAAACTACAAACCTTGAAACGAGAGTTTGAGACTCTTAAAATGCAAGAGAGTGAAAAGGTTGGTGATTACTTCGTGCGTGTGAAAGTCGTAGTAGATAAGATGGTCACTTTAGGAGAAGATGTAAAGCCTGAAGTTATAGTGAAGAAAGTGTTGAGGACACTTCTTCCTAAGTGGAATTCAGTAGCCATCATTATAGAAGAATCCAAAGACCTAACTTCTCTGTCTTTTGAATCCCTAATTGGCTCACTTCTCTCACATGAAGAGAGGTTACAACAAACTCCTTCCACAAGTTATGAAGGAGATGATAAAGCCTTTGCTTCACAAGAAGGCAGAGGTAGAGGTCGTGGCAGAGGACAGAATAGAGGTAGAGGCAGAAATAATCAGAGAGGTGGACCTCCTAACAGAGGAGGAAATCAGAACAGAGGAGGATTCTCAAATAGAGGTGAACAACAGAATAGAGGAGGACAACAAAATAGAGGAAAACAATCAGGCAGAGGCAAAGGAGGAGATAAGTCAAAACAATCTTGCTACAATTGTGGCAAACTTGGCCATTATGCTCGTGACTATTGGACAAAGACTTCACAAGGAACTAGTAGCAGCCAGAGCAGTCAGTTTGGAAATTTTGGAGAAGAGGAAGAGGCCACAAATCTCTTTCTCTCTTATGGTCAGCAGATCAGAACATGAATGATACATGGATCTTGGACACTAGGGTGTTCAAACCATATGAGTGGCAAAGAAGGGCTCTTTGCTACTCTAAACTCCTCATACAAATCCAACATCAAATTGGGAGATGATAAATCATTGGCAGTTGAAGGCATTGGAGCAATGGCAGTTCCAACTAAAGAAGGCGTCAAACATGTAAGTGATATCTATTACACACCCCATCTTCAACACAATCTTTTAAGTGTTGGTCAAATGTTAGAAAAGAACTACAAGTTGCTTTTTGATGAGGGTAAATGCACTATTTTTGATAAAAATAACAGTAATAGAATCATTACACAAGTGCCAATGTCAAAGAATAGATTGTTTCCTTTAAAGTTTGGCCAGCCAGGGGGAGATAAGTTAGCAAATGTTGCTATTTCCAATCCAAGTGTCCTATGGCACTTGAGATATGGTCATTTGAATTCCGCTAGTTTGAAAATGCTAACTTCACAAGCGATGGTAACCGGACTTCCTAAGGTTCAGGATAGTAAGGAAGTCTGTGAAGGGTGTGCTCTTGGGAAGCATGCCAGATCAAAATTTCCTCATGGACAAGCATGGCGGGCCAGCTATCCACTCCAGCTAGTGCATACAGACATCTCGTGGTCCGATGCGGACCAAGAGTCTTGGTAACAACTCTTACTTCCTACTCTTCATTGATGATTTTACTAGAATGTGCTGGATATATTTTTTGAAATATAAGGATGAAGCATTTGAATGCTTTGTCGATTTCAAAACAAGAGTTGAAAGTGAGAGTAGATATTTTGTAAAATGTCTTAGATCAGATAGAGGAGGAGAATACTCCTCTAATGAGTTCTTGAATTTCTGTAAGCAACATGGCATTAAGAGGCAGTTCACAGCTGCCTACACTCCACAATAGAATGGTGTCGCAGAGAGGAAGAATCACACCATTGTGGAGATGGCAAGGTCTATGCTTCAGATGAAGCATTTGACTAATTCATATTGGGCAGATGCAGCCAGGACCAGCGTACATATCTTGAACAGAAGTCCTACTTCAAGTTTGGAAGGACAGACACCTTACCAAGCTTGGTATGGTAAAAAGCCAAATGTTAAGTATTTTAGAGTGTTTGGCTCACTGGCATATTCTCACATTCCTGATGAGCTTAGAAAGAAGCTCGATCCAAAGAGTCGTGCATGCATCTTTGTAGGATATTGTGAGAATACAAAAGCTTACAGACTCTACAATCCCAGGACAAGAAAGTTTGTGCTTTCCAGGGATGTGATTTTTGATGAAGGGGGAGAATGGGGTAAGCCTCAGATTTTTAGTGATGATGAATCTAGTGATGTAGGTTCTCAGCAGGTGCAACAACAGACACCACAGAAAAGTAAGCAGTCTCCTCCCAGAGATCCAGGTTCATCTTCTGATTCAACTTCTTCACCAAGTCCTTCTCCACAGAGATCAGTAAGTTCCTCACCAATGGACATCGATTCTCCATCCAGAGGTAAGAGAACTCTACAGAATCATCCATCATATCAGATGTTGGATAAGAATTTTTCAAAAAGATACACTAGGAGTCAAGCTAGTGAAATGAATTATGTTCTACAAAGATTAGAAAATATGCACTTGTATGGTGATGATGTTTCCCAACAGGAACCTAGGGGAGATTTAGTTAACTATGCTTTGTTAACTAATGCACAACTTGAACCTTCTAGTTATGAGAAGGCTTGTACTCAAAATATTTGGCAAGATGCCATGAAAGAGGAGATCACCTCTATAAAAAACAATGACACTTGGGAGTCTGTGAAGCTTCCTAAAGGAAAGAAATGTGTTGGATGTAAGTGGGTCTACAAGACCAAGTTTAATGCTGATGGTAGCATTGAGAGGCACAAGGCGAGATTAGTTGCAAAGGGATTTACTCAAAAATATGGAATTGATTATGAAGAGACTTTTGCTCCTGTAGCCAGACAGGAGACTATCAAAACAGTTCTTGCCTTAGCTGCACACAAAGGATGGACAGTCCAACACATGGATGTAAAGAGTGCATTTCTAAATGGTTACTTGATAGAAGAAGTGTATGTTGAGCAACCACAGGGATTTGAAGAGAAAGACAAGGAACATCTTGTTTACAAACCGAAGAAGGCTCTTTATGGCCTCAAGCGAGCACCGAGAGCTTGGTACTCACGCATTGATGGGTACTTTAAAGATTATGGGTTCATCGAAGCAAAAATGAACCCACGCTCTACTACATGAATCAAGGAAATGACATCCTCATAGTTTGTTTGTATGTGGATGATCTCATTTTTATGGGTAGTAATGAAAAGTTAACATGGAGTTCAAGCACTCCATGATGCAGGAATTTGAGATGAAGGATCTTGGCTTGATGAAATACTTTCTTGGAATGGAAGTACATCGATGCGATTCAGGGATCTTCATCTCACAACTTAAGTATGCTCGAGATATGATTCAAAGTTTGCTATGGAGCAATGCAAAGCGGTTGCAACTCCAATTGGACATGGGATCCAATTAAGCAAGGATGATGGAGCACCGAAAGTTGATGTGACCACTTTCAGAAGCATTGTTGGGAGTTTGATGTTTCTCGCCAACACCAGACCATACATTCAGTATGTTGTATCTCTTGTTTCTAGATTTATGTCTAATCCATCCGAGCTGCATTTGCAGTGCAGCTAAAAGGATTTTGAGATATGTGAAGGGTACATTGGATTTTGGAATCCAATACTACAAAAGTGATACTATCAAGCTTGAAGGCTTTAGTGATAGTGATTGGGGCAGCAATATTGATGATAGAAAATCCACATCGGGTAACTGTTTTAGTCTTGGTTCAGGCCTAATAACTTGGAGTTCCAAGAAGCAGATAGTAGTAGCACTATCTTCAATAGAAGCTGAGTATATAGCGGTGACTCATGCTAGTACTCAAGCTCTATGGCTCCGAAAGGTATTAGAAGAGATTGGAGAGCAGCAAAGTGGTCCAACTCGAATATTCTGTGACAACATCAGTGCCATTCAGTTGGCATACAATCCTGTCCACCATAGTAGATCAAAGCATTTTGATATGAAGTACCACTTCATCCGAGATATGGTGGAAACTGATATTGTTGAGCTTCACTATTGCCACACTTTGGAGAACGTCGTTGACATCTTCACCAAGGCGCTGGCTAAAGCTCAATTTGTAAAGTTGAGAGACTGTATAGTCAGTTCTCTCAACTTTAAGGGGGAGAATGTTGCAAGTGTGAACAGAACTTAGCTTGAAACAGGCTTAGAAAAAACTAGTTTTTCTAAGCCCAGTGTGAACACACTCACCTTTTGTCGGCTAATCTTGCTTGGATGGTCGGCATGATATTCCTTCTCCCTTTCCTTCATTTTCTCCTTATCCCTCCATTCAGCTTCCTCCTTTCCTCGCCGTCCATTTTCCCTTATCACTCCACTCCCTTCCTCTCCCCACGCTCGCTGCCACCTCCCACTCCACCTCCTACTCCTCCGTTCTCTCTAAACTCCCCGATCTTCCTCCACCTTCCCTTTCCTATGATTACGCAAGTTCTAAACCTATATAAGGTTTAAGTTAATGTATTAATCGTCTGGTTTTTTAATGAATGTTTTTGGCTGTATTTTTTGTGTCATTTGTTTATTACCTTGGCCTAATTAATCTAAGGTTAATTGAAACTTAGACTTACAATGAGCACTACCACGATGCTACTTCATTGGTTGTTGTTCATAACATTCAGGATGAAGACGTGATGATCATATTGTTGGTTATTTCCCTGAAAGGGAAAATGTTGTATTGGTACAAAACTCTACCCAATGGGACTATTGCTTCTTGGGTTGACTTGGTTGGCAAGCTAATAGAAGAATTCAATGAATAGACATATCCTTTTTTCTTGCTCACTCAGCTCACAGTAATACAAAGACACTCACAATAAGAAATAGTGGATTTCAACATCAGATTCAATCGCATCTGGAAGAGAGTGCTTGAAGGACTTTGACTGAATGAATAAGTCGTCTATTATTATTTGAAAGCTTTTAGCTCAGATTTGGGTCTATCGATTAGACAATCAAATGTCTGGACCTTCTCCCAAATATTCTAGGAGGCTATAAAGGCAAAGATGGATCTTATTGCTATAGGCAGATTGCCTCCCAAGCCTGTAATACCCATATTCCCTAAGTTTCTCCAAAATCATCCACAATCATTTGTTATGAGCACCACTTATCATACTATCACACCCCCTATAAACTTCTCTCCATGGTCCAATCCTCATGTGGTACAAGCTATGCTAGTTGTGCCTACTCTTCCAACATTACTTGCGTCTCCTGTAGTACGTGCACTGTTGACCCGTGACCCACAAGCCACTCTTATCCAAAAAATGCAAACCGCAATGAAAAATTTGACCAACGAGATCACCTCAATGAAGAGGAGGAAAGCTAAAAGAAATTTCCAACCCAAAAGATTCCCATATGTAGCCAGGGACCTAGCTGCCTCTAATAGCAAGCCTCCTGAGAAATCCAACATAGTCTTCACAAATGAAGAGGGAGAACCTTCAACATTTGCATTTGAATTGGATTATTGGTGTTCCACATGCAATGATCCTCATGGGGAAAGTACTTGTATGATGCACCAACATTACGTACATAAAGTAGTAGTTGAGAAAGTAGAGAGGGCCCAAAAGGGACATCAATATGATTAGAGAAGTTGGTCATAACTTCATCATGCCATTTTTTAAATAGGTTTTTATTTTGACAAGGTCAGGAAATAAACCTTTACAAGTGAACCTAGAGGAGTTGAACCCTTTGAAATTCCCTATGGATGTTAAAGATAAAAGGGAGACTGAGAAAGAGGGCCATCAAAAAGGCTTTGTCTATAAGCCATCCAACAACAAAAGGAGGTTAAACAGATTGAAACTCAGTCAAAGACGACTGAGATACAGGAAGAAGCCAGAGACAAGCTGAGATATCCTTCCCTAACCAAGCGCCAGTAGATCAAAGCAACTCATGAGTATCAGAGTAAGTATGAGCAATTTCCAAGGGACAAGGAAAGGCAGTTTGAGATCCCCACCTTCAATATTGTTGAAGAATTGAAGAGAATACCTTCAAAAGCCAACATGTATGATGCCCTGCTCATTCTTGGGTAGATTGATTTGCTCCAAGCTTCACGTAAATCGATCAAAAATCAAGGTAAAGTTCATTCGGAGCTAAATTTAGCTCAAGGGACTCCTATATTAGGGGTTGGCAAAAACATGCCATTCCATTCTGTAAGTCCTTAGAAATGGAGGTATGGGTGGTACATAATTGCATGATTGATTTAGGGGCTACCACTAGAGTTATGCCCAAAGTACATAGGTATGGAATATATAAGAAACAACCCCGATGTTTTGTAGTTAGACGACACTCCAGTAAAAACTATTGGAGTAATCAAGGACGTTCCTATTGTATTACATAGGTTGCCCCAAGTTACCATCATCCAATGGATTGTGGTAGTAGATTTGGAACCATATTTTAGGATGTGCTTATCTAGAGAGTTTACTACCAAATTGGGAGGTTACCTCTCCCTTGATTATTCTCACATGGAAATCCCTTACAAAGGTAGAAGAGTCAAGGTATACTTTGAAAAACCCTCATCATTTCATATAGAGAGGTTAGAAGATGGGAATCAGCAGGCCAATACAGTTAGTATAATGATTGAAGAAGCAAATTTGATGGATGAAGCAAATTTGATGGAAAATGTTTTGGAAGAACTTCGAACAAATGATTAGTTCTGGTTGAAGGACTTCAATGCCATAATTGAGATTGGAATTGACACATACACCATTGCAAGACAAGAGGCGAAGAAACCGGCTATTCGAGATGAACGAGTTCCCACATCAAATCAGATTTGGAAGCTTTATTTTGATGGAGCAAGGTGCAAGAATGGTGTTGGAGCTGGTATAATTATGATCTCACCTGCAGGAGCTAAAAAGGCCTTTTCATATAGATTGACATGGGGCTGCACAAATAATACAGTAGAATATGAAGCACTGTGTCCAGGCCTAAAGAAGGCTGAAAAACTTGGAGCCAAGCAGCTGTAAATATTCGGGGACTCAAAATTGGTGATAAATCAGATCACTAAGAAACACATCAATAAGCAACATTATCTCAAAGCTTATCTGAATAAAGAGTGGGACCTACTGGAAACGTTTGAAGCATGGAATATCAAAATGATTCCAAGGGAGTAGAATATGCATGCCAATGTATTGGCATCAATGGGGGCTAATTATTGCCCGACATAAAACACCATACACAAGGCGAAGACAATAAGATTAGTCTATAGGCCTTTTATTTTAGACAAGGATGTCTTCTGAAAGGTATTCGAGAATGATGATCATGTAGTGGACTTCTTAATCCATGAAATGAATTTCTCAACTGATAAATCACCAAAATATGAATATGAAGAGGAAGAAGGAGAGTTGATTCAGTTAAAAAACAATCATATACCAAAAGGGTTGATAATCCTTGAAAGCCTGTTTGACAACAGTGATCGACCAATAGGTCATATGATAAAAGTTGACACCAAAGGCTACAAGGAGGTGCAAATTGTGCTCGAAAGAAGCCTCAAGATATATAGAGGCAGAGGTTGACCAAATCCAAGAGTTGTATAGAAAGTACGATGATATCATAACCTGGACTTATGATGATCTCAAAGTGTACATTAAGGACACTACAACATACAATTGAGTTGGATATCGATACAAAACCTTTTTGGTAAAAGCAAAGGCCAGTTAATTCGAAGATAGAGGCACTAATGAAACAAGAGCTTCTCAAGTTGTTGAATGCTAAGATAATCTGGTCCCAGTAAGAAAAAGAATGGGGATATTCGACTTTGTGTTGACTTCCAAAAGTTGAACGGTGTTACTAAAGGATCATTATCCCCTATCTTAGATTGATCATATATTACATACAATGGCTAGAGCAAAGAGATTCTCATTGCTAGATGGTTTCTCTGAGTTTAATCAGATATGGATCAGATATGAAGACCAACACAAAACAACTTTCACAACCAAATCGGGAACTTTCACCTATCAACGAATGCCATTTGGGCTATCCAATGCTGGTGCCATATTTCAAAGGGTAATGGACCTATCCTTTGGTGAACTTGTGAATAAGGTAATTGTCATCTACTTGGATAATATGACTGCTTTTTCTCACAATGAGGACCATGTAGAACATCTCAGACTGGTCTTTGAAAGATGCAGGGAGTTTGGAGTATCACTAAACCCAAAGAAATCCATCTTTATTGTGCAAGAAGGTAAAATATTGGGACATGTTATGTCTGAAGTAGATCTAGCTATCGACCGAGACAGGGTGAAGGCTATTCTTGATCTTCCTCTGCCATTAAAAAAGAAGGGACTACAATCATTCTTTGGGAAAATAAACTTTGTGTGAAAATTCATGTCGGATTTTTCTCAAATAGTTAAGCCCATGATGAAGAAACTAAAGACGATGTGGAATTTAAATGGATAGATCTTCGAAAGGATGCCTTTATAAATATCAAGGAAGCCATTTCATGAGCCCTGATGCTTATCAACCCGAACTACTCCAAGGACTTCATTCTGTATTCTTTTGGAGTAGAAGAAAGTTACACGATAGTCCTCACCTAGAAAGGAGAAGATGGAGACGAGAGACCCATCGCCTTCCTCAACCAACATTGCAGGATCATGAAGAAAGATACAATTTTATTAAAAAATAGGTGTATGCCATAATGAAGTCCTTGAAGAAATTTAAGCATTTTGTGTCTCAGAGCAAAACAATTGTATACGTAGTGCATCCATATGTTAGGAACTTCGTGATTCAAGGGGAATTTGGTGATAGAAGAGTAGGTTGGACGACGAAAATTCAAGAATGTTGAAATCAGGCCAACAAAGTTGGTAAGGGGAAGAGCACTTTGCCAACAATTGGCTAAATCCACAGTACTAGATACTAATATGTTCATAGAACAAGCCAACCCAACATAGCTCGAGGAAGGGGTGATGTTATCTGACACTTGGATTAACTAGTTGATATACTACTTCAACTCCGACAGATGTTCGAAAGGGTTGACGACATCCCAAAGGTGAAGGTATAGATTGCAGTCTACAAGATACACATTAATCAATGGTGTGCTTTACCAAAAAAAAATTGTTGGGGTATTTTTGAGATGCATACCTTCGAAAAAGGCTAAGAAGATCCTTGAAGAATTTAATACCGGATTCTCAGGAGGACATTACTTAGGACAAACTACAATGACCAAGGTATTGAGAGTAGGATTCTATTAGCCATCCATATTTTCATATGCGTTTAAATTGGTTAAAACATGCAACAAGTGCTCGAGGTTTGTTGAAAAAAATAAGCATCCCGCTATGCCATTTCAACTAGCAATTGCAGAAGAGTCATTTCAGCAATGGGGATTGGATTTTATTGGCGTAATCAATCCAAATTCGTCAATTGGACACAAGTATATTTTGACGGCAATAGATTATTTCACTAAGTGGATAGAAGCTGAAGCTATCAAGCATGCTGACCAACAAACAGTGATCAAATTTTTGGCAAGATTGATCACCAAGTTCGGAATCCCTACCACTATTGTTTTTGACAATGGTATATCCTTCATAGGTGCCAAAATAATGGATTTTTCTAGGAAGTATGACATCTAATGGATTGCTTCCTCAAATTACTACCTATAGGGAAACGATCTGGTCGAATCCACTAATAAAAATTTGCTAAAAATAATAAAGTGGAGCATTAAGCACAATTCTAGAAGTTGGCACCTCCTGCTTGATCAAGCATTATGGGTGGATAGGATAACTCCCAAGAAATATTTGAAGACATCACCTTATGCTCTAGTGTATGGGAAGGAGGCAGTTCCCCCGATCAATATGGAACTTCTGGCACTCAAATTTATAAGCAAAATGGAGATGGAATATTGTCCACCAATGGAAAAGAGTGATGGAACTGATGCAGCTGGAGGAAAAACATGAGCAAGTGTATAATAATCTATGCCAACACCAGAACACTGTAAAATGTTGGTTTGATAAAAAGGCAATGCCAAAGGTATTTAGTTAAGGTGATCTTGTGTTGAAGTGGGATGTAGAACAGGCAAAGCTGGGTGCACACAACAAATTTAACTCCATGTGGTTTGGGTCATATCTCATTGAGAGTTGCAAAGACACGAATGCGTATCAATTACATGACCTTGACGGATGACTGCTTTCGATTTTGATGAATGACCAATACTTGAAACACTATGCTTAGCTCTATTGATGATGAAATTGTATATATGTACATAGTTTTCATTTTGTTTCTTAAAATTTTCCACCCCTGAGTGAACATTGGTCTACTAATGATGAATTTTGCTACATAGGTAGACATATAACCAATTTTTGAACATTGCTCCATTGCCAGCCAGGCATCTATAGCCCCGACGAAGATATCTTTGATCCCACTCTAGATCTTGCTCTACTACCAGCCAAGTGTCTATAGCCCTGGTAGAGGTTGTTTGAATCACCCAAGCACTTGAACCCTTTTTTCTTTTCCTTTTGTTTTTTTTTAACATAGGTTCTCTTTTTTTATATATACCAAAAATTTCATAAGCATTGGGTTCTGCTTTTGGGTTGGGGATCACTATGGAAAATAAGAGGAAAAACACTTGAATGGATTTCATCTAAAGATAAACCATAATGGCTTCATTCCTCTTGACCTAGAACTTCCTTAAAGTGTTTTCAATGTGATGTTGCAACATCATTTTGTAGTACTTTTAGATTCATCTACTTTGTCCCAAATAATGGATAAACATCAAATAGTTGATTAAACTAATTTTAGTTTCATTGAGCTTAGTGTGGGACTTTTCACCCCCAAATTTGTGCAGAAAACATTTCCAACTTAGAGCAACCACAAGTAGGTTGCATTTGGATGATTTGAGCCAGAAAAAAAAAAAAAAATAGAAGACAACAAAAATTTAAAAATAAAAGTAAAAAAGTAAAGCACAACATAAATAAAATGAAGCGAGATCAACACACCAAAAACTCAAAACAATAAACTATGTACAAAGCTTATTTACAAGGTAGGACTTGGGATTTCTCATATTTGAAAGGGTCCTTAGCCAAAGGGGTCAAATTTTCATGATTAAAATTTTCCAAAATCCCAAACACGATTACCACAATTTGAAAGATGCCTATCATGACAAGCATGTTAGTTTTTATGGGTATCCTCCCATAGCAACACTAGATCTAAAATCTTAAAGGCCTTTATTTTACCTCTCTCACCCCACCAACTCAATTTAATCCCATCACTACCATACTTGGAATTTGATCCATTAAACTCAAGGGTCCACAACTGGTCTTGAATTATTTTTTGTTTACTATGTGGGGTCTCTAATATCAAATAATTACCTTTAGTTATGGTTTCCACCACCATAGTGTAAACTCCCCATTCTAACTCAGTGCATAAAACCTCATTGACATTGTTGTACTTAGTAGTAAGCTTCTTCCACATTGGCTCTATTTTGGAAAAATCAATTTTCGTATAACCATTCAACATTTTTGACCAATCATGACTGAGCAACATCCCATAGGCATCTAAGATATCCACAACCTGAATATCAATGTATTCTTGCATCCTAGGTTCAACAACAAACTATATGGGAGTTTATTGTAATAACCCAACCATTTTTACCTCCATATTGTCTAATGTAACAACCTTATTGCTTGAGAAAGCATAGGTCAATCCTAAATTTTTGCCAACAACATATGATATCGTATTACCAGAAGCACTTTAGTCCACAAGGCAGTTATGTAAATTTTGACCAGTAATTCTAGTAGTCAATAATGAAGGTGGGAATTCTATCTTTTCTTCATATATAGAAACATGACCATTGATAACCTTTGTAGTTTCTTCTTTCTCAAGCAACAAATCCTTGTGGTCAGTGAACTGAACTGCCTCAATCAAAGGACTATTTTCCTTGGTTTTCTTAAGGTCTTCAATAATGTCATATCCTAGATTGCTTTGTTTTGGAGTTTTCTCTATCTGTGGTAATGGCATATTGACTTCTAGTTGTAGAGGTATTGTAGGATCCTTATGTGGAATAGGGCTTTTAGTTTCTTGCACATCAAGTGGGATGGAAGTTTCCTTGGGAGGTGCAAAAGCAGTCAATGGTTCTTTTCATTTATTCTAAGGAATATAATTATTGTCCCTTTGAAATTGTTGGTGAGTTTGCACCTCTTCTTCCAAGCACTCTTTAGGTTCATCTTCATCCACTTCTGAGGATTCATATGTTTCTAAAAGCAGGGTTGTCCCCGTATTTTGACTAACCTGATACCTACAATCCTTATTGGTGGGTATTGACTCCAAAACTTTCATTTCTGTTTGGACAATATCTAAAGTAGTTTTAAACTCTAAACAATTAGCTTCACCATGTTGAGCAATGGAATGGACCTTGCACCACTTAGGCAGATCAAGATCAACCAAAATATATCACATATATACCAGCAATGATTATATTGAAGCTATATGAAAATTTAAAGTACTCTAAAGAAAATAACTTCAATGCTTTGAACAAAAAACTAATATACTCCTAATCTAAATAAGCTTCAAATAAAAGTCAAAGGTTGAAGGGTGAGAGAAAATAAAATAAAACAAGTTGATATTGCCCTAAACTCTAGCTCTAATTTAGTAAAGCAACAAATCCAAATTAAACCAATCCTAACCCGACCAATATTCACAAAACCCGAGGTACGAGATGGTGCAATATTCAGAGGAACAATAGACTATGAAATGGACCGAGTGCAACCACCATCAACATGCGTAGATTGAACACAACAAATTCCAAAAGCCTTTATATTAAAAAGATAGTCATCGAATACATTGTTTCAGATTTGTCCACTCCGATGGATTACAAAGAATGGAGCTCAAAAATAGTAGCAACTTGGTTCAGAAATGCCATCCGACTACAAAGAGAAAGAAAGAAAAATAAAATACTGCTAATAGATGGATTCCGACCATTGTAACTGGCTAGTGAGCCAATATTTATACAATTTTTTTGCCTTATCTAGCATTACATTTTGCAATTAACTTTCATCTACTTCCAATATGAACCTCTTGAAAATTAAATTCTTGACACACAACCATGCCTTATAAAGTATTCATCTATATGATGTTTGTAAACTTTGCAATAGCCACACTTCATTTAATTTCAAATGGCTCGACACTCAAAAATCCTGGAACCGCCATGCCTCATTAATTTTTCATTCCTTAGCATAATATGGATTGATCATTAATTTTTTTATAATCCACCCTGCATGGTTGTACTTGCTCGAATTGCATTGAAATTCCATGCCCACCATTACGTCTGCCATATTTAATGCGCCCAGCAGCAATGTTTTTGAAAAATTAAAAAAAAACAAATGTTAGAACATTAATATTACTATTAATTTAATTTTTTTATTTTTCTAAGGTTTTAAATTTTTAAATTTTCTATTTTTTTATTTTTTTTAGCACTGCAACAAATTATTTTCTAAGGCTTTAAGATAATTCTTTTTCGGCACTACATCATTTCTCATTGTTAGGGCATCAATCCGGACAACCTACAATTTATCGGATGCAAATATCATGGTTGGGCTTCATGAGCTTCTTTCCATTGTTGGACCTTACCTTCTAATTGTCAAATTTTTCCACTGTCGGGCTTCACTTTCTCAAATTTTGGAATTTTTCCATTGTTGGGCTTCACTTTGTCAATTTTCGGGCTTTTCCATTACCGAGCTTTCTTGCCCTTGCCAAATTGGAGTGTCGAATTTCATATGTTTTATTCATTTAGGAATGTTGGGCTATTATCTCTATCTCTTGACATTAGTGGTATAAATATTCCGATGATTTCCACACTTTACAAATTTTCTACTTGCTTTCTGGCACATCGTCATACTTTTGGTACCACTCCGTACTTCAGTAGGGTACAATATTTTCGGCCACTTCCACACTTAGCAAATTTTCCTTTCTTAAATTATTTTTAGTAAGCCGACGAAATTTTTGTACCTCTCTGCACTCAGCCATGGTACATTATTTTCGACAATCACGACACTTAGAAAATTTTTATTTTATTTTCAAAGTTACCAGACTTGCGGTACCCTTCCACATGGTGGCATCAGGCATGGTGCAATATCTCATTCATTGCAATTAAAATATATCACATATATACCAGCAATGATTATATTGAAGCTATACGAAAATTTAAAGTACTCTAAAAAAATAACTTGAATGCTTCAAACAAAAAACTAATATACTCCTAATCTAAATAAGTTTCAAATAAAAGTCAAAGGTTGTAGGGTGAGAGAAAATTAATAAAACAAGTTGATATTGCCCTAACTCCAGCTTTGATCCAGTAAAGCAACAAATCCAAATTAAACCAATGCTCACACGAGCAGTATTCACAAAGCCTGAGGTGCGAAATGGTGCAATCTTCAGAGGAACAATAGAATATGAATGGACCGAGTGCACTCTTCATTTTAATGGACTATGAATGATTTCCTCACTATCCGACATTGATTTTCAAAGCTTGGAAACGATTTCTCACCCAAAAATGACTTTTAATTATCCAAAATCAATTCTCAATAGCCCGGATATGAAAACCGAATGCTTGAAAATAAATTCAAAAGCTTGAAAAAAATTTCTATTGCTTGGAAACAATTCTTTAGCTATCCAAAAATAATTTTCAATCATATCAAAAAGCTCTTCATGGTCTGGAATTGATTTTAACTATCCCAAACAAAATTTATTTTAATCCTTGATTACCTGCAAATGAAAATCTAAATGCTCGAAGATGAAATTTTATTTATCCGAAATAATTTCCTATCGATCGGCATAATTTTCAAAGGCTTGGGATCAATTTCAATTTGCTGAGAATGGATTTTAAATGGTTCGGATATGAAATTTTCTTTCACTTGAGTGCGAGGGTTTCAAAATTTGCATGAGATTGGTGAGTTGCAAGTAAATTTAAACTTGTATTCCTTTTAACCCCCTTTTACATGGCCATACATATAATCAGGGAAACTTTGCACTTAAGTTATGGGTACATAATCATTTCTTAAAAACTTTTCGAGTAGCCTTGGTAGCGGTGTCTTGGATCAAATGTTGAAGGAAAACAAAATAGAGCTCAAAAACAATCATGGCAACAATTATCACAACAAGTTAAGGCACAACAAAATTTTAAAAACACAAAAAGCTTTAAGCAAAAACTAAATCTCTGGATGATTTAATACTGTATATAAACCTAAAAAATAAGAGAAGGCTTACCAAAAATTTAAAAAGTATATCCCCAATCCAGATTGGGACGTGTTGTGCAAGCGCAACAAAACCTCCCATGCATCTCCACCACCTCTATAGCCACAATATCCGTATCACCTGTAGCAATCACAGAAACCCCACCCACCTTCACACCAACCTTCATATCTACCCCCACCTCCAACATCCCAAGCTAGTCCACTCTTAGATCAACAACACCACCAACCTACCTCCCCCTCCACATATAGTCCTCCTTGACCCCTGCATCACTTTAAACCTCTCTCATATCCCTTGTCATCCATTTTCCACAAACTTCTCAAGGCATGGGCACTCATCTTATGTGAAACAAGGCTTGAATATTCACATACACCCACTTTTAAAGGGTATACTGACAAGTCATATTGTCTCTTCCATCATCAAAGGGGTCATAACATCAACATTTGTTCACAATTCCAAAATATAGTCTAATATTTCATTGACCAAGGGCTCATTGCCATCAAAATCCCTTCAATCCTTGTTCATCAAAACTTTGTAAATCATCAAGCTCCATTACCACAACCTAGGGCAACACAACCACACAAGGGGGATTCAATTTTTTCTCCTCAACTACATCAAGCAAATCATGCCAACAATGTCCCATATCACTAAGGTTTTGTGGACATGATTATTCATGACCACTTTGCGCCTGCCTCGTCTACCTCTTCTACCATACCACAAGAACCTCTATCCCATGAGTACTCCACTATCCAACCTGACCTTCAACCAAAACATCCCCCTCTATATCCCACTACATTTGCTACCACACAAGCTATTGCACCACCTTCCCTCTCATCCTCATATTTTATGCAATTTGCTTCAATTACTCCTTTGTCTATCGCCTCACCTTCTCACTCAGTCAACCCTCTTGAAATTGATTTGTCATGTGACACTTTTGATCTCGAAGAGGATAGTGACAAAGAATTTCTTGATCCTCCACCTCCTTAGCCTTTTCTAGACAACTCTTTTCAAGTCGCAACCACCCATCCCCTTTCCTTTGACACCTTAGATGACAACCAACCCTCACACCCACTCGATTTTCTCCCAACTTGCTCGAAGGAGACTCCCCTTACCTCACCACATAACCCACCTACACCCCCCATCACCCCTGTTGATACTGATGTTATGTATGTCCATTATACCAACCCTTATCCTCCACCTGACTCACCATGCCCATCCTTATATCTACTTCACATTCCAACCTAGACAGTTAACTCCCCCCTCATGAATATCAAACCTACCCTCACACATCCTCTCCTTTCACCTCCTCCATTAATCCTAGCACCCCCTCGAGAGTGGTAGTATCTAAGCCACCTATTGAACCCCTCTCATTGAAAAGAGTTAATCTCATTCCTCCTCAACCAACTAAAGGCACCATGTTCCTATCCAATCCAAATATAACCCCTTATAAAGCCCCATCACTCTTCTTACCTCAATCACTAGGGTGTCTCCCACCTCTATTTCCAACTTTCCCTATTCTTCCAACCCCCTCTTCTCTGCCTCTTCTTCCAACCCCCTCTTCCCCACCTCTTCTTCCAACCCCCTCTTCTCTACATCTTCTTCCCACACCATCTCTTCCACCACTTCTTCCAATACCCTCTTCACCATCGCTTCTTCCAATCCCCTCTTTCCTACCTCTTCTTCCAACCCCATCTAAACCACCTCTTATTCTAACATTGCTTCTTCCTCCTATTCTCTTGTTCCCTCACCTCTTACACTATCCTTTTCACGTGCTTCACCCCCCATAACAACAATCTCAACTGCATCCCCATCCTTTGTAGCCTCCATCTCCACCACCCTAGCCAACATATCAGACCCTCCACTTCCAACTCCACCTCCATTAGACCTCCAAAAAATCTTTGATCGACTCACAAATATTGAGCCATAGTTGAGTCACCATGACACCCCTCCAACTCTACCTTCACCTACTCTATAGCACATCTTGGATCGACTCACAAAAATTGAGCTACACCTAAGTTTACAAGAAATATCTCTAGTTCCTCCTCAATTCTTCTCTATGTCATCTTCATCCACTTCACTTTCACCTCAATCTTCCCATCCACCTTGTCGACCTCATCCACCTCGTCCTCCTTAATCATCTCACACTTGGATACCCCTATTAGAGCCAATGTCAATAGTCTTCCAAAAGCTATAGGATGCAATCCCGATCTCTCTACCTATCATCCATCCTATAGATCGTCATTGAACCAAGTTGAATTCATACAATGAAAATCATTATTACATTTTCCATCGTCAGATGGGTCATAATATTGAAGAATGTCAACAATTCAAGCACTTAGTGCAAAACTTGCTTGATCAAGGGGAGTTAATCCTTCTCTCAGCATAACCCTCTTCCATTTTGGCCCACACATTTCCAAAACATTTCCACATTCCAGGGAAAAAAAGTTAAAAAAAACTACAAAAACATCTCAAAACACTAAAAAAGTACAAAACATTGCAAAACATCAAAAACCTCAAAAATTACAAAAACGCTACAAAAATTTCATAAAAACACCAAAAAAAACACAAAAACATTACCAAAAAAAAATTAAACAAAAGAGAAAATGTGTTTGCTTGTTTGCTAGACTGAACGCTTGGCTTTTTGCTTGCGTAGGCGATACCTCCCTATCATAAAACCTTATAAACCACCATAAAAATCCTCAAAACCATTTCCAAATTCATCCCCAACCTCATTCGTGCATGCCTGCATGTCACTCATGATCACAAATCACATTCATCCATACCAATCATGGTCATCCACCCCTTATCACTCATCACCATTGCATTTGCACATTCCACAACACTCCATTACAAACCACCATGTCATTTGATTTGGATGACAAAATTAAAATCAATGCTATCTCGAATCTCGATCAATAACTAAAAACTCATTGTTGGAAGCTATGTCTATCCCAGAACCTTGTCGAAGACTATCATTCGCTTTAATTAATACCCTTAATCATAGCATAGTTTTAGCACAATAATTTTTCTCACTTTAGCACCATGACTTGGCTCGCATTAGCACCAACATCCATACCTTAGTATTTTAGTTGTTATATTAGCATAGTTATTTCAATGTGCTCATCGATCTATCAATGACAAGGTTCAAAGATTTTCATAGCTTCCATTACTAGGGCATCACACATTGATCATGATTCGAGGTAATCTTACGTCCCCTTCTCAAGTGTCCAATCAATCCACTTTGCACCCATCATCAACCACATTATCACACCTCCTCCTTTCACTTGGGGGACTCATTCACCATCTTAGCATATCACCTCACAACTGCATAACTCTACTCCTTTTTGCTTCACGTCTATTTGATATCTCCTTTCCTTGTTTTATTTCCTCGCACATCACTCCTCATTGTACAGTCACACTTCGAGCAATTACATACCATGGTTTGTTTTGCTTTCCCCCCTCTTCTCTTCTCTTCTCCCTTCTCTCTTGCTTTCATTCCTTGTTTCTTTTTCGATTTTTCCTCTCTTATTTTTTTATTCTTTATCATTTTCAACATTTTTACCACATCGTTATGTTGTCGCATCTCCACATAATCTAATTTTGACCATAAAGAAATTTTGATCATTTTTGAGATCATTTTTGTCTATGCTATTCCCCTTGGCTTAATTGTCTTAATCACGAGTATTCTCATGATCCTATTTATCCTCCACTTTCACCTATCATGCACTTTCATGCATATTTCCTATCCACAACCACCCACCACCACCATTGCATACACCCTATCATACCATCCATGTGATACCTTATCTTTTGCTAAGTCTCTAGTTTGAAGAATCTCTAGGTTCTTTCGGTCACTCAACCATTCCTAGTGTTGCAATAAAACTCTATTGAATATCAACCAGTCTTTGAGTGCTATAGGTTGTTCTTTGTTAATTCAGGTTTTCTTTTGAACCACGCACATGTACCACACACTAATCAAATTTTGATTCTAGGAAATACAAACTCATGAGTCACTATCACCATAAAGTAAAGTGAACGGTTTCCCCTGCTCACCCTATCATGCATAATCTAAGCCAAGGATCCATTATGCAAAAATAAATAAATAAATAAAGCAAGAAAGAGCATAAAATCGTCTTATCATTTAGCATGGATCCTCGGCCATCTAAGACATCTCCATCAAGGCTATAGATATTTGGCTAGTACTGGAGCATCGTTGAAGGGTTATTGGGTTACCTCCATCAGGGTTATAGATGCTTGAATGGTAGTGGAGTAAGTCGTGAGTATGGTGACATGTCTATCACATTCGACCTTCTTTTGTATAGACCTATGTACACTCGCGGGTGAGCTAGCTTATTAGCTTATGCTACAAGTGATTAGTCTAACCTCGCTCAAAATCAACAATGAAAATTCACTACACACACAATTGTTTGATTACTAGATGATTTTGATTAAGGACACTAGGGTGTTTGAGTCTTTTAAAATCACATTTAGATTCTTCATCCCTAGGACATCCAAATTGACAAGTCTCCTCCACATTTACTCATTTCATGCTTTTCATCCATTCCATCCATATTTTGTGTCCCATGTTACCATTTATCTCATAGTCTAGTCAATACTATTGTGTTGATGCTCCTAATTAAGCAATCAAAGTCATATATATTAGCACATGTATGTGTCCTTTTCAAAGGATCAAGCTTGCATACTTGCATTTATCTTATTACATCTATCACACAATCATAGTCACACCACCACATAGGCACATAGTTGCACTCACCATCCCAAAGGCCATTTCTCATCACCTGCATCTTCATCATACACCTTTTTATCAATCGGTCCACCGTTGTCATCCATTTTGTCTTCTAACCACTCGTCGCTTGAGGGGATAATCAAAACCCCCAAGATTTTCAAAATTATTCACCTTTTTGTTGGGGCAACAACCAAAAGACTTTCATTCAATGGACCAAGTGTCTCTTATTTTTGCATTGCATTGTATTTCACACAACACGGTACAAAAAAGGGTATCTATAGACATCAAATTTTAGTCATTTGCAATCAAAATTGCACAAATTTCCCCAATTTATCACAAAACTGCCCAAATTTGCTCAATTCACCCCAAAATTCCAATTTTATATCTAATTCATCCAAATTTCCCTAGTCTTTAGCAATTTCCCGCTCATTCCCCCTAATTCCCCTAATTTATTTTAAATTCCTTAGCCCTCCTAATTCTATCCTATTTCCCACCAATTTTCCCTAAATTCCTCTAAGGTTCCCTAAAATATTTATTTTCTTCTAATTTCCCCTTTTTCCCTAAAATCCTTAAGTTCTTCAATTTCTTCTAATCTTCTCCTACTCTATTTAGCCTCCCTAATCATTCTTATCTTCTCCTTAACCTCCTAATTTCCACCTAATATTTCTCATTTATTTCCCCTTCCCTCCTCAAATTTCTCACAATATTGGTTATACATAAAATCCCTCCACTAAGTCGTCCATTAGGCCCTAATCACCCTTCTTAATTTACTACTCAATACCTAGGGGAATGCAAAAAGAATTTTAAATTCTAAACAAATCCCCAAAATCCAAGGCAAGCCCTCATCCAATTCCCAAGGGATATGCATAATTATTTAAAAATACTATTAAATCCCTAGGGTTGTCCAAATATTCATCCACCAATGCTCATTTATTCCACCTTGTCTCCTCACTCATGCCTCCCTCCAAAATTGTGCAATTTAAAAATGCAAAAAATGCTTAAAGTCAAAGTGGGTTAATTGGCAAGTTTAATGACCTTGTCCTCCTCAATTTCCATGTCACATTTATGGGTAATTTAAAATTCATTTGAACAATCCCCAAGGCACACATCCCCCCATGAGAGCTCACTCCACCCAAGGTTATTCAATGTGGAGGTTGCACATTCCACCAAGTGGAATCCTCCACATATTGCCTTGGCCCTTGCACCTACCACATCATTGCCACATCCCCTCCATATCATCCCTATGTCACCTACCCTTCCTTCCATCAAAACTCTATAAATCCCCCCCCATTTCCATAATTTGCAAGAGAAGAGGTTGACGAGTTGTTATGCTACAAATGCTGCAAAAATTGCACTAGACAACCTTGTTGCCTTTGGAAATCCATCTATCGCCACTCTACCTCTTGAAGAGCCAAACAATGGCTGCCATGGAGGATGTTTCCAAGAGTCCCATGAATGCTTTAAACACCAACCATCCTCGTATCAATCAACTTCTTACAATCTCACCTACACTAGAAGCACTCTAGAGGCCACCTACACCCCCTAGTAGGGGCACCTTGTCCCCTCTACAACTTGGTCCCAACCATCCTAGAAAATTGCACATACTTAACCATTCTATATGATTACTTAGATCTGACCATCCCAAGAGACACATTAGACAACACACACCACATTAGACAGGTAAATGAGGGTATGAAACACCTTGTCTTTTGATTTGTGAGCTTTTACTACAATTTTGTAAAGGTTTAAATGTTTTTTGTAAAAGTTTTCATATCTCTATATTGTTAAGGGCCTCATGTAAGGGAGGCCCTTCAAATGCTTATGATATCATTTGGTTTGCATGTGTGCAGGTTTGCATCAGTTGGCCAAGGCACCCAAGTGGTCCACATACACACACCAAAACCCACCCTTACACCTTCGATTATGACACAAAGAAGGATTGCACCTATTGAAAAGTTGTAAAATGGGATATCCCCCTTTGGTTTTCATTCTAAAGACATTATGATTGTTTAAAGCCCCTTTGGCAGGGCTACTTGTACTCAAAAGACTTTATAGTTGTTAATGCATGTTTGTTTACTTCTCTTTCATTGTTATTTGCATGGTGCATCTTCATTGTTTACACCTAGAGCCCCATGAAGCTAATCACATTCTCGCATCTACCCATGATAGTACATGTGGTGGCCACTTTAGTGGCATGGCCATTACCAAGTGCATCATTTGCATGGGCTATTATTGGCCCACCATGGAGCATGATTATTGTACGTATGTCAAGAAATGTGTTAAGTATCAATAACATGCGAATCTCATGCACCAACCATCTTAGGTTTTACAACCTATCCAATCCATGTGGCCCTTTTCTCAATGGGGCTTAGACCTCATTGGAAAAATCACTCCAAAATATTTCGGTATTCATAAGTTCAGTATCACAATGACTAAATATATTACGAAATGGGTTAGCAATTCCTCTTATCCAAATGACAAGGCCCAAAATTGTGGATTTTATTACACAGTACATTATTTGTCATTTTTTGCATTCCTTCATAAATCACCTCTGATCATGATATACCTTTCAAAAATAAGAATTGTTGTGTGTTGTGTGACAAATACAACATCCAACATAGCTTCTCAACTCCATATTACCCTAGGGTAATGGCCAAGCAGAGGCTACCAACAAAACCATGTGCACCATTCTTCGTAAAACCATTGTAGAGTCACATCATGATTGGCATAACCAAATACCTTTGGCACTCTGGGTCTACAAAACCAACATCAAAACACCTACTTTAGCAACACCATTCTCTTTGGTCTATAACACATAAGCTATCATGCCCCTAGAACTTGAAATTCCTTCTTTGTGGGTTACAAGAGTTTATTGATGTTGATATTGCTCGTCAAGCACAGTTAGATCGACTTACCCTTCTAGATGAATGTCGCATCAATGCTATTGAACATACATATGTTATCAATATTGTATTTGACGTACATATAACAACAAGGTCCAACACTAGCTCCAAATCAACAATTTGGTTCTCAAAGAGAATCAACAAATTACCAGTCAACTATGCTATCTTTACAATAAATTTGTGCCTAACTGGTTAGGACCATATATCATCACAAGAAAATTTGATTTTGGGGCTTATCACCTTTCCAATATTGAAGGAATTGAGGAGTCCAAACCCCTCAAAATCATCCACCTCCATGCACTTTACATTTGATTAATCTCCATTATGCTTCTTTGCTTTTTGTAAGAGCTAATATTGACTATTACACATGTATAAAATTAAAAAGCAATAACAACAATAATAATAATGAAAAAGAGATCAAAATCATCCATCTATTACATCCTTTGTAACTCATTTATCATTGTATTCATTTTCTGTTGTTTCTTCTTTCTCTTCTTCTTAGACTTAGATCAATGTTGTATGGTCACACTTAGAGCGGCTACATACCTTTGATTTGGTTCTACTTTTTTTTCTCCATTTTGTTACTCTCTCTCTCTGTTCCTGGTCAATGTTGTATAATTATGCTTTGAGTAACTACATACCTTTGATTGTTTACATTTACATATTTTTTCTTCCTTCTACTTTTTCTTTCTTTCTTTCATCTCTTTCCGTTTCTCCTCCATTTCAGAGGCTCACTTTCTAGCCTCTTCCATCATAACCCTCATTCTTCAATCATGTTGATACCATCAAACATTGTCATTCAGTTCACTAATTATATGCATTCATGCATGCCATCATAATTTGTACATATCATCCTCCAAAATTAATAAATCAGATCTAATATTTTAGATATAAGTTTATCCTTCAAACTTAATAAGATTCTATGGTTGGTCCAACTATATCGGCACTCTTTTTTTTTGTTCTCCTTCAGCAAGAGGAATGAGTGAGCTGAGGTTTAGCGGGTGCGACGGGAGTGAGGGTTTGAATTTTTTGGGCAGGAATCTCAGCCAAGGTGGTAGAGGTAGAGCAGGTATGAAAGGGGTGGGTGGGAACCTCGAGCATGGATCAAGCGAGGATCCAGAGGAAGGCGGTCAGGCTACGGTAGATTTGGAGGCGGGCATCACACGGGGCCCGACCCTCCTCAGAAAGACCCCGACAAAAAATATACGAAGGACAATGCGGGGCCCAAGAAGTGGCTGTCTTTTGCTGAGACTCTTAGAGGAAAAAGAAAGGAGGTTCTCTCTCTTCCGCCCCTAGTTCCAGTAAATAATAAAATTTCAGCCCCGACAAGTTCCATGAGCCCTTTTCTTTTAATGAAAGAATTCTCCATAGTAGGCAAGTTTTTGGGAGGTAGGCTGAACATGGAGACTATCAGGGCTTGGGCGATGGGTAAATGGCGACTGGTAGGCAGCTTGGAGTTGGTAGCTCTAACTCGAGGGTTCTTCATTATCCATTTTAACAATATGGAGGATGCTAACCACATTTTAATAGGAGGTCCTTGGTTTCTAGGCAAAAGGAGCCTTTTTCTCAGACGATGGGGTGAATATTTTGACCCTAAAAAGCAAAATATTAACATTGCCCCTATTTGGGTTCGTCTCCCGAGTCTACCTGCCCAGTTCTTCAATGAATATTGGCTGCAGGGCATAGCCAAAACTATAGGGGACCTGATCTCCATTGACCATGCGACCTTGGCCAGGACAAGGATGACTCATGCACGAATCTGCGTAAATGCTAATTTGAATAATGAATTGCCAAGGTTTGTGGAGCTAGAGTATGGAGAATACTATAGAAAATAGCCGATAGAATACGAGAATAGACCGACATTCTATGCATAATGTAAAAATCAAGGACATCTATGCAATCAGTGCCCTAACTTGGCAATGAATAGAGAAAAGCATAAGTAGGGAATGCTAGATAGAGGAAATTTGAGGAGTTTCCCTAGCAGAGGCGATTTCAATCAGGCAAACTATGTCTACCAAAAAAGAAAAGAGAGGGTGCAGGGTCCCAAAGAAGACAAAGGAAAACAACAGAGTTGTTGGCAACCAAAATACTCAGTAAGTTCCAATCCTCTAGTTTCAAATAAATTTTCAATTCTATCCAATATGGGAGTAGGAGGATTATCAGAAGACATGGAAGCCCAACACCTTCAAGCTAACCTTTCTGACTCTCTCGAATCCCCATCCAAGTCAAGATCCTCAAACCCTAATGCTAAAATTACTGTAAGCCCCATGGGCATCACAAATCCAAACCCTAATGCACGATCTCTAGAATCCACATCCAAGTCAGGATCCTTAAACCCCAATGCTAGAAATACTTCAAGCCCAATGGGCATCCCAAAGCCAAACCCTAATGTTGAAGAACTTAGGAAGAAAGTTGAGGCATTGGAAAATAAAAAATCTCATCTCCCTAACATCATCACTAGGAGCCAAGTGAATCCTATTGAGGGGTCATCCCATAGACTAGGGGAATACAAGAAAAAAGGAGAAGATTTGGATGTAGGGGTGGAGATATGTGAAACTCTTCAGACTGAGGAATATGGCAGTCCGGTTCTGCAACAAATTACCTCCCCCAAGTTTAGTCCTAAACAAACCAGGAGCACTGTGAAGTCTCCTATAGATTTTGGCAGATGAAAAAGAAGAGGGAGAATATCAAATGCTGAGCATCAAAAAATTAAAACTGATAATGACATTGCCAATGGAAAATAGAGAACCTTGTTTCAACAGGTTATTCCGGGTTCTGAAGACAACAAATTAGGAAAACCCCCTCAAGGGAGGGGGAGAGGAAGAAATCCCAAACAATCTAAATGAAGTTCCTCTCATGGAACGTGAGAGGCCTCAATGGCCTGCCCAAACACAGGGAAGTCAATGCAATAAGAAATCAAGTGAATCCAACTATTATCATGTTGCAAGAAACAAAAACTGATGAGATTCAATAAAAAAAATAGCAAAAAAAATCTGGAATCAAGGGGAGATGGTTTGCAAATCAGCCAGAGGAGCATCTGGAGGCCTTATGACTTTGTGGGATCCCCGGATAGTAGAAGGCACCATTATTCAGAAATATGACAGGGTTCTTAGTGTTTTATTTAAGGAAATAAACAACAATAGGTCATGGATCCTTTCAAATATTTATGCCCCGACTTCAATTCAAGGGAGAGCTCTACTGTGGGAGTACTTAGGCAATCTGAGTGAAATCTTCCATAATGTCCCCTGGATTCTGGCTAGGGATTTTAACACTCCTCTTTACCCTTCAGACAAAATGGGTGGAAATGGACCACCTATCAGGAGCATGGATGAGTTCAATGACTTTGTGAACTCCAACATGTTGATGGATGTAAAACTTAGAGGAGCGAATTATACCTGGAGCAATCTGCGGATAGGGTGTCATCTCATTCAAGAAAGGCTTGATAGGTTTTTTCTATCAAAGGAGGCTACAACTTTGTTCGATGATTCTACCCTGCAAGCCCTTCCTAAAATTACCTCTGATCATAATCCCATTTTTTTGGAGATCCCTAACTCTCTGTCCTTCAAGAAACCTTTCAGATTTCAATCTATGTGGATCAAACATTCCAGTTTTAGAGATAACTTAAGTCAGTGGTGGCAGTAGCCTGTCAGGGGTAGTGCAACTTTTAAACTTGCTGGCAAATTAAAGTTTGTTAAGGAAAAGCTTCGAACTTGGAACAAAGAGGTCTTTGGGAACCTCTTTGAAAATAAAAAATAGGTTGTTGAAAGTTTGAAGATAATTGATCAGAGGATCCAACATGGTGATGCTGATGAAACTACTAGGCAGGAGGAACGAACAAAACTAGCAGAGTTTCATAACATTTTGGCCTGTGAGGAAATCTATTGGAGGCAAAAATCAAGGGCTCTTTGGTTGAAATATGGAGATTCAAATTCCAAGTTTTTTCACATCACCACGCTTAGAAATAGAAGCAATAACAAGATAAATTTTTTAAAAAAGTAGATGGTTCTATTACTCAAGACTTAACATAAATCAGAAAGGAGGCAAAGAACTTATTTCAATTCTATCCTTGGTCAAGAATCACAATGCAATGAGGAGGCCAAAGATATTCTCTTGCAATCCATTCCTAGCATAATAAATGAGGATATAAACCTTAAGCTTCTAGCTCCCTTTTCTGATGAGGAAATTAAGGAAGCCTTGTTTAGCATGGAGCCATACAAAGCCCCAGGACCCGACGACTTTCCCCTCATTTCTATCAAGATTTTTGGGACATCGTAAGTGAGGATGTAATTTTTACTATCATAGAATTCCAAGCAAGCAATCATATCCCAAAAGGTATCAACTCTACTTTTATTTCTCTAATTCCTAAGAAGCAAACCCCCGAATCTATGGCCGACTTCAGGCCAATCAATCTGTGCAATGTTTCTTACAAGATCCTAACTAAAGCCATTGCAAATAGAATGAGAGATATTCTGCCCCGCATCATAGATCCATGCCAGGGAAGCTCTGTCCATGGTAGGTCAATCTTGGATGGAGTTATCATAGTTCATGAAGCTCTGCACTCTGCTCATAAGACTAACAGGTCTATTTTTGCCCTCAAGCTTGATATGAACAAAGCATTTGATAGGCTAAATTGGGACTTTCTGATTGTTGTCCTCCTTAAGTTTGGTTTTCACCACCAATGGGTTAATTTGATCAAAGAATGTATTTCTAAAGCATGGTTCTCGATTCTAGTTAATGGAACAATTGCTGGTTACTTTCAAAGTCATAGAGGAATTCGGTAGGGGACCCTATCAGCCCCATGTTATTCATCATTGTGGCAGAAGCTTTAGGTAGAACCATAAAAAATGCTTGCAGTTCAAGGCTAATATCGGGAATCAAGGCAACATCTCTCACTAGGGTTGTTTCTCACCAACAATTCATCGATGATACCCTTATATTGACTAAGGCATCAGTGGTTGAGGCCAAAATAATTAAATACATCCTGCAACTCTACGAGGACGCTGCTGGTCGAAAGTTAATTTCAGTAAAAGCAAGTTATATTTCTTGAACACCCCCATTCAGAGGTAAGGAAGGATTGCAAAAATTTTAGGGTGTGATATAGCAAACCTCCCCACTTCGTATCTTGGTCTCCCTCTTTTCATTGGTTCTCCGAGAGAGTCAATGTGGGACAGGGTTATTGAAAGAATTCAAAAAAAACTTGTTGGATGGAAAGGTCATCTTCTATCTCAAGCAGGAAAGTCTGACCCTCACTAAGGCCTCTCTTCAAAGCATTCCAGTCTATTTCCTCTCCATTTTCAAAGCCCCTGTGAAGGTTTTCCAAAAATTGAGAAACTCCAAAAAGAATTTTTATGGACTCGGATCATAGGAGAAAAAAGGATACACCTTGTAGGATGGACCAAAGTGTGCGAACTCAGGGAAAATGGGGGCTTATGTCTGAGGAGAATTGCTCATATAAATTTAGCTTTACTAGCTAAGCAGGCATGGCGTCTCATTTCTGGTGAAGAAAATGAATGGACAACTATCATCAAATGAAAGTATCTTCAAAATATGGAATTTCTAAGTGACTCGGCTCCAATCCGAGGTTCTGCTTTTTGGAAAGTAATTCTTAATTGTAAGGAAATCATCAAAAAAGGTTTAAGATGGGTTTTAGGCAATGGTGAGAGGATAAATTGCTGGAATGATAGGTGGGCTAAGGATGAACCACTGACGCAATATCCTAACTTAGCCCGAATCAGAGATATCACAGAAGAACTCATTGGCAGAAAAGTCTCCGATTATATGGTTGAGGATAGAGGTAGAATGAAGTGGAAACAAATAAGAATTCAAGGATTTCAAGTGGAATCAAATGATCTTTGTAACATTCTCGGCAATAGTTTATCCCCATGAGACCCAAGGAAGATCAAGTGACCTGGGCTCCTACGAAAAATGGGCAGTTCACTGTTAAATCAGCTTACAAGCTTCTGCTTGATGACGAGGATTTTGTCCTCCAAAAGGACTTAGTTTGGATAAAAAATTTAATTCCAAAAATTGTAGTCTTTTCATGTCTAGTTATCCAAGGAAGAATTCTAACCATTGATAATATGATGCATAAAGGTATTTGTATCACTAATCATTGTTATCTATGCAGGGCTAATTGGGAGACCATTTATCACATTTTCCTTGAGTGCCCTTTTTCCTTGACTGTCCTAAGTGGGGTTTTTCAGGCCTTCAATATTTCATGGGTTAAACCAGCCATCGTACTTGATTTGTTCATCCAGTGGCCTTGCCCCTTTTCAAGCCAAAGACTTAGATACATGTGGAAAATTTGTCTCAATCACTATCTTTGGCAGGTGTGGTTAGAAAGGAACCATAGAGTCTTTAATGAGTCTATCCATGATCATCAAACTATCATTGCCAGGATCCTATCCTTTGCCAATGAGAATGTGAACCTTATCCCTTTTGATAGTTGTAAACCTCATCTATAGGAGACCACGATTGCTCAATATTTAAGCTTAACCTTGTTAGATGAGTCTGTGCCTAGGGTAGTCAACCCCAGAGCCAATGTTAAGTGGTCTCCACCTCCTACGGGTTGGTTTAAGCTTAATTTTGATGGAGCAGCTAAGGAAAATCCTGGTAGAGTAGGCACTGGTGGCATTGTGCGAGATCATAATGGGAATATGATGCTTGCATTTTTTGAATATTTGGGAACAAGGATGAACAATGAAGTTGAAGCTAGAGCTATGTGGAGAGGCCTTCAAATGACTCAAGACTTAGAAGGCAATTTGATCGTAGAAGGAGACTCTATGCATGTTATAAATCTCCTCAATAATTGGAAAACACCTCCTTGGAGGATTAAAACAATTGTTGAAGAGGCTAGGATCCTTTTCCAGGGAAGACAGGACAGAAAAGCCCAACATGTCTTTCGGGAAGCTAACAAAATTGTTGATAAGCTGGCCAATTTGGGTGTCGATGGTGACGAACTTTTCAAATGGGAACACGGTGTCCCGAGTGAAGTAGAGGAGCTTATTCAACAAGAATGCCAAGAATGATAGTCAAATTTACCAACAGGGAAGGCACTGTAAGTTCGAAGGCTAGGAGTATTCCCGTCTCTTTTTTGAATTGGACTCACAATAAAAATTATCCGAGCCGTCAGTCTTCATGGATGCTACTTGGAAATACCACAAAGACTAATGGGGACAGTCACATGTCAGATAACATGGCTCCTAGTCATCTTAGTAATTTGAGGTTGGTTGATAATCACAGGGAAGGAAAGAAATGACAATATAAGACTTCGAACCAAAGCCACGTGGACCACCAGATAGCCACCGCCATAAATCTAGCCAGAAGGTTCACTTCTCCAAGGCTGATTGGCCAAGATAGTATGTGGTACCAAAGCATGTCATATACGGAAGAAAGCAATTACCAAAGAATTATTAAGAGTAACTCTCAATACAGAGCTTGTGGGAGTTTTTTTCAATACTCTGCTATGTGTGTCTACAGCTTTTTGTTTCTCCATTGTCTCAAGGAAGGGATCCGTGTCTGTTTTTTTTTGTAATTATGATGCATGTGTGTTTTCTCGGGGTATACCCAAAATGTTGTATGGGAAGTTTCTTTTTGATAACAGGCTATGTGCCTTACCGGATGTAATGGCTTTGGCGGCATGTAGATTTTACATATATAGGATCCTTAGTAAGGATATGTTCATCAACAACCCCGGGCTGATTTTTGTAAAAGGTTTTGGGTCAACTTGTAAAACCCGGTATTAATGCTATAGTATCTTATCTACCAAAAAAAATAATTTGTACATATCAATTAGGTGAATCATTTGGAGTCATGAATTTGCGCTAAACTATCTCACTTGGTTTTCTTACTGAAGAACAAATTGATTGTGTATTAGTTTGCATTTTTAGGTATTTTATCATGTCACTCACCCATATTTTCCATTATTCTACATTATCCTTGTCATGTCGTTATGTAACTCAGCTTATACATATGCACACAACATTTTGCATCTAGAAAACCATTAAAGAGTTAAACATACACTCATTAGCATGACTGTAGTGATGTTCAATTCTATTCTCAATTGCATGGTAATGGGAAGTTCTTATGTTATTCAACCATTCATAGTCAATCCAATCAATCTTCATTGAATTCCAACACATTCTAAAGCATTTCAAAGCTTCTCTTGGATAACTTGAGTTCTTTCATAAACCAATCATATATTTCACACATTAAGCAAATTTTGAGTATAGAGAGGATAACACCTTGCGTAAGCCTTACCATCAAGCAAATGGTTTCCTCTACTCATATTATCATTTGCATGATCCAAACCTAAGGATAGATAAAAGGGTAAGCTAAAAAAAAAGAGAAAAAAGCAATACAACAAAGTAGAAAATAAAAGTAAAAGCTATAAGAGGACCACAAAAAAGAAGAAAAAACACTATCAAAAAGCTTAAATCCCTGAGGTACTTATATCCATAGATCATTTTGCTAACCTCCATCATGGCTATAGATGCCTAATTGGAAATGGAGCATGCCTTACAAGTGGTGACATGTATATCACATTAGCGATCTTTTATACATACCACTACATGCTTGTGGATGAGCTAGCTTATTTGGCTAAGTTTACAATTGGTTAATCCAACCTCCCTCAAAATGGATAAATGAAAATCATGTGCACACACAGGTCCATGATAAGCTTAATATCTATCAAGGTGGTCAATATTTTTGAAGGATATTGATTGATGACTAGATTAGTTTGATTGTTCAAACTATGGTGTTTGACTTTCTAGGACTTCTTCTAAACATCCAACAATCCAGAGAACAAGGAGCGAACAACATCACTACTAGATCTGCAAATAACAAGTTTTATCTTCATCACATTTGTACATTTTCAATTAATACACATTTAGGCCATCAATTACATTACCTACATAGGTGCATTTTGCATTGCATTCATCTTGCATATCACATGTTAGCTTGTTTTATGCTAGACTAACCGGTCAATGTGATTGTTCTTGCATCTTTCATTAATTGAATTATTTGAGATAGTCAACATCAAATATGGGTTTTCAAAAGTATGATCACATATATGCATCTCACGTCTACATACAATATATGTTTCATAATTATACATTTAAATTTTAGCATTTATAGTTAGTCAAATCAATGTTACATATCATGTACTATCTATCACACAACATCATTAATGCATATTCACACGTATTAAATCACCACAAACATACATCATACATATTAAATACACATTACATCATTGTACAACATTAAAAGAGCTCATCATATATAATATCATAAAATGGGTTGTCAAAACTGCCCGTAGGATACATCGCATATACATCATGTTGTACATCGCTACATATGCATCTAATATAATATACCAAAATGGTGGTATAATCGCCACACCAAAAACAACAACCAAGCTATCTCAACTCTCTTGCCTATTGGGAGTCTCTCTACTCACCTCACATCTTTCTACACGCTCCTCAATCCTCCTCAGAACTCCTTCACTGCTTTATCTTGGGGTAGATCCCTCTTCATGGTACCAATCATTCCATTCCTTAAGACATCAATGCAACAATTGACTATGTGCTCCTCCTGCTATGGTGTGACTATGACTTTGATCCTGAGTACGTCAGGATATCCATACCTTGACTCACCATTCATAATTCTAACCTATGCACCCTCCTGCCCTCTCTATCAAATAGTCGCTTCACATTCTACTTTGCATGATGCATCCCCTCAAGCTAAGCTCACAAAAAAACCACCTCACTCGAATCCCCCTACTACTCTACCTTATGCAATCTAGAAATATCGATCACCATCACCTCATGTTGAACCTTCTACTGCTCTACCTCCTCATACAATTTGGCCATCTTGACCACCATCATCTCACGTTGAGCCCTTTGCTACTCTACCTCCCCACATAATCTAGACACCTTGGCCTCCATTGCCTCTTGCTCACTTTGGTGGCTCTAAGCCTCTATCATCACTTCTCCCATGTAGCTACCAATACATAATGTTCCTACTGTAGCTCATCTGCCTACACTCTAACTCTCTCCATCTGCATTAGGTCACCCTATCAAGGCAACATCCATGTCAGCTAGTGCTTAATCTCTTTCCACCATAAAAATTACCCTCTCTTATGTCCAAACCATCCTCTCCTACATCTAGGCCATCTCTCATTATGTCATCATGGCCTCCATTTGGTGCACTCTATATCGCAATATATGGACCTCCTCCAATGCATCCATCATACTGTGCAGGCAAATACATAGGTCAAACTCTATTTTTTCTAAATTATTGATCCCCTCTATACCTACTACTATCTCGATCACACACTCTCCACAAGCCTTAGAAGGCCTTACCCTATTGTCTAAATGATGTCTCATGCATCACACCAAGTCTACATCAGACTCCTCCTCGCTAGCCTCCACATCCATGTTAAAGCCACCTCCTACTCCACTCGGGCTACTCACCCTTGCATCTATTGCTCCATTCAAGATACTTACACCTACGTCCAATCCTCCCCTTGAGTTGATCTTGGTCCCTATTTTACCACTCATAGCCCACTCTAAACCCCCAATTGTTGTTACCTTCGAGAATCCATCTGTCACTCCTCTACCAAGCTCTCATCTCTCTATAGCCCTCCACGTATCATACTCTAGTGTCATTCCTACATCATCTACCATGGGAATGATGATATATGCATCCATGGATGTATCCAAGGGTCCCACCTATGACCATATTCCATGATCTCCCTTGACCCTCCAGATAGCTACTAGTGGATCAAGTAATCCCTACAATAACCCAAAATACCTCAACACCCGACTAAATGGAAAGTATTTTATCTATGCTGCATCTTGCTCGATCACCCGTCGCCCTTGCCTCACACAATCTAGATTGAATCTAATCTCACCCCATGATGGTGCTCCTCTTCATAACCGCCAGATGATGTCTCATTGCCTCAATCTACCAAATAACCCTTTGTAATAGAGTGATTGTTCCTCATGAAGCCTATGAAGTTGCACCTCCATATATGTTTGCTATCTCAATGCATATGACAGATCAGTCCCCATCAGCTCATGAGCTATGTATAGTAGTCTCTCTAGCCTCAACACTACTATGTGCTTCCAACCCCAAATATTTAGTAGTAATATGTTGTCCATCCCTCTTCATGTCATCATCCATAAGGTATGCAACTCACTAAAGGTTTATGCTGATAAGGTTGGATCCCACACAAATTGATATTCCCACTCCACCATGTCGCATACTACCCGCATCATCCTCTAGGAGAAACTACATTTGAAAGTATCAGGCAACATGTAGCTCAAAATTAGGACCATTGCCAAATAGTGCCTTAATGATATCTCCTTGTTTTTCCAACAATCCTCATACGCTATACCTACGTTGCTCACCTTCACCCCCTTTCATTTATCCCCAAAAGTTTGTTGTAGTATTGCTTTCTTCTACCTTCTCCCTATCGTAATTACAGTCATTTCCCCTATTAGGAAATGAAAGGTGTTTCGATTTGGATCCCACTACTCACATAGTGTGGCCAAATACAAATTATCACAGTGCACTGTCACCATCTATGTCACTCCATGAAAACCCACATCCTACAACCACTACCTCTCGTATATGCCCCAAATATTCTTCAAATCCTTGAGAAGGGTACAAAAGTGATGCCTTGACTCTATCTCTTTCACCTGTTCAATATCAATACTTCATTAGCATCAAAAGCAACAAAAAAAATTATACATCCATATAAATTGTGTACAAAATTTGTATAGTTGTACAATCATAGGTTACCTTGTGATCGTATGATGTACGGTCATAAGGTACCTAGTGATCATATGAATACAAGTAGATTCCACTACCAATTTCCCTCATTTGCACAAATTTGTCAAAAAAAATTCAATTTTGTATCAAAAATATGTGCAAACAGGCACACACACATGCACCTCAAAAATCATGTCAAAAAAAGAAGAAAAAAATACAAACACAACACACGCATACATGCCACTTCATATTCATTACCATTCCACATGCATCATCTACACTATGGTTTCATTTCACTATAAAAGGGCCCTAGGGTTCCTTTTATTCCTTGAAATTCACAAAAGAGGGTCACATGGTCAACTTACCCAAACTACACACCCTCCAACATCCGCTTGCACTGCACCTATGGCCATCTTGTCCACCTCAATCTCCAAATCGACAACATTACACTTATCAAACTCTCTCACTCTATCCTCTCCTTGTGATTCTTTTTCCTTCACAATATGCAAAATGGCTTGTGCACCTTGTGATTAAGCTTTTATAGGTGAGCATCATACGATCGTAGGGTACCCTGCGATACAATTCGATCGCATAAATTAAACTACATTTTTTACCTATTGGTCCAAAATGATGATTCTCACCAGATTTTCATGCAACTTCTCCATTCTCATCCTGTTATCATGTGATTGGATACATTATAATTGCCACATCGACTCCTTTGTCAAGAATTTCGTCGATGCTTCATATTTTCTCCTCCCATTGACTCATCGCTTGAGGGGGTAGACATCATACAAAAGTTACCTTATGCATGATCAATAATTAAACACTCAAAAATGAAAATTTTATTTGTTCTAAAACATTTGCCAGAGATCATCTCAAGCACTCCTTTGTTGAGGCAAACAAAAGTGGATTTTCTCTTCTCAACAAAATTCCAATTCAAACAAACATTTATCGGTCTAATACCTAAGCTTGAAGATTAATCATGGATATCCTTCATCGAAGTGGTAATCATAAGACCACTCACAAATGAAGCACTTGACATAAATCTATCAAGAGGTGAATGATTCATCAAATCAAATCAAGCCCAACAATCCATCAAAGCTAAAGTTTCAAAAACATGTGTCCCTTCCACAATTGGGATATTTTACAATTGATCATGATAACAAAGCAATATTTTGTCTACTCTTTCAAAACAACCATCACAACACGATAAAGGTTGTAATCATCCACAATCATTCATCACAAATTCTTCTTCTTTAAAATAAAACCAACAAAATGGTGTCACAATTTTTTACACTGCATCGTGTCTTCACACAATGTAGTACAAAAAAGAGCAAATATAGACACTCAAAAGTCGCACATGGCCACTTCTCCCATCATCTCAGCTGATCAATTTACAAAACCCACAAAATTTGCATATATTAGCCTTAAAATACTATTCATTTATTACAATCACTATTCATGCACTATTCATATGCGCCTTTGGACCACTTAAGCCCTTTCCTATGCTTAACTTTGGGTCCCCATGCAACCATCATCTTTGCCTAACCTTGGTTAATCTCTAACCTAGATCAAGGTCAATTCATAGTCAAACTTCTAACCATGGTCAACCTAACCATGGTTAACCTAACTCATGGCCACCTCACCTAGTCTACTCTTTGACTAGCCTAGCCTCCACCTCACCCATTTGATCTTGGTATAACCTAGGGTCAACCTAAGCAGGAATTAACCTTAACCCTTGCTCCACACATCTCCCCATGAGCATTTAAGGTCTTAAATGGCTTTTGAAGACTTTTGTCTCCCAAGGCATGGGAGACATGATGAGTCACCCTCCACCTCATCCAAAAGTCAACAACTAACCTAGGGTCACCTACACCCTAGTCACCGTTAACCCTTGCTTCGTTTCGAATCCCCATGTGCATGTAAGTCCATAAATAACAATTGAGGACTTTTCAGTTTTAAAGCATGGGTTAACGGTGAGTCATATTCCACCTCACCCAAGTCAACTCTCAACCCTGGATTAATCCTACTACAATTAGGTTTTAATCCTAATTCCACTCCACATCTCCATTCTTAGTTATGACATGTAGGTGGGTGAGGGATTCTTTCACCCAAATACAATTATGAGGTCTACCATATCAGGAGATACCTTCTAGGGGACACCTCATGGGATACCTCAACGAATTTGTACAGTTGTATGAACCGTATAGATTTCTTTTTGGATTATGGATTGTGGATTTTTGATGGGGGTTGGGAATTATTGTAGCTTAAGATCTTAAGGTTGCAACACAAATGCAAAATTTTTTTTTTCCAGGTGAGGGATTTACTAATATCAACTGACTGGCAATGGTTGAGGGACATAGGGTTAGAGTGGGTGTCTCGACTAGAGCCTATGCATATGGACCACAACTACATATCGACACTAGAAGAGAGATAATATCCCTATAAAAGGGAATTTCACCTATCAATGGGAGATATTACTATCACATTGGAGGATGTTTATCATATATTTTGACTGCAAGTGGAAGGCATTGTCATTCGTGCTGCAGACACACCGTAGGACACAGTGATGGACAAAGTTTATGGAAAAGGATGGCAATAGGTTAACACCGATAGTGCTAGTGTATCTTACAAACTTCACTATGAATTGGATATTTTCACATGGAGGCACACGATTTTGATGGCATTGATCTCCAATGCCATCTTACTAGACTCTTTAGGTGCACGATTCCCATGGAACCTATTGGAATTGGTGACGGATCTTGTGGAGAGACTTGTAGTCTATGCATGGGTCCCAATTTTATTACCCCATACCTACATAGATATTTATGAGGTACGACAGTGAGAGTAGGTGGGGTTGGGGTGCAGTTTGTTGTTATACATGTGGTCGTGGGAGAACTTTTGCATGAACATACCCCAAGGTTTTCCCTTTTATGCACATAGGGATGTGGGGCTAGGTGTGTCATATGCATTGAGATGGTGCAAGGACAAGGAGGGCAGAGTGAGCAAGCCTTATTGAGGGGATGGGGAGGATTATTGAATGATGTGGGAAGGATTGAGGCTAGAGGATGTCATTTGGAGGCTGTGGAGAGGGATTTCCATGGGATGAGGATGAGGAGCACCTAGCTCATGTACAACGACTGAGGTGGTTGGTTGGGACGTGGAGTACTCAGTGCAAGTACATATCATACACATGAGTTTTGAGACAGTTTGGTATCATTCAAGGTGTACTGGAACTCCAAATAATGTATAGGAGGAGAGAGGCCAAGCCCACTGCAATACCATAGGTTGATCCACTAGGGTCCGAGGTAGATGAGGTGATTGTAGTGCCAAACATTGACGATGTTGGCACAACTCTTGAGTACGATTCATGGTGGGTGACAACAAGGGCAACCAAGTGGAGGTGATGATGAGGCTAGAGGATGGTATGAGACTGATGCTAAGAGAGGTGTTGGAGGAGGAGGAGAAACAACAGCAGGAGGGAGAGCCTTTAGAGCATCATGTACAATGCCAATTGGATATTAGCGTAGGTACATTAGAGGTAACAACCAAGGGAGCTCTAGAGGTAGATGTGGAGGGTGGCGGTGGTCCATAGGGTGATGATAGCTTCGATTATGAGATCTTTATGGACACTATGGGGTAATCAATGGTTATGGAGTAGGTGTAGATATTGGAGGTACATAGGGTAGAGCGGGATACCACCTTTATAGTGGAGAGGGGTGGGTGGTAAGTAGAGAGGCAGAGATGGTAGGAGCAGGATAGAGTGGTAACAGAGCAGGACGAGCTGCAGAGACATGTGGAGGCATTGTTTATTGAGAGATATTTTGGCATGAGAGATAGAGTATTTGAGAGCACAACCACTTGTAGCAACGAGTGGGGTAGAGGTAGCAACCCTATGAGCAGAGTTTGTCGAGCTACAATAGGGCAAGGGGGCTATGTTGTCGAGTTGGTAGAGGGAGTGTGACAGGGTAAGCATGTTGGAGGATGCATTTATTAGGGCTTGTGTATTGATACCCTCACAAATAACAACACACAAGGACAGCCATATGAGAACATCGTCTATCATGTCATTGGTGCCCCATTTTCATAGAGCCCATAATATCACAAATGTTAGGCACAAGATCTACTCAAGGTGGTGAGATTCAGAAGTAAAGGGAGGTAGTGTACAGAGAAAACAGTAGAGGCTAGGCAACTCTGACTGATAAGGTAGTGCAGAGGGGAGTGGAGAGACAACGAGTGGACAATAGTGAGGATATTTTTGGTTGTGGCTTGAGAAGCCACCATTTTTGTACATTTGATGATGATGTATGATGATTACGGTAATTTTGATGTAGCCTATAGGCATTGTATGAGGATGTATGATCAGTTATTAAAATATATACATAAGATTTGTGTTATGGTATTATGTATGTGTGATGTGATTATGTACATGATGGATGATAGATGATGTTGATAGATTTAATTAGATAGAAATAATATCATGATATAGCACTTAGAAATTTAGGAGCACAAATTATAATCACACTGATATTCATTAACATTAGGTTCGAAATATTACAATGCTTAAATACATAGATTAATAACCATAACCTAGAAAGCTTAGGAGAAATATTAGGGAGGAAGGAAAATAGGGAGGAAAGGAAAAATAGAATTAGGAGTCAAACTCCCTACCGTCCATGTCATCCAATCTTGCTGACTCAGTTGTCGTCCAAGGAGGTAAAAGGGTAAGGTCCAAAGCTTACAGTGGTAAAACAAATTTTTATCATTTTACCCTTTTAACTTCCAACATTCCCACCCATAAAGTTGAGAGGATTGACTATACAGTCTCTCAGCTTTATATATTGAGATTTAGCCATGCCTTTGGTGAAGATATATGCAATGTTGTCTAAAGTGCTGCAATATTTAAGCTCAATTATCTGCTGCTCTACCATGTCTCGGATGAAGTGATACTTCATATCAAAATTCTTTGATCTGCTATGGTGGATTGGATTGTATGCCAATTGAATGGCACTTATGTTATCACAATACAGTTGAGTTGGACCACTTTGAATTTCTCCAATCTCTTCAAGGATTTTTCTCAACCATAGAGCTTGAGTACTAGCATGTGTGATGGCTATATACTCAGCCTCAGTAGATGACAATGCTACAACAGTTTGTTTCTTGGAACTTCAAGTTATTAGTCCTGACCCTAGACTAAAATGGTTCCCTTATGTATATTTCCTATCATCTATATTACTGCCCCAATCACTATCACTGAAGCCAACTAATTTCATAGAATTATATTTGTGGTAGTGGATTCCAAAATCCAATGTACCTTTTACATATATTAAGATTCTTTTAGTTGCTTGTAGATGCAGCTCATATGGACTTGCCATAAACCTTGAAACTAGAGAAAAAAACATATTGAATATCGGGCCTTGTGTTGGTGAGAAACATCAGACTCCCAACCATGCTCCTGTAAGTGGTCATGTAAACCTTTAGTGCTCTGTCATCCTTGCTCAATTGGATTCTATGTCCAGTTGGAGTTGCAACTGATTTGCACTGCTCCATGGAAAATTTCTTGATCATGTCTCAAGCATACTTATGTTGACATATGAAGATCCCATTATTTGATTGATGCACTTCCATGCCTAGGAAGTATCACATTAAACCGAGATCTTTCATCTCAAACTGCTTCATCATGGATTTTTTGAACTCCATATTCATTTTAGTGTTACTACCCATAAATATTAGATCATCCACATACAAACAAACTATGAGAATGTCTACACCATGCTTTAGGTAGTACAGAGTTGGTTCACTTTTGCTTCTAGTGAATCCATACTCGTTGAAATAGCCATCAATGCATGAGTACCAAGCTCTTGGTGTTTTTTTGAGGCCATAAAGTGCCTTTTTCAATTTATAAATAAGGTTCTCCTTTCCTTGTTATTGAAAGCCTTGAGGTTGTTGAACATAAACCTCCTCTGTCAAGTATCTGTTCAGAAAAGCACTTTTCACATCCATATGTTGAATTTTCCATTCTTTATGGGCAGCTAAGGAAAGAACTTATCTAATTGTCTCTTATCGTGCAATAGGAGCAAAGGTTTCCTCATAGTCAATGCCAAATTTTTGAGTAAAACCTTTTGCTACTAATCTCGCCTTGTGCCTCTCAATGCTTCCATCAGCATTGTATTTGGTCTTGTAGACCCATTTACATCCAACACATTTTTTTTCCTTTGGGTAGCTTTACTAGCTCCCATGTATCATTATTTTTTATAGAGGTTATTTCCTCTTTCATGGCTTCTTGCCATAATTTTTGAGTATAAGCCTTCTCGTAGCTAGATGGTTCTAGCTGTGCACTAGCCAATAAAGCATAATTGACTACATCTCCCTTAGGATCTTGGGAGTCATCATCCCCATACAATTGCAAATTTTCAAGTTGTTGCAAAATTGTATTCATTTCACTAGCTTGGCTTCTAGTGAATCTTCTCTGGAAATTTCGATCCAACATTTGAAAGGATGGATGTTGTAAATTTCTTTCGCCTCTTGATGGAGAGTCACTGTCAATGTCCATCGGTGAAGAACTTACTAATCTCAAACATCTTTTGCATCATTTTTGTGTCCCAAAATTGGTTTGTTTTGAAGGTTCTAAAGGTGATCCAGTGAGGAAAAAAGCTACAAAGGAGAAAAATATCATTTTGAACCACCCATAATTTTGCCTAGGTATAAACAGTCAGGGTTGCAAGGTATGACCCAAAAAATTCGTACCTTAAGGTGAGACCCTTTTGAAGGGTCAATCTCAGACACCAGAAGGACAAAAAACCTCCTAGTATGTAATTATCACTATCCAAACTGGTTTTGTAAGCATTTTTATAGCTTTTGTAATGAATTAGTTATATTTTGAGTAAACATGAGGGATCTAATCAAGATAGATCCCCAATTGTATTAACCTCTTTTTGCAGGTCTTGCAGGTCTTGAGGATAGGTCGGATCGATAGTGGCACACAAGAAATAAGCCCACTCAATTTGAGGATCTCTTGGAAGATTGTTGAGGTGTTGTTGACCTCCTTACTGAAGAAGGGGTTCTCACTTCTCAAAACCTTTTTTGTGGCCTTCGAAGGAACTTTTGTAAAAGGGCATCCCTTGTATCCCTTTAAACCATCATTTGAAAACAATATCAGTTCTCCTTAGGCTCACACGTTTCATACTATGCATGACATGGGAAAAGGAGGGGCTGCCATCTACCTTTTATAAATCTACCATTCCAAGTTGATCTCTTGGGGATGTGACCCTTCCAATGATGTCATCTAGGTTGTGATGGAGATTGATGGCCATCTCCTCAGTGTGCTCAACATCTATGTGCCTAACATTGCTAATGATCGTTGTGCACTTTGGTGGTGGGTGATGCTCTCTCTTCTCCCTATTGTCTGTTTGCTCTATAGAGACTTCAATAAGATTGAATTCCTGCATGGCAAGGTAGATCTTCTTCCCATGCGATGGGTTCCTAGGGAAAGAGAAGCATGGATTTTCATAAAAGAAAAGTTGGGGCTCTCTAACCCCAATAGTTGCTTCTTACCCTCTTTTTTCCCTGCTAATTCCTTGTTCATGTGGTCTAACAGCTAGCAGGGTGAGAGTCATGTACTAAAAATATTGTACAGAGCCATGCTCTCAAATTTTGATATTTTCTCCTTTGAGCGACCCTCGTTCTCTTCCTCCTTTGTATTTTTCCACCCCTTTTTGTTTGACCATTTTCTTATTTCCTTTTACATCTTGGTTTCTTTCATCCTCCTCTTTCTTAGTCATAATTTTATCTTAATACTTCTATTCTGCACCACCCCATGTTGAGATCTTATGTCATCAAAATTTAGAACTTGATCCCCAGACAAAAATGGATCTCTAGTTAGATTGATTGGTGGAACATTGCTATCCAGTGCACTGACAACTTCCTATGCTCGTTAGGGCGTAATATTGTCAAGCTTCGTTGTGGCTCCAATATTGCTCTCAAGCGAGTGTTGGAGGTGGCCTCAACTCAACTACAATCCAATCCTTTCAATGATGAACTTAAAAGACACCTCACAACCATCAAACACCAGCTTCTAATGGTGGAGCACTATGATGCCAGAGGGGCATAGATCAAGGTGAGGTTGCATTGGATTAAAATTGGTGATAGGGTAACCAAGGAGTGCTTCTAGTGTCTGCATCCTTGCAATCAATTTTTAGGCATTAAAACCCTTAACATTGCTGGAGAGTGTGTTTTTGAGCTTGTATTCTCTTCAATTTTGAAGATCATTACCAAACTGTGTTTACGGTTCAAACTCTTAACTCCTACCTCTTTGTTGTCCTGGTGTGGCTAAGTCTCAAAGAGTTGCTTGTGAAAAGACCCTCTCTTTGAAGTATCTAGAGGAAGCTCTTTCTTATATGGCCAACAATAAATTCCTTGGTATTGATGGCTATCCTTATGAGTTCTACAAGTCCCTTTGGGACACTATTAGGCCTGATGTTCTTAAAATTTATCAGGAGGTCTTCTCTAGGGGTTCTCTGGACCCTATTATTAATCAGAGGATTATTAAATTTATCCCTAAGGTTGGTGATCCAAAATTTATTAAAAATTGGAGGCTTATTACTCTCCTTAATATTTCCTATAAGATCATTACCAAAGACCTAGCTTTGTACATCTGCCATCTCCTTCCTATCATCATGTGCCTAGATCAAACTAGCTTCATTCAGGGCAAGTTCATCCTTAACAACATTATTGTTGTCTGGGAAGGCATGGGGTGGGCTTGCAATTCCAACCAACGATCCCTATTCATAAAAAATGACTTTGAGAAAGTCTACAACAGGATCAATTGGTCATTCATTCTGGCCATGCTTAAAGCTCTTGGTTTTGGCACCTCCATTAGCTTTGTGGAGATGTTCGTTGAGGCTTCAACTATTTTGTCCATTAACAATCACAAGTCCTTGGCCATTGGGATCTTTCATTTCATTCGATAGGGTTGCCCATTGGGATCATCCCTATATGTCCTCACCATTGAGGGGTTTGGCTATTTACCAGCTCACCATGCCACTCAGGGTTCTATTCAAGTAATTTATCTCCATGGAGGTGTCTCAATTGATCAATGGTTATTTTGCTAATGATTCTTTTATCATGCGTTTTGAGATGAAGATGTTATTTAGCAGGCGCTTGCCTTCCTGGACACTTTTTATCTGGATTCCAAATCCTCCATTCAATAGAGAAAGACTCAATGTTATAGGTAATCTCTTGATTCAATGCCCCACTAGCTTAGTCAATATTAATGGAGGATCATCCAAGAGGAGGGAATCTTTTGCTTTTTAGGAATTCATTTTATCTTTAAAAATTCAGGGTTAGAGCTATGGAAGTATGCCATTAACATGGTGGAATAGAAACTTACCTACTTGTGCACCAAGAAGAGCTCCCTTGCTGATAAATTCTAAATTTTCTCAAAAGTCCTTGCAACCACCCATGTTTATTATTCTTCTTGTTGGGTTCTATCAAAAAATTGTTATAAGAAGCTTGATAAGCTTCTGTAAGACTTTTTATGATCCTCTTCTAGTAATGGTTTGGGATTCCACCGTGTTGTCTGGGAGTATTGCTATCTCCTCAAAAGCCATGGTGGGCTTGGCATTCTCAATACCCAACATCAAGGTTGTTTCCTTTGTGTTAAGTGGGTCATCAAAGCCCTTGTGGGTAATGAGGCCTGGAAGATTCTCATATGTCATTGTATCTATGAAGGTTCCCCTTTTGGCCATAAGAGTTGGAGGGGCATCAACTTCCCTTCCCTTCTTGTTGCTCTCGTGTTTATCAAAGTGACATGCTCCTTTCTCATCAGGAGCATTTGGAAAGCTTGGGAGAGTGTTAAGTCTTGGCTAAGATATAATGACCAAAGCTTCTAGTACAACCTCTCCATCAACTAGATGAATGTTTGGTGGTCATCTATCATCACGTACCATGGTTCTCTGCTTGTACAAGTTCTCTAGGTTCATGCGCTTAGATTTTGTTACAAAGATATGCAATGCATCATCGATTACTTTTCTCATGCTACCAAGGATTAGCTCCCTTATGATGACTTTAGATTCAAATTTGGGCTCAGGCACTCTGACAAGGACACTTTTGAGATCGTCAAGGCTGCTCTCCCTAACTCTATGTTTCACAAAATTTGTATGTTTTTGTAGCAACCTTGGTGGAAGGACTAGAAGTGGTATCCAAACACTCCTCTATGAAATTACAAGGCCCGTTTTGGGTATGGTTGAATTTCTCCTTGCCTCCCCATGATTGATAAGCTCAATCAATGGTGAAATATCTTTCCCCTTCGGCCTGTTTGGATGTGCAGGTTCCAAACTGCTCAGACTCCTTTATTGGAGCCCAAGCTTTCCTGTTTTGCCTAGAGTCTTCTTCACTAAGCTATTGGGGAGCATCTTCGACATTTATGCATCCCCAATCCTTCTTACCATTTTTGTCTTCAGTCTAAGGATGTTTTCCATATTTTTTGGGTCTATGCTTGTGCTCATTCTATTTCAGAGTGGTTTTTTTCTTTTTTAAATACTATTCCTATGCCACATTTGAGTGGAATCATATCATTTTTGGAGACCCACCACCCTTGTATGCTATTTTATTTGAAGTGTAGCACTTGTTTCATACGACCATGTACAACATATGGAGAGCTAGAAATGACTGTATATTTTGTAAGTGTTCTTCCTCTCTTCACATCTCTAATTTTGAGAAATATAATATTATTTCGTCTATGTATTTTTAGATTGTGGTTCAGGCCAATAACGTGGCTATAGAGATCTCTCATTTTCAAGAGTTGATTGATCATTGGGAGAACACTCCATGCACAATCAATCAAGTTCTTCCTAAGCAAGATTATCCCCAAAGTCGATCCAAGTCTAGGCAACATCGTCTCTGAGCCACAAATCACACTCCTACCCTAGCTCAAGGTCCCCTTATTATAGATTTGGCCCTAGTAACCTAACTGCTCCTCTCTCTCCTCCGATTCCTTGGCTTGATGCTTGGGACAAGTCAAATGGTTTGGTGTTTGCTTCCATCGAGGATTCATTTGCTCGTAGTTGGAAAGATGTTCCCAACACTTCTCTTGAGCAAGGATGGGGTTCGGTGTCAAAGTATTATGATGATAATGTTGGGTGGTATTCAGTCCCAATGGTGGCTAAACCTATGTAATGGATCTTCACCATTGTGGGGATTCATTTTTTTTTGCTTTTGTTCTTATGGCGTGTGCTTAGTCACCATTTTTAGTATGTAATCATTTTGTTCTATTAGCTAGCTTATAACGTCTACCCGCAAGTTTTGTAAGGCTGTTAGTTGATTTCTTGGTTTCCTGCACTGTTTTAATGATGATGTGTTTTTGGTTAATGATGTTGGCCATGTGGCATGTTTATCCACCTCTTTTTTGTTTGTAAAAATGTATTCTATTAATATTTTAATGTAAATACCTTTTTACATCAAAAATTTACTTGTAATCAAATGCTTTTGAATCTTCTCTATTTAACTTTATTTCAACTTCCATCTATTGCTGACCCATACTTCATACCTATAAACAACACTACCAATAATCCAAACAAGACCTAGATGATCTTCCATCACACAATTCTATATCCCTCTATCTATTTTATAATAAAAGCAATGCTCTTCATATTTCTATTATTCTTTTTAATCTACACATTGTCCAATGAAATCTATATTGAAATCTACACTAAGATAATTGTATTTTGCTACTTTGCCTGAGTGTTTGCCAACTTGAGATTGGCGGTTCCAATCCCGAGACTCTCCAGGTCCTTCTCACTTGGAGTAAATAATTAAAGAGGTGGATCAAGGAGTTATTCCCCTGTAAAAAAAATTGTATTTTGCTACTTTGAAGAGCCCCTTCAAATTAGAAACTTAATTATTTTATTTTCTTTTAGTTGGTGAAAGCCACTATCTTCATCTTGCTAGTATTACTTGCATACCAATTTCCTTGGAAAAGTCCTTTAAGTTTTTAAAATGCTCTTTTAACCCTTTGTATACAAAAGTAACTTCATTGTATACAAAGGATTAAGATAAAGTTAAAATAAAGTAACTTCATTGCGCCAATGGATCCCTGTTTCTATAGTTGGGACAAAGAGTTAATGTAGAACACACCAAGATTCAAATCTTGACTACATCAAATAACTTAATGTGACTAAGTCGACCTAAAAAAGAAAGAACAACCCCTTCAAAATATTAAAAAAAGAGTTGATATAGCCCACACCAAAGTTCAAAATCTCAACAACACTAAATAGCTTAATGCGACTAAGTGGACGTAATAGGAAAAAGACAACCCTTTCAAAACCCTAAAATAAAATAAAATAACTTCATTGTATAATTGACCAACTAGACACTATCCCTCCCTCTACTCGCATTAGTCATTCTTCTAGCTTATACTTAATGTTGTTAAGTGGACGTAAAAGGAAAAAGACAACCCTTTCAAAACCCTAAAATAAAATAAAATAACTTCATTGTATAATTGACCAACTAGACACTATCCCTCCCTCTACTCGCATGAGTCATTCTTCCAGCTTATTAATATATAACCAAATAAAGTTAAAGCTAACAAACATATTTGTTTAACTCTTAGATCACTTCCAAAGCATTTTAAAAGACCATTTTTTTTAAATGAACACACACCCACCCCTATCACACACTCACCCATGCCATGGTTTGAACCTTGGACCTCTCGAAGAAGAGCCAAAGCCCAAACCGTTGCACTGTTCCTTTGGGACTCTTTTATTTTAATTTTGACTTAGACTTCTTTATATATTTGATAGACTCTTTACTTTTTATCTTTTATTTTAATTTTGACTTAGACTTCTTTATATAATTGATAGACTCTTTACTTCTAAGTATTAAATCAATGACCTTTATAAAATTTACATATAACAACAATTATCCTTCTTTTTCAACGAGTTTATATAGGTTTTTATAAGGGGTCATTTTAATTTTGAATTAGATTTTTTTTATATAATTCAAGTTTTATAAGGGGTCATTTTAATTTTAGACTTCTTTATATAATTGATAGACTCTTTACTTCTAAGTATTAAGTCGATGAGGTCCAAGGTGTAGACCAATTGGTTCATCCAAACCCCATAAGGGGGCGGAGGTCCAAGGTTCAAATCTCGGGCTTCGTCGGACTGAACGCTTGTCCCTTTCCTAGTGCTTTCAGCGGTGTAAAAGGTTTAAAATGATTGTGGTATGGTGGTTATAGGGGTGGACTGCGCGAAGATCTGTGTGGCGGCTTCCGGCTTCTGGGGTGTATAATGCAAAATACTGTGGCGGCCATAAAAGCTGGACAGCCTGTCCGGATTCGTGGCGGCTACCAATTGCACCATGTAAATAAAAAAAAAAAAAAAAATTAAGTCAATGACCTTTATAAAATTAACATAATAATAATAATTATCCCTATTTTTTTCAATGAGTTTACACATATTTTTATAAGGGGTCCGGAATCCTTATATTGAGTGGAGTTTGAACCTTAGACCTAAAAACCAAATATTATTACAATAAACTTACTAGTATAATAATCATTATTATTTTATTATTTTTATTTTTTATTTTTTTGAATAGTTTGAAAAATGGAAGGTACATCAAAACACTTTCTTCTTAAATTGAACTTGGGTCAAAAACCAAATACTTTATACCAAATACTTTATACCAAATACCTTATACCATTGTAATAATTTATATAAACAATAATATAATTAATTTCAATGCGATACAATATTTATTAATGAGAGTGTTGGCCTAAAACCTTTTCAGGCTTATTTTATTTATTTTTTAACGAGATTGTTATATAATTAAATCTGTTTCAGCCGTACAGAGAATTGTAATTTGTCGAGAGTGAAGACCCAAACAAAAAGCCAAACTGATATATAATTTTTAAAAATAAATTATAATTAAATAAAATAATTTTATTTTAAGGTTTATAACCGTCTTAATTTTTTTTTTCAATTCTTTCTACATAAAAGAAGGTAAAGAAGAGACCGAGTGGAAGAGGTTTCATCACAGGAGGGAAGACGAAAAATGGCTTACAGAATATCATCAATTTGCCTGAACTCACTCGCCAAAACATTCTCCCAGCCACCACTCCTCCCATACAACAATCCGTATACATGCTTGCAGCTGTTAATTGCTCCAAGAGGCTCCGAAAAAACCCTAATAAGTTCGTCATGCATAATCCAAAGGGCCTGGTTCTCCCTATGGTCGATGAGAAAGGACGCCGCCCTGGAAAATGTTCTCAAAAGGAACCGCCGCTGGACGATCAACAACCAGCTCAAGAATATCCTTCAAAGATGCCCGGAACAGACGGCCTCCATCGATTTTCTCCAGAAGAAATTCAACAATCTTGACATCAGGAAAGGTAGCGTCCTCAACTGGCTCAAAAAATACCCCTGCTTTTTCGAAATTTATACGAACAATTTTCTCACCTATGCTAAACTTACCAAGCGTATGCGTCTCCTCATAGAGGAGGAAGAAATAGTCAAAGAGCAGCAGGAGCCCGCTCTGGCCGAAAGATTGGCCAAAATACTCATGCTAACCCCTAGGAGAAAATTAAATGTCGAGAAATTTAATGACCTGAGAAAAAGCTTCGGGTTACCTGATGATTATCTTTTGACCGTCGTTCCCAAGCGTGCGGATCTCTTTAGCGTTAGCGATTACAATGGGAGAAAAAATAGCTTAGAAATTCAGCTGGTTTCGTGGAACCCTAGCTTGGCGGTTTCTGCCGTAGAGAGAAAAGTGCAAAATGCAGGGGAAGAGCCAAAGTTTGAGAATTGGCTACCCGAGGGTTTTGAAAATGATTCGCTTGTAGAAAGGTTTAATAGATTTCAGGAAATTCCATATTTTTCGCCGTATGAGAGCGGCGAGTGTTTGGAGGAGGGGTCCGAGGAGTTGGAGAAGAGGAGGGTTGGGGTTTTTCATGAATTGCTTTCTTTAACCCTGTGGAAGCGGGCGTCCATTGCTAAGCTTTCGAAGTTTCAAAGAGAGTTTGGCTTGGCTGAGAATCTGGTGGCGTTTCTGATGAGGCATCCTGCGATCTTTTATGTTTCGAATCAAAATGATATGCATACTGTTTTACTTAGGGAGGGTTACGTTGAGGGGGAGCTTGTTGAGAAGGATCCCTTGGTTGCTGTTAAGGAGAAGTTTGGGGAGCTGATGCAGGAAGGGCTTTATGAGTACACTGAGAGGCGGAGAAAGGTGAATTTGGAGAAAAGGAAAGCGAATAGGCCTCTGTGGAAGATGAACAATGATATCAAGGCTTTGGGGAGAGAGCTTTTTAAGCCTTCGTGTGTTTCAGAAGAAGGGCGAGAAGAGAGATATCAGAAGGAAGCAAGGGAAAGGTTTCAGAGAGTGGCATCTGATTCTAACACCAGATGAAAGCTTCATGCATGCATCACCTGGCAAGATTCGAACCTGGGTCTCCTCCGTAACCAGTTGAGAGCTAATGCCATTTGATTTAACAGAGGCCAAGTGGTCTAAATCCCAGAAGGGACAAATCGGTTGCGGAACCAAAATGTGAGAGCGAGTTGCGGAACTTATGAGCACACTTTGATGAGTTCAATCTTTTTCCAGATTACTGCAGAAACATTTTGAGATATATGACTGAAACAAGGTCCTATTGTTGTTCCGTTCTTTGCACAGACTTTGATTGCCACCTCCTTGTCTGCCACAATTAGACACATGAATCTTCGCTGTTGATCAGTTTCAAGCTATAAAAGCATCCAACAATTTGTTGTTCCCTTCTCTGCTTACAGTTACTTTTCTACTAGTTGGTTTGTTGTGAAAGGATTTCTTATTGGGGGATGAATGAAGCTGTGACAACTGATATGTGCTTCCTTTTGGATCAATGAAAATGCTGTAATTCAACGTTGTTATTTCTTGCACAGATTTGCATTTCACTTTGCATGATGCTTTTTTTTAGAAGATTGAAATTTATATTCTAGTTTCATGTTTGTTGGTTCAGTTGGATGACTCTTCTGAACATAAAACTTCTACGGTTTCACAGTTCAGAATATGCTTAAAATCTGATTGAGGTTATTTATTTTGATTCTGGGTATCACCACTCCGTGGTATCTATCTTCCCTATCTTTCCTGTCTATAAATATTAGCAATGTTGTTAGTTACTAGTTAGGTACATTGATGGATAAAAATGACTTGATTTATGAACTTGGTCAAAGGGTTGGATACCTTAAGAGGTACACAACTGAACTAATAACATGAGCTAAAAATGAAAAAAAATATCTTGCTCACATAGGTCTCTTATGCCCAAAAGGTGTGCTGGCTTTGCTGTTACTTAAATATATCACCTTTAATTGATAAGAATAAACTATCCAATCTACCTTGTTTGTGGGGATATGTTGCAGTTTTTGTGCTTCAAAAGTTGTACACAGTCTGAAGGTGTCAGAACAAAATCTCCTGAGGTTGATTTTCCTGTATCCAACAGATCATGAGGTCGGTTTTGTTAGGAACTTCACAAGTTAATCTTTATACTGTAAGAAGAGGAAAGCCCCCCTGGAAAAATATAACCAATTTTTAAGGACAACGACAACGTGACAAAAGTCAGATATAAGCAATTGAAAAATTACAAAATATAATAAAAAAATATAGATGAAGACCATTGACAATGAGAGAAACAATTAGAATAAAATAGTTGACACATGGCATAGATGATGTGTCTAGCAGGAACATCAAATGATAAATGCGAAATCACCTTTTTGCAAATATTACTTGTAGACTTCAGACTTTATTTGTCTAAGCCTTCTTTGATTCCAAGTTTTGCATTGAAGTTTATGCCTTCTAAAAATGTTGGTGAAGACAAACATATCTCTCATAGGCTTTGCACATAATATGCTTCCAAAAGAAAAAGCTTAATGTATGTGGCTTGTATGTGGCATGTTTTACTCACGTAGGAGGCAATTTTTTGCCTGTGGTCATGATAGGGTCAGTCAACAAACATATGGAGAAAGATGCATGCATCATTTTAGTATATGTGTTGTCTTAATTAAAGATCGTGTTATGTAAGATGTTTTTTTCCCTTGCATATTAGAATCACCTTCTCCTGATATTTTGATTAACATTTTTTGTTATATGTTGCAGTTGTCTTAATTAAAGATAGTGTTATTTTAGATGTTTTTTTCCCTTAGCCTTCTGAGTCCTCTTTCAGTTGAGAAAAGAATCACTCAATTTGGAGTTTATTTGGTTGACTCATACAAAAAATACTACTCATTGGTCTTGACTGCTCTGTCCTATTTTGGGGGGTTACAGGATGCACTTGGAGTTCAATTTAATTTTGAGTATTCTTTGATGCCAGGAACCTCCTTTTGAAATTTCATTGCAATATGACTTTGTTTGAAGGAGTTATAGCCAAAATACAAAATTACCCTGTTTTCGATGCTTGTAGAATCAAGCTCAATTGACTGTTCTTCCTTGACGTCAACTTTCCATGCTCTCAAGTGACCTTTCATGAATCCATATGGATTATTGGGAACACAATGAAATTAAATTTTGGGTCCAAAATATGACTTAGAAAAAAATGAAAAACCCAAATACCAAATAGAATTTTTGGAGTAAAATGAAACTTAGGTCCAAAACTCAACCTTGGAATGGAAAGACTAGATCAAAAAGCGATTTTGTGAAGCAAATGAAATTTCAGGTTTGAAATGATAAGTTAGACTGAACCTTCGGTCATGGGCCAAAATGAAGTATTACTAAATTGTTTTTGTAAACGAGAATTTATGCAAAATGGACAAAAGAAGCTTGTTCTTAAGTAAATCTAATTCCCACACATTAATAAATCATAAAAGTTTAACTCCAAACCCCCCACCCCCCACCAATCCCCCAGTTTAGATCCAATGGAATAGGTCTCAACATACCACGGGCAATATTGGAGAATATGGGACAAATGTTTAGACATTTTAAAGGGTCCAAAACCCAAATTTGTTATAACTTCTATAACCAGACTTCATTTTCTGCAATCTCATAGGTTTGTAGGTTTTGTTCACCCTTCTAAACTCAATGGTGACAAGTCCATAATCCTCTAGGTGAAAAATGTTGGAATATGTTGTTTTAATATGTTCGGGGGGTGTTTTTATTGGTTTTCATGTGGTTGTGTTTTTTTTGTGGGGCGTTTCGGGATAATGGGTATCCTGAAACGTTCTTGTTTGACAATCGCACGGGTCTGTACAATCGTATGAATTGTACAGATTTGTACGATTGATTTTTTTTTAAATTTTTTTGGTTGGTTTTGGCGACCGTTCGGGGTTAGACGACTAGACTGTATGGATCCGTACAATTGTATTGATCGTATGGATTTTTTGGGATTATATTTGACTGTGCGAATTTGTACAGTTGTATGAACCGTATAGATTTTTTTTTTGGATTATGGATTGTGGATTTTTGATGGGGGTTGGGAATTATTGTAGCTTAAGATCTTAAGGTTGCAACACAGATGCAAGAAGGTTTTTTTCCAGGTGAGGGATTTACTAACGTCAACTGACTGGCTATGGTTGAGGGACATAGGGTTAGAGTGGGTGGCTTGACTAGAGCCTATGCATATGGACCACAACTACATATCGACACTAGAAGAGAGATGGTATCCTTATACAGGGGCATTTCACCTATCAACGAGAGATATGACTATCACATTGGAGGATGTTTATCGTATATTTCGATTGAAAGTGGAGGGTATTGTCATTCGTGCTGTAGACACACCGTAGGACACAGTGATGGACAAAGTTTATGGAAAAGGATGGCAACAGGTTAACACCGATAGTGCTAGTGTATCTTAAAAACTTCACTATGAATTGGATATTTTCACACGGAGGCACACGATTTTGATGGCATTGATCTCCAATGCCATCTTACTAGACTCTTTAGGTGCACGATTCCCATGGAACCTATTGGGGTTGGTGACAGATCTTGTGGAGAGACTTGTAGTCTATGCATGGGTCCCAATTTTATTGCCCCATACTTACAAAGATCTTTATGAGGTGCGGCAGTGAGAGTAGGTGGGGTTGGGGTGCAGTTTGTTGTTATAAGTGTGGTCATGGGAGCACTTTTGCATGAACATACCCCAAGGTTTTCCCTTTGATGCACATAGGGATGTGGGGCTAGGTGTGCCATATGCATTGAGATGGTGCAAGGACAAGGAGGGCAGAGTGAGCAAGCCTTATTTAGGGGATGGGGAGTATTATTGAATGATGTGGGAAGGATTGAGGCTAGAGGATGTCATTTGGAGGCTGTGGAGAGGGATTGCCATGGGATGAGGATGAGGAGCACCTAGCTCATGTACAACGAGTGAGGTGGTTGGTTGGGACGTGGAGTACTCAGTGCAAGTACATATAGTACACACGAGTTTTGAGAAAGTTTGGTATCATACAAGGTGTACTGGAACTGCCAATAATGTATAGGAGGAGAGAGGACAAGCCCACCGCAATGCCACAGGTTGATCCGCTAGGGTCCGAGGTAGACGAGGTGATTGTAGTGCCAGACGTTGACGATGTTGGCACAACTCTTGAGTACGATGCATGGTGGGTGACAGCAAGGGCAACCAAGTGGAGGTGATGATGAGGCTAGAGGAGGGGATGAGACTGATGCTAAGAGAGGTGCTGGGGGAGGAGGAGAAACAACAGCAGGAGGGAGAGCCTTTAGAGCATCATGTACAATGCCAATTGGATATTGGCGTAGGTACATTAGAGGCAACAAGGGAGCTCTAGAGGTAGATGTGGAGGGTGGCGGTGGTCCATAGGGTGATGATAGCTTCGATTATGAGGGCTTTATGGACACTATGGGGCATTCAATGGTTATGGAGTAGGTGTAGATATTGGAGGTACAAAGGGTAGAGCGGGATACCACCTTTACAGTGGAGAGGGGTGGGTGGTAAGTAGAGAGGCAGAGATGGTAGGAGCATGATAGAGTGGCAACAGAGCAGGACGAGCTATATAGACATGTGGAGGCATTGTTTATTGAGAGACATGTTGGCATGAGAGATAGAGTAGTTGAGAGCACAACCACTTGTAGCAGCGAGTGGGGTAGAGGTAGCAACCCTATGAGCAGAGGTTGTCGAGCTACAATAGGGCAAGGGGGCTATGCTGTCGAGTTGGTAGAGGGAGTGTGACAGGGTAAGCATGTTGGAGGAGGCATTTATTAGGGCTTTGTTAGTCAAAAAGTGACTAACTACAAAAAATGGTTGATGCACCTTTTTTGCATATTTTCAAAGAAGACCGAAGTGGCCCATATGCTAAAGAACAAAGAAAAAGCAAAATACACTAAGGAAGAAAAGTGTCACGATTTCGTGACATGTCGAGTTTTCACGGCAAAAAATAGCAAAGAGGGAAAGCAGAGGAAAAAGTCACGATTTCGCGACGTTGCCAATTTTTGCCAAGTCCGTCAATAAAAGGGTAGAAGTCAGGGAGAATGTCGCGATTTCGCGACATGGCTTATTTTCGCCAGAAGAATAGAAAAATTGCTAAAGAGACTAAAAGTGTCACGATTTCACGACATGTCCCTTTTTCGTGGCCAAAAGCAACAAGAGAAAGCAAGGAGGCGAAAGTGTCACGATTTCGTGACATGTCGCGTTTTCATGGTCAAAACCAAGACAAAGAGCTATGGAGGCGAAAGTGTCACGATTTCGTGACATGGTCAATTTTTGTGGTGCAAAAAGAAGAATCAGGCTGAAGACATAGAAATGTCATGATTTCATGACATGTTGCATTTTTGTGACTCAAGAAGGGTAGACAGGCAGAGAAACAAGAGTGTCACGATTTCGTGACATGTCTGGTTTTCGCTAAAGAAATAGAGTATATTTTTGGCAACTGGGGCATGCACTGACATCAGGTGCTGATTTTTGAAGAATGGTCAGTTGATTATAACCTGGCAGGTCCGCTGGATGATTGCAGAATAACAGGCTCATCTAAATTTAGCCAGAAGGAAATCTATCTAATCTACGGGAAATCCATTGTATATTCTTAGAAACTACAGACAATTACTTGTAATTGATTGAGGAAATTAAATGTACATAGTAGAAGATACTCTTTTTAGGGTATAAATAGGAGTGAGTCGACCATGAAAAGAGGTCGGCTCTTGGACGTTTATAGACTTGATGTACATGTACTGGATTACAAGCAATAAGAGATATTCTTCCTCTGGCTTCTGAAATTCTGTATGCGAGTGTATGTATCTGGTGTTTTAACTTTTATTCATTCTAAGTTTTATAATGTATCTATTCTGAAAATCTGGACTGTGCATGTATAAACCTTATTTCTAGAGTTGAATATTAAAGATATTTACATGTATTTTAGATGAACATCTAAAATCGCACTCAAGAATTCATGTTTTCTATAGGAAGATATAAAGAAAACTCTGAAGGTAGTAATCTGCATCATCATTTTTTGTTGTTGTCTAATCTGTACCATGAGAAAAGTTCTAGCTTAGGCTATATTTCCCTTATCTCTTGTTTCCCTTTTCTCTAAAAAACTCAAAGGAACCAACCTTCTCTGGAGATTAGACAGATGATCTCAAGCAAGGTCTGTCTATTCAATGTTGGCAAAGTCTAAGGCGCAACACTATTAACCGAAGGCAGATTTTGTTCCAACAGTTTTTGGCATGCCCGATGGGACCAGCAAATCCCATAGTATTATATAAGTTTTGGTGTTTTACTTTAGAGCCTTTTGTTTGAAAATCTCAAGAAAAAACTACCTGGCGACTCCGTTGCAATAAAATTTAGACCATAAAAGAAAGACCTTGTCTAAATTTTTTGGTTATATAGCCATATGATAACCAGATCCCGAGCTAGAAACTCCAAAGAACCCATCGAGTTCTTTGAGCTACATCTCGAAAGCCTAAAGGCACACCCTGTGCTAGCCGCACGATCAAATCCACCTGGCACCATTAGTACCTCTTTAACACCCATTGTAGGAGCATCTGCAAGCAATCCTATAGTAGTTGTAACTCCTTTAGCAACCATGGCAGTTGCCCCTACCCCAACGCATCTTGTGTGGAACCAAACTGGTCCTTTGAACTTAGGAGCACACCACCAAATTCCACAAGCTGCACTAAAAGCATTGCCGACCTTTGATGGAATAGGCAAAACAATAGATGAGCACTGTTTAGATGTATCATCGCTAGCATCTATTTACAATATCACTCAGGAAGATGTAATGGTCAGATTGTTGGTTATATCTTTGAAAGGAAAGATGCTCTATTGGTACAGAGCACTTCCCGCTGGATCCATTACTTCTTGGGCAGTGCTCGTCGACCGTCTGGTCGATGAATTTAATATACATGCGGATCCTTTCACATTGCTGAATCAATTCACTATCATTGAGAGGCATCCACAAGAAGAAATCCAAGATTTCAACATCAGATTTACCAGAACTCGTGATAGAGTACCTCAGGGCATAAAACCCATGGAAGAACAAGCTATATGTTATTATTTAAGGGCTTTTGATTCAGATCTCAGTATGATAATAAGGCAATCCCGTGTAACCACTTTTCCTGAGATCTATCTTGAGGCAGCAAAGGGCGAAGCTGATCTCATCGCTACAAAGAGATATCCATCAAAGAGTTTATTGCCAATTGTACCAAAACTTTCCCAAGCATCAATTTCTAAACTGCCTATACTCCCATCAATGCAGGCTCTCCCAGCTATAGCCACACCTCCTACACTCCTTGCATTACCAGCCCTACCCCTTGCATCAGCTCCCCCGAATGACCAGTACACGACCATAATTGATACAATGAAAACATTGTCAAATGAAATGGCATCCATGAAAAAGAGGGAAGCTGAAAGGAATATTCAAGCAAGAAGATTTCCACAGATACAAAAAGATGGCACTTCAACGAGTGGTAGAGGGCAAGATAGAAAAAATGTTGTGTATGCGAATGAGACAGGAGATAATGGAGAACCCACTAATTCTGATTACTGGTGTACCACTTGCAACGATCCTCATGGAGAAGATTCATGCATGATTCATCAACATCATGTGCAAGCGGTTATTAATGAAAGAGCCAAAGAAATCGACAAGGGACAGGTGAACATAATCAGAGAAGTCCACCACAATTTGGCAATGCCATCCGTGGAACAAGTCTCAGTCCTGACAAGATCGGGAAAAAAGTCATTACAAGTCGACCCTAAGGAACTCCAACCACTAAGTTTTCCTCCCGCCCCCAGGGCTACTCCATAGAAAAACCAGTCTAATGAGAAAGGACGTTCTGACCCTCCTCAGACTTCTGCGACTACACCAAGAAAAGAATTTCCTCCTAGAAAAGGGAGCGAGTCTCAAGAGCAAGCGAAGGAAAGACTCAGATTTCCTTCATTGACAAAAAGACAAAGAACAGAAGCCACGCAGGTCTATAGAGACAGATATGACGCATCGACTAGTGGAAAGGAGAAAAGTGTTGAGGTATCCCCAGTTGCAACCCTTTCATTCAACATTGCAGAAGAAATGAAGAGGACTCCTTCCAAAATAAGCATGTATGATGCACTGCAAATTCTTGGTCAGATTGACCTCCTCCAAGAATCCCTAAATTTAAAGAATGATACCTCCTCCTCAAATGTTATACAAACAAATGTTATGTCAACCTCTGGAAAAAATAGACCACCCCCATTCTATCTATCTTTGCAAATGGAGGGGTGGATAGTTCACAATTGCATGATTGATTCAGGGGCCGCAACTACGGTGATGCCGAAAGCCGTATGTGACATAATGGGGATGGAATATACTCGGAGTCATCCTGGTGTGTTGCAATTAGATGGTACTCCAATAAAATCTATCGGGGTGATCAAAGATATCCCTATTCAACTCCACAGAATACCAGAAGTAGTCATCATACAAGAGGTAGTCATTGTAGACTTAGAACCATATTTCGGTATGTGTTTATCCAGAGAGTTCATGGCCAAAATGGGTGGTTATCTGTCTCTAGATTATTCTCATTTGGAGGTACCTTTCAAAGGTAAAAGATTCAAGATCTACAATGAAAAACCATCTACTTTTCACGTAGAAATACTGGAGGAAACAACCACCGTCAACATGATGTCTGAGGAATTGGAAAATATCGATTTAATGGAAGAAACCCTGGAGGAACTCCAATCTGAGGATCAGTTTTCAATGAAAGACTTCAATGCTATGATAGAGACAGAAATGGGAAGCTATTCCATTGAGAAACCAAAAAATCTCCCTATTGTTGTCCCTAAAATAGATGATTCGGCCAACCAGTTATGGAAATTGTACTTTGATGGGTCAAGGTGCAAAAATGGAGCAGGAGCTGGAATTGTTCTGATTTCACCTATTGGAAAAGAAAAAGTCTTTTCATATAGGTTGACATGGAGTTGCACCAATAACGTAGCTGAATACGAAGCTTTGTGTTTGGGACTTAGGAAAGCTAAAAAATTGGGTGCAAAACAGCTGCTGATCTATGGAGATTCAGAGCTGATTGTTAAACAGGTTACTGGAAAATGCATTTGTAAGCAACATTACCTAAGGGCTTACAAAAACAAAGTGTTGGATCTATTGGAAAATTTTGAAGCACTAAACATGAAATCCATTTCCAGAGAGAAGAATACACATGCAGACCTGTTAGCATCGGTAGGATCCAATTTTTGCCCAGTCAGTAATGTTATTCGAAGTCTAAAATAGTCAGACTTATATACGGCCTTCTGTGCCCGACAAGGACATTTTTTGGCAAGTATTTGAGAACGATGAGCAGATCCTAGATTTTTTGATTCATGAGATGAATTGCTCTACAGATAGAGCGTTACAAGAAGAGGACGAAGAGAGCCTTATTCAACTAAAAAACAATCATATCCCTAGGGGACTGATCACCCTGGAGAGCCTTTTTGACAATAGCGACAGAGCTGTAGGTCGAAGGATCAAGGTAGATGAACGCCGGTATAAAGAAGTAGAACTAGAACCGGGCAAGATGATCAAAGTAGGGACCGATTGTACAGAAGTAGAACTAGAGCAAATAAAATGGTTATGTAGAGAGTATCCGGATATAATAGCCTGGACTTATAGTGATCTAAAAGTGTACAGGAAAGAGGTCATTCAACATACCATCGAACTAGAGGAAGGAGCTAAACCTTTTAGGCAGAGGCAGAGGCTTGTGAATCCTAAAATTGAAGCCTTGATGAAATAGGAGTTGTTAAAACTCCTACAGGCTAAGATAGTATACCCAATCAAGCACTCTACCTGGGTGGCAAATTTGGTCCCAGTCCACAAGAAAAATGGAGAAATAAGACTATGCGTCGATTTCAAAAATTTGAACAGAGCCTCTTTAAAAGATCACTATCCTTTACCCCAGATTGACCCAATCCTTCATACTGTGGCAGGAGCAGAAAGGTTTTCTCTGTTAGATGGCTTCTCTGGTTACAATCAAGTTTGGGTGAGAAATGAAGATCAATATAAGACTGCATTCACCACTAAGTGGGGAACATTTGCATACCAAAGGATGCCCTTTGGATTATCTAATGCAGGAGCAACTTTTCAAAGAGCCATGGACGTAGCTTTTGGGGAGCTTGCAAACAAAATTATTGTCATCTATTTAGATGACATGACTATATTTTCTCACAACAAAAAAGACCATGCCACTCATCTACGGCAAGTATTTGAGAAATGTAGAGAATTTGGAATATCATTAAATCCTAAAAAGTCTATTTTTGCTATGGAAGAAGGAATACTCCTTGGGCATGTTATTTCTAAAGTTGGGCTTTCAATTGACCCTGATAGAGTGAAGGCACTTCTTGAGTTGTCACTTCCAGTTAACAAGAAAGGTTTGCAGTCCTTCTTTGGGCAAATAAATTTCGTCAAAAAATTCATTGCAGACTTTGCCCAAATAGTTAAACCAATGACTGAATTATTGAAAAAGGATGCTCCTTTCAAATGGATAGAGCCAAGGAAAGAAGCTTTCCAAAAAATTCTAGAAGCCATCGCTCAAGCTCCTGTGCTAGTTAACCCTGACTATTCCCGAGGTTTCATACTATATGCTGTCGGAGAACAAGATAGTTATGTTGCAGTTCTCACTCAAAAAGGAGCGGATGATGAAGAAAGACCCATAGCCTTCCTGAGTTCCACCATGCACAAACACGAGGAAAGGTACAACTTCATAGAGAAACAAGTATATGCAATTATGAAATCCTTGAATAAGCTAAAACACTTCTTATCCCAGAGTCGGACGATGGTTTATGTTATTCATCCCGATGTAAGGAACTTCATAATTCAAGGAGAACTGGGTGAAAAAAGAGTTGGATGGGTGACTCGCATCCAAGAGTATGATGTAGAAATACGTCCTACTAAAATAGTCAGAGGGAGAGCTTTGTGCCAGGAATTGGCCAAGCAAGCTGCAAGTGGATATGGGGAGAGCCACCCCATCATGGCAAACACTGAGCAACATCAAGACAGAGTAAGTTTAGGTTGGATCGATGACTTTGTGAGGTACTTTCAGACTGGGTCATGCCCTGAAGATATGAATGCTTCCCGAGAGAAGGAGATTCAGAACCCAAGCATTAAAATATACCCTTCGAATAGAAGGGTTGTACAGGATTAATATCGATGGTGTATTGTTGAAATGCATTCCCGATAATGAAAAGCAGAAAGTGTTAGATGAATTTCATGGGGGTCTCTCAAGGGGACATTATGCAGGCCGAACCACAGCTTTGAAGATCCTTAGAGCTGGATGTTATTGGCCTTCCATCTTCCTAGATGCATACAAAGTGACCCAGAGGTGCGAACAGTGTCAGAGGTATGTGGGGAGGAACAGGAATGCGCCTATGCCCTTAAAAGCTATTCAAGTCGAGGAACCGTTCCAGCAGTGGGGGTTGGATTTCATAGGTATAATAGAGCCAAATTCATCATCAGGCCACAAATACATTCTCACTGCCATGGACTACTTCACTAAGTGGGCAGAAGCAGTACCCACAAAGAAAGCTGATTCAGAAGTGGTGATAGAATTTGTCGAGAGTCTAATCACAAGGTTTGGCATACCAGACTCTTTGATTACAGACAATGGATCTCCTTTCACTAGTGCAAAGATGATCAAATTTGCCAGTCGATATGGAATTTACCTGAAGACTTCCTCTAATTATTACCCACAAGGTAATGGATTAGCTGAGTCTACTAATAAGAATATTTTAAGAATTCTGAAAAGAACATTAGAGGATAATAAGAAGAACTGGCACTCACTCCTGAATCAAGCCCTGTGGGCCGACAAAATTTCAATCAAGAAATCAATCAATACATCACCATATGCTTTGGTTTATGGCAAAGAGGTTGTTTTGTCGATTCATATGGAGATACCCACATTGAAATTGCTAAACCAAGTTAATGAAGATGAAGGCCATCCAATGGATGCCCGAATGATGCAACTTCTGCAGCTAGAAGAGTCTAGGGAACAGGCCTACAATCATCATCAAAAGCATATGTTGAAAACAGTCGGGTGGTTCGATAAGAAAACCACTTTCAGGAAATTCAAAATAGGTGACCTGGTGTTAAAATGGAACGTCAAGAAAGCGAAACCAGGACATCATGACAAGTTTGACGCGTTCTGGGAGGGGCCATTTGAAATTATTTCAGAAAAGCAATTCAATGCCTTCCAGTTAAAATATCAAGATGGATGGGTTCTACCCATCACGGTGAATGCATTTCACCTAAAATTATATTTCCAGTAAAAGGGACAGATCACCATTATATGTACAGTATATTATAAGTTTTGAGTTTTGTGAATATTTCCCTTTTCGCGGCCTAATAGGAATCATTTTTGAGGACTATCAGAGTCCGACATTTTGAAATAAAATCTGGAGGGAAAAGTCCGCCCTTGTTATTTTGCATTTTCAAATCCGGAGTTGCCACGTGGTCGCCTGAGAGTCGGCAAGAGGGAATGATGAGAAAAGAATGTTTTGAAATATGTTACATGTGTTTCTCAAAATATTTCTAAAGATCCACCGCCGAATGTTTCTAAGCAACCACGTGCCCGGGGTTCAGTGGAAGAAGATAATAAATCTGTCAGGTAGCATCTTTCTCGGCATGGGATAATTCCCAGTCCCCAAGTGGGTTTTTAATGAGCCAACGAGCATTTTTAGAAGTTTCCTAAGGAAGGTGGCGAGAACGGAAACCAAAGAAAGATGGACGAATCAAATCGACCAACCGTCATTTAATGCATTAATTTTGCATGTCCTCTCAAGCTACATAAAATTAAATTCAAGGATTTAGAAAGGCATTTCACCATTTGCAAACTTGCTGAAAACTCCTGAAGAAGAAAAAAAAAAAAAAATTGAAAAAAAAATTTACCACCACACTATAGCATAGTGAGGAAGGAGTTGTGAAGCAATCAGAAGAAGTTCAAAATCTGTGTACCTGATAATTCATAATGGCTCCGAAGAAGGCGAAGAACTAGGTAGCATCTACCTCATCACCCCCGACTACTTCGGTAGTAAAAGGAAGGGAGGGGGACAACGCTGGTTTTATTGATAGAGACTCCCGAATTGCGGATACAATCATAACATGGAAGGACCCGATGGAGATTCGGAGCAATATAAAGAACCGGGTAGCAACTGGGGTTTCTGCGTCTTCTCCTTCGACATTTGCATACCATTCTTTCTTGTACTGGTATGTATATATTCCTGTTCATCCCTGCCCATAATTGGTAAGGGCAATTGCAAATTTCTATGATGAAAAGGAGAGAAAGGTTAGAGATTTTTTAGGGAGGGTTCTGTTTTCTCTGTCCAAAGATGCTTTTGTTTCTGCTTTTGCTGCGGGTCGTGTCCCTCCCTTAGAACCTAAGAATTTTGACCCCTTAGAACAGGCTACATATTTTGGCTCGTCCAAAAAGGTGAGGGGTTTCCTAGCCACTCAGCTAAAAGATCTTCCAGAAGGGGTAAATCCACCAGAACCCCCAATTGACATGGCAACTTTTAAAAATCCTGAACTATATTCCATCCTGGCCATGATTGTTGGACTAAAAAATGATGAAAAGGTTCAGAAGTGGCAGGTGGTTGTAGCAGAATGTTTGTCGAACCCCAGAATGTATGATTCGATTGTTATGAGCAGGAGTGTGAGACCTATTTTCTTTGACTGGCCTGAGTTTTTAAGTGCAGAAATTCATGAGGGTTTGGCGGCATTGAAGGCTGGAACCCAGTTTTCTTTCAGATACACTTCATATTTGGTATGGTTATTCTTTTATTTTATGTCTCAAGAGTTAGCTTTCATTTCAAAGAATGATAAGAATGAGAAGGGAGAAATTTTTCCAGTATATGAATGGACTAATGTGTTATATAAATCCGAATCATATTATGATTTCAATAGGGAATTTTTGGGCCCTGCACTAAAAATCATGTATGGACAAATAACAAGATTGACCCCCAAAGCGGAAAAGGTATTACAATCCAAGTTTGCAGAGGAGGGGGATTGGTTTATCCTAACACAAGGAGTATGCATCAGATTGTATGGGTTTACAGACAAACCCTTTTTACTTCCTCATTATGTGACTGACAGAGTCTTTGCCTTAGAATATGTTAGGCAAACAGAAAACATTAATGTCAAATTCGGGACTGGAATTGGGAAAACCAGTACTTGTAATATGCCCTTTAGTTTTGAAGGAATTACTATTTCAAAGAAGGGGCAAAATGAACAGATAGCGGAGTATTTGAGAAAATTGGGTCTTATTGAGATTCCGCAAAGATGGAAATATGACCCCATGAACAGGTTTGCTGAGAGACAATCTATTTTGAATAAAACACATAAAAAATAATTTCATGTTAAATTCAGGGATGATATTGAAGAAAATAGGAATAACACAGAAGATGAACCCCTGGAGTGGCACATAGAAAAGATGGAGCCTTTGCCTCCTTGGCATGATTTTTATGAAGTAATTGTTCAGTTTGACCCAGAAAATATAAAGGCTCATCAGTTGACGGAGGGCAAAATCACCAGGATTCAGAAGAGTAGACCAGATTGGGATGTGGCAAAAATTTGGGAATGGTGGGTAATGAGAGTCCAGACAAATTCGATTTCATCAAGATACCCCACCAAAAATGACAATCTGTTCGAAACTCGGTATACTGAAAACCATGACTCCTGGGGAGGAAGTTTTCCTGTTAGAATCCCTCCAAGCATAGGAAGTAGTCATTCTTCTACTCCCGAAGTATCCCAGCCACCTGAGAAATCCCAGCAGCCCAAAGCTGGTAAAGGAAAAGAAATTGCAGAGGCTCAGAATCTTCCCCTTGTTCAGACCAAACCTAGGACATCTAGGAAAAGATCGATAGAAGAGGTTTTTACTGAAGAGCAAGGAAAAACTTATGGTTCGAAGGCCGCCCAGATGATGTTGAAAATGGGTTATGATGGAAAAGGGTTGGGCAAAGAAGGACAGGGGAGAGTTGAACCTATTCTAGTCCATCAAAGAGAGAAGCGTCTAGCACTTGGGGCAGATACTCTGACGTCCAGACATCATTCCTCAAAAATTGTAAAATTCGTTCCACCTGCGGACTCGGGTACAGAATCTGATGAACCCGTAGCAGAAAGAATGAGAAAATTGAAAATGATGGCTGATAGAAGAAAAGACAAAAATATTATTCAAACTTCTTCTAGTGATCAAGAGCCTCAAGAGACAGAAGACAACTCAGGGAAAGGGATTCAAGAAAGTGAACAAGCCCAAATGACTGAAGAAAACTCTGATGCAGATGCTCAGGAAGTTGAGCATGAAAATTCACAGAAGGAAGTCCCACGCGGCCCACCCAGTTCGGCTCAAGAGAGCCAAAAGAGTGAAAATAAAAAACAAATTTTGGTTAAAAAGGAGATCCTGACGGTAGGAGAGCAGCAGGAGAAACAAATTATAAACTTGGACGAAAGTGATGAGGAAAATAAAACTCCTGATAAAGACAAAACGCAGAGTGAAGAAATGATCGTCAGTGAACATGAAGAAGAAGAAGAACACCAACAACAAATCCAATTGAAAATAGGTATGTTTTCTTTACTTTCTTCTTCTCATTCTCCTACTCATTCCCATTGTAATTCTCCCTCCTTTTCTAAAAATCAACAAAAGTATAATGTTCTTGCCAAAAAATTACCTTGTTCTCCCAGAAATGGCAACATCTTCCCAGAATCTGCTAAATGTTGGATCTGTAGCTGCTCCCATTCCTTTTCTCCCCAACATTGACATCCCGATGGCTGGAGTTACAACTTCTCAAGGGACTGAGTCACACTCCACCATGGCCAAGATTGAAAATCTAAAAAAAGTGAGCAGGAATGCTTTAGATTGGTGGACTTCACATTCAGCTGAGGATTCTAAAGCACCGACTACTGTAAGAGAAATCATTGCTTTAGACCCAACTAATATGCAGAGGAAGAAGTTGAAGTTAACTCCCATTACTAAGAAATCAAAGGGAGAAATGACTGTGGAAGATTACCAGGCAGAAGAGATAACTGAAGATATATCTCAACTGCCTATGCAAGATGAGTGGGTGAAAGCCCAAGCACATTTTGGGACCATATACTTACAAGGAGGACATTATCAAGAAATGTTTTTTAAAGAAAAGGAGAAGAGGAAGGAATTAGAGGCTGTAGTGAAAGAACAAAAAATAGCAGAGAAGGCTCTTACTCTGGAAGCTAAAAAATGGGAGGGTAAATTCAGTGCTGCTGCCAGTGAAGTGGCAAAATGTAAAGAAAAGTTGAGTGTAGCAGAAGCTCAAATTCAGGCATTGAATACACAGATACAACAGCTACAACAACAGTTGGAAGAACAACAAAACGCTCCTTCCAAATTTTCAAAAGATAAAGTAAAGAGCATGAGGAAGGAATTGTTAAAAGATTTGTTATCTTTAGTATTAAAGGCTAAGCCTTTATTATTTTATTTAGCTAAAGTAAAGGAAACTACCGAAGTAGTAAAATAGGAATTTGGAGCTGTCGAAGCATTTTTATTGAAAAGAGAAGATGCAGCTACTAAAATTCAGATTTTGTCAGAGAAGATGCCAGGAAGCTTGGAAGCCAAGCTCAGAAGCGAAGCCTGGTCTCAAGCTAAAATCGCAGCGAAGAACTTCTTTAGAAAGTTCAAATTGATAGCACAGGGAAATAAGTTTCTGCACGAGCTTGAAGATGAAGCGAAAGGATTGCTCCAAAATCTTGATTTGGCTATCCATAATGGGCTTCCTTACCTCTGGGATGATGGTTCAAAAGTGTTGAATGAAGAGGTCCTTTCAGCATCAATAAAAGCTTTTGTTGAAGATGAAACAGACATAGACGGCTGGCAGGAACCCATAGAAGAAACGCAGGTCATGGAGATGATCCAGAGGCTGACACAGATTAAAGCCTATTTACAAGAACTAATTTTAAGGCAAAAGATCATTTCTTATGATAAAGTGGAGGAGTTGCAGTATGTATATCAACTCTTCATTGATTCTTCTGATTTAGAAGATGAAGACTGGGACCGAGTTTGCAAAACTTATCAAGAGATACTTACAGCCATGGACAAAATCAGAAGATCTAAACATCAGGGTCAACAACTAGCAGCCAGAGCTGGGACCAGCTCTCAGAATTGAATTTTTTATGTTCTTCAGAAAAAGGTTAAGTCCCTAAGCGGTAGAAAAAGGTTTTGATAAGGTAAAGATCACTTATATTCCAAAGTGCATTCTTTTTCTTTTATCTTTGCTTTTTCACTTGAAATTTTACTTTTCGCAACTGTGTTGGTGACTCCGTTTTCCAATGGATGAAGGCCTGGTTTCTATTTATTTTTGCGAGCAAAAAATCCCTTGGAAGGCGCCAAGAATGTTAGTCAAAAAGTGACTAACTACAAAAAAATGGTTGATGCACCTTTTTTGCATATTTTCAAAGAAGACCGAAGTGGCCCATATGCTAAAGAACAAAGAAAAAGCAAAATACACTAAGGAAGAAAAGTGTCACGATTTCGTGACATGTCGAGTTTTCGCGACAAAAAATAGCAAAGAGGGAAAGTAGAGGAAAAAGTCGTGATTTTGCGACGTTGCCAATTTTTGCCAAGTCCGTCAATAAAAGGGTAGAAGTCAGGGAGAATGTCGTGATTTTGCGACATGGCTTATTTTCGCCAGAAGAATAGAAAAACTGCTAAAGAGACTAAAAGTGTCACGATTTCGTGACATGTCCCTTTTTCATGGCCAAAAGCAACAAGAGAAAGCAAGGAGGCAGAAGTGTCACGATTTCGTGACATGTCACGTTTTCATGGTCAAAACCAAGACAAAGAGCTATGGAGGCGAAAGTGTCACGATTTCGTGACATGGTCAATTTTTGTGGTGCAAAAAGAAGAATCAGGCTGAAGACATAGAAATGTCATGATTTCGTGACATGTTGCATTTTCGTGACTCAAGAAGGGTAGACAGGCAGAGAAACAAGAGTGTCACGATTTCGTGACATGTCTGGTTTTCGCTAAAGAAACAGAGTATATTTTTGGCAACTGGGGCATGCACTGACATCAGGTGCTGATTTTTGAAGAATGGTCAGTTGATTATAACCTGGCAGGTCCGCTGGATGATTGCAGAATAACAGGCTCATCTAAATTTAGCCAGAAGGAAATCTATCTAATCTACGGGAAATCCGTTGTATATTCTTAGAAACTGTAGACAATTACTTGTAATTGATTGAGGAAATTAAATGTACATAGTAGAAGATACTCTTTTTAGGGTATAAATAGGAGTGAGTCGACCATGAAAAAAGGTCGGCTCTTGGACGTTTACAGACTTGATGTACATGTGTTGGATTACAAGCAATAAGAGATATTCTTCCTCTGGCTTCTAAAATTCTGTATGCGAGTGTATGTATCTGGTGTTTTAACTTTTATTCATTCTAAGTTTTATAATGTATCTGTTCTGAAATCTGGACTGTGCACGTATAAACCTTATTTCTAGAGTTGAATATTAAAGATATTTACATGTATTTTAGATGAACATCTAAAATCGCACTCAGGAATTCATGTTTTCTATAGGAAGATATAAAGAAAACTCTGAAGGTAGTAATCTGCATCATCATTTTTTGTTGTTGTCTAATCTGTACCATGAGAAAAGTTCTAGCTTAGGCTATATTTCCCTTATCTCTTGTTTCCCTTTTCTCTAAAAAACTCAAAGGAACCAGCCTTCTCTGGAGATTAGACAGATGATCTCAAGCAAGGTCTGTCTATTCAATGTTGGCAAAGTCTAAGGTGCAACACTATTAACCGAAGGCAGATTTTGTTCCAACAGGCTTGTGTATTGATACCCTCACAAACAACACACAAGGACAAAGCCATATGAGAACATCGTCTATCATGCCATTGGTGCCCCATTTTCATAGAGCCCATCATATCACAAATGTTAGGCACATGATCTACTCGAGGAGGTGAGAGTCAGAAGCAAAGGGAGGTAGTGTACAGAGCAAACAGGAGAGGCTAGGCAACTCTGGATGATAAGGTAGTGCAGAGGGGAGTGGAGAGACAACGGGTGGACAATAGTGAGGATATTTTTGGTTGTGGCTTGATAAGCCACCATTTTTGTACATTTGATGATGATGTATGATGATTAGGGCAATTTTGATGTAGCCTATAGGCATTGTATGAGGATGTATGATCAGTTATTTACAATATATACATAAGAATTGTGTTATGATATTCTGTATGTGTTGTGATGTGATTATGTACATGATGGATGATAGATGATGTTGATATATTTAAGTAGATAGAAATAATATCATGATATAGCACTTAGAAATTTAGGAGCACAAATAATAATCACACTGATATTCATTAACATTAGGTTTGAAATATTACAATGCTTAAATACATAGATTAATAACCATAACCTAGAAAGCTTAGGAGAAATATTAGGGAGGAAGGAAAATAGGGAGGAAAGGAAAAATAGAATTAGGAGTCAAACTCCCTGCCGTCCATGCCGTCCAATCCTGTTGACTCAGTTGTCGTCCAAGGAGGTAAAAGGGTAAGGTCCAAAGCTTACAGTGGTAAAACATTTTTTTACCATTTTACCCTTTTAACTTCCAACATTCTCCCCCTTAAAGTTGAGAGGACTGACTATACAGTCTCTCAACTTTATATATTGAGCTTTAGCCATGCCTTTGGTGAAGATATCTGCAATGTTGTCCAAAGTGTTGCAATATTTAAGCTCAACTATCTGTTGCTCCACCATGTCTCGGATGAAGTGATACTTCATATCAAAATGCTTTGATGTGCTATGGTGGATTGGATTGTATGCCAATTGAATGGCACTTATGTTATCACAATACAATCGAGTTGGACCACTTTGAATTTCTCCAATCTCTTCAAGGATTTTTCTCAACCATAGGGCTTGAGTACTAGCATGTGTGATGGCTATATACTCAGCCTCAGTAGATGACAATGCTACAACAGTTTGTTTCTTGGAACTCCAAGTTATTAGTCCTGACCCTAGACTAAAATAGTTCACTGATGTAGATTTCCTATCATCTATATTGCTGCCCCAATCACTATCATTGAAGCCAACTAATTTCATAGAATTACATTTGTGGTAGTGGATTCCAAAATCCAATGTACCTTTTACATATCTTAAGATTCTTTTAGTTGCTTGTAGATGCAGCTCAGATGGACTTGCCATAAACCTTGAAACTAGAGAAACAACATATTAAATATTGGGCCTTGTGTTGGTGAGAAACATCAGACTCCCAACCATGCTCCTGTAAGTGGTCATGTCAACCTTTGGTGCTCCGTCATCCTTGCTCAATTGGATTCCATGTCCAGTTGGAGTTGCAATTGATTTGCACTACTCCATGGCAAATTTCTTGATCATGTCTCAAGCATACTTATGTTGACATATGAAGATCCCCTTATTTGATTGATGCACTTCCATGCCTAGGAAGTATCGCATTAAACTGAGATATTTCATCTCAAACTGCTTCATCATGGAGTTTTTGAACTCCATATTCATTTTAGTGTTACTACCCATAAATATTAGATCATCCACATACAAACAAACTATGAGAATGTCTACACCATGCTTTAGGTAGTACAAAGTTGGTTCACTTTTGCTTCTAGTGAATCCATACTCGTTGAAATAGCCATCAATGTGTGAGTACCAAGCTCTTGGTGCTTGCTTGAGGCCATAAAGTGCTTTTTTCAATTTATAAACAAGGTTCTCCTTTCCTTGTTATTGAAAGCCTTGAGGTTGTTGAACATAAACCTCCTCTGTCAAGTATCCGTTCAGAAAAGCACTTTTCACATCCATGTGTTGAATGTTCCATCCTTTATGGGCAGCTAAGGAAAGAAGCGATCCGATTGTCTCTTGTCGTGCAACAGGAGCAAAGGTCTCCTCATAGTCAATGCCAAATTTCTGAGTAAAACCTTTTGCTACTAATCTCGCCTTGTGCCTCTCAATGCTTCCATCAGCCTTGTATTTGGTCTTGTAGACCCATTTACATCCAATACATTTTTTTCCTTTGGGTAGCTTTACTAACTCCCATGTATCACTATTTTTTATAGAGGTTATTTCCTCTTTCATGGCTTCTTGCCATACTTTATGAGTACAAGCCTTCTCGTAGCTAGATGGTTCTAGTTGTGCACTAGCCAATAAAGCATAATTGACTACATCTCCCTTAGGATCTTGGGAGTCATCATCCCCATACAATTGCAAATTTTCAAGTTGTTGCAAAACTGTATTCATTTCACTAGCTTGGCTTCTAGTGAATCTTCTCTGGAAATTTCGATCCAGCATTTGAAAGGATGGATGATGTTGTAAAGTTCTTTTGCCTCTTGATGGAGAGTCATTGTCAATGCCCATCGGTGAATAACTTACTAATCTCTGTGGAGAAGAACTTGGAGTGGCGTCAGATGTACTCGAAGTACTCCTGCTTGGGCTTGGAAGGGGTGGTGTGCCTTTGCTTTTCTTGGGAGACACCTATTGTACCTGTTGTACCTGTGAAGAATTTACATCTTGGGATCCATCATCAACAAAAATTCTTTGATGACCCCATTCTCCCCCTTCATCAAAAATTACATCCCTTGAAAGAATAATCTTATGAGACTTGGGATTGTAGAGTCTATAGGCTTTCGTAGACTCACAATACCCTACAAATATACAAGCTTGAATTTTGGGATCAAGATTTTTCCTCTTCTCATCAGGAATGTGTGCATATGCTAAAGAACCAAAAACTTTGAAATGCTTTACATTGGGTTTCTTTCCATACCACCCCTCATAAGGAGTGATTCCATCTAAACTAGAAGTTGGACTTCTATTTAGAATATATACATTGGTTCTTACAACATTGGCCCAGTACATATTAGTTAGATGCTTAGTCTGAAGCATCGTTCTCGCCATCTCAACTATGGTGCGGTTCTTTCTCTCTACCACACCATTCTGTTGTGGGGTATAGGAAGTAGTGAATTGCCTTTTGATCCCACTTGCTTTACAATATTTCAAGAATTCTTTTGAGTACTCACCTCCTCGATCTATTCTAAGACATTTTACAAAATACTCACTTTGTTTCTCTACATTGTTTCTGAAATCTATGAAGCAATCAAAAGCTTCATCTTTATGTTTTAGGAAATAAATCCAGCACATTCTAGAGAAATCATCTATGAAAGTGAGAAAATAGGAACTATTTCCTATACTCTTTGTCTGCATTGGACCACAGATGTCCGAATGCACTAAATGAAGTGGACAACTGGCTATCCACACTTGTCCTTTTGGAAACTTAGACCTTGAGTGCTTTCCCAAAGCACATCCTTCATAGACCTCCTTTTGTTTGTTGATTTTGGGAAGTCCTATCACCATAGCTTGAGAAGTTAACAGTTTCAAGCTAACGAAATTAAGGTGACCATATCGCAAGTGCCAAAAACACTTGGATTTGCTATAACTACATTTGCAAGTTGAGCTCCCCCTGGCTCACCAAATTTGAGAGGTAATAACCGATTCTTGGTCATAGGAACTTGTGTGATGACACGATTACAATTGTTTTTATCAAGAATGATACATTTTCCTTCATCAAAAACAAGTTTGTAATTATTCTCCATCATTTGCCCAACGCTTAGCAGATTGTGTTGGAGCTTTGGAGTGTAGTAGATGTCATTCACTTTCTTTAGTCCTTCTTTTGGAACCTCCATGGCTCCAATGCCTTCGACTTGCAAAGCTTTATCATCCCCTAATTTGATTTGGGATTTGTAAGTGGAATCTAGAGTAGCAAATAGATTTTCTTTGCCACTCATATGGTTTGAGCAACCAGTATCCAGAATCCATGTGTCATTTAGATTCTTTTTCGATTGTCCATATGATAGAAAAATATTAGAGGTATCATCTTCTTCTCCATAATTTCCATATTGACTGTCTGTTGCCTTGAGAAGATTTTGACCAGCAATCACGAGCAAAGTGACCTGGCTTGCCACAGTTAAAACAAGTTGTTTTGGACTTGTCACTTCCTCGTCCTTGATTTCCACTTTGTCCTGGATTTCCTCCTCGATTTTGGTTTCCACCTCTGTTCTGATTGCCTCCTCTGTTGGAGTTGCCTCCTCTGTTCTGATTGCCTCCTCTATAGTTGCCTCTGCCTCTACCTCTTCGTTGGCCTCTGCCTTGACCTCTTCCATGTCCTCTTCCAACATTTTCATTGGATGTGAAGGCTTTATCATTGCCTCCATAGCTGGTTGAAGGAGATTCCTGTAATCTCTCTTCATGAGACATTAACGACCCAATTAATGCATCAAATGTTAAAGTGGAAAGATATTTTGACTCTTCTATGATTATGGCTATGTGATTCCATATTTGAAGAAGTGTTCATAACACTTTCTTTACAATTGTTTCAGGCTTAATTTTTTCGCCAAGAGTAACCATTTTATCAACTACTGCCTTGACTCTGAAAAAGTAGTCACCAAATTTTTCGTCTTCTTTCATTTCAAGATTTTCAAAATCTTGTTTCAGTGTTTGAAGCCTCACTTGCTTCACTTCCCTAGAATCCGTCTTTCAAAGCTTCCCACACATCTTGTGCAGTTATACAAGCGGCTATTCTAGGGAATATAATTTTCTCCAATGCTGCTTGGAGATGATAAAGAGCAAAATAGTTGCTCTTTTGTGCTTCTTTCTTTGTTTTCTTATCTGCGGCACTCAATGTAGCCCAATCTGTGGGTTTTGTGAAACCCTCTTCTATTATATCCCACAAACCTTTTCCTATGAGCAATGTATTCATTTTGATAGACCAATACTCGTAGTCATACCCGTTGAATTCTGGAATTGGTAGATTGTTATGTGAGACCATAGTTACTAAAACACTCTTTTTATTTCTCGGTTACAATAAAGCACTCTGATTTTTCAAAGAAGGAAGAAGAAATAAGGAAGAAATAAGAAAGAAGAGATTACAAATTTAAGTCAAATCTGACTTGATTCACTCTATCACTGTTGGCTTGTTCCTCTTGTTGTGGTGCTGCTATTTCTTGAGAGTCAAAATTGTCTGCTACTTCTTCATCGTCACTGATCAATATTATCTCTGGTGATTCTGGTTCTAGGATTTCCACTAATTCTAGGATTTCCACTGAATTACTATAATGAGTATATTCAGATTCTTGAGGTACAATTTCTATGGATTCAGATTGCTCAAATCCACTCCCAAACGAATTGTCTTTAGATTCTGATTCGTACCCTGAGTTCGGGTGTCTCTGATGTGATATTACTGCGTTTTGCAACTAACTAAACACAGTATGAAGCCCATAAGCTCGTACTTTTTCATCAAAGCTTTCAGCATTCTCTCTTACCAAAAGTGCACAAAGTGCATGATAACATCCTCTGGAGCGAATCATGAATTTTGCCCTTCAATGTGTCTTTTTTACAAATTCCTAGTCTTCAATGTTTTGCCTCTTTCAGACTTTTAGAAAGAAATTTCTAAAGCACTTTACGTCTTTTACACAATATTTTCACTTTTGAGTCCTCTTACATAAATTGCCTCTTAGGCAATGTTCTTTTTCTCCTATTTTATTATATATATATATATATATAAACATATCTATATTTGTATATAATAAAAAAAAATATAATTGCTTTATAATTTTTTTTTTAAAAAACAATTATTATTTAATTTTATTTTTTTTTGAAAAATTTGAAAAAACTTGTATTAAAACAAAGATCAATTACAATTTGGGAAGAGACTTTTCCCAGCCGAAGTCAGAGAGAACACATGCTTACAATAGTAAAAGAAGATTTGCAATGGAGCCAAATCTCTTGAACCATTAACTAGCTAACAAGGGGATCGGCATGGTCAGTTGATGCAACTTGTCGCGATATCGCGACACTCTTTCCTTCTTCTCCTTTGGCCGCGAAAATGCAACATGTCGCGATATCGCGACACTTTTCTCCTTTGGCCGCGAAAATGCAACATGTCGCGATATCGCGACACTTTTCTCCTTTGGCCGCGAAAATGCAACATGTCGCGATATCGCGACACTTTTCTCCTTTGGCCACGAAAATGCAACATGTCGCGATATCGCGACACTTTTTCCTCCTTTGGCCGCGACGAAGCAACATGTACGAATAATCGTGACATTTTTTCCTCCTTGGCAGATGTTAACATGTGAATCATGTCGCGATATCGCGACACTTTTTCCTCTTGGCCGCGATGTTGCAACATGTCGCGATATCGCGACACTTTTTCTCTCTTGGCCGCGATGTAGCAACATGTCGCGATATCGTGACACTTTTTCTCTTTGGCCGCGATGTAGCAACATGTCGCGATATCGCGACACTTTTTCTCTTTCGGCCGCGATGTAGCAACATGTCGCGATATCGCGACACTTTTTCTCTTTCGACCGCGACGAAGCAACATGTCGCGATATCGCGACATTTTTCTCCTTTGGCCGCGATGAAGCAACATGTCACGATATCGCGACACCTTTTCTCCTTTGGCCGCGAAAATGCAACATGTCGCGATATCGCGACACCTTTTCTCCTTTGGCGCGAAAATGCAACATGTCGCGATATCGCGACACCTTTTCTCCTTTGGCCGCGAAAATGCAACATGTCGCGATATCGCGACACCTTTTCTCCTTTGGCTGCAAAATGCAACATGTCACGATATCGCGACACCTTTTCTCCCTTGGCCGCGAAAATGCAACATGTCACGATATCGCGACACCTTTTCTCCCTTGGCCGCGACGATGCAACATGTCACGATATCGCGACACCTTTCCTCCCTTGGCCGCGACGAAGCAACATGTCGCGATATCGTGACACCTTTCCTCCCTTGGCCGCGACGAAGCAACATGTCACGATATCGTGACACCTTTCCTCCCTTGGCCGCGACGAAGCAACATGTCGCGATATCGCGACACCTTTCCTCCCTTGGCCACGACGAAGCAACATGTCGCTGAATTTCATCTTTATGTCGATGACACCTTTCCTCCCTTGGCCGTGACGAAGCAACATGTCACGATAATCGTGACACCTTTCCTCCCTTGGCCAGACGAAGCAACATGTCACGATAACGCGACACCTTTCCTCCCTTGGCCGCGACGAAGCAACATGTCATGATATCGAACGAAACTTTCCTCCCTTGGACAGCAGAACATGTCGCGATATCGTGACAACCTTTCCTCCCTTGCGATGAAGCAACATGTCACGATATCATGACACCTTTCCTCCAGTGACCGCGACGGCGCAACATGTCGCGATATCGCGACACCTTTCCTCCCTTGGCCATGACGAAGCAACATGTCACGATATCGTGACACCTTTCCTCCCTTGGCCGCGATGAAGCAACATGTCGCGATATCGCGACACCTTTCCTCCCTTTGCTTTTTCTTTGATCATTAGCTCAAGGACCTTTCAAGACCCTGCCTAATCACCTCATCCTCAATAGCCATGTCACTGTGCAACTGAACCCCTACCTCCTTCTCGGCACCCATCTTAGCCAGGAAGTCGGCCGCTTTGTTTAAATCTCTACTCACATAAACTGGAATCACATCATCTAATTCCCTCCATAATTCCTTAATTTGAGTGACAAGAATCCTCAACCTCCATGCTTTCAAAGCAAAGTTCCTCATGCAATCTAGAGCTCCAACCATTATTTGAGAATCTGATTCAAGTATTATCCTCCTGTGGCCCTGTTTAACTGCCCAAATAGAAGCAGATTTGATAGCTATGGCTTCTGCTTCATTGTTTGTGGCTCTTCCCAAGCCTTGCAGTTCCCAATAGAGCACTGTTCCAACATGATTCCGGCAAACCACTCCAATTTCGGCTCTACCCGGATTGCCTTTTGTAGCTCCATCAGTATTAATTTTAATCCAACCTTCCGGGGAGGTTTCCAACTAGCTCTGTCCTGTCCCTCTTGCACTTCAACTCCCTCTTCCATTGCCCCAATAACAACTTGAGTTTCCTCTTTAGCATAGACGACCACAGTTTCAGTGACTTTGCTCCAAATGACCTGCCAAACTCCATCTAACGAAGAAAAAGTTTCTCTAAAAATTCTAGCATTTCTCTCCAACCACACTTGCCACCAAATAAAGTTTAATCCAAGCTCCCAACCAATACGAAGAGCTTTAGATTTAAATCTACCCCTCTTCCATCTTTCCCGAGATATTAATCCGATTCAAGTCACCATTAACTTGAATTTTATAATATGAAAACCATCTCTTCCAAATCTGGCACGTGAAAGGGCACTCAAACATCAAGTGATCAGTTGTTTCCTCGCTCTTGTAGCATAAGACACATTGAGAAGGACCGATGATTCCTTTACATCTGAGATTATCAAAAGTGAGAATTCCATTGTGCATGAACTGCCAGGCAAAAAGTTTACTTTCAACCAACCTTTGGAATGCCAAATCTTTCTCCAATCCTCAACCTGATAAGTATGAGGGGGAGGCTCTGGAAGGATCTTGTCATATCCGTCCTTCACTGTGTAGACACCAAGGCTCCCATAGCCCCAAGCTAATTCATCCTCCTCGTCTCTACCTGTGAGAAATATTTCTGTCAAGATTTTAGTCATGATGGGTGCCAAATCCGGAGGGATTGAAATTGGCCACTCATCCAACTTCTTGAACTGCTTAAACTTATACTCCCCCAGCTGACTAGTGGTGAAATAACTTTCAATTTGGACCCATCCCTTGGTTTCAATGGCTGCTTTTATTGGTTGCAATTCAGGAAATTCAACAATGATAGGTGGGTATTGATCCCATGAATCTGTCCAAAAACGTGCCTTCTCCCCTCTCCCCACTTTCCAAAATAATCGATCTTTTACTACCTGAGATCCTAACTTGAGAGCCTGCCACACTAAGGATCCAGTACCATCCAAAGGGAAACGGCCCACCTCATTTGGGTTAACATGTCCCAGATATTTACTAGTTAGGATTCTACTGAATAAGGAAGTTGGTTGGGAAATCCACCTCCAGTAAAGCTTTCCAGCCAAAGCTTTGTTATTTATCTTGGATCTTCTCAGTCCCAAACCTCCTTTTACCTTGGGCTGGGTTACTTTGTCCCAACCTACTAAGGCCCATTTCCTCTCTCCTTTTACTCCTTCCCATAAAAATTTTCTAGCCATCTTGTCCAACTCTTTCCATATAGTATGTGGGGCAGCCAGGATAGAGAATTTATAAATTGGCATGGCTTTGAATGATTGACTGTAAAAAAGTTAATCTACCCCCGTAGCTTAACCATTTGTGAGACCAATGATTAATTCTATCCTTGATGCAATCCAAAAGATTCCTCCAGGATATCTATTTTTAGTTTTTTAAAGTGCAAAGGGACCCCCAAGTAAACCACTGGGAGAGAAGTCCTTGTGAATCCCAAGATCTCTAAAACTCTGTCCTGAAGCCTTTGATCAAGATTGAAAAAGACCACTTTGGATTTTTTATCATTGATGACTTGGTTTGTAGCCCTAAGGTAGACACTAAGAGTATCTCTGATCATTCTTGCTTCCCTGAAGCTGGCCACTCCCACCAATCCAGTATCATCCACAAACTGTAGGTGAGTCAAAACTTCCTCACCCACCTTGATACCTGTTAGCAAACCTTGTTGTCTTCTCCTCAAGAAAAGTCTGCCTAGTCCTTCAGCCAATATGAGAAAAATATAGGGAGAGCAAGGATCCCCTTGACGAAGGCCTCGAGTGGCTCCAAATGGTTGCGAGGGAAGACCCTTGATTAACACTGAGTATGTCGGAGTAGAGACACAACTCATGACCCATTCTATCCAATCTTGAGAGAAACCAAAGGCTGCCATCATCTTTGCCAAGAAGCTCCACTCCACCCTATCATAAGCCTTTGACATATCTAATTTTATGAACATTCCTTTATTACCAGATGTTTGCATTGAATGGATTGCCTCCTGAGCTAGAACCACCCCATCCAGGATCTGCCTACCCTCTACAAAACCCCCTTGCTCGGAGGAGATAATGTTATGTAAAAGAGGTTTTAGCCGCTCAGCCATTACCTTTGTGATTATTTTATATATCACATTGCATAAGGCAATAGGTCTATAATCTGAAATATGTACCCCCTCCTCCCCTTTTGGAATTAAGGTAATGAAAGTATGATTTAGTGCTTTAAGCATTCTTTTACTACCTCTGGACTCCTCTATAACAACCATTACATCCTCCTCCAAGTTATCCCAAAAGGCCTGAAAAAACTCAATTGGAAAGCCATCTGGACCTGGAGTTTTTCGGTGCTCATTCCAAAGACCACATTCTTCAGTTCCTCTCTATCAATGGGTTTAAGAAGGGTCTGATTTTCTTCTTCAGAGATAACGGAAGGTATGACAACAATAACGTCGTTTTGAGCCTCTTCATCTTGCACCATACTTTCCTTAAAAAGTTTAGAAAAATAATCCATTGAATGGGAATGCATACCTGGAAGTGTATCAAAGGAGTGCCCGTTCTCATCTTGAAGAGCTTCCATGTTATTCATCTGTCTCCTAGCACAAGCAGTCCGATGGAAAAATTTGGTATTTCTATCACCTTCTAATAACCAAGTGGTTCTTGCTCTCTGTTTCCAATAGGTCTCCTCTTGGTTGTCAATGTCCTCAACCGCTTTACGCAAGGCATCATCCTCGGCTTTGAGCTGCTCTGTAATTGTTCCTTCCCTAAAGTGTTTTTGAACCTCATCCCATCTGGCCACCAAAGGAGCTCTTTGGACCTGGAAGTCTGTCTTGTTAGCTCGCCTCCAATGTTTCAGTTGAGCTTTGACATAATGAAGTTGTTTGTGGAATCTAAACATTGTTGTCCCATATGTTGGGCGGCCTTCTTCCCACCACTGTGGAATTTTCTTTCGAAGTTCCTCTTTTTGTAACCAAAAATTCTCAAATTTAAATGGTTTGTGATGCTGCCCTGTCTTAGTCCCTCCTTCCAACAAAATGGGAAAGTGATCTGAAACTGGACCTTCCAAAATCTGAAATTTTGTATTCCATTTTACAAATGCCTCCTCTGAAACCAAAAAATGGTCTAACTTTACCTTCCTGCTATGTGGCTCCCTCCTCTTATTAGTCCAAGTATAGTTGGTTCCAGGGCATTTAATATCCACTAAGTGTAAAGCCTGGACTTGGGCAATCATAAGTCGATCCCCTGGGTCCAAAATTGGGGTTCCCCCTTCCTGATCTCTAGAGGATAATTTAGCATTAAAATCCCCAGCAATAATCCAGTCTAAATCTTCCCTTGAGATTCTCATGTTATGCACAACTTTCCATTGAAGCCTCTGACCATCAAGGTTTTGAGTCCCATAAAAATTTGTGATTAAAACATGTTCAGTTGTGACATTATTCCTAAAATGTGATGTGAGAACACCCCTCCAAGCTAGATGTTCTATTGCAGTCCATTCAAGAGAGTTCCAAAGAGTAACAATCCCCCCTGAGGCACCTTGGGCAGCCACTTCCATATGACCAGCACCCCTCCAAATTCTGTTAACTGTTTTACACATAAGATCTAACGACATTTTTGTCTCCTGAATAAGCAAAAAATCTGTTTTACATTTTTCTAAGAGTCTTCGAACAACAGATTGATGGGTTCTACTTGTTTAAACCCCTAACATTCCATGATTGTATAATCATTGGTTACCTTGAGAGCAGTAAGAATCTATTGGCCTCACCGATCCTCCAGTGATCAGTTTGTCTCCTTGAACTGCTAGCAATTCCTTATTTGATTTTCTACCCACTCCTTGAGAGTTGCTATTTTTTGATCTCTTTTCCACCTGAGTTATCCCTAAAGTTGGCCTTTCTCTATTCTTTTCTGCTATTCCCATGCTGACATCCTTAATTATTGGCTGCTCTTGGTTATGCACTATCAATGCCCCTGCACTCTCTGGTTGTGGTAACTCACTGAGGTCAATTACCTGCTCTATGACGGGGGGAGATGAAAGAGGAGCTTGAACGAGGATGTTATTATTTTCACTATTACCATCCACTCCTTCCATGAATTGTTCCTCTTGGTCCACTAGTGTCTTAAATATCTCATACCTATTGGCGGGCTTGAGATGGGTTTGCTCTTTACCATATTTTTTCTTTTGCCTTCTCCTTCTTTTGGGCTGTTCAAAACCATCTCTCTGAGCTTCTTTACCCTGAGAAGTATTGGTTGGTTCTTTGTTTATTGTTGCCTTACCCTCCTTAGGAAGATTTGACATTCCTAGAGGAGCCTCCATTTTTGTGTTCATATTATTTGGGCAAAATCGGGCCAAATGCCCGTATTTGTGGCAAACTCTGCATCTAAAGGGCAGAGCCTCATAATCCAGCTGTTGAATCCAAGATAGTCCTGCAAGTTCAAGTTCCACCTCTGCCGGTAGAGGCTGGCTAAGATCCATTTCCATGCATATTCTTGCATAAACAGTTGTGTTCCCTTCTATTGTGTCTTTGGAGACACCCAAATGTCTTCCAAGGGAATTACCGATCATCTCCAAAACCTGCTCACTCCAAAACTCCATTGGAAGTGCATACAAACGGATCCAAACCGGGACAACAGTGGGTTCAATTCGAGGATCGAATCCCACTCTCCAGGGTTGAACAAATAATCCTGCCGGACCATGATTCCTCTTTTCGATTCGAAAGCCCTATTTCTATCGGCCAGAGAAGAAAAACTGACAATAAAATACCCATTGCTAATAAACCATAAAGAGTACTCACCATGAGGCTCCTAGTTTTGTCGGACCCAGGAGTGCAAAAAATTCAGGGTAGGGCGAATACCCATGAATTTATAGATCAAGTCGTGATTGGCTCTGTATAAGACTGTTTCTTCGACCATCCTTGGCTCAATGACAATCTTGGGCCTTGATTCGGACTGTGGCAGGCATCCATTAACTCGATGCGCTGTTGATCTGTTCCCAGCAGCCGTGAAGAGCATTTTAAATGCAGTTCTTTGAGCTTCGTCAGTCTTGGATGGAGATTTATCTTTGAACAAATCTGCATAAGAGCTATTTCTCCCTAGGAGAGGATCCGGAGAAGTCCCCATTGGACCCTCCTGGGGCAGCAATCTTGCCTTCAGATCCACAGTAACCAGAAAACACTTCGGCAACCCAACTGATGCCCTAGATTTTCCTTAGCTCCAGAAACCCTAGTTCATCGCTTCCCGCCTGCTCGCCAATTCCCACGATAGAAATTCTATTATTTAATTTTATTAAATATAATATAAAGTTATATTTTTTTAATATATATAATAATAAACTTTAGAAATTTTGTTTTTGTTTTTTTAAAAAACATTATCCTTCGGAGGAGTCGAACCCGCGACTCCTCTTTCCAAGCAAACTTTCCTTGCCAACTTGGCTTCCATCGCCGATAGGAATCAAGCACTATACACTATAATTTCTTAAGCATTTGGGGCAAGTTTTCAACATTTTTTTTTTTAACAGCTTCGTCGCCGTCAGGTTTCGAACCCACGATATACTAGGGGGCGAGCGGCTTAAGGCTGGCTCCTCGAGCAAATCGAGCTGCGTGGCCTGACGAGAAGGCAAGAGAGGCTTGCCTCCTTTATTTCGTCGTGACCTTGCAAAATATAAAAAAAAGTTTATAAGTTTTTATCCCACATCTGCTGTGCGGAGGGGAAATAGTGCTTTGTAAGCACAAAGAAGCACTAAGCTTCTCGATTGCCTTCGAGAAATTAGTGATCGCCCTTTTGCCTTCTAGTCGAGCTAATCTCGTCATGCCACGTCGCCAGTTGCCCCTTTGTCTACCACATCACCTACCACATCGCCTATCTAGTCAGCTCTCCTTTGGTCCATGTGTTTCCCTCGCTGTCTGCTCGCCACATGTCCACCTTTGGTTAGCTCCTTGATTTGCATGCTCTCTGCGAGTCTCTTCTCGACCTCGCCTTGGTTCGCGCTCTGTAGGTCCTCTCGAACTCACCTCGGTTCGCATGCTGCGGGTCCTCTCGATCTCGTGCTGCAGGCCCTCTCGACCTCGCTCTCCGGGCCTCCTAGACCTCCTCGAGATCCGTGCCTCACTTGTGGGCCTCCTAGACCTCCTCGGGATCCGTGCCTAGCCTTGAAGCCTTAGACACATGCAGCTTTGATACCCGATATAACACTTAGAAATTTAGGAGCACAAATAATAATCACACTGATATTCATTAACATTAGGTTCAAAAGATTACAATGCTTAAATACATAGATTAATAACCATAACCTAGAAAGCTTAGGAGAAATATTAGGGAGGAAGGAAAATAGGGAGGAAAGGAAAAATAGTATTAGGAGTCAAACTCCCTGCCATCCATGCCGTCCAATCCTGCTGACTCAGTTGTCGTACAAGGAGGTAAAAAGGTAAGGTCTAAAGCTTACAGTGGTAAAACAAATTTTTACCATTTTACCCTTTTAACTTCCAACAGTGATGAGTGTGATTAGAGAGTGTAGACTCATAGATGTTTGTTTGATCACATTTTGGAAATGAGTTTATGCATTAGCCTAATCATGATTAGTTTAATTAAGCAATGACACATGCACAATTACAATATCACAATAACATGACATTACACATGGTAAACACAATGGATAAGAGATGCGAGATCGAGCTAAAAAAACCTATAAACTGAATGGACAATGAACAAGGGCTTGTGATACGAAAGGAAATGTTATGGCATGTTTACAGTAAATGGTGATGCATCAAGATGCTTGTTGCCCCACTACCTTAGGGTTGTAAGATTCTAGAATTGTTTCAGGTACTCAAACACCCTACTGGTACTAATCAAGCTCATCTAGTGGCCAATCATTATCCCTCAAAGACCTAGACCAACCTTAAAAATGTCAAGACAATCGTGGAACAATGTGTGTAGTGAGATTTATTTCCAAATTTTGAGTGAGGTTGGATTAACCACTTGTAGTACAAGCCAATATAAGCTAGCTCATTTGCAAGCGTTCAAAGGTCTGTACAAAAGAAGGTTGCTAATGTGACATACATGTCGCCACGCAAAGGGCATACTTCACTGCCAATCAAGCGTCTATAGCCGCGGTGGATATTGATCTCATAATCCTTCGACATAGCTCCACTGCCAACCATGTGTCTATAGCCCTAGTGGAGACATATAAAATGCTTGAGGAACCAGTATTATGGATCTTTTTGCTTTTTTTTTGAAACATGTAGTGTGGATCCTCAGGCTTGGATTATGCACATGATAAGATGAGTAGGGAAAATTGTTCGCTTTATGACAAGACTACTCATGGTGTCATCTTCCCTAGACTCAAAATTTGATTAAGATGTGATATGTGTGTGGTCCAAGAGAGAACTCTAGTTAGCCAAGGGAGGCCAAAATCTCCTTAGAACATGATGATGTTTGATAAAGGTTAAGTGAAATACTAAGTATGGCTGAATAACCAAAAGGATCTCTAAGTCCCAACAATTGAAGACAATAAGTAGACAAGACATCTTGATGGTTAGGATCACTAATGGATGTAAGAGATAAATTATATATGATGAGCAAAATAATACAAGACATAATATAATATTTGCAATGAATAAAAGTGCTAAAAAAACACTGCTAGACACACCAGTTAATGCCATATGTACGACAATTTGGGTGTCTTTGATTAATTACTCCAGTAAAAATTGGAAAATGCATATGGATGCCTGCAAAAGGTGATCAAATTAGCATGTGATGAGTCATACACATTAATGCAATGAATGAATATATTGTTTAAATGCATGGTGTGTGAATGCAAGGTGATGGTATTGAAGACAAGGAGAGTATCATCACTCTCTAGACAAAAAGACTTTAGTGCGATAGAAATATGTGATAGAAATAGGAACGAAGAGTGGAAGGAAGAAAAAATAAAAGAGAAGAAGAGAAGTGAGAAAGAATAGAATGGGAAAAGGGGAAAGGAAGTTTAGAGAAAAAAAGAACCAATCAAGGGTATGTAGTAGCTCGAAGCGTGACCTTACAACCATGACATAGAGGGGAGGAGGAATAGGAGAAAAAGAGGATAAGGGAAAGCAATGAAAAACAACGAAGAAAGGGAGGACGAGGTGAGAAAAGAAGGATGATGAAGCAAGGCAAGAGGAAGTTGGAAGTGATGTGAGGTTGATACTGTTGTTGTTGTGGCTGTTTGTTTTGTTTTTATCGTTTTGTGTTAGTTTTTTGGCTTTTGACCATAAGGATATACAATAAGGAAGAGTTTATGAGAATGGTTTTAGGCATAAAGATGTTGATGGGGTCAGGTTCTTTAATCCCTTTGAAATGGGCAAGTTTGTAGGAACCAAAACCAATTTTTTTACTTGACAATGTAGGGACCAAGTCAATTAACAATGAACTTGTCATGCAAATAGCTAGGGAGGTTTTAGTTCTATTGGTTCTCCTTTAGCACAAGGTCATCGATTTGGAATTCATGTGGATGGACTTTGTTGTCATAAGCATGTTCAATTCTATCTTGGTAAACATGATAACGCTGTGATGATAACCAAGCATGTTCATGTGGATGGACTTTGTTGTCATAAGCATGTTCAATTCTATATTGTTAAACCAAGCGTTATGATAAATGTTCAATGATAAAACATTGTGTGTCATGAGAATATTGTCATAGCTGTGATGATAAAACACGTCCCCCAAAAGAGTGTACCTCACAACTTTATGTTTAAACATTTGTTTTCCAGTCGAAGGCAAATTTGCGGGGAGCACACCAAGCTTGAAAAAATCCTTCACTTAGGAAAACCAAGCGTTATAAGGCTCTTATTGGATAAAATGGACGTCCTGTTCATCCTTGGAAGATTCATGGGAAACAATTGATTGGGAAAGGGTAGTGACATAGACATGGGTGACTTTGTCATAGGGATTTTGAGGGATTAAGGAACCGAGAGAAGCCATGGTATCAACGAAGTGATTGGATGACCTAGGAGAAGCTTCAATACCTCTACACTCAAAGTGCCAACTCATATACAATGTTTTTTATATGCCTTCAGGATTGGGCATTTGTATTAATAGATCTCCTTGACTTCATTAACGATGAGGAGGGAATCACCAATGATTCTAATGCACATAAAAATTACAATTTTTAGGTTGAGGATAAGAGCTTTGTACTCAATGTTGCTGGTATAGGGGAAGTCAAGTTTGAATGAAAATGGATGGGAGCCCCTTACGACATGAAGAATGCTACTCCAACGACTCCCCTTTGCTCGCACTTAGAACCATCAAATAATAAAGGAAGGTTGAATTAGTCCTCAGGTTCAACATATTCTCCTTGCTTTATAATGCTAAAGACAAAGTCATCAGGAAGCTTAATTATGAGAGGTTTATAATTAGTGAGAGGAGCTTCAACAAGTTGATCGACGATGAATTGACCTTTGATGGATTTTTGGTTGATGAAATGGAGATCGAGTTTTGTTAAAAGCATAATCCATTTCACGGTTCAAGTGCTTTTGTAGGTACGACCCATCATGTAGTGCAATGGGTTTTCCCTAGCAATAACATATGTGGTATGATTTAACATGTAGTGGTGTAGCTTCTTGGTAGCAAAAATGACTATTAAGCATAGATTATCCACATAAACATAGTTGGTTTCATAACTCATCAAGGTATGACTGATATAATAGATGACTTGCTCTCGATTGGCCTCACTTTTTTGGGCTAGCATAGTTCATAAGGCAAATTCTATGGCTGATATGTACAGGTGAAGTGGGATGCCTAGCCAAGGTGGAGACAAAATTAGTAGGGACGCAAGAGAGCGTTTGATCACTTCAAAAGCCTCCTACCATTTATTGGTCCAGTTGAATGTGACCCCCTTTTGCACAAGATGTTTTAAAGGCTTGCATTTATATAATAATTGCATGATGAAATGATGAATTTCTTGGATCTTGCCTGAAAACTTCATAACTCCTTGAGAGTGCATGTAGGAGGCATTTTAGTAATGACATTCACTTTGTTAGGGTCCACTTCAATACCCCTTTGAGACATAATGAACCCAAGAAGTTTGCTTGAGATAACACCAAAGACACTTCTTAGGAATGAATATCACATTGTGTTCTAAAAGTCGATCAAAGACTTTTCGTAAAACATTGATATGCTCATGGCACCTTTTGGATTTGGCCAGTAAATCACCCACATAATCTTCGATAATTTTGTGTATGTAGTTGTGGAAGATGTAGGTCATGGCACTTTGATAGGTAGCACCTATGTTCTTGAGACTGAATGGTATGACCTTGTAGCAAAATATCCCCCATGGCATTGTGAAAGAGGTCTTGTGTTGATAATCAGGATTAACTCAAATTTGGTTGTATCCCAAAAAACCGTTCATGAGGGAAAATATTTCATGGCCTACGGTAGAATCCACGAGTATTTATGTTCGAAAGTGAAAAATCATCCTTGGGATACACCTTGTTAAGGTCTCAAAAATATGTGCATACACATATCTCCTCATTGGGATTTTTGACGAGGATCATATTGGACATCCATTCTAGATAGTCGATGGGTTGGATGAATCCCACATCTAAGAGTTTTTGCAATTCTTCCTTGACCATAAGAGCGATTGTGGGATGGAGCTTCCACAATTTTTGTTTGACCGACTTAGCATTAGGATTGAGGGTAAGGTTGCGGACCACGAGATTGGGATTGATATTGGGCATATCCTTATAGGATCATTCAAAAAGAACTTTATATTCTATCAGAGGGTTGTAAAACACTCTTTGGGAAAGAGACTTTTTCCAATTTTAAGAATGTGAGGATCGACAAGGTCATGGCTTATGTTGACATCAATGGTTTCTTCCACACGCATGTGGGAACCATCCTATAACTGATGAGAGGTTGGGATGAGATGCAGGTCATCTGTCACATTCTTAGGAAGGATAGGTTCATCACCATCGACTTCGGTTTGGAAGATAGAGGGGGAAGAAGAGGAGGAAGATGGAGGAATATAGACATTGGATTGTTGGATTAATTTATCAGTAAGGAGGAAGTCTAAAGGAGAGGGAGGAGAAGAAATTTGCTCAAAGTCGATAGTGCTAGGATCAATGCTAAGAATATGATGAGGATCATCGCCATAGCAAAGTGGGGAAAAGAGGTCAACAAAGAGCATGCTAACAATTGGGTGATGTTGGTAGAGGATTGGTTTTGCACTGTTAGCTCCTACGAAAGAGGAAGGAGTTGGGTAAGAATGGGTAGGATGCAGATCGAGTTGTTTGCATGGTAGAAGCATTGAAAGGATCAAGAGTGGAAGAGGAAATAAACAAAGGTAAAAATCACCCTTATCAGGTTGCTCAAGCTAGGGCATGATATGGACAAACACTTCCTTAGAGTTATTGAAAGCAATCGAAATAAAATTGAGTTGCTCCTCGATGTCTTCCTTAGATGTTTTAGAAGAGAAAGCATGAATGTAAACAACTTGGAAAAAGTCTTACGAAATATCTAGTGTATTTTAGAGAGGGAGGCTTGATTAAATGAGTGTACTCAAGATCAATATATTTGTCAAAATCATCCTCGTCGATGTCAAGGTTAAGATATTTGCATTTATCTTCAAAAGGGATGACTGAGAAGCTCTTGCGGTATCCTAGGCCAAATTTATCCTTAGGCAATTGGTAAGGTGACTCTACAATAGATTTTGGACCTTGCTCATGGCACCCTAGGCCAAACCCATGCCAATTGAAATGTTGAAAACATCACATGGCAAAGGATGGATGAGACATGTAATCAAGGTTATCGTAAAATGACGATTTAGGTTCCTTAGATTGAGGCTTCTCAGAGGAGACATCGACTCCCCTATAGACAAAATTTGTATTATTTATTGAGGTGTTGGAGATAATAGCACCTATAGTTAAGTGCATGTCATGAGGGTGACCAAAATCCCTAATTGACTCGATAGTAGGGGGAGATAAGGTGACATTATGTACAAGATACTCCCCTAGACTAGGACTAGACATTTGTATAGAGACATGGGGTGAACCTTGGTTAGATGGTTGGAGAGGAGGTTTCAAGATAAACGAATTTGAAGAAGTGAAAAGTTCAATGGAAGAGGGTGATGGCTCAAATGTAGGAGGAAGAGGATGGTGGTGCAAATTGAGAGGATGAAGGAATGGAAGAGGAGGAAGAGGGAGCGATTTGAGGAGATGATGCAACGACTTGAGAGGAGGAGGAGCTAGTTGGAGAGGGTGATGTGGAAGGGGGAATTGAAGAGGTAGGTGGGGAATATGTGGTAGCCTGTCCAGTGGCTGAGATGGAAATAAATGGAGGAGAGGTTGCTAGATGGTAGTAAAAATAGGCATCATGTTTCTCCCACGACTAATGCTCTTGGGGAGTAGTTGGGGGGGTGAATGAAGTAGGAGGGGTATGTGAGACTAGACAAGGATGCAGAAACAAGGTGAGAGGATGTAGGTGGTAAACCGCAAGAACAAGAGGGGGATGAATTGGGACATAGGGAGGTGTAGGTAGAAGGGGAGGATTAGATGAAGATGTATAGATATTGGCTACAAATTGAGGAAATCTAGGACGGGGATGAGCAGAATATGGAGGAGGTGGTCTAGTAGTAGGAATTAAGGGAGGATGAATGGATGGAGGAGGAGGATAGCTATATGAGGGTGTATAAAAGAGAGGCTACAAAGGTTGGGCTAATGAAGGAGGAGAGTGAGTTGGTTGGACAAAGGGTGGAGGATTGACCACCAACGGATGGATGGGATGGAAGCTGAAGGGGTTAGTTGGATAGGGGAAGTGGGTTGCATGTTAGTGGGGGATAGATGGGTTGAAGGTAAGGTAGGATCTTGTGGAAGGAAGACCATGTTGTAACATTTGAAAGGTTCATCATCGATGGGGATGAAGTGCACACGTGCCTCATGGACATACTTGAGGCAATGATGTAGGTTAGATGACACATTGCATATCCCATATCCATGGTCGTCCAAGAAGCAAGTTATATTGCATCTCACCTTCAATGACATGACATAAAGTGTGGATGGTCTTCATACCCACCTGGATTGGGAGGAAGATTATACCAAGCATCAAACACAATGTGTCATTAAAGAGCCGTAAGGTGAGGGTTGGGGTGGTAAGATGGGATGAGGGAAGGTTAAGGTGTTTGAGGGCAACAAAGAATATGGTATTAATGGAAGAGCAAGTTTTGACAAGGACACGCTTAAACATTGTGTCGTCCATGCATGCCATGAAGTGCATTGGGGGATCGAGTCCCTCCATTGAAATAGTATTAATCTCATAGTCATAGAATATGATTGAGGGTGACATGCATGTCCTTACATCAATCGCAAAATTAGAAAATGTATTAGGATCTTGCATTTTCATATCTATGGAATTTAAGATATCCATTAGAGCCTCTTGATTGGGGGGGGGGGTTATTGAATGAGTCCATGTTGGAAATTTTGAGTATTTTGGTTGTCATTGATATCAAAGGTAAAATGATTGAAAATCATCTTCTAGGTTGAAATATTAAATCTGCAAGGCAAATATCTCCATTGAAAAAGGAAGACAAGGTAGACAAAGCTTCGTTGAAAAAGGTTCATTATTTGCAAGGTTGAAGAAGTTCCCAAGGCAAAAGATAAAGGTTCTAAGAAGATTAATTATAATATTTAATTTAAAAAATTAAATATTATAATAATAATTTAAATTACCTATGGCACCAAAATTAAAATTGTTTTTAATTTGAAAAGCGCCAACGTCGTTTTTCCCTAAGTCGAAACACATATAAAAGGTGGATTAAAAAATTGTTTGGCAAGTATGTGTGAAAGCTTTTTGGCATTTGAATTTCTTCTCCGTCCCATTCGAAAGTATAGCGCCTGGTGATCGATCAAAAGAAAAGAAGGAAAGAGATGCACGTTTCTTTTGCAAATGGATGATGCACGAGGTTGAAGTAAAAGAAGGCGTGTGGTTTGTTTCAACCGAGCGGGTAGCTCAGTTGGCAAGCGGAGGAGGTTCCGAGATCGAGTCTCAACGGTGATAGGTTGCTTGTTTTGTTTTGTCGATAGACGGTTAGCGATAAATTAAAGTGAAATTGGTGCATTTTGAATGTTGTGTGGGTAGTTAGCCCATGCGGTGCTCTAGCAAGTGCTAGAGCATGGGCTCCATGAGGTTGTGTGTTCGAATCTCCGCGATAGCAAGTTGGTAAGGGCAATTTTTTTATAAAGTTTGATTTTTGATTTTAGGGAGTCATAAGGGTTAGGTGTTGATTAAGAGTGCCATAAGGGTTGAAATTAATGATGCATGATTTTTGCTATTAGGGAGTCATAAGGGTTAAGTTTATAAAATTTGAATTTGCACTTTGGTGAGCATAAATTATGTCTCGAAAAACAATCATTTCTCTTCCATAAATTATCAATCCGGTAAGTTCGTAAACTTATGAGTGTCATGCACAGTATATGCCTGCAGTGTGGGGGAATGAATCTGTTTGTACCTTATTTAGTTTAGTGGGGGATGTTCGTGCATTTGAATTTCAGCCAAACCAAATAAAACTAAGTGTGGAAAATTAAATAAATAAATTACGAACTAAAATTAAAGTGCTGAAAATAAAAGTGCAGGAAATTAAAATGTAGGAAAATAAAACACACAACTAAATTAAATAAAGCAAGAAATAAAGTAGTAAATATAATCTAATGAAAATAAATAACAAAAATAAAATAGGGGAGGACTACTGCAAGGAGTGGGCCCAAGCTCCCGCAGATAGTCCGCCCGACTAATTACGTAGAGCTTGCTTTAAGCAAGTAAGAGGAATTGCACTCTTAATAAATTATAGAAGAAATGAAATGAAATAATGTTCTGTGTAAATTGATCCTTCCTTCCATTCGTCTATCCTGCGTATTTATATAAAACGTAGCCAGATCTCGTCACAATAAAAAATCAATCTATTTTAATCACATAATGTGATTAGTTCATACACAAGTATTATTCTGCTATTTTAAAGTATGTCCGTTCACTAGAAGGATAAATATAAAAATCCTTAGGTGTACGTAACAAACAAATCCTAAATTAATGCATCCTAAAAATAATGCTTTAAGAGCTTTACAAGGTCAACCGACCAATCGGTTGATAATAAGTGTCTTATTCTATTTTAATAATAATGCATAATTAAAATATTTCTCCTTTGTCTTCACGTGCAACAACCTCCTTAGCCCATTGGTCAACCGGTCAAAGCTGGCTTGGTCATATTAAGCATCTCCAATGTATGGCAGTAAGGCGTCTACCTCCTCCTCACGGTGCCTACCTGTTGACTGGGTCAGAGTAAGGTGCCAGAGTAAGGCACCGGAGTAAGGCGCCGAAGTAAGGTGCCAAAGGAAGACACCAGAGTAAGGTGTCGGAGTAAGGTGCCTTCTTGCACACTGCCAGGTCCAAGTGGGGTGTAGACTGGAAAACACCAGATTAGTAGTAAACCCTGCACTTATACATAGTTTCCACTAAAAACACCGATCAAGCATAATACTGGATTTTCTATCAATTATATGCATAAGTTAAATAAAAATACATCTCACATGCTAATTAAACCAGTAATGATGTCCCTTAAGAATGTATATAAAATGAGCATTTATGGTGCGCATCACACTTAGGGAGTTATAAGGGTGTAATTTAATAAAATTTTGAGAGTGCTTTATATAGTTTATTTTTGAAAAGTGGATAAATGAAAAAATATGTTTTGCATGCAAGAATAGGAGTAATAAGGTGTTATAATGGTTTGATATTTTATTGTAATTTTTGTATGGTGAAAGTGAGTGTGAAGGTCTTTGATAATTATTAAGTAATTCCCTATCTTTTGAGAACAAGAGAAGAATTATTGAACATCAATTTCAAATTTCATTGAGCATATCTTTTTAAGAAGGAAATTCATGTGGATGTTTTGAGAAAGTATTTTGCTGTCTAACCCTTTAAGTGGCAGTAGAAAGATCAGTTGTTTGTAAGACATGTTTTTGAAGATATATCTCCATAAGAGCAAAGTAAGAGGTATGGGCACATCATTCATTGTTTAAAGTGTTTTGTTGAGTGAATGTTTCTAAAACATAAGGTGAAGATACAAGGGTTGTTTGGTATGCATTATTGGAAATATTTGAGTTAGGATTTGTGCTTCATTATTGAATGGTTTTGGAAATATTTGGGATAGAGTTTGAGAATAAGTTGTGCTTCCATTGTTGAAAGAGATTGAGACATTTGTGCTAGAGATTGTGAACTACTTGTGCTAGATTTGAAGATAAGTTTTTGCATCATTGTGAAACCTTTTGAACATTGGTTTGAGAGATATTGAAAGCAATTGTGAAAGTGTTTGAGATCAATTTTATGAGGAAAAAATTATGCATTAGTGTGATTGATATTTTAGAGAAAATTTGCAAGAAAGATAGACCAGTTTTGTGAAACAAGTTATACATTTGAATTGAAAGGATTTTGCAAGAGATAGATATTAGATTAGTTGAGTAGAAGATTTGTGAGTGTGAAGAACATATTGAGCTTTTGATAGAGCATATCATTCTCTATATGTTCCAGAGGTTAAACAAATTCTAAGTAGAATTTGTTTGTTTGAAGATAGCTTTTATGAAAGAGATTTAAGCTGTGTTTGTATGAAAGATTTGGAAATAGTTGAGCAAGTCTTTTGAGAAGGCTTGAAGGCAGATTTGAAGGTAAATTTGAGCAAGTATTGTGAGAAGAATTGGAGCAGCTTTGAGGTAGATTTGAGAAAGTCTTGTGAAGACTTGAGACAAAATTGAAATAGATTTGTGAGCAAAGTTAGAGTAGATTTGTTGATGAGCAAGGTGCAACCAAAGTATTGTCATTGTTGTCAACACAGTCAGGTTGATCAGTTGATGCAATGGATAGGAGTTGATTGATGAGCAAGGTGATGGACAGGAGTTGATTGATGAGAAAGGTGCAGCCAAAGTATTGTCATTGTTGTCAACACAAACAGAGGATTGGTTGATGCAATGGACAGGAGCACATAAGTCATTAGATAGATTGGTTGATGAAGTGAACAAGAGTTCAGAGATCATACAGAGCATGTACAATGATTCTCCAAGAAGACCGAAGTGGCCCATAGGCAAAAGCTCAAAGAAAAATATGAGTAAGAAAACTGTCACGATTTCGCGACATGTTGAGCATGAGAAACTGTCGCGATATTGCGACATGCTGACAGAGAAAAAACCAAGTAGAAAAACTGTCGCGATTTCATGACATGTTGGCAGAGAAAAAGCCAAGTAGAAAAACTGTTGCGATTTCGCGACATGTTGGCAGAGAAAAAGCCAAGTGGAAAAACTGTCGCGATTTCGCGACATGTTCGAAGAGAGAGAAAGCGCAAGGAAAACTGTCACGATTTCGCGACATGTTCGAAGAGATAGGAAGCACAAGGAAAACTGTCACGATTTCGCGACATGTTAGAAGAGAGAGAAGAAGAAAGAAAAATTGTCGCAATTTCGCGACATGTTGAAAGAGAGAGCAAGAAAGAAAAACTGTCGCGATTTCGTGACATGTTGGAAGCAAAGAAGGCAAGTAAGAAAACTGTCGTGATTTCGCGACATGTTTCATTTTCGCGGTCCAAAGCCAAGAAAAGAGGAGAGAGAAAAAGATGTCGCGATTTCGCGACATGTTTCATTTTCGTGATCCAAAGCGAAGAAAAGAGGAGAGAGAAAAATATGTCACGATTTCACATGTTTCATTTTTGTGGTCCAAAGCGAAGAAAAGAGGAGAGAGAAAAAGATGTCGCGATTTCGCGACATGTTTCATTTTCGCGGTCCGAAGCGAAGAGGAAGGCAGAGAAAGAAAAGTGTCACGATTTCGCGACAATTTGCAAGAAGGATTGTACGGACGAGAAAGTGTTGCGATTTCACGACAGGTTCGAGAGAAAGAGCTCGTAGAGAAAAAGTGTCACGATTTCGCGATAGGTTCGAGAGAAAGAGCTCGCAGAGAAAAAGTGTCACGATTTCGCGACAGGTTCGAAGAGAAAGCGCCAAGGAGAAAAAGTGTTGCGATTTCGCGACATGTCAGGTTTTCGCGACCCAAAGAGGAGATAGAGTGCAAGGCAGTGCATGTGTCGCGATTTCGTGACATGTGTTTTCGCGGGTGAAAGACAGAGAAAGGCACAAGGCAGCGAATGTGTCGCGATTTTGCGACATGTCAGGTTTTCGTTGGTGCTTGCAGAGAAGAGTGTACGAAAGCGAAAGATGTCACGATTTCGCGACATGTCATGTTTTCGCTGGTTGAAGCCGAGAAGAGTAGCAAGAGGCAGAAAGTGTCACGATTTCGCGACATGTCAAGTTTTTGCTGGTTGAAGCCGAGAAGAGTAGCAAGAGGCGAAAAGTGTCGTGATTTCGTGACATGTCAAGTTTTCGCTGGTTGAAGCCGAGAAGAGTAGCAAGAGGCGAAAAGTGTCGCGATTTCGCGACATGTCAAGTTTTCGCTGGTTGAAGCCGAGAAGAGTAGCAAGAGGCGAAAAGTGTCACGATTTCGCGACATGTCAAGTTTTTGCTGGTTGAAGCCGAGAAGAGTAGCAAGAGGCGAAAAGTGTCACGATTTCGCGACATGTTATGTTTTCGCGGGTAGAAGGCGAGAAGAGTGCAAAGAGATAGAAGTGTCGTGATTTCACGACAGGTCGCCACAGCACGCTTAATGACAGTTAACTGAAAGTAGGATGACGGTTACAGGGGTAGTTGCAGAGGAAGATCATGCAACCAAAATAAGTAGAGTTAACTAAAGTTAGTGCAGCAGTTACAGATAGAAATCATGCAGCTATTTTAAGAAAAGTCAAAGAAGGAGAAATCGAACAGTCACATAAATAGAATCGAAAAATGCATGCATGCACAAAAAAGAATACGAACAGTTATGACCAAGAAGACGAACAGTCATGGTAGAGGTATATGTTGCATGTAACGTGTTCAACGAAATGCCCACTCTATATATACAAAAGGAGTTACATAAAGAAGCAGTTACAATTGACAAGTGGCAGAAGAGAATGTTAATAGACTGCATGCGGGATTACAAAAGTGACAGAAGACGAGGAGTCTCAATGAGAAATAGGGTTATAAAAGGACAGTCATGCAGAGAATTTAGTTGCTACTAAAAGTGAGAAAGTGCTATCGAAAGAGGGTTAGAAGAGTGCTATTGAAAGAGAGCGATAGTGCTGCTCAAACAAGAGTAAAAGTGCTACAAGAAGTGGGCTGCAAGAATGTTGTAAGAGAGTGTTAAGCAGAACTGTGAGAGCTGTAAGAGTGCAATAAGAAGTGCAGCAAGAGGGCTGTAAGAGGGCCGCCAAAGTGTAGTAAGCAGAGCCATAGGTATGTGCTGTGTGAACTATGGGCAATGTTGAGTGAGCAATAGACCAGTCAGGGTCTTGTAATAGTGAAGGCATTTATATGTCAATATTCAAATTTCATAATTGAAGTCCAAGTTGGTGCTTGGAATTAGGGGTTGGTGCTCCTTCTAGTTGGTGCTGGTAAATTAGGGGTTGGTGCTCCTTCCAGTTGGTGCTGATAAATTGATTGTAAAGTTGTTGCTTTGCAAAGGCTGGATTTGGATGGAAGTCCAAACAGTCTAGTTTTGAGGAGTAGCCAAAACTGGTGAACCTCGGTACATCCTGTGTTGTGTGTGATGCTCTCTTGTTGTATTTGCTTTATGTGGTGTTAAGATTTCATTGTTTTGGCTTTAAGAGTTAAATTTTTAAGTTATAAAGAGCCACACTGATTCACCCCCCCTCTTAGTGTCATTGTGAGACTAACAATTGGTATAAGAGCCAAGTTCCCAATTCAGGCTAAATCAGTCAGGGTTGATCTTTGATTAGTACACAATGGGTAAGAAGAATAGATCCTCCTCCAAAAAGGCATCTCAGCCAATTTCAGTTCTTGTGGAAGAGAAAAATGAACTAGAGAAGGTAGAAGAAGTGGATTCTGAAGTATACAATGAAAACCTAGACATTGAAGTAGATCTAGAAGGTGAGTTGATAGCCGCACTTGAAGAGTTGAGTATAGAAAAGAAAAAGAACAAAAGAATGTCCAAGAAGTTAGAAGAATATGGGGATGAGATTGAAGATCTCTTCCTACAAGTTCAAAGGGCCAAGAAATCAGAAGAAGCCTTGAAGACACACCTGGATAATGAGGATTATGTATGCAGCACAAGTGAAGAGGAATATAACAAAGTTATTTTTGATCTAAAGCTGCAAGTAGAACAATACAAAAGGGTTGAAGATATTCTTAGGTCTCAAATCAATGAGAAAGAGACTGTTTGTTGCCAACAAAAAGAAGAGATTGTTTCATTGAAAAAACAACTAGAAGAGGCCAATATAAATCTCAAATATGAGAAGAGCACAGAGTTGCTAGATAAAATGATAAAGCAACAAAGAAGCTCCACGGCTAAGCTTGGTCTTGGATTTGAAGCTGAACAACCCTCATCTTCCAAATATGCAGAGAAGAAGAAGTTCAAGGTTGAAGCTAAACCTTCAAAAGGAAGAAAGCATCAAAGAAGATCTACAACAAAGCAACCACAACAAAAGAGGTTCTCTCACTCTCACTCTTTTAATAATAATGCTTTTAATGGCTATTATTCTAAATGCAACTGCTATGGTCACAAGGCAATTTATTGTGGACTGAACAATAGATCAAAAAGTTATGCTAATAAAAATACATCTGCTCCTCTGAGTGAAAACCATGTGCAATGTTTTAATTGTAATGGCCATGGGCACATAGCAAGGTTTTGTCCAAGCACTTCTGGATCTAATATAAGGCAAGACCATAGATTTCATCAGACACAAAGAGTGCAACACAGAAAGGGGACATATCATGTGCAATGTTTTAAATGTAATGGTCATGGGCACATAGCAAGGTTTTGTCCGAGCACGTCTATATCTAATCTAAGGCAAGACCGTAGATTTCATTAGAAGCAAAGTATGCAACACAGACAGAGAATAAATCATGTGCACAACAAAGGAAAATAATCATCCATCAAGGATGCACAAGAGACAACCCCGCAAGAGAACTGGTCAAGTTCACGAACAGGTTAAAAATAGGGATGCAGGTGAAAACCTTCAGCCTAAGTTCAAGAAAGACTGGAGAAAGAAAGAAGAAAGGAATTCATGTCTCCTTGGACAGAAGGAGATTACTCCTCTACTGCATTAAGCAGCTCTAGGTGGCACATCCTCAGGGGGAGCAATATTAAAGTTTTATTTTAATGCTCCTATATATTTTTCTGGGTATCTGAGGATGAAAGACCAGCAGTCGGGTTATTGTTGTATAGTTGTCAAGTGTGTTGTCAGTTCATGTAGTTGTGTGTGGAAGTGCCGTGAAGGGTAGTGATTGAATTGAGAATCATCACCATTGGTAGTATTGCTTATGTCATTGTTGTTCTGTTGATGGTTCTTACTGCCACTGTTCATAGCTATGGATTAATACAGTTCAAATTATTTTTGTTTAATGAAAGAATGCTTGACCTAGCTGCGTATTTGTGTTTCGATAATAGCAATGTGTATTTGTTCGATGCTTTGATGTGAATATTGTTAGATCTTTCATGACCTAATGGTGAATATAGTTAATTCACAGACAGTTTCATTTTAACTGTTGATAAAATGCCAATCCAAGGATAAAAAGTTTGAGGCTGAGTAAGGTGCACTATGGTTGACCATAAAGTGTTTGACAAAATGTCTTCTCATGATTTGCACAGTTGAAAGTAAGGTGTGATCTGCAGTAACTGTAGAAAACTCAGATCAGGTAGTAAATATAAAAAGGAATTTGGTTGTGCTGCAGTACAGTGTTTGATGCTTGCACAGAGTTGGCAGTAAAATTGCAGTGTTGGTACAGTGTTGGACAAAAGTTGGTGTAAATCCCAGTTTCTGGATATTGAAGATTGTTTATGCATTAAAATCATTGATGAGTTTTCTTTGGGTGAATGCATAATTCTGGTTGAGGAAGAGGAAGCATTTTGCACTAGGGTTTATGTTAATAAGTCTTGCTACTTGCATTGAGATGATGAAACCCTTAGTTGGCTGTTTTGAGATTGATGGTTGAGTTGCTTTCATAAGAGGTTGTTTTGATCAAGTTAATGCTTTACTTGATACATGATTTGGGCTTACTCCATTGAGATTGATTTCAGCAAGTTATTCTTTGCATTGGTGATTTATGTTGGTGGCTGATTTGTTCAAATACCTTTGGAAGGAAAAGGATGTCTACTAGTTTCCTTTTCATGTAGTGATTGGTTGAATGCTTCAAGGTTAATCTTGAGTTGAATGATGTTGATTAAACCTTGTCTATAAGCATTGTTGTTAAAGCCCTAATTGGTTGAGAAAAGATATTGGTTGTGGAAAGAACATGAGTATCAGTGTTATATGAGTTTTTGCAAGATTGGCAATTGTTGGGTTGTGTTTCATGTTCTTGAGAAAAGCATACTACATCTATCTTATTCTTTTGAGATTGAGATTGAGATGAAATTGAGATTGGGAGTTAAGTATAGAACATATTGAGTCTCTAACAATTCTCTTTATGCTTCTATGAGGTTGTGAATCACATTGGGTCTCTAACAATTCTCTTTGTGGGTTCATGCTAAGCAAGTTTTTCTTGATGAACTTGTGAGCTGAATTGAGGTAGTCTGCTGGATTCTCACTGCAGAGAAAGACAAACAGTTGTCAGTAGGTTCAAGCTTGTTGAGAATATCCAGGATGTATATGCAGATGATGCTTACATTATAGAACAAAAAGTTGGATATATAAACGATCAGTGTATGCCTTCACTAACAGTGGACAAGTTTGAGATTGCAGAGCAACAAAGGGTTGAGGCTCAGAAGACAGCGTGAACTGAAGTGGTCACATATTCCCAAGAATAGTCTAAGAATTGACTAGCTATCGGGATCAAATTCTCAGGGGGAGCATTTATGTGTTTGTTTATCTTTTTGCTCACATATGTGGTTTTTGCTAACTGTAACAATTTTTTTTTTCCTGAGAATGTTGTGCATGGACTTAGGGGGAGTTTTGCAGCCGCCCTTTGGTATTATTGTCAAATGGGGAGAAGAATTACAGGTAATTGCACACAATTACGTGTGTTGCCAACAATTCCAAAGGGGGAGATTGATGAGCAAGGTGCAACCAAAGTATTGTCATTGTTGTCAACACAGTCAAGTTGATCAGTTGATGCAATGGATAGGAGTTGATTGATGAGCAAGGTGATGGACAGGAGTTGATTGATGAGCAAGGTGTAGCCAAAGTATTGTCATTGTTGTCAACACAAACAGAGGATCGATTGATGCAATGGATGGGAGCATAGAAGTCATTAGATAGATCGGTTTATGAAGTGAATAAGAGTTCAGAGATCATACAGAGAGTTCAGAGATCATACAGAGCATGTACAATGATTCTCCAAGAAGACCGAAGTGGCCCATAGGCAAAAGCTCAAAGAAAAAGATGAGTAAGAAAACTGTCGTGATTTTGCGACATGTTGAGCAAGCATGAGAAACTGTCGCGATATCGCGACATGCTGACAGAGAAAAAGCCAAGTAGAAAAACTATCGTGATTTCGCGACATGTTGGTAGAGAAAAAGCCAAGTAGAAAAACTGTCGCGATTTCACGACATGTTGGCAGAGAAAAAGCCAAGTGGAAAAACTGTCGCGATTTCGTGACATGTTCGAAGAGAGAGAAAGCGCAAGGAAAACTATCGCGATTTCGTGACATGTTCGAAGAGATAGGAAGCGCAAGGAAAACTGTCGCGATTTCGTGACATGTTAGAAGAGAGAGAAGAAGAAAGAAAAACTGTCGCGATTTCGCGACATGTTGAAAGAGAGAGAGCAAGAAAGAAAAATTGTCGCGATTTCGTGACATGTTGGAAGCAAAGAAGGCAAGTAAGAAAACTATCACGATTTCGCGACATGTTTCATTTTCGTGGTCCAAAGCGAAGAAAAGAGGAGAGAGAAAAAGATGTCGCGATTTCACGACATGTTTCATTTTTGCGATCCAAAGCGAAGAAAAGAGGAGAGAGAAAAAGATGTCGCGATTTCACGACATGTTTCATTTTCGCGGTCCAAAGAGAAGAAAAGAGGAGAGAGAAAAAAATGTCACGATTTCGTGACATGTTTCATTTTCGCGGTCCGAAGCGAAGAGGAAGGCAGAGAAAGAAAAGTGTCGTGATTTCACGACAATTTGCAAGAAGGATTGTACGGACAAGAAACTATCACGATTTCGTGACAAGTTCAAGAGAAAAAGCTCACAGAGAAAAAGTGTCACGATTTCGCGACAGGTTTGAGAGAAAGAGCTCGCAGAGAAAAAGTGTTGCGATTTCACGACAGGTTCGAAGAGAAAGCGCCAAGGAGAAAAAGTGTCACGATTTCGCAACATGTCGGGTTTTTGCAACCCGAAGAGGTGATAGAGTGCAAGGCAGCGCATGTGTCACAATTTTGCGACATGTGTTTTCGCGGGCGAAAGACAGAGAAAGGCACAAGGTAGCGAATGTGTCATGATTTCGTGACATGTCAGGTTTTCGCTGGTGCTTGCAGAGAAGAGTGTACGGAAGCGAAAGATGTCACGATTTCACGACATGTCATGTTTTCGCTGGTTGAAACCGAGAAGAGTAGCAAGAGGCAGAAAGTGTCGCGATTTCGTGACATGTCAAGTTTTCGCTGGTTGAAGCCGAGAAGAGTAGCAAGAGGCGAAAAGTGTCACGATTTTACGACATGTCAAGTTTTCGCTGGTTGAATCCGAGAAGAGTAGCAAGAGGCAGAAAGTGTCGCGATTTTGTGACATGTTAAGTTTTCACTGGTTGAAGCGGAGAAGAGTAGCAAGAGGTGAAAAGTGTCGCGATTTCGTGACATGTCAAGTTTTCACGGGTAGAAGGCGAGAAGAGTGCCAAAACTGGTGAACCTCGATACATCCTGTGTTGTATGTGATGCTCTCTTGTTGTATTTGCTTTATGTGGTGTTAAGCTTTCATTGTTTTGGCTTTAAGAGTTAAAGTTTTAAGTTATAAAGAGCCACACTGATTCACCCCCCCTCTCAATGTCATTGTGAGACTAACATTTGTGCTAGATTTGTGATAAGGTTTGGTGCAAATTTGAGATAGAGTTGAGAGCATACTTTGGAGGTGACAAGAGCAGAGAGGACAAAGGTATCCAATGGATAGAGGTCCATCAACCAGTGTAGTGGGGACAAAGGTCTCCTATGGAGAGATATCCACAAGCCAGAGTAGTGGGGACAAAAGTCTTCTAGAAGTTCACCAGCTAGAGAAAAGGAGAAAGAGTTCTCCTATGGAGAGATATCCATGAACCAGAGCACAAGGGAAAGAGTTATCCTATGGATATAGATCTACGAACCAAAGCAAAGGGGAAAGAGTTCTCCTGTGGAGAGAGATCCACGAGCCAGAGCAAAGGGGAAAGAGTTCTTCTGTGGAGAGATCCACAAACCAGAGCAAAGGGAAAAGAGTTCTCCTCTGGAGAGAGATCCTCAAACCAGAGAAAAAGGGAAAGAGTTCCCCTGTGGAGAGAGGTCCACGAACCAGAGCAAAGGGGAAAGAGTTCTCCAGTGGAAAGAGATCCACAAACCAGAGAAGAGGGGAAAGAGTTCTGCGGAGAGAGATCCATGAACCAAAATAAGGGGATAGAGTTCTCTTGTGGAGAGAGATCCACAGATCAGAGCATAGGGTATTGGTGTCTCCTTTGGACATAGGTCCATAAGCATTGTAATAGGGAATTGATTCCTAAAAGATTTGTTGAGAAAATTTAGAAGAAATATTATCTCTGTAGATGTAACCCACATCGGGTGAACCACGTTAAAATTTGTGTCTCTTATGTGTGTGATGATTTGTGAATTACTTTGATTATTGCTATTGATATTGCCATTGATAATATTGAATAATATTGTTTGGGAAAGAAAAGTAAAATTTGATCTTATACTGTTCACCCCCCATCAGTATAAGCCTATGTTATTTAATTGGTATCAGAGCGGGTTCCTTCGGAAGAGTCTAAAAACTTGAAGGAAGATATTACAAGAACACATGGTATCTCAGAATGGATCCTCATCAAACAAGGCACCATTATTCGATGGGAACAATTATACTTTCTAGAGTATAAGAATGAAGACTTACTTGATGGCACAAGGATATGAGACATGTCAATCAGTTGAGGATGGGTTCACACCTACAACTACTCCTCCCACAGATAAATATGGTAAGATATTACATGTGAATAATGCAAAGGCTATGAATGGAATCTTAAGTGGATTACGTGAAGCAAAATTTGTGAAAGTTATGCATTGCAAATCAGCAAAAGAGATATGGAAAAAATTGAAGCAAACATATGAGGGAGATAAAACGGTCAAGATGGAAAAAAATACAAAACCACAAGAAAAGGTTTGAATATTTGAAGATGGAAGATGAGGAAGATATTACTACATACTTACTTCATGTGGATGAGGTTGTTAATACCATGTGTGGACTTGGATTCAAAATTGAAGACTCTAGTGTTGCTCAAAAAGTATTAAGGTCACTTCCTATGAGGTATGATGGAAAAGTTTCAGCCATAGAAGAGATGAGATATATTGAAAAGTTGACTATGGATGAGTTACATGGAATTCTCTGATGGGGACACGAAAATTGCTCACCCCAACCTCTCAATTTTCTCATTCATCAAGGAGCCAAAATTGCTCTCAAAAATTCTCTTTCATTTAAACTTGGAAAAAGATTACAAAAATGGCAGACTCTGCCAAATAAACTTCTTTTACAGAAAGACAGTTTATAACTTTTTATATTACATTAAAATGTTTCCAACTCTGGAAGAAAAATAGTTTATACAGGTCCAGAATGGCCCTTCGCCTTCTCTATCTGCAACCCTGCTGCTGCAACTCTGTCTTCGCTATTTTTCGACCACCACTCTATCTCGGCCGTTTTTTGACCTTGGAAGGAAACAACTCAACCAGGTCCAGAATGGCCCTCTTGCCTTCGCGTCTGCAACTCTGTTTCAGCAGTTTCCAACCCCTCTGCATGCCTTTGCTTCCCCCTTTTAAACTTTCGGGCGTGACTCTCTGTTTCCCTTTTCGGACCCTTCGTTTCATCTCCCGTGCCTCTTCGTTGTTCTGGCTTTCGAAACGTTTCGACTCTTGGTCTTCGTCTGCTTCTACTGCACCTTGGTGCCACGTGCTTGTCCAGTGCTGCCACTGTGGACTTTGTCCGCTTGTCAACCCATGATGATGTTCGAGATACCCATCGCTCGATGATTCCCTCTGTAACGGACCCTGTAACCGCTTGCCGTTTCTTTTCTTTCGTTTGGTCGCGAAAATGCGACATGTCACGATATCACGACATTTTTTTGCTTTACTGCCTTATTGCCCCCTGTCGAGTCGCGAAAATGCGACATGTCGCGATACCACGACACTTTTTGCTTTTCAGCCTTCCTGCCCTTTGCGAGTCGTGAAAATGCGACATGTCGCGATATTGCGATAGTTTTTCTCTCCTTTTCCTCCTCTCGCCTTGTGGTCGCGAAAACGCGACATGTCACGATATCGCAACACTTTTTCTCTCCTACACCTTCCTTCGCCTTTTGGTCACGAAAATGTGACATGTCACGATTCTCCTTTGTGCTTTCCTTCGTCCTTTGGTCATGATAATGTGACATGTCGCGATATCGCGACATATTTCATTTTTGGTTCCTCTTTCTCCTTTTCGGTCGCGAAACCGCGACATGTCGCGATATCGCGACATATTTCTTTTCTGCCTCCTCCTCGCCTCTCGGGTCGCGAAAATGCGACAGCTTTGCTCTCTACTTTCTCTCTCTATTTCGAGTCGCAAAAATGCGACATGTCACGATATCGCGACACTTTTGGCTTCTCTGCTTTCTTGCCCGCTTCGAGTCACGAAAATATGACATGTCGCGATATCGCGACACCTTTGGCTTCTCTGCTTTCCTGCCCTCTTCGAGTCACGAAAATGTGACATGTCGCGATATCGCGACACCTTTGGCTTCTCTGCTTTCTCTCTCTATTTTGGGTCGCAAAATCGTGACAGTTTCCTTCCTTGTTTTCTTTCTGCTCTTTTGGTCGCGATTTCGCGACAAGTCGCAAAAAGGCGACATGTCACGATATCGTGACACTTTTATCTCTTGAGCCTTCTCTTGGCTTTTGGTCGCGATTTTGTGACATGTCGCGATATCACGACACTTTTCTCTCTTGAGCCTTCTCTCGGCTTTTGGTCGCGATTCTGCGATATGTCACAATTTTGCGATATGTCGCGATATTGCGACACTTTTCTCTCTTGAGCCCTCTCTCGGATTTTGGTCATGATTCTACGACATGTCACGATATCGTGACACTTTTCTCTCTTGAGCCTTCTCTCGGCTTTTGGTCGCGATTCTGCGACATGTCGCGATATCGCGACACTTTTCTCTCTTGGGCCCTCTCTCGGATTTTGGTTGCGATTCTGCGACATGTCGCGATATCACGACACTTTTTTCTCTTGAGCCTTCTCTCGGATTTTGGTCGTGATTCTGCGACATGTCGCGATATCGCGACACTTTTCTCTCTTGAGCCTTCTCTCGGCTTTTGGTCGTGATTCTGCGACATGTCACGATATCGTGACACTTTCTCTCTTGAGCCCTCTCTCGGATTTTGGTCGTGATTCTACGACATGTCGCGATATCGCGACACTTTTCTCTCTTGAGCCTTCTCTCGGATTTTGGTCGCGATTCTGCGACATGTCGCGATATCGTGACACTTTTCTCTCTTGAGCCTTCTCTCGACTTTTGGTCACGATTCTGCAACATGTCGTGATATCGTGACACTTTTTTTCTTTGCCGACATGTCGCGATATCGTGACACTTTTTCTACTTTGCTGTATTTTGCCTTTCGTTGGATGCTCCTACATCAGACAACCAGGGTTGATGGAGAAGTGACCTTCACTTCTGTACTGTTCTGTCACCTGCTGTTTAACTGGGGCTATACAAGTTTTCCCAGCTTCAGCAAAACCTGGATCTGCAGGGTACAAACCCTTAAATTCTTCAAATCCCACAACTTCCACTCTCATTGTTGTCAGCAAACTCTTTCCATCCATCTCCTTCCACGGCTTCAACTTGTGACGCACTCCACCTTTCGTCAGAGAGTAAGTATTCGCATGCCCATCATGCACCACACGTCTGTCAAATTGCCATGGCCTTCCCAACAACAAATGGCAAGCATCCATAGGCAAAACATCACACAGAAATTCATCTTGATAGGTTCCAATATAAAATTTAACTAAAAACTGCTCACTGACTAATGCTCTGTGGTCTTTCTGCAACCACACAATCCGATATGGATGTGGGTGCGCCCTCTTCTCCAATTTCAACTTAGCAACCATTTCTCCTGAAACCAAATTATCTGTGCTACCATTATCCATGATAACATTACAGACATTTCCTGAACATTTGCACCTTGTACGGAATAGGCTCTTCCTCTGGATCCATGAACCAAAGCAAAGGGGAAAGAGTTCTCCAGTGGAGAGAGATCCACAAACCAAAGCAGAGGGGAAAGAGTTCTCCTATGGAGAGAGATACACAAACTAGGATAAGGGGATAGAGTTATCCTCTGGAGAGAGATCCACAAATCAAAGCATAGGGAATTGGTGTCTCCTTTGGACAGAGGTCCATACACATTGTAATATGGAATTGATTCCCAAGAGATTTCTGAGAAAATTTAGAAGAAATATTTTCTCCATGGACGTAACCCACATTGGGTGAACCACATTAAAATTTGTGTCTCTCATGTGTGTGATGATTTATGCATTTCTTTGATTACTGCTATTGATATTGCCATTGATAATATTGAATAATATTGTTTAGGAAAGAAAAGTAAAAGTTGATCTTATATTGTTCACCCCCTCTTAGTATAAGCCCGTGTTCTTCAGTCCATAGATTGATAATTTAGCCAAAGCCATTTTAAGACTATGGTTGAGGTGATTTTTTAAATTTCGGCTAGGGCATCCTAGAGGAGGCATGGATTTATCTGGAAGAGGTGACATAGTCAATGACGAAGGCGTGCTTTGGGGGTCATTTGATTGAGGTTGTCGACTAGGGTAGCATTGGTTCCTAGTGACAATATTTATCTTTCCCACAAAACCTTTATAATATGGGATGCTATTTACATGATTGATTTGATTTGGTGTATTTGTAGAAGTTGATGCACCATTATATTGTTGTGTAGTTCAATGTCATGGTAAAATACTTTGATAAATACCAAGGTTTTGGTTGGGAGGGGCCAAAGGGCTGTCAATTGTAATGTCCCCTTTGTTGATAATCATTGATGTCATGACCCTTTTGATGATGAAAAACACAAAAGTGGTGCTTCTTGTACCATTTGGGTTAGTTTTGTTGGGGTCTTTAGGTCAAATTTTTGGCAAGGAAATCACCTTTGCTTCATAAAGCTTTTGGAAATTTATTGAAAAAAGATCAGATAAGGGAGTAAAGTTTCTAGGGGTATGAGGAGGGCACAAAGTATGAGTGGAAGGTTGGGAAGAATATGGTTGATTGATTGGTTGTACGGGTGCCTATTGAGCCGAGAAGGTTGACTATTAGGGTTGATAGGTAAGTTTCTGAGGCTGAGCACTAGGTTGAGGAGGGACTATTGTCATGCTCAACACTACTTGGTTAACTTGAGCGGATTTAAATTGGCCACTATTATTTCCCTTTGAATTTTTGTTGGGGTATTCCTTCTTTAAAGTTTGATTTTCTCTTCTTGCATTTTAATCTCTTCAATAATATTACCTTGAGCAATGGCTTCCTCGAAGGTGTGAAGCTGTTGTATTTGCAGTGTTGTGGAGATATGCTTGGCACAACTTCAAGCAAACATTATGACCAATTCAATAGAGGGGAGTGATAATGGTAATTTTTTGATTACACCCCTCCATCAAGAGACATATTCATTGATAGAATCATCATCAAATTGGCAAAGGTTATAAATATCTGTCAATAATATCGTAATGGATCAAACTTTGCTATGACAAGTTTTTTGACTAAACATATAATGGCATAGTTTTTGTATAGAGAACACAACAACTAACTAAAGCTTTTCTAAATGAGTATAGTGAGTTTCATAACTTACCAAGGTTCTGTTTATGTAATAAATAACTCTCTCTTTCTTATCCTCATCATGTTGTGCAAGCATGACTCCTAATGCAAGTTCTAAGGCAAAAATACATAAAATAAAAGGATACTCAGGCCTAGGAGTAACGGGCACTTATGGTGTAAGAAAATATTTTTTAAGAGCTTCAAAGGCTTCTTGATATTTGTCATCCCATTGAAAGGGGATATCTTTCTTAAGTAGCTTAAGAAAAGGTTGGCATTTATCTACCAATTTATCAATGAAATGATGGATGGATTGGAGCTTACCTTGTAAACTTATAAGCTCTGTTAAAGTTTTTGGTGGTGGCATATTGATAATAGCCTTGATTTTTATGGGATCTATCTCTATTCCTCGTATAGATACAATAAATCCCAATAATTTACCTAATTTCACTCCAAACACACATTTTTTTGGGTTTTAACAAACTTTGTATTCATAGAGTCTATTAAAGACTCATCGCAAGTCAGGAATGTGATCTTCCTCAATAGATCGAGCTATGATGTTGTCCACATAATCATGTAAAATACCATACATCATATCATGAAATACATATATCATAGCTCGTTGATAAGTCGCCCCTACATTATTTAAACCAAAGGGTATTACTTTCCAATAGAAAGTCCCCCAAGGTGTAATGAAGATAGTTTTAGGTTGATCCTCTAGTGCTATACGAATTTGGTTATATCCTAAAAATCCATCCATAAGGGATAACATCCCGCTTCCTATCATGAAATCGATAATTTGATCCATGTTCGGAAGAGGAAAATCATCTTTGGGACATGCAACATTGATGTCCCTAAAATCAATACATACTCTAATTTTAGTAGTCTCTTTTTTGGTTACTGGGACAAAATTAGATATCCAATCAGAATATTCTATGGCTTAAATGAAATCGATATCTAAAAGTTTTTGCAATTCATCTTTAACCATCAAGGTTACTTTAGGATGCATTTTCCTAGGTTTTTGTTTTACAGGTTTAGCATCAGGACGAAACACTAGGTGGTGCATGACTACAGAAGGATCTAAGCCAGGCATATCCACATATGTCAATGCGAAGATGTTAGAGTATCCCACAAGGAGTTCTATATATTTACCATGTTCTTATTTACTTAAGGTAGCTCCAATTTTAACCATGTGAGGATTGGTTTCTGTTCCAATATTAATTTTTAAGATATCTTCTACCAAAATATTCAAGTCTCTTTCGAATTTAGAAAGGGCAGGTGAAACACCCATTTCCTAGAGTTCTTCTAGAGATAGTTTGGCTAACTCTTCTTGTGTAGTTGTTGTTTGAACATGGGCTATACATGGGATAGATCCATCAAAGAAGAAACTATTCCTCATGACTTCTTTGAGGGGGATGTCAAAAAAGACATCTCCTTCTACACACTCATCTGGAGTGGCAATCATTTTTAGATGGACTACTAAAATCATATTGCAAGAAAAAAATGAGTTTTCTTTTTCTTCTTAATATTCATTAAATGTTTTTGGTTTTCTAAATATTCACCATATGTGATTAGGTGATCATCGTCATCAAACGAAAAAGGCTGAGACTTTGTAGGAATATAGCCTATACCACATCGAGCATGCCATTCCTCAATTTCAAAGGGTTCACGTATGCCATTTTCAAAACAACCCAAAACTTTATAACCCATATCACACATAATTTGCTTTGATTTTATATATTTGTTGGAGAAGTAACATTGAGCAAAACTATTCTCATCAAATGTAAAGCTCATTTGTTTAATGTTGATTTTATCGGGGGAGCATCCTATGAAAATAAAAGTACAACTCCCAACACGATATATGTTTCCCGTTTGCGAGGTAAACCTATCATTCGTGAGGATGGTGGTAATTGAGATAAGATAATGGAGTCTTGTACAACAAAATTAGCATGCTCTGTGGGTGCTATTATGGTGGATAAATCTAGTAAAGCCTCATCTGTGAGAGGGTATGATGTAGAAGGATTATCAATTTTAGAAGGTATAGGTGTGTCAGAAGAAGGTAAAGGTTTAATATTTTGGAAAGAAGACTTAGGAGGAACAGGAGCTAATGATGATAGGGCTGGACAAAATGGAACATTAATGGGTTCCACCATTGCACACATTTCAAATGGTCTAGGATCTCCATGAATGGTGACCAATTGATTTTTGAACTCAAATTTTACACATTGATGCAAAGTAGAGGGAATTGCCCTCATTGCATTGATCCAAGGGCGACCTAGAAGGATGTTGTATGATGCTGGACAAGATACAACAAAAATGGATGTATCCAAAATTCTAGGACCAAATTGTAATGGGATAGATATCACACCACAAGCTTCTTGGGTTTCATCATTAAAAGCTTTAATAATCATTTCAGTTCTTCTTAAATCTTTGTTTCTGAACCCAAACCTTTTAAAAAATCATAGGTGCAAATATTTAGAGATGAACCATTGTCAATTAATACCCTCTTAACACACATATCCAATTAATATGGTTATGTATAAAGGATTATCCCTATACATACTTTGAGGAGGTATATATTTGTCATCAAAATCGATGTAGTCAACTCCATGAGAGGCTAGAACATTAAGTACGGTGGTTGGTTCTATGTCCTGAGGCACCATCATTTGACTAAGGGTATTCATTAATTCTTCCATATGAATAGATGAAGTCCTAAAAAGGTCAAGAAGAGAAATTCTAGCTGTTGTATTAGCTAGTTGTTCATTGATATCAAAAGGAGTCTTCTGTTGAGGTCGAATTACATTATTCCCCTTACGAGGCGGTTTTAGAACAAAAGGTAGTTGATCCCCATAATTTGGTTGAGTTGTAGGTAATTGAGTTTAAAAATTTTGAGCCTGTTGTCAGGTAATGGCTCCAACTGTAGCCACAATGTTGCTTAATTGATTTGGAATAGAAAAATCATCTTGAATAGATTACGGTCTAGCAGTTGATGTTTGTTATATGAGAAGAAATTGTTGTGAAGAAGGATGGATTGTTATCACTCTTGTAAATGGTTCCTTGAATAATAGGTAAAATTGGTTCCAATTCATCTTCTAAACTGTTAGAATGAAAAGAAATAATATCTACTTCAGATTTTGTCTCACTTTTTGTATGTTCAAAATATGGGGATTGTAATTTTCTTCCTTGAAATTGCTCAATCGTGACAATGGATTGAGTAGGCACAAATGTAGTTTGCAGGAGTTGCGATGGTAGGTGACTACTAACCATTCCCACATAACATGTTGGATGAGGCACACTTAAAATATAGCTGATTTACAACTTCCTTACCACGATTTGATAATGGGTTTTGGAAGATGTCTAGACTTTTATTATCATTTTGTGTCTGTTGCTTTTGTGGTTTTGTTGGCAGATTAGCATTTGGTGGTGGATTTTCCACTCCCAATTTTACATTATCAACCAAGTCTTGCACTAAGTGTTTTAATCTTCTACAAGTGTTGTTTAGATGTCCGTCAACTTTATGTAAATCATAATGTTGGTCTGGTCTATACCAAGGCTGAGAGGTGTTAGGTTGTCATATCTCTGGCAATTTTATCAAGCCTCTTTCTACCAATTGTGGTAAGACCATTGTCAAAGGTTGATTTAACATTGTGAAATTTTGTTTTGGAGGTTTTTGAGGTGTTTTTAACACAAAATTCTTTGTGGTTTCTATGCTATTAATATTTGGAGGAGGCCTATTATCTGTGACCCCATATCCTACCACATGTTTGTTCTTGTATTTATTTTTAGATGATTTATCCTCATCCTTATTTTTAAGTTGTCCTCTTCTGATAAGGGCCTCTTCTACCCTTATTTCCAAGTCTATAGCTTGATCAAAAGAGGTTACAGTGGTAGTGTCCAATTCATAAGATAATTGTTCTTGTAAATTTCCAATGAAAATTTCTAGCATTTCTCTTGGAGGTAGAGCAAAATGTAATTTACCTAAAAATTTTCTCCATCAAGCTAGAAATTCTATGAAACTTTCTTCTTTCCCTTGTTTTAGGTTGTACAAATCCTTAATTGTAACATGTATTTCTATATAGGTGCCAAATTTATGTACAAACAACTCTGCAATTTCTTCAAATTTTATCAAGGAGTGTGTCGGTAGTTTATAATACCATTCCATGGCCATACCTCCTAAGCTCTTTGGAAATATTTTTAATAGAAACATGTCATCGTATGCAATGTTGTAGCAAGCAGTCCTAAACATGCAAAGGTGTTCAATCGGATCTTCGACGCCCTTATAATTTGGTAAAACTGGCATGGGGAATCATTTAGGATATGGTCTAGTGGCAACAAAAGGATCTAGCGGGTGATTACACATTTCATTATAATTGTATGTAGGGCGATAAGGGTCTATTTGATCTAATTATGAAGCTAATTTTTGGACTATAGCTTCAATATTATGTGGTTTCCCATTATGTTTATTTTGTGTTGCTATGTTTGCATAGGGAGGATAATATGTATGTTGTGCTGCCACATAAGGTGTTGATATGGTAATACCATTATGCATAGGATTTGAGGTTGGAGGGTTTGTGAGCTTATAAGGAGGCATATTTTGTTGCAAATTTGGTTGAGAGGAAGTCAACATTTTCACATTTTTATTTTTTTGGGATGTTGAGGCTTGAATAAATTGAGTGTTAAAATATTGAGAAAGAAAGTTATTGTTGGAAGAAGAAGGTTATTTTTGGGTAGTAGTAGTGGTTGTAAAAATAGGTTTATGTTGTGATGCCATAGTTTTTTGAATTTGGGTGGTACCTAAGGAATGATCATTATGAGTGGTAGGTTGTAATGGAGGAAGATTATCACTCGCATATGTCTTTGGCTGTGGGTGAATTGGAAAGCTTCTTCTAAAGTTGCTTCCATTAAAAAATTACCCCTTTTAAGTTGGTCTTCTACTTCAAAGGCATTAGCAATAGCAGATCGATTATGATTTAAAAATTCATAGAAGTGTTGCATAGATTCAAAATGAACTTCCCCTTGAGGTCCCATTTTAGGGTCAAAAGGGTCGACTGTTTTGTCTTCTTCATTTTGTTTTATTTGTGCAACTTGTTCTTTCTGAATTTCTTCTATCTCTGTTTCATTATTAGGGTTTTCATTATCTGACTTCCCTTTGGATTTGGATGCCACTTCTTTACCATTCCTTAAGGTTTTAGGCATCTTGTGTTTTTTTATACTACTATTTTTTTGTATTAAATTAAAGTAAAAATACTTTTTCACTAAGTTTTTACAAAGATTTTAAATAACAAAGCTAAGGTGATTCTACTCTTCTCGAAAAAGCTTATAAATATCGTTGATGGGCTCTAGGTCTTCAAGGTTCATGAAATGTTCATCTTTGAAGATAAATTTCTCTTTTAAAAGAAGGACAAAGTGAACGAGGGTGATATTCTTAGTTTTAGAAAGAAGTTGAAATTGGAGCTCGTGGCAAAAATATCTAAAGAGGACTACTCTAGGTGCTTTGTGATAGCATATTTTTTGTTCAAAGTGTTGAACTAAGCATGACATTGAGAGAGGGGTGAATCAGTGTATATTAAAAATTTAATCCAACTACAAAATCAAATCAAAACAAGCAATCACACAAACATGCATCACATAACACCGGATTTATAGTGGAAACCCGATGTGGGAAAACCACTGTGCCAATGGACTGTTTGGACTCCCATCCAAATACAGCCTCAAAAATATTTGGTCTTTACAATATTTTTGCAGCATCAACTGCAGGGAATGGCACCAACCAACCTGGACTTTAGCAGCACCAAATGCAAGGAGCACCGACCCCTTTTGCCAAGCACCGACCCAAAATTTTTAAAAAGCTCTGATAAAAGTATCAAATCTCATCAAAAGACCCTGAGTGGTCTAGCTCACAAATATTCTCCTCTAAAATCTTTTGTCTAACCTTTTCAATCTTCTCAACTCTGCACATTGACTATCTCACACCTTGCACATTTTTTCAATCAAAATACCAAAGAAAAAATTCTTCACAACATGCACCGACAATCCTTTCTTCAAAAAACCCTCTTCTCACTTTTCTTTTAAAACATATATATGCTTCACATTAAAAAACATAGCTTTTTTTTTTTTCAGTTACACAAAAGTACCACTCAACCGTTACATTCTTAGAAACTTCCAAAAGTACCAAAAAAAGCTGATAGGGCTTTTTGTAACAGTCATAACTTCATCCTCAAATTTCCAAACGGGCTAAAAATTAAAATATATATTATTTGATAAACTGAATACCTTTAGTTTAATTTTCATATTTTAACTCTTCACGGATTATTCGCAGTACCTCCGACAAAGTGGCCTTTGACGCTAATTTTACACTTGTCATATAAACTGAAAAGTGCTCCAGAGCCATTTTGCAATGATCACCGTTTCTTCTTCCAGACTCCGTTTGGGCTGAAATTTAAAAATTAAGCACCAACTACCTCCAGCAAAAATTTGAGGTCCAATTCCTCACATATTTCTTAATATTCCTCCCGCAAAGTGACCTCTGTCACATAAACTAGAAAAAGTGCTACAAAGGCATTGTGAAAGCTGTTGCCATTTCTTCATCGGGTCTCTGTTCAGGCTAAAATTTAAAAAATAAGCTCTTTGTACATCAAAATATCTCTAGTAAAAATTTCAAGGTCTAACTCCTCATGGATTTATTAATATTCCTCCTACAAAGTGGCCTCTAATGCAGATTTTACAACTGTCCAACTAAGTGTAAAATTGTCCAACCAAGTACCGACGATGCAAACGATCAATCCAAACATCGATATGACACCTCCAACACTATTCTAACATTTTTCCCACCATGCCAACATGCTTCGACCTATCCGACCATTTACTGCAAGCAAGGAGCACACCTTTTTGACAACTTTTGCTACTTTGATAACTTCCTAATGATTTTTGCAACTTTTACAAATTTACACGAACAACCTGTAACAACTTCACCCGAACATCAAAAAAATCCTCATAAGCATTGAACACCATTGTACATACTTTGAAAAACCTTTGAACAACTATCCACTGTATTAACCCGTCCGTATGAGTGTGTTGACAACAATGACAATAGTGTCACTGCACCTTGCTCAACAATCTCCCCCTTTGGAATTGTTGGCAACACACGCACAATTTCCTATAACTCTTCTCCCATTTGAAAACAATACCAAAGAGCTGCTGCAAACTTCCCTTGAGTCCATGCACAACATTCTCAGGCAAAAATTATTACACTTAGCAAGAATCATAAACATGAGCAAAAAGATAAAAAAAGACACAAATGCTCCCCTTAAGAATGTGGCCCTGATAGCTAGTCAATGGTTGGGAAGTGTGATCACTCCCAATTTATTGCAAAGGTACTCAAATACTTCCTTGGGCAATGGTTTGGTGAAGATATCTGCTACTTGCTCTGTTGTTGAAACAAAATCCAACTTAACCTCACCTTTTGCAACTTTCTCCTTCAAAAAATGGTATCGGATAGCAATATGTTTTGTGCGAGAATGCATAACCGGATTCTTTGAGATATTGATTGCACTTGTATTATCACACATGATCAATATGGGCTCACTAAAATTTATTCCAAGATCCTTCAAAGTTTGTTTTATCCAAAGTACCTGTGTACAACATGATGTTGCTACAATATAATCTGCCTCTGCTATGGATAATGAGACTGACTCTTATTTTTTGCTATGCCCCGCAACAAGATTATCACCAAGATAGAATGCACCTCCACTGGTACTTTTCCTATCATCTACACATCTTGCCCAATCTGCCTCTGAATACACAATAAGGGTGAAGTCCTTACCTTTCGAATACCATATCCCATACTCCATAGTACCCTTGAGGTACCAAAAAATCCTCTTCATTGCTATCACATGAGTCTCCTTGGGACTAGCCTGAAATCATGCTACCATGCATACTGCTTGCAAAATATCTGGTCTAGTAGCTGTCAAGTATAGTAAGCTCCCAATCATGGATCTGTACATAGTTTGATCAATAGGTGAAGATTTGTCATCCTTGCTCAACTTGCAACCTGTCGTCATGAGAGTGCTAACTGGATTGCAATCCTCCATTGTGAACTTTTTCAACATCTCTTTCACATATTTAATTTGAGAAATAAATATGTCCTCCTTTTGATTAACTTGCAATCCGAGAAAATATGAAAGTCCACAAATCATTGATATTTCAAACTCTGTTTGCATATTATTTGCTAATTCTTTACACAACTCATATTTGTTGCTGCCAAATATGATATCATCTACGTATACAACAACAACAATATGATGACCATTTTCTATTTTGACATACAAATTACTGTCCACCATACCTTTCTTGAACCCTTGCTGAGTAAGATAATTGTCTAGCCTTACATACCATGCCCGAGGTGCCTGTTTTAAGCCATATAACGCTTTCTTCAACTTGCAAACCAAGTTGGGATCATCACCAAGCTGAAAACCATTTGGATGCTCAGTATAAACCTATTCTTCAAGTTTCCCATTTAAAAATGCTGATTTCACATCCATTTGATAAACTTTGAAATTCTTGTAAACTGCTAAAGCAAGAAACATTCTAATTGCCTCTAGTCTGGCCACAGGTGCAAAGGTTTCCTTGAAGTCAATACCTTCAACTTGCGCATACCCTTTGCATACCAATCTTGCTTTGTTCCTGACTACCTGTCTATCTTCATTCAATTTTTTTGAAAGACCCATTTAGTACCGATTACATTTTTATTTGCGGGTCTTGGTACTAACTCCCAAGTCTTGTTTTTCTCGATCTGATCTAATTCTTCATTTATTGCCTTTACCCAAATTTCATATTTGCTTGCTTCGAAAACATTTTTGGGCTCAATTATGAATAGTAAAGAGTAGTTACTTACTAAACTTCTTCTTGTCTGAACACCAACTATGGGGTCTCCAATTATTTGCTCTCTAGGATGATCTTTCTGCCAACTATCTATTTTGAATCTCTTGTTTTCTTCCAATTCAGAATCACTTTTCTAATCCTCTGAGTCAATTCTTGGTTTCTTTTCCGTTTCCTTTTCCTCATCTCCTTCAATGACCCCTTTATAAATTGGATAGTTCTCTTCATAGCTAATTACTCGTTCCCTTCCTTCATCAACTTTAACATCGACACTTTCCACAATTTTTTTGAGCCTCTTTTTGTAACATTTGTAAGCTTTGCTTTTGGAAGAATAGCCAAGAAAAATACCTTCATCCGCTCTATCTTCAAACTTACCAAGGTTTTCTTCATTTCTTTTGATGTAACACTTGCTGCCAAAAATTTTAAAATATCTTGTTGTTGCCTTTTTATCGAACCACAACTCATAAGGAGTTTTGATTTCATGTATCCTCAACATGCACCTATTTTGGATGTATATCGCAGTATGAACTGCCTCTTTCCAAAATTTGTATGCTACTTTGCTCTCATTCAACATAGTCCGTACCATTTCCTGCACTGTCATGTTCTTTCTTTCTACTACACCATTCTGCTGAGTCTCCTGGCTGCTGAAAACTATCTCCTGATGCCATATTTTTCACAATACTCTATGAAATCCTTTGAAATGAAGTCTCCTCCTCTGTCTGACCTTAAACATTTAATCCTTTTTCCTGTTTTATTCTCAACTTGGTTTTTTAAAACCTTGAACATCTCAAAAGCTTCTGATTTATGCTTCAAAAACAATACCCATGTCATCCTAGAATAGTCATCTAAACACAACATGAAATATTTGTCACCGTTTATGCTTGGTATTCTCATGGGTCCACATAAATCAGTATGTACTAGTTCCAAAGGTTTGCTTATGTAGTACTCTTTTGTTTTAAATGAGACTCTAGTTTGCTTTCTCTTTTGACATGAAGCACAAATGCTATTTGATGGTTTGCCAATGGTGGGAATATCTCTCACTGATTTCTTTGAGCTGATTTTTACTAGATTGTTGATCGAGCCTCTTGTGCCACAACCAATTCTCTTCTTCTTGTCCAATCAAGTAAGATCTTTCTGAAGTCTCTGAGAGGGTGTACAGGTTGGAATATGTCCTTGATCCAGTTGCTATCAACTTCCCATTGTTTTCCTTTCTAACTTCACAACCTTGCTTCTTACAGATCACTTCATGACCTCTATCACAAATCTAACTTACGCTCAACAAGTTATGCTTCAAACCAACCACAAACAAGACTTCTTTTGACCTAATTTTTTCGTCACTAATCTTAACTAAACCTCTGCCAACTATCTTAGCTCCATGATTGTTTCCAAAATTTACTGAACCACCTTTATATTGCTGCAACTTCTCAAATTTTTGTTTGTCACCTATCATATGACTGGAGCATCTACTATCAAGTATCCATGGTGCGAATTTAGTATGCCCTTTAAATTTCGTCTATACGATCAAGGATTCCTTTTCTTCCTTAGGTCGCTCTTTTTCTTTCCACTCAGGTTTGATTACAATTTTGGGCTCTTTTTTTGGCTTTTCTTTTTCAGTAGCTTGTGCATGTTTTTCGAGAAATTTTCTATTTTGTCTTATTCCATTTGGCTGAAATTTTCTTTCCTGAAATTGATTTGATGCAAATGTACTTCTATAATTTCTTGCAATATACCCAAAGTTATGACAGATTATAACATTCTACTGCATAATCCATCAAATGTGAAAAAGCATTTCTACTGGTAAAATTCCTTGGTCCTACATTATGCTTGCAATCTGAAATCTTATGTCCATAACCATTGCATTTAAAACAGTGATGGGGGACCGAAAAACACACTTCTTCCAACCCTACTTTTCATTAAAATATACTGGAAAAATACATCAGAAAAATAGCCCGTAGGCTTTACAATGACCAGCGCTCGGCTTGGTCTTCTCTTCTCACTTCTATGCTCTAAGTGCGTTCTCCGATCCACCACCACGAATAATACATTAAACTGGGTTTTTATAGAGGCCCCGACCCTCTTAAGCATCAACTCACGCATTAATCGGGACACCAACCTGATTTATTACAAAGACTGGGTTTTTATAGAGGCCCCGACCCTCTGGAACGTTCTTCCCGAAAATGGGTTCACCAACCCGATTAAAGACCCCACTCCGCACGGTCCCTGTCACCACTGAATCCGTCAGAAAACTCTGCGTGCCCATCCTTTTCGTCTCCCATGCTCCTGGGTAATCACCCGCTTTAACTGCACCTTGGTGCCATGTGTCATCCGTAACACCCCTTGAAAATACCGCCTGTCGTGGTTCCCGCCATCTCTTTCATCTCCTTCGTCTTCTTCTCTCTTCGTCGTGATATCGCGACGTTTCAGCCCCCCTGTGCTCCTTTGTAGTTTTGGTCGCGATATCGTGACAGGCCACGATATCGCGACCTTTTATCCTTCGTGCCTTCTTTTCAAATTCTTTTCGCGATATCGCGACGTCACGATATCGTGACCGTTTCGTCGCTCAACCTTTCGCTCATAATTTCGTCGCGACATCGTGACGTCGCTATATCGCGACGTCGTGATATCGCAATCGTCCTCTGCCTTGCCCTGCTTTCTCCTTTGACGTCGTGATTTCGCGACGTCGCAAAATCGTGATGTCGCGATTTTGCTACCAAAACCTCTGCCTTCGCCTTCGCCTTTCTGATGTTGCGATTTTGCGACATCGTAAAATCGCGACGTCGCGATTTCGCTACAATTCTTCACTTTCGCCTCGAATTTTGCTTCATGTCGCGATTTCGCGACGTCGCGACAAACTCCTGCCTCTGCCCCCGCCTCGCTTGGATGTCGCGGTTTCGCGACGTCGCGAAATCACGATGTCACAATTTCACTACTGTTTTCAACTTTTGCCTTAGCAAAATTTTCCTTGCCTTCTTCTTCTTCTTCCTGAGCCGACTCTTCTGAAGTGGCTCTCCCGCAATTGGATGCTTCTGCTACAGGTGCTACTGGATGCTCCTGCATCAGACACCTGGGGTAAGGGGAGAAGTGATCTTCACTTCTGCATGGTTTGGTTGCTGCCTCCTGCAACACCTCCAGACATTTCTCTGTGTCTGTAGACTGCTCCAAACCCTTCTTCTGGTCAGATAAACTTTTGTCTTCTACCGGACAGATTTTACTGCTGCATACTTCTTCTGCAGCCTGCTTCAACTCCTCCTCTTTCCCAAAAAAAATTGTCTTCTTCCAGGCAGATCTTGGCACTGCTGCACTCTTCTTTGCATGCAGCCTTCTTCAGCTTTAGCTTCTGATGCACTTCGACATCTTTCTTTCTCTGTTTCTCCTCACGCCTTTTACGCTTCTCCTTTTTCTCCCGTAATTTTATGCTGAGCCACTCCTCCTGCAGGGCTTGAAATTGCCGCTGCAATGCCAAGAACTCTTCTTCTGGCACCATATCTTCCTTGCTATCCCGGTTTCTTTGGGGATGCATTTTTCTCAGCTTTTCTCACAAAGCTTTACCGATCCTGGTGTAGCTGCCTCACTATTGACGATTGACTAACACGCTCCGGGATCTTAACTCTCTCTCTCTCTCAGAACCCTACCACAGATCCTGGTGTAACTGCCTCACGTCCGACGATCTGTTACACACTCAGGATCACTAGCTCTGATACCACTGATGGGGGACCGAAAAACACACTTCTTCAAACCCTACTTTTCATTAAAATATACTAGAAAAATACATCAAAAAAATAGCCCGCAGGCTTTACAATGACCAACGCTCGGCTTGGTCTTCTCTTCTCACTTCTACGCTCTAAGTGCGTTCTCTGATCCACCACCACGACTAATACATTAAATTGGGTTTTTATAGAGGCCCCGACCCTCTTAAACATCAACTCACACATTAATCGGGACACCAACCCGATTTATTACAAAGACTGGGTTTTTATAGAGGCCCCGACCCTCTGGAACGTTCTTCTCGAAAATGGGTTCACCAACCCGATTAAAGACCCCACTCCGCACGGTCCCTGTCACCACTGAATTCGTCAGAAAACTCTACGTGCCCATCCTTTTCGTCTTTCGCGCTCCTGGGTAATCACCCGCTTTAACTGCACCTTGGTGCCATGTGTCATCCGTAACACCCCTTGAAAATATCGCCTATCGCGGTTCCCGCCATCTCTTTCTTCTCCTTCGTCTTCTTCTCTCTCCGCCGCGATATCGCGACATGTCGCAATATCGCGACGTTTCAGCCCCCCTGTGCTCCTTTGCAGTTTTGGTCACGATATCGCGACCTTTCAGCCTTCGTGCCTTCTTTTCAAATTCTTGTCGCGATATCGTGACCATTTCGCCGCTCAACCTTCCGCTCATAATTTCGTCACGACATCGCGACGTCGCGATATCGCGACGTTGCGATTTCACTACCAAAACCTCCGCCTTCACCTTCGCCTTTCTGACGTCGTGATTTCGCGACGTCACGATTTCGCTACAATTCTTCACTTCCGCCCCGACTTCCGCTTCATGTCATGATATCGCGACGTCGCGATATCGCGACAAACTCCCGCCTCGCCCTCGCCTTGCCTAGATGTCGCGATTTTGCGACGTCGCGAAATTGCGACGTCGCAATTTCGCTACTGTTTTCAACTTTTGCCTTAGCAAAATTTTCCTTGCCTTCTTCTTCTTCTTCCCGAGTCGACTCTTCAGAAGTGGCTCTCCCGCAACTGGATGCTTCTGCTACAGGTGCTGCTGGATGCTCCTGCATCAAACAGTAACCAGAAAAGGGATGATTGAACCTGGGTGGTGGTCTTTGCCATGTTGTAGGAGCCATAAATCTTCTTCTTCTTCTCTGATGTGTGACATTGGTGGAACCATCATTGTCAATTCTCCTTTCGTGCCTTGCATTATTGTTTTCCTTTGCATGATTCGTTTTTGCTTGATTAACCTATTTATTTTCTTCATTCTTTGTGGATTCTTCATTTGTGGCCTTTGATCCATTTGATGATTCTCCTTCGTCAAAACCCAAACCAAATTTGATGCATGTAGTCTTTTGGTTCTTTATGATCTTATCCAATTTCATAGAAATCTCTTCACGTTTGTGATAAAAGCCAATTTTTTGATTCATCTCTTCTAGCTGCATCCTTAAACCAACAATCTCTTCTTTTAACTTGCTGCAATAATCTATTTTCATGGTTATTTGCACTTCGAGATCTTCGAAGATCTTATTGGATTCTTCTATCTACACTTTCAAACTTGTTATGATTTCATTTGCATCCTCAAGCTTTCTTGAAATTTTCTTATTCCTTTTTCTTTTTGTCTTCAATTCATCTAGAGCTACAATTAGTTCCTCTTCCAAATTCACTTCTGCGTCAATTTCTTCTTCATCACATTCCTATTTTTTTTCTGGTTTTTCTTCTTCGAATGCCATGAAAAGATCTTCACCTGTTTCTTTTTCAGAATCCTCACTAGAGCTGTATTTTGATGAATTGACCTTGGAGATGAAACTTTTCTTCTTGAAGTTGCCTTTTTTGAAATTTGATTTTTTCTTCCAGTCACTTCTTTCTCTGTGCGATCCTTCAACACTTCTGTTTTTCTCATTAAGTGGACATTTAGCTGCGAAATGCCCAACGCCTCCACAGTTGAAACATTTCCTCTATATTTTCCTTTTCCCCTTTTTAGTTTTTGAACAAAGTTTGCTTCCATTTCATCTGATGTCTCTTCTTCCTCGGATTCTTGTTTTGCTTTCATATTTTTTTGGGCTTTAAAAACAACTTCTCTATCTGTGGGTTTAGATTTCCTATTCTCATTTCATATGCAGTCAAAAAACCATGCATCTCATCCATACTAAAAGAATTTAGATCTTTAACTTCTATAGATGAAACTTTAGAATCAAATATTTGGAGATGGGACCTTAATACTTTTTTCACGATGATAGAATCTTCGATTTACTCGTTGAGTCTTCTAATCGCATTAATGACTTCATTAACTCTCAGCATATATGCCTCTATATTCTCATCCTCATTCATCCTTAATCATTCAAACTGAGCTCGATGTGTTTGTTACTTGGCCTACTTGATCTTAACGTCTCCTTCATGAATGCTCTTCAGTTTGTCCCATATTTCCTTTGGCATTTTACACAGCCGGGAATAGCACCGACGGAACGGCTGAACAAGAACTGTTACGGAGTTGTAACAGTGTACTAAATGATGTAATACAAACAAAATTAAGTACGCTAACATCCCCCTTTATTACATTATTTGGGTAATGTAATAACTAATAGCTATACTAGACTACTAACATCCCCTTACATTATTTTGCAATACAAAGTGAGCTGCGAAACAATTCAAATTTGACACGTCCAAGTGCCTTAGTGAAAATGTCTGCAACTTGAGCATCGGTGGGAATGTGTTGAAGCTGAATTCGGTGCTTTGGAACTTCATCTCGAATGAAATGACATTGTGTGTCAATGTGCTTTGTTCTTTCATGATGGACTGGATTCTTGACGAGGTTCAGAACACCCTGATTGTCGCAAAACAAGCGTATTGGAGATTTTGATGGATGGCCCATACTTGTCAGAATGCGACGTAACCATATCACTTCGCACATAGCTTCACGTGCGGCGCGATATTCTGCCTCTGTTGATGAAATAGCAACCACCTGTTGCTTCTTACTGTGCCAAGAGACAGGACCGGATCCCGGATGAAAAATGTATCCAGAAGTTGACTTGCGATCATCAAATGATCCGGCATAGTCGGAGTCCGTGTATCCTTGCAAGAAGAATTTGTTGTTCCTCTTGTATTCTAGGCCATATTCCATAGTACCACGGACATAGTGAAGAACACGTTTTGTTGCTTTCCAATGAGTGGTCTTAGGCTCCCGCATGAACCTCGAAAGATAGTTGACAAGCAAATACGAGATCCGGCCTAGTATTGGTCGGATATATGAGACTCCCAATCAACTGTCGATAGAGAGTACCATCTACCCGAGGTGAGTCATCATATCACGATAATCGAAGTCCATTCTCCATTGGAGTTGCCATTGGCTTGCAATCAGTCATGCGATATTTTTCCAACAATGTCTTGGCATATTTTTTCTGAGACACTTTGATGGAGTGCTCCTTCTGGCTGAATTCCAGACCAAGACAATAATGGAGAAGTCCAAGATCTGTCATCTCAAAATATTTGCACAAGTTTCTTTTGATAAGAGAGATCATAGTTTCGAACTCCCTATAATGAGCGAGATCATCCACATAGAGTACAAGCAACACTATCTCAGAACCCTGTTTCTTGAAATAGAGGTTTGCATCTGACGGACATCTCTTAAATCCATGCTGCATAAGGTGATTGTCCATTTTTATATACCAAGCTCGAGGAGCTTGTTTCAGACCATACAAGGATTTGACCAACTTGCAAACTTTCTGCTCTTGGCCTTCCACTTCAAATCCTTCAGGATGAGTCATATAGACTTCTTCTTGGAGATCACCATTTAGAAAGGCACTTTTGACATCCATCTGGTGAACTTTCCACCCATATTGTGCTGCCATAGCACACATAACCCGAATTGTGGTCATCCGAGCAGTAGGTGCAAAATTTTCCTCGTAGTCAATGCCTTCTTTTTGAGCATAGCCCTTTGCAACAAGACGGGCCTTATGCTTATCAATTGTTCCATCTGCCTTGTACTTGACTTTATATACCCATTTGCAGCCAATGGGCTTCTTTCCATGCGGCAAATCAACAAGCTTCCAAGTTTTATTCTTCATCAAAGACTCATACTCTGTATCCATAGCGGCCTTCCACTGAGGCTCACTAAGAGCATCTTGCACTGATGCAGGTTCAAGACTATCTATGGTAGACATGAATGCCTTGTCATCATCAATATCCATATCCTCTACTTCTGTACTTGGAGTCACAGAAAGTTCCTCAAAATATTGACAAAGATCATCAACCTCACCAGTTTCTTTGGCTTCTTTCTCCTTTTGAGCCATACTGCGTGTACGAGGTCTATCCAAATTCAAATTGGGAGGAGTGGATAAATTTGCATCTTTGATTGTATTTGTACACCATTTAGGATTCTTCTTCGATGGTGGTGAAGAAGATGTAGAAGGACCTCCTGTCTGTGTTGACGAAGGAATCTTCTCTTCCTTAGTTTCCACAATATCTTGGTGTACTTTAGATGTGCTCTGTGATGTGAAAGCTTCATCAAAGACAACATCTCTGCTGATATGAATTTTCTTGGTCAAAGGATCTATCAACCGATATCCTTTAGAGTGCTCAAAATAACCAAGAAAAATACATCTCAGTGTTTTCTCATCTAGCTTCTTCCTTTTCTCTTTCGGTATGTGCATGAAAGCGTTACATCCAAAAATACGTAGATGAGATATGGAGGGTTTTCGACCACTCCATGCTTCCTGTGGAGTCATTCCTTTTAGGGCCTTTGTGGGTGCCCTATTCAACAGATACACTGCAGTGGTGACAGCTTCTGCCCAATATTGTTGCCCAAGAGTAGCTCCTGTGAGCATACAACGAACCATTTCCATGATAGAACGGTTCCTTCTCTCAGCAACTCCATTTTGCTGAGGAGTATAGGCAGTTGTTAACTGTCTCTTGATTCCATGCTTATCTAGGAATGCAAAAAATTCATTAGAGGTAAACTCTCCCCCTCGATCTGAGCGGAGGGTTTTAATAGAAGCCCCTGACTCCTTCTCAACGGATTTCTTGAACTGCTGGAAGAATGCGAAAGCTTCAGATTTCAGTTGGAGAAAGAAAACCCACATCTTTCATGAGTAGTCATCTACGAATAACTCGAAAATACCTCTTCTCTCTACAACTTTTGGGTGTGAAAGGACCGCACGGATCGGTGTGAATTAACTCCAGAGGTTTTCGTGCTCTTGTAGAGCTCTTCTCAAATGGTACTCTATGCTGCTTTCCTGCCAAGCAGTCAGAGCACACTAGCAATGTGGAGTAAAGGGAAGGAAGACCCTTTACCATCTCATACTTGCTGAGCTCAAGTAAGTAGCCAGAACTAAGATGCCCATATCTCTTGTGCCATAGGGAAGTTGCCTCCTTGGTAGAGACAATCATGGCAACATGTGGAGTAGAGATAGCATCTAGTGCAAATAAGCCGTGCTTATATGAAGTCATTGCAATCCGCTTACCCTTCCTGGTAATGGTACAACACTTCTTTCCATTCTCAACACGAAAGTTGACAACCATATTTCTGTCCAGGATTTGTGTCACTGACAACAAATTGTTGGCCAATCCCGGAACATAGAGGACTTTGTCAATCTGACACTTGCCATCAGGAAGAGTGACTGAAACTGTACCCTCTCCCTGAACCCTGTAGGTTTTATCATCGACAATGGTGACAGGTTTGCCCTCTTTGGCCACAAATGATTCAAACCACGATCTGTCGCCGATCATATGTTTGCTAGCTCCAGAATCGACATACCAAATAGGATCCCTCTGTGTGGAATCTGTGGTAGTCATGAGCACCTTGTGTGCCCATTCAGAATCTGAGTCAGATTCTTCAACATCAACATTCACCTGGGGTTGCTTGTTTTTATTTTGTGGTTTGTTTTGGCCTTTTTGCTTGTTCTTATGCCAACACCTGTTGGTGTCATGGTTGTCTTTCTCACAGATCTTGCACCACCTCTTCTTCTGTTGAGGTTGTTTGCCTTTTCCTTTCGTATCCTGTTGAGAATTTCCTCCTTTCTGAAAGTTGCCTCCTTTTTGCCCATTACCTTTCTTCCTAGAACCCTGCCCGTTGGTGTATAGGGCTGTATTGGAAGAATCATCCTTGTGAAGTTGGCGTGCCTCCTGTTGTTGAAGCAGATTGACCAACTCGATGTAGGTAATTTTTCGTTGAGACACCTGGATGGAGGTTATCAACATATCAAATGAAGAAGGTAAAGCTCTCATCACAAGTGAAATGAGAAGCTTTTCGTCCACGATATCTCCCAAAGAACTCAATTTCTCTTTCAACTCAGACACTCTGCACGTAAAAGAGTTCAACTGTTTCACCCTGCCTCAAACTCAAGTTATGAAGTTGTTGTTGAAGATGAAGAATGGTGGATTCATTCTTTCCCTCATAGATGGTTTGAAGGGCATCCCATGCCTCTTTACCACTTGCTTTGTCAGCTATATGAGGTTGCACTTCATCTGAAACAGCAAACAAAATGAGCACCTTTGCTCTACTGTCTTTCTTGTCAAAAGCTATCTGATCTGTTGAAGGACCTGTGGATCCTGCTATTGGTGAAGGCCTAGTTGCTACTCCAGTAACAATATCCCACAAATCTTCCATTTGGAGAATAGCCTTCATCTTATGTTTCCATGGTGTATAATTTGGACCTTTCAATAACTGATGCGGATCAGTCATCAACTTTGCAACAACGGCCATAGTGAAGGTTCCTTATATCACCAATTGGTCCCCCTTTCGATATACCTTTTGCTAGGCCAATATACCGTACAAAATACCCGCCCTTACGTGAGGGAAACTATAGGTATTTAGAAAGATCAACAAAAATCACCCGCCCTTACGTGAGGGAGACTATAGGTGAGTTTTAGAGATCATACGATACGTGGAACATAAGCGATACTGAAAGGGAATCGCCTTGTTGATGGCACCTACCATAGAAGATTCTTCTCATGCGTGGGGCGTAACTTCCCCTAAACACTATGAAGAATACTTCGTCAGGATTTACGCCTAAACACAAGTGCGATAAAGGGTAGTGGATGGAGTAAAAAATGCAAAAATGGCGTACTTATTCCTCCCCGACGATTTATAGAGAACAAGCTCAGACGTCGTTGTAGCAGCTATATTAGGCGGCGGATACAGTAGCCAAATCACGACAGCTTTACCTGTAAGTGCTGGCCAGAGGTATCACAAATACCGAACGCTGCAGTGCAATAAATTGCACAGATGGGTTTTAATTATTCCGGGGACTTAGGGAGTGTTTTGATTTTAAGTTTTTAATGTTATAGTGCAAAAATGAAATATGCAACATACAACATAAAAAAAAATTGCCCACAAGAATAACCCACAAGGTGTCGGTCACAGCCGAAAATGCACCTTTTACAATTTGCCAAATTGCTATTTTTCGAAAAATTACTCACTATCCCCCTTTGATTTTTGAAAAAATATCCCCCCTTAAAAAACTTTCTTTAACAAAGCATTTTAATAATTATTATACTTTTAAAATTAAAATAAATAATTTTAATTTATATAGTTTTAAAACTTATAAAAAAATAAATTAAAAATTAAATTTTAATTTATAAAGTTTAAAAAACTATAAAAAATAAATTAAAATTAAAAATTTTAATTAAAAAATAATAATTAAAAAACACTTTGCAAAAAAAAATTATACCTTTGGGGGGAGTCGGCGGGATTTGAACCCCCGACTTGCAGGCTCCCTGAGCCTTACCGCACAGCTCACTGCCAAGTGAGCTAGCGGGCTGATCCGAAGGGATCAATGGACCTGCTCCTCTTTCAACCCCTCCTTCTGTCTCCTCCTCTGCAACGGCCTCCCGCAGCTACTTCCCGCCACTCACTGGCACTGCTCCCGACGTTTTCGAAAAAAAATTCCGCCGCTGCGTTCTGTTTATTTATTTATTTTTCGAGAACAATCCGTCGGTTTTCGTGGGGGGTGGTGTCCGTTCGACGTCGCAGCGCGATAAGCGCTGCGTTCGCGTCCGGGGGGGGTGGGGGAGTGCGCGACGCGAACGTTCGCGCAGGGGGCCGCCGGGGGGTTTATACCCCGTGGGAGCGGGAGCGGAAATTTAAATTTTTGCTTCCCGCGCTTGGGGGGAGGGGGGTACCTCGGGGAGCGCACGTGCAATGTGCGCGTCGCGCGGGGAGGGGAGGGGTGGGGGTCCCGGTTTGGGGAGGGGGCGGCGCACGCAGGGCTACGTCAGCCCTGCGTCGGACGCGTCGCACCTGCGTCCTGCGGGACGCGTCGCAGTGAGCGACGTCCCCTGCGACCTGCGTCCTCCAACGGGGACGCATCGCAGTGCGCGACGTCCCGTCGCTCGCGCGCGCGCACGGGGACTGCGTTGCGCGTGGGTGCCTGCGACGGACGTCCTCCAACAGGGGGGAGCGCGCTGCGTCCTCCCTCGGTCGCTTTTTTTTTTTTTTCGCTCTCCCTCGGCTGCTTTCACGCGACGTCACGGAAAAAAAATTAAAAACAATCCGCACGCACAGCAAAATTTTCCAGCATATACCGTCTTCCGCCTCCTCCCTCTACTCTGGCTCTGGTACCATGTCAAAATCAGGAACAGTATTGTATTGCATTGAATTTGATTAAATAATCAATTACACAGCCGGGAATAGCATCGGCGTAACTGAGCTTGTTAAGCAGTTGTAACCGAGCAACAACACTACGCTAAAGAAATCAAATACAGCCAAAGTAGTACGCTAACATTTACAACCCATAATATTTAGCAGTTCATTGTCCACTAATCCACACATGATAGTATTATTTGCTTTTGAGTCATTCTCAAATAGTTTCTTACCAGCAACATCGGTTGGAGAAGTGGTGGGTATTGTGTATCCACTATTTACTAAATCCCAAATGTTGTATCCCAAAGCACAAAGATACGTCTGCGAGTCTCTAAAATGTGTAATTAGTTTCGTCAAATAATGGTGCTTTGTTTGATGAGAAGCCTTCACCACCTGCCATTGTGTCACTTCCAATATCACCTTAGACGGTTAAGCCTGTTCAAGAACCTCGCTCTGATACCAATTGTTGAACTTAGCGTGACACTGAGAGGGGTGAATCAGTGTATATTAAAAAATTAATCCACCTATGAAATCAAATCAAAATAAACAATCACATAAACATGCATCACATAACACCAGATTTATAGTGGAAACCCAATGTGGGAAAACCACTGTGTCAATGGACTGTTTGGACTTCCATCCAAATCCATCCTCAAAAATTTTTGGTCTTTACAATATTTTTGCAGCACCAACTGCAGGGAATGGCACCAACCAACCCAAACTTTAGCAGCACTAACTGCAAGGAGCACCGACCCCTATTGTCAGCACCAACCTAACAAATTTAAAAAGCTTTGATAAAAGTATTAAATCTCATCAAAAGACCCTGAGTGGTCTAGCTCACAAATCTTCTCCTCTAAAATCTTCTGTCTAACATTTTCAATCTTCTCAACTCTACACATTGATTATCTTACACCTTGCATATTTTTTCAATCAAAATGCCAAAAAAAAAAATTCTTTACAACATGCACTGGTAGTCCTTTCTTCAAAAAACCCTCTTCTCCCTTTTCTTTTAAAACATATATATGTTTCACATTAAAAAATGCAACTCTTTTTTTTCAATTACACAAAAGTACCACTCAACCGTTACATTCTTAGAAACTGCCAAAAATGCCAAAAAGAGCTGATAGGGCTTTTTGTAACAGTCATAACTTCCTCCTCGAATTTTATGCTTCACATTAAAAAATGCAGCTCTTTTTTTTCAATTACACAAAAGTACCACTCAACCGTTACATTCTTAGAAATTGCCAAAAATGTCAGAAAGAGCTGAAAGAGATTTTTGTAACAGTCATAACTTCCTCCTCGAATTTTAAAATGGGCTAAAAATTAAAATATATATTCTTGGATAAACCGAGTACCTTCAGTTTAAATTTCAGATTTTAAATCTTCACGGATTATTCGCAGTACCTCCGACAAAGTGGCCTCTGATGCTGATTTTACACCTATCACAAACTGAAAAAAAGTTCTCTAGAGCCATTTTGCAACGCTCACCATTTCTTCTTGTAGACTCCGTTTGGGCTGTAATTTAAAACTTAAGCTCTCAGTATATCCAGCTACCGCTAGCAAAAATGTTGAGGTCCAATTCCTCACGGATTGCTTAATATTCCTCCCGCAAAGTGACCTCTGATGCAGATTTACACTTTCACATAAACTGGAAAAAGTGCTGCAGAGGCATTTTGAAACTGCTGACGTTTCTTCCTCGGGTCTTCGTTCTAGCTAAAATTTAAAATATAAGCTCTCTGTACATCAGAATACCTCCAGTAAAAATTTCAAGGTCTAACTCCTCATGGATTTATTAATATTCCTCCTGCAAAGTGGCCTCTAACACAAATTTTACAACTGTCCAACTAAGTGTAAAATTGTCCAACCAAGTATCGGCGATGCAAACGATCAATCCAAACATCGAGCTGACACCTCCAACACTATTCTAACACATTTCCCAGCATGCCAACATTCTTCGACCTGTCCGACCATGCACTGCAAGCAAGGAGCGCACCTTTTTGACAACTTTTGCTACTTTGACAACTTCTTGATGATTTTTACAAATTTGCATGAACAACTTGTAACAACTTCACCCAAACATCAAAAACATCCTCATAAGCATTGAACACCACTGTACATACTCCGAACAACCTTAGAACAATTGTCCACTGTATCAACCTGTCCATATGAGTGTTGACAACAATGACAATACTGTCGCTGCACCTTGCTCAACACAAAGGCTATCTCTTTCTCCTCTAGGTTGGCTAGGAATTTATGGATGATTACAAATTCTTCAAAATAACTTTCCCATGGGTAAATTGTGGAATGGACGCTAGCCCTTTTGTTCACTAGCCAACATTTGCAACTCCTCTTAATTTCAAAATAGGGGGAATAGTAATTTGCACCTAAGTCCTTCGTTATGTCTATCCTTTTAATTTGCTTCAATTCCTCAGCCCTTCTCTTAATGAGATCAAAATTCTGCCACAAGTCTCCCTAATTTTCCCTGTTGCTCCTAAAGAGGATGTCAAATTCCTTTTCTATAATTTCCTTCAGAAGGTCGATGAGGGCAGATTCTTTAACACTAGTGTCCACCATTCAAAAATGTTTCTAGAGATTTTTTTTGTTGAAAAAAGCAAAGTAAAAATAAAAAGACAAAAAAGAAAACAAAAGTTATTTTTCTAACTAAAAGTTTTTCTTCGAACTATTTTGCAAGTTGTAGGCCAAGTTGTCTCATTTCAATTAGGATTTTCACCTGGATGCCCACATGCAAACACTTGGTGATGAAGTCCAAGTCATGATGGAGCCCAAGTTCTACCAGTCCTCACCCAGTTCACCATAGGCAACGATACACCTCAAAGATATGCATGCCTTTTTCCATTGCTATGATGGTTGTTGGACTGACCTCATTTTAAATCTTGATTAAAGGTTTCAAGTTTTTTGGGTACCGGTGAAAGGATAATCCCTTTTTGAAGGCTATAAGATTTCATTGTATATCCTGTTTTATTTGGACTAGCTGAAGCTACGGAAGAGTTCATTGGATGTGGTTCTTTTTAGGGAAAATGATGTAAAAATGAAAAAGAAGTGATTCAGTTCATTAAAAATTATCTGATTTATATGGCTTAATCTAAGACACAAGCTTAAATGATATTTTTTAGTTTTTTTTAAAAACAAAGAAAAAGCAAAATTTCAAAATGAGGGCGTTTTCATGTCTTATTGGACATTTTGAGCTCATTTAGTTGTCATTGATGTCAACGTTAAAATTTGTCATTGATGCCAAAGTGAACACATGAAGTTGTCATTAATACCATGGAGTACATCATCATTAACACCAGGAAGCAATGCAAAGAGATGGAGAAAAATTAGCCAAATATGTTTTTAAAAGGGTTTTTGTTAAAACCATGGTGACACATTAAAAGGTTTTTTTATTAAAACCATAATGATAGTTTCTAACATTGTGATGGCAGAATTAAGGTTTTTAAACCAAGGTGGCGAAATTATTTTTCATCAACCCAGTGAAGTGCAAGTTACAATTTGATATTAACTCAAAGAGGGCTTTAATTTTTTATTAAAGTTTATAAATTATAATTTATACAAGCCGACGTCATCAAGTCGAATCATCCGTTGACATTGCATGCAAAGCAAATGAAGGGTATTTAAACCCTAAGACAAATATTAGCGAAGATAGAAAATGCAAATTAATATACAACAAAAAATCCAGAGCCTCCGAAATTTGCAAGTGGTGTATTGTCGAAGCAGGACAACGCATTGTAATCAGGGCAGCGCATCATGATCGAGGTAGCGCATGGTGTTCGAGCGAGGAACAAAGCAAAGGGAGAAGCACTCATAGTCTAGCTTGGCGCTAGATGTAGGAGAAGGCCAAAGGCTTTGAAGCCTTTGTGAAGAGGCTTAAGCTACCTTAGAGCTTAAGCTAAGCACGTGGAGCACTTAGCTCACACGGCTAGGAAGCCACAGCTAAGGTCCCAATCGAGGGAGAAGGTGTAGGGTTGAAACCTCGATAAACATGGAAGCTGGTTCACCAAAGGTTTTTATGATTTAAATTTTTATTTTTGCATACTACTAAGTTTTAGGAGGCATAAGGGAATATTTGTGATATTTGATCATTGTGCTAAGGTTTTAAGGGTGTTTGTAGAATTTGATTAATTGTGCAAAGGTTAGGGAGTTATAAGGTGATATTAATTTATTTACCTAAGTGGTAAATAGGTGCTTTATTAAGGTAAATATTATTTTACCTTAGGGGATAGAAATTAAGTTGGAATATCAATTTTGTGAAATTGAGAAATTGAAGGTGTGTTTTGAAAAGGAAATTTCTGTGAAGATATTATTATTAAATATTGCTATTGAGAAGGAGATATAAGGTGTATCATGAAATTGAGCTATTCTTGTATTTTGTGAAGTATAACCCTTGTTATCTAACCCTTGGCACTTGGAAAAGAAGAAGGTATTCTCTAAAGGCAGTTTTGAAGATCATCCTCCAATCAAGAAAAAGGTATGAGCATATTCTTCCATAGTTGAATTGATTGATTGGTTTTCTGGAAAATAAGTTTGGAGTTAAAAGGAATTGATTAGGTTTTCCTATTGAGTGTGTCGAGTGAATGCTTCAAGGTTTTCTGGAATAAAGAAGTGTTGCTAAAACCTTGTTTGATAAACATTGTTGTTGAAACCATTGGTTGTGTGAAGAACTTGAACTAGGGTCTGAAAAGAACATGTGAGAGTCGTTTTATAAGCATTGTTGTTGAAGTGAGTTGTTGAGCAAAGAAATTGAACTAGGGTCTGAAAAGAACATGAGTATCATTGTTATGTGAGAGTTGTTTTATAAGCATTGTTATTGAAGTGAGTTGTTGAGTAAAGAACTTGAACTAGGGTTTGAAAAGAACATGAGTATCATTGTTATGTGAGATTTGTTTTATAAGCATTGTTGTTGAGCAAAAAACTTGAACTAGGGTTTGAAAATAACATGAGTATCATTGTTATGTGAGATTTGTTGTTGAGCATTGTTTGAAATATTTTGAGTGAGTGATCATATGCTTGGACTAGGGTTTGTGAGCAAGGATTATTCCATTGAGTTATTGGTTGAGTAAAGTTGGTTGAGCCTAGTCAAGTGGATGCGTGAAGTGATTGTTCAAGTTCCATAAAATAAACTATTATATATTACGAATTGAGTTGAGAAAGTGATGGGCATTGAGTTGAATTTGAAGCATATTGAGTCTCTAACAATTCTTCTTATGTTTCTAAGAGAGTGATTGAAATAAATTGAGCATTGTGATTAGTATAGAGCATATTGAGTCTCTAACAATTCTCTTTATGTTTCTATGAGATTGGACAAGTTCTGTGTGGACTTGTTGAGCTGATTTGAGGTTGAGAAGACTTGTGGAAAAATTTAGTGTTAGATTTTGTGAAAGCTTACAATACAGATATTGAGCAAATTGGACAAGTTCTATGTGGACTTGTTGAGCAGATTAGACAAGTTCTGTGTGGACTTGTTGAGAAGATTTGAGCAAGTTTTGTGTGGACTTGTTGAGCAGATTGGACAAGTTCTGTGTGGACTTGTTGAGTATATTGGACAAGTTTTGTGTGGACTTGTTGAGAATATTGTACAAGTTGTGTGTGGAATTGTTGAGAAGATTGGAAAAGTTCTGTGTGGACTTGTTGAGTAGATTGGACAAGTTCTGTGTGGACTTGTTGAGCAGATTTGAGGACAAAGTTTGGTGCAGAATTGAGGATAGATTTATGCCAGACTAGAGATAGAGATTGAGCAGATTTGTGCTAGACCAAAGGACTGTGTTTAGTGTAGATTTGAGACAAAGCTTTGGAGGTGACATAGCAGAGAGGATAATAGTCTCCAGTGGATAGAGATCCATTAGCCAGGAAAGTGAGGATAGGTCTTCTAAGTGGGTACAAGAGTCTTAAGTGGAGAGAGATCCACAAGCCATTACAGTGGAGGTAGTAGTCTTCTAGAGGATCACCAACCAGAGAAGAGGAGTTCTCCTGTGGATAGAGATACACAAACTTTATTTAGGGGATTGGTGTCTCCTTTGGATAGAGATCCATAAACATTATAATACGGAAAGGATTCCCAAGAGATTGATTGGGAAAATTTTAGTGAAATATTTTCTCCGTGGAGTAGCTCACATTGGGTGAACCACGTAAATTGTGGTGTCTCTATTGTGTGTGGTGATTTATGCATTGCTTTGATTATTGATATTGATATTGCTATCTTTACATTGCATAATATTGATTAGAAAAGAAAAAGTAAAAAGTGGTCTTATATTGTTCACCCCCCTCTCAGTATAAGCTTTTATTCTTCAGGGTTCACCAAAGAATGTAGACCAAAAAATTTTGTACCCCTTTCTTTCAAGCTAATGGATCCACACCTTAAAGGGGGAGGAAAAATGATGTATCTACACCTCAGACGAGAAACACTTGAGTTGTGCTTTCCTTGGTGTTTGTTGACGAATCAGGTGGAGGTTCACCAGGAAACACTTTCTGTGGTGGTTTCCACGCATAGGTAATGGTGGGTGTTTGGTTGATTATTTGAAGCATACACCTAAAGTTTGGCTAAATGCAACTATTGCCTAGCTATATGCATTTCAAATTTTCATGAAAACAATTGTATATAGTTCTAGCTAAAAAGCTTATAAATTTAACTAAGATGCAAAGATTTATTCATGTGCACTAAAAACAAAAAAGTAGATTTTATGCTAACATGTGTATATATTTTTTCCTTTTATGTTTTTCATTTTGTGTTTTTTCCAAATAGTATGATAGATGCAAAATATAATACAACTAAATCTATGTTTTTTTTTACCTTTTCTTTGAGATTTTCAACTAATGCAATTGATGTAAAAACAATGCAACTAAGCTTTATGTTTCGTTGATCTTTTGTTTTGAATTTTTCAACTAGTATAATTGTAAAATAAAATGTAACTAAATCTATGTTTTTTATTTTTTCTTTCCTTTTTTGTTTTATGCAAATGCTTCCTAAACAGAAGAATATGAAATTAAAGTATGGAAAAACTAAGAAAAAGTAGATTTTAGATCCTTACCTAGTCTGGATGTTTGCTATTAGACACATTCAGATCTGATAAAGCGAATTTGGACCCATCTGAATCTGTACGGCAAATTCAGACCGCTCTGAATATGTTCAGAACCTGCAGTTTCATAATAATACACTAAAAATTATATTTAGGGGTGGGAGATCTGCTTAGGCCATAGCAGATCAGGATCTACAATAGTTATATCCCCTCGGTTTGTTATAGTAAACAATAGAAAAAGTAATGGATCTATAGATCTAATGCAAAACATACAATTTGGATAGAAGAAAAAATAATATCAGTAAATGTAGTAAAGTAGTAAAGCTGGTAGAAATTGAAATGTAAACATGAATCAATATGATAAACCTGAAGTCAAAATATTACCCCCAGCATAGATCTCTATGATTTTGGATATCTACAGCAAATTCAGATGGCTCTGAATACATTCAAACCTACAACAATTAAATCTATAAAACCTGTAGTGGTCAAATTAGAGCAATTTTAGATTTCATCAGCAAATTCGAATGCATCCAAATTCGTAAAAATCTGCAAAAATGATAAATTTATGCTAGAGATAAATCAAATCTAAATTACTCATTTCCATATCTAGTGTCTTCTAGAATGATGACCTAATGTCAAGATCTCCTCTAGAACCTGTAATAAAGCACAAGAAAGCCTATTCTCCATTTAGATTTTCTTATAAAATCATTATTAGGTTCATCTGGAGTTAACCTATGATATTTAACATCCAAGGTAGGTCGAGAAAAAAGGAAGGGCGACCAATATAGGTTAGGCTATTAGGGGAAATTTAGTAATTTCCAATTTGGACAAATTCATACGGATCTGAATTTACTAAAAGTTTGGATTTATCTAGATTGGAGGTAAAATCCAAGCAGTGCACTAAATTTAGGTGCATGTTTTATTTACCTAAATTCAAACTGCTTTGAATTTGTTGGAGTCACCCGAATTTAACAAAAAAAGGGAAAAGACAAGATTTGTGGTTTTAGCTAACACAAAAATTAAGGTAGGGGGCTGAAGGGTGAAAGGTACGTTGCTAGGGAGAAATAACATTTTACTAGGGAGTAGAAATTTTGTAATGTGTCAAAATTCCATGGCTATAGCTATTAATGTCATGACCAAGGAAACAATAGAATCCTTAGGAGTACACAAATTACAACCAACTTCTATAGTACTCCAACTTGCAGATAGGTCTACTATCAGGCCAAAAGGAAAACTAGAAGATGTTATAGTATCTATAAGTTCATGGGAATACCCTATAGACTTTGTAGTCTTACAACCCAAGAAGAAGTTAGGGGGACATCCCTTAATTCTAGGATGCCCATGGCTTGCAACAATTGATGCCTACATTAGCTGCAAATCCAAAAACATGACTATTTTTGATGGCAAGAACACTAAAGACCTTAGCCTATTTCTTGAATCAACATTAGATAGAGATTTTCCAAAATAACTATGGTATGATTTCCCTCATGATTTGGATGATATCCAAACCTTATCAATCAATGTTCTGAGTGAACACCTACAATAAGAAATTGAGGGACCATTATCATTGCTACTAGGAGATCAACAAGAAGATCAAGGTCAAGATAATAGTTGTTTATCTAAATCTACTATGGTCATTAATGAAGCAAGCACAAGTCAATCTCAACAATTGGTACCATACGACTATCACCTAAATGTTCTTGAACATGAAATGATGGGGATAGATGCAAATACTAAAAGTTGCAAATAAATAGATATCACACCAGGAAGGACTTTGAATATTAGTAATGAGCTTACAAGCATACAGGAATCACAACTGATAGATGTGCTTAAGAAGCATCAACTAGCATTTGCATGGAACTATGAGGACATGAAAGGAATACACCCAAACATTTGTATCCATCACATATTTATTCAAGAAGGTTGCCACCCAATAAGACAACCCCAAAGAAGGTTGAATCCAGCTATGAAAGATGTAGTTTAGGAAGAAATCATTAAACTCTTAAATGCAGGATTTATATATCCAATTTCTGATAGCCAATGGGTATCACCATTAGTAATAGTCCCTAAAAAGAATGGTAAATGGAGGATTTGTGTGGATTACAAGGAATTGAATAAAGTGACAAAGAAGGACTATTTCCCCTTACCATTCATTGATCAAGTTCTTGATACCTTGGTTGGGAAGAAATACTTTTGTTTTTTGGATGGCTTTAGTGGGTATAATCAGGTTTCAATAGTTGAAGAAGATCAGGAAAATATAACTTTCACATGTCCTGTAGGAACCTATGCTTATAAAGTCTTACCTTTTGGATTATGCAATGCACCTGCCACTTTTCAAAGGGTTGTTTTAGCTATTTTTGCTGATTTGATTAATGAATGTGTAGAAGTCTATATGGACGACTTCACAGTCTATGGTAACACCTTTGAAGAAACTCTATCAAGATTACAAAAGGTTCTGGTTAGATGCCAAGAACAAAACCTCTCTTTGAGTCATGAGAAGTGTTTCATGATGATGAGAGGAGGCATTATTTTAGGACATTACATATCAGAGGAAGGTGTTAAAGTAGATCCTACAAAAATTCAAGTTATCCAATCCCTCCAACCTCCAAAAACACAAACAGAGGTAAGAAGTTTCTTAGGACATGCAGGATACTACCATAGATTCATTAAATATTTCAGCAAAGTTGCCTCTCCTATGCTTAAGCTCTTAACCAAAGAAAGTGAATTTAATTGGACTAAAGCATGTCAAGAAGCCTTCAAAATTATAAAGAATAAATTGACTACTGCTCCAATCCTGAGGGGACCAAATTGGGAATTACCCTTTCATATACATTGTGATGCTTCAGGATATGCAATAGGGGTAGTACTACAATAGATAGAGAAAAAAATACCTTATGCTATCTATTATGTGAGTAAAAATTTGCATGGGGCTGAACTTAATTACATAGTTACTAAAAAATAGTTCTTAGTTGTAGTCCATGCTATTAATAAATTCAAACATTACATAACAGGGTATGAAGTATTTGTTCACACTGATCACTCTGCCATAAGATACTTAATGAATAAAGCTACAGTAGGAGGTAGAGTGGTTAGGTGGCTTCTCTTATTGCAAGAATTTAATGTCACAATTATAGACAAAGTAGGCAAGGATAATGTCATTGCAGATCATTTATCTCGTATGCAAATATTTGATGATGATGAGTTAATTCCTGATAATTTCTCGGATGAACATTTGTTTGCTCTCTCTATTTTCACTCCTTGGTATGTTGATATTGTAAATTATTTAGTAACAGGAAAAATACCTCAGAATTTTACACCGCATGAGCATAGAAAACTAATACATCAGAGTGCCCCTTATATGTGGATTAATGGAGTCTTGTTTAAATCTTGCCCTGACCAAGTAATTAGGAGATGTGTGCAAGAAGAAGATGTATATGACATCATTCGGGCAACACATGAAGAACCTTGTGGAGGCCATTATGCCACCCAAAGAATAATCAGTAAAATGCTTCAAACCGGTTACTTTTGGCCTACTATGAATAAATATGCCTATAAATTTGTTGATAGATGTGATGCTTGTCAAAGGGCTAGTAAACCTACACCTTCAATGGAAATGCCTTTGGTACCACAAATAATGTTTGAACCATTCGAGAAATGGGGAATTGATTTTGTTGGACCAATAGACCCTCCAAGTGCAGGTAATAAACACATACTTGTGTGTACAGATTATGTCACCAAGTGGGCTGAAGTAAAAGCCTTACCATGAGCACAAGCTGAACCTGTAGCTGATTTTCTTTATGAAAACATCATGCAACACTTTGGAGCACCTAGAGAACTAGTTTCGGATCATGGATCCCAATTTATCTCCAAAGTAATCAAACATTTTGTTGAAATCTATCAAATAAAACACAAGAAAACTTCACCATATCACCCTCAAGCTAATGGACAAGTAGAAGTTACAAATAGAGAACTTGAAAATATCATTACAAAAATTGTAGCTGTTAATAGGGTTGATTGGGCAGAAATATTAAAAGAAGTTGTATGGGCATATAATACAACTTGGAAAACTACCACAGGATTGTCACCTTATGAAATGGTCTATGGCAAGCAAGCTATTATGCCTATTGAATTTGAGATAGAAACTCTTCGCACAATGGTACAACTTGACATGAACTTGGATCAAGCACAAAAAGCTAGATTGGAAAAGTTAAATATTCTAGATGAAATAAGACTAGAGGTATTACACATGACTGAATTAACTCAACAACAAAGAAATAAATGGCATGATAAACACATTGTACCACGAACATTTCAATCAGGATATTGGGCCTTGTTATTTGACTCCCGCTACCAAGATTTTCAAGGTAAGTTAAGGACAAGATGGCTAGGACCCTATGAGATTGAAGAAATGTTTGGAAATGGTATAGTTAAACTTAAGCCTATAGATGATTCAACAAGAAGATTACTAGTAAATGGGCATAGGCTTAAACTCTACAAGAAGCCATTATCTAAAGAAGAATTCATACACCATCTCAAGCAATAGGTTGATTTGCAGTGCATTTCTAAACTGCAATCAACCATTATTGAATGACAACTTCTCTTTCTCTAAAAAATAAAAATATATATATATATAAATAATAATATATATATATATACTAATAAGAATAAAAATAAAATAAATAAATGTATTATACACCACTTGGAAAAAGAAAAAGAAGATTATCATGAAAAATCACTCTCTAAATATACTTCCTTTGTTTCATGATGGAGTTCCAATATCTATAATATTTTCATCTTATTTTTCATCAATCTTCAGTCTCAATATTATTTCAAAAATCTCCAAAGGAGACACCTCTTCTAGTTAAATCAGTTTGAAAACTTGTAGGGAAATTACTGCCACATCTTGCATAACACTTTGTTTGCTAAAAAAAATCTAGGTGTTTTCAACCACTCAACCACCACTAGTGTTTTAAGAAAATCTCCATTGAAAATCAAACAATCCTTAGGTGCCATAAGTTGTTCTTGGTCAATCAAGTTTCCTCTTGGACTACGCACATTATAAAAAATAAAAATATTGTGAAGTTTAGGAAAGAATAACTCATGAAGTTACTATTGCCATAAAGTGAATGGTTTCCCCTACTTATCCAATTATGTGCATGGTCTAGAAAGCTAAAGAATTGGCAAAAGGACAAGCTCCCCCTTCACCCTTGAAAAAAAATTCCTTGCTCTTCCTCAAAATGAGCAAGTACCCCAAAAAGCAATAAAAATCCCCTTGCTCTTCTTCAAAATGAGCAAGTATCCCAAATAAAATCCAATAAAATAAGGGAAAGGAGCTTGAATCCCTGGAATTATTAGTATTTCAAAAACCATGGGGTGATCCTCATTACAACAATGGGTTGAATGAAACCCGCCTGGCAATAAGGTATCCTTACATGTGGTGCCAAGTCTGTCACATTAGCGACCTTATTTTGTATAGATCTATGGATGCTCATGGATAAGCTAGCTTGTTGGCATAAGTGACCAATGGATTAGTCGATCCTTACTCATAATGAGAAATGAACATTCATTGCACACACAATTGGTCCTTGAGATGCTTGAAACCACTAGGACAACCTTAGCATCATATCGATTTGTGAGATGAATAGATGAATTTGTTTAAGATCACTAGGATGTTTGAGTCTTTGTAAAACAACTCTAGATCATTTATACCTAAGGTAAACAAAAGTCATAAGCTTCCATTCCATACCACCATCACATTGCCACACATATATCATAGTCCATTTCATCCTACAAAAATGTGGCTCGAATTCCCAAAGCCTTAATATTCACTTGTAGGGACAAAGTAGTAAGGATAGGGTTACAATTCCCATCAGGACTTTGATAGAGTGGTTGGGAATCCAATTCCCCAAAGCTTTGCACCCCTATAAGAGTAGCAAATAGATGCATATTTCTATAGAAAAAGGCCATCAAGATGATACCAGAATCACTATCCTATTTTTCTCTTCCAAAACAAGTTTTGAAAGCACCTAAGCCTTTGATGAAGATCTATTTTGCAAATATTGATGACTGATATCAAGTTTAAATCCATTATTTTTCTCTCACATGGAACTCCTTAATGAAATTAAAGAAAGAAATACAAGAAAATAACATCCCTAGGGCATTGGAAGGAATTGTTAACAAGACCATGGGATCATTTATTTAGAAGCCAAGAAGGTAAGTACATTTTGCAAAAAGGTTTATTATTCTACAAGCCTATTTAATGGCTTGACTTGCATAAATAATACATAAGTAAATCCCCCATATCCTTAATTAAATAAATAAAACAAATTATTATATATATAATATTTGCCATAATATAAATTTTTACAAAATAAAACCCTTTCTATCATGTTTTGGCTATATAGCCAAAAATATAGTTTGGGGGAGGTAAGTAAAAGATTCATTTAAAATTCATGATATAGTTTGGGGGGAGAAAAAGAAAAAAAATGAATGAGGAATCAGGTAAAGTATTCTTTCAACTCTATAATTAAGTTTCTGTAGATAGTTTATGTAGATATTTTTTGTAGATATTTTCTATAGATATTTTATGTAGACATTTTTATAGATATTTTTGTAGATATTTTTTATAGATATTTTCTATAGATAGTTTTTGTAGACATTTTTTGTAGATATTTTTCATAGACAATTTTGTAGCACATTTCATAAAAAATTTCTAAGTGTTAACGCTCATATTTGCGCAAAATAAGATGACACGTGTCAACGCATAATCATACAAGGTAATTATTAAAAATTATTTATACAAGGGCTTTTGAAGAAAAAAGGTAAATTCGTATGAATATTTAAAAATTTACCGTAAACACCATGATGCGAACATTTTTCAAACCTATGAATCATGACACAAAAATTAAAATACGAAAATAATGCACAATAGAATGGGATGACCAAGAATTGACTTTGGGAATCATGCATAGAAGGTTCGGTTTAATGAGTTGAACACTCTAACCTTTGCATGAAGACAAGCTGGAAGTTACACTTAGAGCATAAAGGATGATGTGCATATTTATGATTGGTCGAAATTACATGTTATAATTAAATCATTTTGGGGAGAAAGGTAAAGCATGGATCAAATACCACCAATTCATGGAAATAATTACGTGGATATTTGACCAAGAGGTAAATAAAAAATAGGGTATTATATGGAGATTATAAAATTTAAAATTTAAAATATGGTAAAAAGTGTTATGAAGAAGTCAACATAGGATAGGTAAAGAAAGTACATGTGATTAGGCATGACAATAGATTTCGAATGAAGAAGTTACACATGTATAAATCAAAAGGAAATTAAGATTAGGGGTTTTAAGTTTTATTAATAAAATATAATTTCCTTTCGAAGCTGAGAAATACAATGTGAACATTGGACTTATTAATTTCATTATTTTACTCCCATGCAAGGTGGTGGGAAAGCATCATGCCAAAATATGAAATGTGCAAGAGAAGTCGACCACCTCATGGCCCTAGTATCGATTATCGACACTTGGCCATATGGACCAATGAGATAATATGCCATGGATCATGATTCTCAACCATTGATTAGGAGGAAATGGAGGGCCATGATCTAGTTTGATTAAATTCACATGACTTGGAAAAAATTTCCTTGCAAGCTAGCACCTGACCACCATGCATGAAGAAGGGTGATCATCGACACTTGGCCACATGAAGTGAATAAGAAGGAGCATCATAGATCAGAGTTATGAGTTATTGATCGAGAAAAATGAAGGGCTAAGATTTACCCATGTTTTGAACTACATGATAAACCTAAAAATGAAAATTAACCCTAATATTTTTGTAGCACGAGCTGCAACTACGAAGGATAATGCTCTACATGGTCGAAAGAAAAAACCACCACGATCAAGAAATGAAACCATTGTGCAACAGAAGGAAATTACTATGGAGGATGAAGATCGAAGGAGAATTGTAGATGAAATACAATGAAGGAATAAACAAAGTTGACGATGATGTAAAAATAAGCGAAGATGGGTAGGTAAGGTGGCAAACCCATTTTGAAATAAGAAATATTTTTTTTACAGAAGATATTTTATAAAATAAAAGTTGTAGAATACATAAAAATATATCTTCTTTAATCATTTTGCTATAAATAAAGGAAACCCTCTGATTAATCATGCAAAAAAAAATACATATATAATAATGCATTCAAAAATTTGATGTTATGTTTTTTTGCATGGGTTAAAAGATACAAATATACATAGGAATTTATTTTTGTCTTATATGCATGTAAATATTTTATCAAATTCATTTACAGGTTTTCCTCTCAGCTAAGTAACTCCATGATAAAATTCTAAGCAAAGGTTGAAGCATATTCCAAACTACCTTACCTATCTTCCACTAAAACCCTACCCTATCCATTAAATTGATCATTATACCTAGAACTACCTTCCATAAATGAAGTGAACCCTCATCTATCCATACCTAGAACCCTAGTGATGTCATGAAGAAGTTATTCCAAGAGGCGCATTGGTGGGATGCCCTAACAAAATTCCAAGGGCATGACCAGGGCGTGGCAAAGTAGTTCATCATGAACTACAATCCCATGACCATGGTGACCCATGTAGGTGAAATCCAAATTAAAGTCACCACCAACCTAATATCCAAAGTTCTAAGCCTTTCTGAAGTCAGTCAACACTATTATAAATCTACCTACAAGGGGGTAAATCATATGGTCAAAAGGTTTGGGGAAATATGCACTGTAACCCGAGACAGAGATGGGTGGATAAAAGGTGTAGCTACTTCCTCGCTCCCTATAAAATGGTAGGAGGTAGATACAATCCTAATGAAGTTTTTTAAGTTGGAAGGGAGATTGTCCAATTGTGGGGGTTACCACCTCAAGATGATGCTAAATTTAAAATACCCTAGGCATGAGGATTATATAATAAACCTCCCATACTTCCTCTACCACTCAGTTAAAGCCATAGTCACTCGAGTCCAACCTAAAAATTCCAAAGACAATCCCAAGTTTCACTTAATCACCCATCATGGGTTGATAAAATTGATAGTCTTACATAAAGCATTTGAAACTAGGATTCCATGGGATACTGTAGTAGAAGAAGCTAACCTATCCATTCATTCTGAGTCGAGTGAGTCAAAATCTACTGGGGATAGTGTGTTTGAGGAAAATTTTGAGTCTGAGAGTCAGGAGGAGGAAGAATCCCCTATGCACAAATGCCCTACCCATTCCAAGCCATCCAAACCCTCTCGGCCTACAAGGAAGACTAGACATGAGAAATACATTCCAAAAAATTAGGAAATAGGAGAGATGTCCAACCCAAAAATAAACCCACTTACATTAGATCCATCCATAGAAATTCTTGGGCAAATCCAAATGCAATAAACTATGTTGCATATCAAGCTGGATAGACTCAGGAATGAGTTTACCGAGCATGTCACCCTAGTGAGACATGCCCTTACTCTCCAGCTTGACATCCTCAAGTAGATCTCTATGGATAGGGTGGTGAAATAGGTTGACCTAGTCATCCAACCGATAATTATCGGTACCTCTCCCAATAAAAGCTCCATGTCTGGTAAAAATCCAAAGAAATCGATGAATTTTAGCAAGGTTATTGACTTCACCAGAGTACTTGAAGAAGATAGCTCGATTCCATTTTCCGAATTGTTTCAATAGAACCATCCTCAAAGATCAGAACCATCCATCGAAATAGGGATGCCTCAAACAAGATTATCCCTTAATGTTGGGATGCCCCATGATATAGACGCAATAATCAATCATATCGTTGAAGTAGTCGAACCTCCTCCTCCTCTAGAAAAATAGGATGCATAGTATGAGTCATAGGATGGAGGATCTATAGAAGTCGAGCATGTGAAAACAATATCTGTTGAATTACCACTTGATCCCAAGGAGGCCAAAGAATAGGTGCAGAAGGTGAAGCGAGAGAAGAATTTTCCAGCAAAGAGACCAAAACCTACACGGGTTTCATCCCGACTTAGATCTAAAGTCAAACAATTCATAACAGAACTTTGATGAACTTGCATAATTATGCTTATAAACTTTATTTGATTTTCATGATGATATTTGATTAATTGTAGAAGTTTTTAGCATTTTATCTTTATATCTGCAGTATTTTCCTATTGCATATCTGAAAATAGTTATCATCTTCATGTTGCAGTATGTTATTTCATATTTTAGCAGACTTATTTTCATAAATGAATGCAAATAATTCATGTAAATTACAGTTCCTTGTTGATAAGAATTGTCAAGTGAATTCTGAAAACAATTATAGTGTCTTACTTTATATCTATGAAATTATTTACGTAACATTGTAATATTCTATTTTATGTCTGCAAAACTGTTGAAGTGATTAAACATCTGCTGCAAATTTTTTATTGGACATACTGTAATTTTAATCTGTATGCATGAGGACATGCATCTCCTTCAGTTTGGGGGAATGATGAGTGTTAAAACAACATGTATTTTATGCAAGTTTAATCCATTTTCTGTCTGTAAATTTATGAAAATAAATGTATTTTGATGATCATTTTGTCTTGATTGTATGATTTATGAATGAATTTGATCCATAATGATAAAAATGATTTATGCTTGTGTTTTACGCAAAAGTGTGCAAGTTTCTGTGTGTTTTGGTAGGAGAACATTGTAGGAGCTTCGCAAGAGAATGATGCAGCAAGGCACGAACTAGATGACAAGCATGGATAGACTAACTATGAGGATGATGTGCTAAGGAGACTCATGGATGAACGCTATAGAAAGGTGCTATGAAATATAGCTACAAAAAGTTGTTACAGAAAGCGTCTACTGAAAGGCATTACAGAAAGAATATTGACCAAGTCAAACCATCCAATGCATTGTTGTGCCACGTCCAGTGACAACGTAGCATCATTACGAGGCATATATAGTCAGCATAGTTGATTGACATGTTGGCATTATGCACGAGATTTTATATTTATTAAAGTTGTTATAAAGTTATTATAAAGTTGTAAGATTATTACGTTGTTAAGATGTTTAGATTCTGACGCAAGCCTATTTTATCTCTTCCTAAAATAAAGGATAAATAGTTGTATTGCTGCATCATTAGATTATTTAAATTAAGAACTTTTGTTATGTTAGTTCGTCAGTTTACCACTTGGACCATCATGATTGTGATAAAGTCCAAGGTGGTTACAAAATAGTATTAGTTTAGATTATTATTGTTAAAAGGTTAGTAGTCGCATCATCAAGCCGATAAGACACATGGCAAAATATGTGGAGGAATTTCATTAAGAATGTCCAAGCGACATTATAAAATACAAGAGAGACCTTTGAAAAGGTCTAATGGTGGAATGTCTAATAGTGGAATGTCGAATGTATAATGTTCAAATATTTTGTATACAATTTTTGCTATTCTAAAGGCTTGATGTTCGAAGATCCTATACATTTGAATTTTCAGCAATAAAGCAGCAACACTTTTCATCATGTATTTGGTAACTATGTCATTTATTTCATTATGATGTATTTGCTTATGTAGTCTTTATTGTATTTTCTTGCATCCATGAATTAGAATAATGTTAGTAGTATTAATGCACATTAGTTACTGAAGTAAAATAGTTTAGGGGAGAAAGATTTACACTGTCCTCTAGGAGGCAGGGCCCACTCCTACAGCCAGTCCCTATTCTCTCGCCCCTAAAATAGGTTAGGATTAGTTAGTACATAGAATTAACTTTAAATTATCAATTAAATTAAATTGCATCACTTTAGACTATAAGGTAAAAATAGATAGTTAAATCAATAGGTTGCACGTGGATCCACATCAACAAATATAAAAAGCATTTAATTAGTATAAATCATAAAATTGCATTTTATTTTAATTCAACATAATTTCTTTTCTGTAACCTTTATTATTTTTTGCAAACCTGAAACTAAGAAAAACATAATTAAGTCTAAGATTAATCATTGTGGTATAATCTATATTGGATTACTGCTCTTTAAATCGTTCACCCTGGATTGATAAATAAGTGTAGAGTTTATAGCTAGATAAGTTGTTACAGGTACGACCATCCCGAGGTGGAGCAACTGTGATTGCTGACCGCCCTGGGGTAGGGCGGCCTTTGGAGGTCATCTCTTGTTGGGATGGTCTAGGTTGTAAAGGAGAAATATTCCCTTTTAGAGTGATGAAAATCACTGTTAAGCCCTGAGGCTGCCCAAGGTGGGTTATATGGCCTTAAAAAGATGTCCATATATGTGATCTTCTCAATATGACGTGTTTTAGGTGTCTACAAATGCCCCTTTTTGGGATACATTGTGTGAAAATACAACACATATCAAAAATAGATAACCTAGAGTTAAATGGAGGGTTGATTGTGTTTATTGATCTGATAAATATTAAATGCCCCAATCATGGAAAGAGCATGCATATTTGAATCATTGTTTTTGACAAATTGAAGAATGTAACTCGAGTAAACCTTTCAGTCGAGAAACATAGACGATCTACAAGGCTTGAAACATACTTGATCTTGGTAGAATTTTTAGCCATAGGCAAACAACTGAATCTATGCCTTCATGATTCAAGAATACCAAGTGTTCATTTGATTAAAAATTTTGTGTATTGTCTTCCCCAAGCAAAAAAGGCATGATTGTCTTGGAAAATGATTCTTGTATGAATGCAATTTGTAAAATTAAGTCTTTGATTATTAACTTTGATTATGAATGTTGTGATTCTTGACTACCCTCTCAAGCGACGAGTCAATGAATAGATGGAAAGTGATGAAAGCGAGGAGTCACTTGACCAAGATGACTTATTTTGGGTTCACAAGGCTATTGAAGCTATGTGGAATGATTTTTACCAAAGGGATTGATGCACCTTTGGAACCTTTTAGAATCATTTTGACTAAAGGGATTGATGTACCTTTGGAGCCTTTATGAAGCGATTGGAAATAGCGAGGCAAAGGGTGCAACCTTTTTAACCTAGTAATATATTAGTGGATTGATTGAATGCAAGGTAAAGGGAATAACCTTTTGAACCTAGTTGTTGACTTGTTAAGTGATTAAATGCGAGGTAAAGGGTGTAACATTTTGAACCTAGCAGTTTGATGTTTTGATTGATGATTTGATTTGAAGTAGAATTTTTATTGAGAAGGTGTGCTACCTGGGTTAACCCCATGTTGCCTCGATGGGCTGATTGATTTTTGGTATGAAAATGATCGAAGGATTTGGAGTACCTTTGGAGATTTTTCAAATTTATTTGACCAAAGGTGTAGGTATTTTTGGGGCTTTTTGAAATTAAAAAAAGAAATTAAACATCTTTGCAACCTATAGAAATTGATTTGACCAAAGAAATTAGGTATCTTTGGAGACTTTTGAAAATGACCAAAGGGATTAACCATCTTTGGAAAATTTTGAAATTGATGTGACCAAAGGGATTAATGTACCTTTGGAGCTTTTTAAAATTGATTTGGCCAAAAGGAATTAGGCATCTTTGGAGCTTTTTGATTAGGATGGACCGTTAGGTGTTGTTGAATGCCCAAATTGATGTTAATGATGCTTACAACATACTTGTAACTTTTGTTATTTTGAGACCATCATGGGGTAGGATGGTTGCATTTTGTAAATCCTAGAGCTACCTCGGGGTAGGATGGTTGCACCAAAATGCGACCACCCCATAGAGGGACGATATTAGAATTTGGAAATTATAAAAGCAATTTTTGTAAATTTTTGACATTATTTGCATAGCTTGTAGTAAGAGAAAAGGAGAGGTGAGGAAGAGGAGAGCATTTTGTAACATGAAGTGCTACCAAAAACTCAAACTACTATTGTGATGGATCAACTCGAGGTGTCTACGAGCAGAGGAGTTAGATAGAGGAAGGTAGATGCTTGATTCCCTCATTGTGAATTTGCAATCAAAATAAATCTTATTAAGTAATTGGGTAAATGAACCTCACTAAACTATTGGAAATGAACTTCATCTTAGATTAGGATTGTAGATTAGTCTAGTTTAGGTGTATATTTGAGTATTTTTGTTTAAATTTTTGAAATTTTGCATGGGGTGGGACCCTTGTTTTGATGCCACTGCGAGGCCATCCTAGGAAGGGATGGTTCCCATTTGGCAATTTGGGGGTCGTCCTAGGGTGGGTGGCCTCGTTTGAAATCCAACGGTAAAAATTATAGCCATTGGGGTGGTTGTCCCAAGGTGAGGCGGTCGCACCTACAGATCGTCTCAACCTGGAACAGTTGCAAATTATTGAGTTTTGATTGAAATTTTTGCAACCTTTTTTTTGGATTGTTTGTTGATTTTTGTGTTTTTTGGGCTTCCATTTTTTAAGGCATGTCATAGAATATGTACCCTATTTGAGGAATTATAGGATGAGTTCACGGATGATGAGTGGGTGTGGCTTGGGGCAATTGGCCTTAAGCAGGTGACTCACCTACCGAAAGTGAGGTTAGATCAGACCTATCTAATGGCCTTGGATGATCATTGGGATAGCAAGACCAACACTTTCCACCTCCCGATCGATGAGATGATGGTCACCTTGGAGGATGTGTACTATATATTTCATGTTTTTATTGAGGGATGCCCAATCATCTCAACTCCTTTTTTACAATAGGAGAGAGTACTACAAAGGATATTTGGAGCTTAGGTATAGGTTGTGCAGTAGTGCATGCATCATGGCGAGGTGTTGATCGGAGCTTGGTATGATGCATAGGTGTTCAACAAGAGGCATGTACTGTTGATGTATGATATATCAAACATTCTACTACCTGATTCTTTAGAAGTGAGGTTCACATGGAACCTCCTAGAAATGGTATAGGACCTCATCAAGTGTGATGTGTGGTAGCCACTAATCATGGCATGGGGGAGCACCCTACTTGCTCATCTATATGATGAGGTGGTATATGAGATCCAACATCGAGGTGGACATGGATTGGGCTGCAATCTCCTTCTTCAAGTTTAGGGATGGGAGCATATCCAGGTGTACTGACTAGGGGAATTGCTAGTATCTCTAGCAGATATGGATGATACCTATATCATATATGTGATTTGGTGGAGGTGATCCCAGGAGACATGGCAGAGCCATCCTCATGTAGGCAGTTTAGCAAAATATGCAGGATCTCTTGAGGGACTGAGACCAGATCACATTATTTGGGGATATTATATGGATTGTCCTCCATGGAAAGAGGTAGCAATATATCTAGGGCATGTGAGATGTGGATGATGGCTCATTGGTTAGCATGACATAGAGTAGGAGTACTTTCAATACTCTCACATTACTCGATAGTTTAAGATACATCAAGGTTTTCCTTAGGAGTATGTTATCTACCATCATCGAGGGGATGAGGTACGACTAGAGTGGCCTCGAGTGGAGCTTTTAATGGATGAGGAGGACTTGGATATAGCAAAGCTAGGTTTGTAGTATCTAGGTACCACCATCGAGTATGATACATGGTGGGTGACTCGATTATGGTAGGGAGATGGGTTGATGGGCAAGCTTGCTAAGGTGGTAGTGAAGGAGGGAGTGGATGAGGTTGGGTGATGGAAGTGGGGACAACCCATAGAGGGGGTATAGGAGCCATAGGAGGAGGGTGATAATGATGAGGATCCTACAAATGAGGTGGCTTAGTTGAGGGTATAGGTGCAGATTCTATAGGGTTGGTTGGTGGAGCGAGAGACTATCCTTATGATAGTACATAGTCAAATCAATAGGGGGTAGAAGTAGTGGAGGGGATTATTTAAGGAGAGGAATCTTCTCAAGGTCTAGGTGGGCACTACCCAAGAAGATATAGAGAGGGTGATGACATAGCGAGATACTCTACAAGCACAGATGGTTTCCAGGATAGTAGAGAGATATGCTAGGACAACAAAGCTAGATGCTTTGCAGGTTTAGTTGGCAGTTGTAACTGTAGGATAGGGGTAGGTTGGTAAAGGTGGGTAGGCTTCTTAGGATATAGTGGATGTGGTAGGATTATAGGTGGAGGTGGCTAGATTACAAGCTTTATTTGGCCAATGATGCTCGGTGTCAATCTGATGGAGCTTATATCTTGCAGTTGGAGGATTAGGTAGCTCTACTTGGTGGTGATTTACCTGAGAGATCTTCAATAGGGAGAAGTCAGGATAGTCATCAACCAGATAGTCATAGGTTATCAGCGAGGCCCAATCATAGGTCATCAGCTAGACCAGAGATATTAGTGGCTAGTGGATTAGGGCAACATCAGAGAGACATGAGAGATGGTAGGGGTGACTCTAGGGGTGCAGGCCTTGTATGAGTTAGATCTATGCATTGATCTCTTTTTGGGTGTAAGGTTTGAGGACCTACACGATTGAATCCTGCAGGTATTTTATACCCTTATGTATCAGATATTACCATATATATGTATGATATCTTCATTTATGACTCATCATGTGTTATTTTGTTATGATTTATGTGTTATGGGTTATGGATGCATTGATGGATGTAATGCCTAGATGACATATGTATGGGTGCATAGATGTATGTATGCTTAGATATATGTATGTATAGATGTGATATCTGATGTTAGATGGATGATTTAGATTTGTTCATTTGATTATGAATTTAATTCATGTTATTGATATGAAAAATATAATGTGTGTGATATGCATTAATTTTATATGGATGTTCTAATGTAGATTATGGATTTATGTTTTAATTGCTTAAAACATAATAAATGAATCTAACTATGTTTAACAAACTAATGGTAGACACCAAAAAATATATAGAAATCATGAATTAAAGTGTTAACCTTATCACAAAAGATATACATTTGTATGTGATATGTAGGGGTTTTTCCTATAAGCTTTTGCAAACTAAAATGTGTGTATAAAATAGTCAGTGGCCATCTAAATATTATTATTGATATTCATCTAGTATCTATCCTATATTATGAGGACCTCTTAATAAGCAAAAGCTCATAAGAAAAATTGTAAATGATGATGAGACAATTAGGTGCTATGAGGGGATTTTGAGATTTTTTGTGAGACTCAGACACCCTAGTTGATTAATCAAAAGTTGTATACTAACTACACAAGTCTCCTGAAAGATATAATTCTATTAAGAAGACCTAGATATTCAATATCCCTATATGTGCAAAGTGAATGTATTAGTTGATGCATTAGATCACCTCATTTCCAAGCAGGTTTCATGCAATCCATTTTTGTAATGAGGATCATCGTATGGTCATCATAATCCTGATTTTAGACATAGTTAGATCAGACTACTAGGCAGTTCTAGCCACCACAATCTAGCTCAACCATAAGCCAACATTGGTTTGTACAAAAGAAGGTTGCTAATGTGATAGACATATCACCATGCATAAGGCTACTCCATTGCCAGGCAGGTTTCATTCAACCCATTTTTGTAATGGATATTGCCCCATGGCTTGTGAATAGCTTAGGATTCTAGGAATTCAAGCTCTTTATCCCCTTATTTTCTTTTTATTATTTGGGAAACTTGCTCATTATTAGTGATGAAAATCACTTTTGTTTTTGGAGTAAGATATTTGTTTAGTGATGAAAATTATTGTTTCTTTTGTTTTGTTTTTGGAACTTGCTCGTTTTGTGGAAGAGCAAGGGGGATTGCTTGGGTAGGGGGAAGCTTATCCTTTTGTCAATTCTCAGCATTCTAGACCATGCACATAATAATATGAGCAAGGGGAACCTTTCTCTTAAGGTGGCAAGGACTACGTTGTAGTATCATCCTTCCTTGTTCAAACTTGGATCATAATGTGTAAAATTGTGTTGGAATTTTGAGATATGCAAGGTACTATCAAAGCAAGACCTTACTTTCTAAAATCCAAGATAGCTTTCTATAAAATCTAAAAATATAACTAGGTATGGTTGACTAACCAAAAACCCTAGTGAATACCCTATATCAACTCATTAATTGTGTTGAAAAACATAGTTACTCACAAGGGGAATGTGGATGATAATGATATGTGGGATGTAAGGGTTTTCCCTATAAGCTTTTGTAAACTAAAAGGTGTGCATAAAATAGCCAGTGGTCATCTAAACATCATTGTTGATATTTATTTGGTATCTAACCTATCTTATGAGGACCTCTTAATAAGCAAAAGCTCATAAAGAAAACTATGAATGTTGATGATGAATAAGGTTGACTTGAGATTCATGACTGGAATACAAACATGGTGTCATTCGAAAGAATGTAAATACAACTTGTCCTAATGTAAGTGCAATGGATTAATATGCCTAATGCAACTAATCAATGAATGCACAAAATGCATGTTGTACATGATGCAAATATTTTTTGTATTTTGATGTTTTGTATTGTTTATGTGTTTTTATGTTTTCTTATTTGTTTGAAATTTTTGATAATTTTTTTTATTGTTTTTGTAATTTTGTTTTTTTCTTCTAATTTTAGGGGGAAGGTGCAATACCTTAAGCACCCATAGAGGTGTGGTAATTTACGAATGTGGAGAACGTACAATTTACGAATGTGGAGAACGTACAATACCTTCAAAATCCCAAATTTTCTTCACCAGTTGTGATGTGGATGGCAGGAAAAGTGTGACACCTTGAGCACCCCCAGTGTGCATTGTGTTTGATGTGATGTGATTGGATTTATTGGGAGGAGAGATGAAAATCAATCCCCCCAGTTGTGATAATGAATTATGTGTAGTGCCAATGTCCCTATGGGGTGAAACGAGTGACCTGTCTGTGCAGAGCTCATTTATTTCTATCATATCTTCTACTAGATTCTTAAACAAATAGTATTTTTGGATGTCATTTCCGTTCATATGATGATAGGTATAGTAGAGGATTTCATTGTTTAACCCATGTTTAGGTTTTCTTGGTTTAATTTTTGGTAACAATATTGCTTGTGCCTCATAGAGTTTGTGAAATAGGGCTAAAGTAGTCATCAAGAATCTGACGTACCAGTGGGGTAGCTTGTCAGTATTACGAGGCTACGATTGATCTTGGAGTTGTAGATGGGATCATGTGGCATGAACTGTGGCTTTTAGAGGTAACTTAAGTAGGTCAAATATGGAATAAGCTTCATTATCGATAAGATCTTAGACCAAATTTTTGAATTCAAAGCAGTCACTAATGTCATGACATTTTATTTGATGATAAAGGTAAAAGTGATCCTCCCTATAACCCTTAGGCTTGGTCCTGTTGGGTTCAATAGGGCATATGTTAGGTAACACAATTGCATTTTCTTCCTGTAACTTTTGAAAAATGGTCGACATGGGCTCGGGTAATAGAGTCCAGTTATGAGATTGGCATCTTGAGCGAGGTGAATGTGATAGATAAATTTGGTGAGGTGGCAGGGTTGTGTGTATCTCAGTCACCTTCCTAGGTTGCTCTAAATATTTTTTTGGTGTAGGTAACAGATCATTAACTATACCTTTTTGTTGATCCTTGGTAGTGAGAGGATTTTCTGTTTGAAGTTGATTCTTCTCAAGCATGTCTTGTACTATGTTTTTGAATGTGTAGCATGCTTGAATATCATGACCATTTTGTCAATGATATAAACAGTATAAATCCTCTTTATGCCCTTTACATTTTAGGTGGTTTGGATTTGAGGGATGAATATCAAGTAAAGTGATGGTCTTTACCTCGTATAATCGATTGAAGATCGATGCCAAAGATTCGAGAAATGGTTTGTAAGTGCAAGGTGGATGGTGTTGTCAATTTTGTGCTTAATTTTATAGGTTTATATTTTGTGTTTGTGGAGGAGATTTGGCCTTGAATGAGGTTTTTTTGTAGCTCAATGTGTGTGAGTTGATGTATGATTTGCTACAAAGCATCATTTTGGTGATCCATTTGTGTCTCAACTTTAGCTATATGATCCAGGATGTGTTAGAAGACCAATGGGGTGATGATTGGATGATTGTTGATGAAGTTGGATGGTCACTGCTAGGTAGCAAAGGTGGATTGGTTGCAGGTATTAGAAGACCATTAAGTAGATGTGAGTCAGGAGTCTTCAACATTTAAGGATATGTGGATGTTTCATGATGATCATGTCTAGTGATTATATCCACATGCTCTTGTTTTTTACTTAGCCCATGCTCTTGTTCTACCTTGGAATGCTCATCTATGACAGCTTAATTATCCCCATTTCGGTGTAGCGGATACACTTTTTCTTGCTTTTGTGAATATGTTGGACAAGATGGGGTAGGTGTGACTAGTTTCAATGGTGGTAGCAGTTATTATGTAGAGTAAATGTTAGATGGAGCTACAAGTTGTGTGGATCAATTTTAAGAACCTTGATTCTCTATCATAACATTGATAATTCCCACAAACTCATGGGAAGATGCATTGGTATTTGGACAAGTCATGAATACCTCATTAACTTGTTTAGAATGCTCTACTTTCCCTCAATATTTAGGTAATGAATCAAGGATGGTATCGATGGATAGTGTTTTGATAGGAGGGCAACCTAAGTCTTTGATTAATTTGATGATAGGTGTGAACTTAACATTTGATGCTATATACTCATTGAGTCCATGATTGATCAAGTGAACCGTGACCTTCAGTGTGGTGGATGAATATGATATGATATAATTTGATTCATCGTAAAAATAGTGGGTTCTTATTTATTGGTAGGAGTGGGATGACATGTTGGAGATGGCTGTGGGAATCTCCACGGTTGCCTTTCTAAACTTTTCCTTACTCAGAGAAACCAAGGATGATAGAGGAGTAGCAGGAGAAATCGATGGTAATGGTAGTGGTGGAGATGGTTCCACGACTAACCACAAGGTTGAATTTGAACTCTAAATAATATTATTAGGTTTAGTTTCTAGGTGCATGGATGGCAGGGTAGGCTCCTAAGAATGATCGATCATTTTTTAATACTTGAAGGGGTCTAGATCGGCATGAACCACATGGACCTAACCTTCATGTACATATTTGAGGTGTTGATGCACTATGGATGGGATGCACTCCATGGCTCTCATCCGAGGCCTTCTAATAAGTATGTTGTATTATATTGTACCCTCCAAGATATGGCACAATGTAGGCATAATATTTTGTCCAACCTGAATAGGGAGGAATATCGTGCCAATAGTGGGGGATAAAGCATCATTAAATGCTTGTAGGGTGAATATGGATGCTACAATATGTAAATATGGAAGGTTGATATGCTTTAATGAGGTTTTGGTAATAATGTTTATTGTAGAGACTATGCTAATTAATACCCACTTATAAGGAATCTTGTTGATACACGTGATGATGTGCAATGGATGGCTAGGTATATTGGCAGGCATGGGTTTGATCTCGTGATCCTAAAAGGTTTCAATAGGATCCTTGTACATTTGTATATATCCCACAAAATTGGTAAACACATTAGGATCATGGATTTGTAACTTGATTGATCTCAAAACCTCCATGATAGTTTCCTAATGCTTGGGATATTGTTGTATTAACTCGCACATGGTCATTCTAGTTTATGGTGTATGCATATTTTGCATAGGTTTAATTTTGATTATTACCACCGGTTGAGGTGGTGGGATTTGATTAGAAGTTCAAGGCGACGAAGGCCACAACGTAGAAGAAATATGGATTCCCCTACTATACCTGTTAATGGGCTGGTTATGTCTGGTAGTGGCCCGAGATCATCTTATACCAAAATGTTCACCCCTTTGATCATCATGAGGGTCAAAAGGTGCCTTGTGGGTTGAGACATCCTAAAAAATTTGACTCCTTATATGCAATGTTAGCATTTCAGCATATATCGAGACACATTTTAGGAATGACTAGGTCCTATGGGCTAAATCAGAGGTGTTCAGGGCCTCCTTGTACATTTTTTATATTGCCAGCTCGTGATTGAGTTTAGCTGCATGTAGTTACCATGTTTTTTATATTATGCAAAATATAAAGAAAATGAACAATGCATACAAGGTGTTTATCTATATTTAAGTCTTTTCTTTGTAAGTTCCTACATCATCTTGTGTGTTTTATGTGTTATTGATATTTTTCTTATTATCATTCATTGTTTTGCTTTTGTTGATGATATTGACTCAGTTTAAGGTTTTCACTTGTATGCTCTCACACATTGACTTGGTGATGAAGTCCAAGCTATGAAACCCACCAAGGCTTGGTGATGAAATCCAAACCCGATGAGGGAGCCTAGGTCCTACCAGTCCTCACCTTATGATGGTTCTTGGATTGACCTTGGCCAAAAATAAGGTACAAAGTAACATCATGCAAGCCAACAAGGTGGAGATGAAACCCACCATCGTTGGTATTGATCGATAGTTGGTGATGAAATCCAACTCACCAATGTTTAAGATAGTGCATGGTGTGTGGGGGTTCATTTTATTTTATGCAAAAATTAAATGCAAGCATAGAGCATTCAATGTATTTTTACTAATGCATAAAAATGATGTTTGATTTTTAGATTCCTAGTAATAAACATTTCAATTTCATAAATCTAAAAATGTAGAACCCTAAGATGATATCAACATTTACATAGGAAACAAGCACACAGTCCACACAATAAGAAGATAGAGGTTGTCTTTGTGAAGGATGATCTATAGTAGAGGTTGTCTAATATAGGTACATTTAGTAATAGGGGTCATCTAGGATAGGGACGACAAAAAAAAAGGTTTTTTAATCTAAGGACAGTCACAGACTGACTATTTTAAATTGAAATGTTTTTTGTATTTTTCCTATTGAAGCATACAATTTCTTAACTTTCTTTACTAAAAGCAAGAAAAAGAATCATAGAATCACTTACAGGTGAAGCCTTAGTCTGTTGAAGATTTTATTTCTAGCTTTTTTAAATTCTACTTTGGGTCGTCTCTGGGTAGGACAACTATGATTGTGGGCCATCCTAGGGTGAGACGGTTGCATTTTTTGACCATATTAGTCAAGGATGGTGGTAATTGCAATTTAATAATACCAATAAAATAGGTAATTAGCAATGATATTGCAAAATGTGGAAAGAGTCCCACCGTGATCGCCACTGTAGATAGCTAAAAAGACCATACATCCATACAAAAAATGCAAGATTAAAATGCAGTAAATCAAATGTAACCATATAAATCAAGAACAAAATAAATAAATGATCAAAGTGCCCCTTTATTGATAATATCACATTCTTTTACAATGAGGTTACAAAGAAGATCCCCTCTGAAGGATCACTACAATATTTGATAACATTGATTACATATAAATCCATTTAGATGTACTACACAAGATCTTTTTAGTATCCCACAAACTGATTTGGAGAGGAGTTTCTCATGACCTTCATAATGTAGGGTGATGGTAGATGAATATTTATGCTATAATTTCCTTGCAAGAACTTGTAATCTGCACACAAAGAAACTCAAAAGACATTAATAGCATTTGAAGAGCCTTTCAAGATAAGGCCCATTATCCATGATAAAGAAATAATAAAGAAAGCTAAAATACAATAAACAAATGCATAAACTAAAATCTAACTATGCTAGCTAGTAATTGAAATACTGTTAAATCTACTACAAACAATAAAATAGGGAAAACAAATATTTTCGGGAGACCATCCTTGTACGAAGCGATCTAGCTTGTTGATTGTCCCTGGTCAGGATGGTGGCACCTACGGGCCATCTCGGGGAGAGACGACCGCTGAGCTGTGAATGAAATCCTTGTAACTAATGCGAGGTGATGTCTAGTTTGATCTAGGGAATTTATGTTCAAAGGTGCACTCGTGAAGAATGACTAAATGGTGGGATTTGACATGAAGCAAGTGTTTTTGATTGTGCAAGAAGCGTGGATTCAACCTTCAATATTAGATATGGTCCATATATGCACTTGGAAACTCCATGGTTGGATTTGGGTAGCACTTCATTACTTATGAGAGTAGAATCTCTCTGGTATAAAATCTGATAGCACTTTATTATGTAAGGAACTCAGATGTCATTAATGAAGACTATGCTTTATTTTATAGACTTCCCAATGGGAGTCCAAGGCTTGTAGGAGAAGCCAAGAAATGGTTAGGATCAATAAAGGTAGTTGTCCATTCTAGAAGCTTCCTGCAATTAACTACAAATGTTGTTAGGCTTGGTTGGTTTGTGAAACCATTTTGCACATGGTGCTGGAGCCAAAAGTTGTTATAGGTGCGATCATACCAGGGTGGAGCGATCATGACTACTAACCACCCTAGGGTAGGGCAACCTTTGGAGGTCGTCTCTTGGTGGGATGGTCCAGGTTGTAAAGGTGAAATCCTTCCTATTAGAGTAATGAAAATCACTATTAAACCTTGATGCTTCCCAAGGTGGGTTATATGGCCTTAAAAAGGTGTCCATATATGTGATCTTCTCAATATGATATGTTCTAGGTGTCTACAATTAGAACAAAGAAAAGGTGCCAAAAGTCTAAATTTTTAAATTTTGAAAGTTAATGGGCCTGAGAGGGCTTCCCTAAATAGAAAAACTTAGTCTAGGAACCTTAGCTAGCCTTTCTTCCCTAGCGTAGGCAATAGAGATTCTATCACAAAATCTCATCCACCAAAGGGACCAACCCTTAGAACCAACCAAGTTATCTACCATTCTCCAATCCATGAATACCTTGTAGGAAATCATCTCTCCAAATGTATAATTCTTCTTGGTTCAACCCAAATTTATCATAAAATCGATAATTTAATAACCTTCCTTGTAAACATGTTTTATTTCAACTTCTTCAAGCGTTTGAATAATTATTTTGGATTCATAAATCATGTTGGCAATGGACTAGTTGGGAGGATGGGTCCCATTCACCAGGTTGATAATATTAAGGGAATCACCTTCAATAATAACTTTTTTATTCTCCAATGATTTCAAGAGAGAGATCCCTTGAAAGAGGGCTCTGGCCTTGACAAATTGGCTAGATTGAACACCCATTTTTTAAAATAAAAAAGTTTCACCTCTATAATTATGAATAAAGCCCCATGAACTAATGCATCTAGGGTTACCCTTGGAGGCCCCATCAAAGTTGAGCTTGATCTTGAAGAGGGGATCCTAGATGGTAAGGCTCCTCAAAGTGGGACCAAGTTGAGCTACAAGCCTGGGACTTGCATGGAATCCCAGGGAGAATTCTAACTCTTCGTCCAACCTAGAAGACCCCCTCACCTCTAGAGGGATAGAAGATACATTCTCAACCACCACTAATATGCTTTTAGCCCATACAAAGGACGTAGGATTGGACTCATTGTTGAAATCCCATAAGTTCATTTCCTTCCAAATACTCCATAGGATGTGGGCCAAACCAAAGGAGCAAAAAAATTTCAAGTGAGAAGCAAAGAAAGGAGGGTCCCATTGAGCAAGAAGATCTGAAAGGTGAAAGGAAGGAACCCAAAAGACACCCACAAAAGAGAAGAAGGAATAGAAAGTCTCCCTAGTAAATGGGAACAAGATGAAAATATGATAAGATTTAGCCTTAATGCCACACAAGAAACAACAATTGGGGACTATCAGCCCACAAATTTGAAGATTTTCCAAAGTCAAGATTTTGTTTTGAATGGAAAGCCACATAAAAACATTAACTATCATAATTCCAATTTACTAAGGAAGGTGAGATGATATTCATTGCCCATAGAGGCATCCTATAAAATATTTTATAGGGATGGTATTTTAAGTTCAAATGGAAATATAGCCTTGGTACCATATACCAAGGCATAGGGTGTCACAATAGTTGAGGTTTTGACTCTAGTGCAATGTATCCAAAGGGTTGGGTATAGTTAAAGATGTCAATATTTTCCAGTCTTATTGACTAGCATTTTAAGAATCTTGACATGAATTTTATTGGAGTCCTTAGCCTAATAATTACCTAGAGGGTAATGTGATGTAAATAATTTGTGTCATATATGATATCTTACACAAATATTTGAACATATTTATTTTAAAAATGTGTACCATTATTTGAGTTAATGATGGACAAGATGCTATATCAATAGATTATTTAATTTTGGATGAACTTGGATACTTGGAATCTATTTGTTGATGCTACGGGTATGGAATCAACCTATTTGGTGAAGTATTCAATTATAATAATGATGAACTTATGTACATTAAAATATGTGGGATTAATTTTTCCAATTATGTCTAATCCCTAAATGGAGAAGGGCCATTGGTTACATTTGCGCCCAGGACTTTACCAACATTGAATGACTAGGTCAAAAATAGAGACTACCTGGTTCAATCTCCAAAGAAGGTTGGTTCCTTTCTTGGTTGTAGGAAAAGGGAAAGAGTAAAGTGCTTAAAGATAGGGAAATATAGCTATTGCTAGAAATTTTGAAAGGTACAAATTAGACAACAATAAGGAAATGAATAGACTTATAAGCAAAGCATTCTCAAATTCTCTAAATGGAATTAACCAGTCCACTAATGTAGATCAAATATTAATACTAATCACTAACCCATAAGAATCATTAATTCCATAACTTAATAAATTTTAAATTCAAAAATCTAGAGTAGAATTAATGTAATTCACATTCCATATAGCTTGAATAGAAGTATTGATTCATACATACATTGATCACACAGTTTGAACTAGAAGCCAAAGTAGGGAGCTTATCTTTATTGCTTGAGTAAAAGTCTACATACATTCAATCTTGTAAACGCCTAAGAGCCAATCCTTTTTTAGGGTGCGCTCATCCTATATATACACTTCCTACATATGTAAATATCAAAATTTTTTACAACAATACGCTAGCTAGCTAATTCTGGTGAGATGCTAAATAACATTTATTGGCTCAAATAATAAACAACGTAGTGGAGTTCCCAAAAGCAAGCGGTTAGGATATGATTCTTCGGTTACAACCTACCTGTGTCAATATTCTAGAGACATGGTTGCCCAAATGTATTCCACTCTTCTATTTATTGAGTATTTTAGCTCATGAGAATATGATCGATCATGAAATCATGACTATTTTTTGCTGCCAGCACACTTTTGGCTATCAACCCAAGAAAACAAGGTCGATCGTAATATTGTGATACTTTTCCATATTTTAGCTCATGCTGGCTATCGGCCTGTGAAAACAAGGTTGGTCATGAGATCATGATACTTTTCATCCTTCCATCTCCTACTGGCTATCAACCTGCAAAAACAAGGCCAATCGTGAGATCGCAACACTTTTCCATCTTATGGCTCTTGTTGGCTAGCAACCTAAAAAACAAGGTTGATCATGAGATCATGACACTTTTAAATATTTTAGGTCCTACTAGCTATCATCTCGTGAAAACAAGGCCGATCATGAGATCGCAACACTTTTCCATCTTCTAGCTCCTGCTGGCTATCAACTCATGAAAACAAGGTCAGTCACAAGATCGTGACACTTTTCATCCTTCCATATCCTGCTGGCTATCGGCCCATAAAAACAAGGTCAGTTGCGAGATCGCGATACTTTTCAATATTCCAGCTCCTACTAGCTATCATATCGTGAAAATAAGTCTAGTCATGAGATCATGACACTTTTTTATCTTCCAACTCCTACTGGCCATTAGCCCATAAAAACAATGCCGATCATGAGATCACAAAACTTTTCATCCCTCTAGCTCCTGCTGGCTATCAACACATGAAAATAAGACCAATCGCAATATCATGAAAATTTTTAATCTTCCAGCTCCTACTGGATATCGGCCCACAAAAATAAGGCTGATCACAAAATCACAACTGTTCTCCGTTCTTCAAGATTTTTAGAAATGTCCTCATTCCCTTTGGTGTAGTCATTTTGACCTACAAGTCCATTTTTGACAAGTTGAAGCTACCTATGAGCCCTCATCCTTGTTATTATTCACTTGGATGGAATGATATTGGGACCACTTCCAACATCACACACACTTACATGGTCTCAATTGCTTTTGGTCCTAAGTGTGTGGACAAAAAAATGTGTGATGTCAATCCTATGGATTTTTATGTCTTACTGCTTGGTAAACCCTATCAGTATGGTAGGAAGGCTACTTATGATGCATACAAAAAACTTACAGTTTACAATTAACTATTAAGGTTTATCTAATTAAGTACACTAAAAAAATAATCAACTTGGTTTTAAGCTGTAGATATGCATACAAAGCTATAAATTGAGCATAAGAATTGACACTCATCTTCATAAGGTCATAGAATGGAGGAATCCAAGCACCACTTCATAGGTCCTTAAGGTATGCTTCACTTAATAGAATTTTTCAATCATATTATCATGTGTTTAAGGAACCTTCTACACTTCCTCATATTTGAGATATCAATCATAGCATAGAGCTTGTCCTTAGTGTTTCCCTTCCTAATGCACCCATGTATAGATAGTCAATGCTTCAAATGGAAGAAATTAAAAATCAAATACATGAATTGTTGTATAAGGGATTTATTAAACCAAGTACCTCTTCTTGTGCCTCACCAATCTTTCTTGTGCTCAAGAAATATGGTACTTGTAAGCTATGTATTTATATTAGGACCTTAAATAAAATCATAATCAATAACATATATCCACTTTCCAAAATTGATGATCTTTTGGATCAACTACAAGGGGTTAAGTTATTTTCTAAAATTGATCTTCAGAGTGGATATCACCAAGTTTGGGTATAGGTAGAAGACACATGGAAAACATCACTTAATACTAAGTTGGGTTTTTTTGAATGGATTGTTATGTCCTTTGGTCTTACTAATACTCTAGCTATATTCGCGAGGTTAATGAATGAGGTGTTCAAGGATAGCCTCAACATATTTTTGATCATTTATCTTATTGAAATTCTTGTTTACTCTCCTCCTTGGAAGGCCCCATCTAGATTACCTAGAACAAGTTCTCAAAACCCTTCAAGAGGACTAATTTTATGCAAAACTTCTAAAATATTATTTTTCCCAATCCTCCATTTCCTATATTAGCTTTTTCATTAATTATCAAGGCATTTAAGAAAATCCTACAAAGGTTGAATTCCTTCTCACTTGGCAAACACCGTCTAGCATCACTGAGTTAAGGAGTTTTATTGGACTTGTGAATTTATATCGCAAGTTCATTCTTGGATATTCCACTATTGTAGCCCCCTTGTATAATTTGACTAAAGCCAAAGTTATTTTTCAATGGATAAAATATCATGATTTCACCTTTGATACATTGAAACACAAACTATGTATAGCCCCTATCATTATTCTTCCTAACCTTTCACCTTTGATACATTGAGATAGAGACATATTCATCATAGTTTTCCCTTGGATTAGTAATAAATAAAAATATCCAATGGCCTACCATTCCTAAGACATTATCAATTGCCAAATGAAACTACTCCACCTATGATAAAGTGTTGTATACCTTGGTGCATAACATTAAGTATTGGATACATTACCTTCTTGGTAAAAAGACTATTGTACATACAGATCACATACCCCTTAAGTTTTTTGGAGAATATTACATTATTTGGTACATTTTAATGCACCCCATGGTATCTATGGTACAATGTAAATATTAGAATAGGTTTTGAGTCTATATTCCCCTTTGTGTAGATTTCTATGTGTAGGATATGCACAAGTGTCATGTAAGTAAGAGTGCAAGTATGTAATGAGAGAAAATGCACAAGTGTCATGTAATTAAGTATGCAAATATGTAATATGAGGATGTGCACAAGTTTCATGTATTAGGTGTGCATGTAGAAGTATAAGTATCATGTAAAAGAGTGCAAGTGTCATAGAGTTAAGTATACATGTAAGTAGAGAGTCAAGAGTCATGTATATAAGTGGCAAGATGAGAATCCAAAGGACATGTGAGAGTTATCATATGGAGAGCAATAGTCAAGCACTTGAAGAGTCATCTTGTATGGTTATATTATGAAGGTAAAGCTCCACATATTGTATCAAAGAGGATCACAGAGTATCTAATAATATCACACTCAAGCATGAATAATATTGAAGCTTATATGCATATTTTGAGCAATTCTAATATAAGTTTCTTCATGTTATTGCATGAATAATTTTGGCCATTTTATATTCATATTTGATATTTTCTTGAATGTTATTATAGTTTATATTGGTCAACTTATATTTTGAATTCTCTTATGTTTGAGTCTATTCAATATTCAGAATATTAGGACTAAGATAATCTAGCTTAAAATCCAACAAAAAAATTTCAATCACAAAACAGGATTGAGGAAACTCATCACATGAAGTGGTCAGCCTATTTGTAGTAGTTTCATTTGGTGACCAAGTACAAGAAATATACTAGTAACACTATAGTAGATTTTTTGAGTCACCCTCCACCAAATTCAACTTTTATAGTTGTGACTAATTCCCACATTGGTTTCTAAACTTGGCCTGCAATATATGCTCTTGATCCAAATTTTGGGAAAATTTACCAACAATGTTTACATCCTTCTTCCAGTCTAAGTCCTTTTCAATTTTTTTGGATAAACTTTGTATGCCCCAGAAGCATTGGTTATCTCTTCTCAAAGAGTTCCATTCTACACTCTATGGTGGACATTTTAGGAAACACAAGACTCTTCATCACTTGTAGTAGATTTTCTATTGGTCTCACAAGTAGCATGATGTATTAAGGTTTTTGAGGTAGTGTGTTGTTTGTTGCCACTCCAATCTAGGTAACATGAAGTTGGGTCTCAGCCTTCCTTTGCCCATTCCTTCTCATCCTTGGAAAAATATTTCTATGTACTTGTTGAGTGGTTTTTGATGACCATTTGGTAGTATGATTGTGTTTGTGTGGTTGTGTACTGATTCAGTAAGATGGCTAAGTTTATTCCATGTCAAAAGACCAATACTGCACCTAACTTAGCATAGATTTTCTTTGAAATAGTATGGCACTCCTTTGGTCTCCCCACTAAAATTTTATTTGACAAAGATTCATGCTTTTTGGGTCACTTTTGGTATTCTTTGTGGTATTTTAGGAGCCCCTCTTAACTTCTCCACTATCGAAATGGGTAGACCAAAGTGGTTAATTGTAATATTATACAGAGTTTGAGGATCTATCATCAAACTTCTCTAGAAAAGTGGTATTTGAGCCTCACTCATATAGAGCACACCTACAATAGAGAAATTCACACTTCTATATGAAACTCTCCTTTTGAGATTTGTCTTGGTTTTCAGCCTTTAGCAAGTTACCTCTATCCTTGCCCTCTCTAGCTACTATACACATTTAGAAGTAGTAAGATAAGGTAACCTCATTCGTACAACACTTGTAGAGTCATAAGTCCAAGGTGGTTTATATCTTGCAAAATATTTAATAGCAACAAAAGTTATCTATGGTAAAACATCATGTTCCTCATTCTTTTCAGGTTGGAGATAAATTTTAGCTCTATTTGGATAAAATATTATTTTTCAAAGAAGGCACATAGTAAGATCCAACCACTCTGCAATGTGCCTTACAACACTTTTTAGTAGACGTTTGAGAATACCTTTTACCTAGATCTTTTAATTAACTTAGATATTCATGAAATCACCAATGTGGATCTTTTGAAGTCGTATCATGATTCTACTTTGGAGACCAATCCTATCATCAACCATCATATATATGTGGTACCTAATTTTTAGCTTCTACTTGATTTTGACTGAGTGTTCGACATGAAGACTCATCAGACTTGATAGGGTTCTTCCACTTATTATCTTGTTGCCTTCCAAGGTCAATTTCCACACCAGGCTCATTGGATATCATACCATCGGTTGTCCCATGATTTTCCCTCTCTTATGTGAGCATTGCAGTCTAATGTTTCTATGGTGGGGAGGGATGATGAGGACCTCTTATGATGTACTAGTTAGACTTAGGATTATTTCTAGGCTTGTTAATTTTTATTTTATATACTCCTATGTACTTTGTGAAGCTTCTTCCATCTCATATTATATTTATTTTATTATATTATTTTTAGTTCTAGTTAGATTGTTACATGGATATACTTGTTAGTTGGTTGGTTGTTAGATATCTTTTCTGGTTATCTAGATTTAGCTATGTTTGTTGTACATACTTATTTAAGCACTTTTGTTATTTAAATATCCCTGTGAGTGTGGTCTATCAGTAAGGACACCACTTGCATTATCAATGATGTGACCCAAGTTCAATCCTCATGGTGGATGTGTATAAGAAGTATTACTCAAATAAATAGATAAATAAAGCAATTAAAATAAAATTTCTAGCTTCATGATTGATTCCACATCAAGAAAGTTCTATGATACCACTTGTTAGAAACCTTCTAGTTAAAATAAGTACATCCATATAAATATTGCAATAAAAATAGTAAATCATGAAAGAATAGAATATTGCAATAAAAATGGAAATACATCAATCTATATAAATCTCAATAGAATCACAATATAGAATCGTAGGCCTCTTAAAGGGGTCAACATCCTAAATAGAACTTTGATTCAATATAGAAAAAGAGATACATCCATCTATCCCTTGCCTTTTTAAATACTCTTCATAACCCTAAATCTAACGCTCAAGGGTCGACTCACATGCAAGTTGCCACTGAGATAGAATATTCTACCAAATAAACAATTATATTTTTTATAATGGTTATATTAAATAGGGCCACTTGTCTAGGTGCCTTTAGTGCCACAAACTATTACAAAATATTACATAATATCATTAGGATAGGGTCCCCACATTAGATAGGGGTGATTACATAATAAAGTTAGGATGGAGTCAGATTATTCAATTGTATAAATGTATATAGGTTTATATTTTTCTAAATTCATTGACTAATATAATGGACCTACCTCAAAACTATTAATGGGATTTATGTGAAAATGCTTGACAAAGTGATGAATCTAAATTTTGAATCATCTTTTAACCAATAAAATTCATCTCACAACCAAAATTGATATGTTGTATCTCCTCTTATAATGATGATAGTCTTATGACCTCAAAATTTTCTAAGTATCCCATAGGAATTCATAATTTATTGAGGTTCCAATATTGAAATATATTACCTCAGTTGGTGCAAGTAGTAGAAGGAGGCTATGAGTGCATTCTATCCACATTTCAAAGAATTTACGTATAGCGCCCATGAGATATAATGTTATTGTCCTTGATATCCCTTATATTAAAGGCATATTATTTCATATGTCTCTTCCTCTTTAAATTGCTCATCTTGATTGTAATGTGTCTTATTTCCTTTTTTTTCAATTGTTTCTATCATTATAGCTCAAACTTGTACTCTATCATGTACCTCTTCCTTTTCATCTTAATTAGCTCTACTCTCATACACCCTCTTTCTCTATCCTTCCATTTGGTATTTTGTTAATACAACTCAATATTGTATTATTTCATGTCCCTCTTCATCTTGATCAACTCAATTTTTATGTACCCTCTTTTTGTGTTCTTTCATTTGGTCTTTTATTATTGCAACTTAAACTTGTAGTCTATCATGTGCCTCTTATGCTTCATATTTTTATCTTGGCTCTCATGAACCATCTTTGTTTGTTCTTCTATAAATATAACTCAAATGTGCAGTGCTTCATATCCTTCTTCCTATTTATCTTCATCAACTTGGATCTCATGCACCCTCTTTTGGTTCTATTTTATCCTTTTTCATTGCAATTCAAACTTGTAATCTTTCATGCATCTCTTTCTTTGTCATATTTAACATTATTCTTGCACATCCTCTTTGTTTCTTCTTCCATTTGGTCTTATGTAATTGTAGCTAAAACTTTTAGTCTTTCATGTACCTCTTCCTCTTTATATTGCTTTCCTTGACTCTAATGCACCCATTTTTATTCTTCCATTTGGTCTCATGTCATTATAGCTTAAAATTATAATATTTTATGACCTCCTTCTATTTAACTTTCTCAAATAAACTCTTATGTGGATTTTTTCTTTGTTCTTCTATATTATCTTCTATCATTGTAGTTCAAACTTATAGTCCTTCATGTGCATATTCCTCTTCATCTTACTTGGCTTTGATCTCATGGTCCCTTTCTTTATTCTTCTATTCATTTGTCTATCATTGAAGCTTGAATTTTTCTTTGACTTTCTATATTTAGCCATCTCACATGTTCCCTTTTATTATATTTTCTTCTCTTATTTTTCCTTCGTGATTAAATCATGCTCTCTTCATGCCATCTTTGATACCCCATTTGAAATTAATTTCTTTGTTGTTGCAACTTTATTTCATCTATATAACTTCGATGTTGAGGTGGTATCCTAAACATAAAAATTTAATATTTAAAAAATCTACATTAAATGAATTTACATTTAACATTAATGACATATGATGTTCTCATCCCTATATCCCTTGTACTAAGAACATAGTCTTTCATATGCCTCTTCCTTTTCATCTTGGTCAACTCAACTCTTGTAAAGTTGAATGCCTAATGATGCCTTAATTAGTTGCTTCAACAACCATATGAAGACTATCAAAATGACCCATTTAAAATTAAGCATATTTTCATCTCATTTTATTTTCTCTAAAGTATTATATCAAATTGCTATAATATGTGTGATTGAAATTAGTATGCAAAAAAAAATTAAATTATATGGAGAATACAATGGATATTTGATATTTAATAATAAAGTGACATAACCATATAACTTTTAAACATGAATAATAAACTATACATGAATATTAAAAGATAATTTAGTCTTTAAAATATTGAAATTGATTTCATATATCGGATTAATGATAATTAATTTATATATATATATATATATATATATATATATATATATATATATATATATATATATATATATATATAAACATTTATGTTGGAATTCTCACCTATTTCTTAAAACAAACATAAGCAATCCATCCACTCAAATATTATAAAAAAAAGTAAAAAATAACAAAAAAGAAGATATAGTGGACACCAATAGGCACCATAAATAATCACTATATTATCCGTAGATAAGAATCATAACACTCCGATACAATGGATGGAGTGGTGGAGGGTATTTATACCAATACCAAAACCCTAATTACATAAATAAGTTTAACCTAAGCCAACATAATAAAAGAGGTTTAGGTTAATTACAAGTTATAAGGTGGGTTTAACTATAACAAGGTTAACTACGACCCATAGAGCTTGCATAATAAACTTAATACATTCATACAATTGTCCATAGGCCTATATAAGATTGCATCATACAATGTTTTCATTGACCATAAGTTAGATTATACTTTCAACACTCCCTCATAATATGAACTAAGGGGTCAAGGAGAGAGGAAATTATTGAAAATATCTTCCCCCATAATGGATTCTCTAGTGGATCTCTATAATTGAGGAAGACTCATATAGATCCCTCTTATCATCTAGAAATTTGCTAATGCAAAAATTTAAATACACAAGAATCTCCTTAGGTTGGACCATTGTCATCACTACCACTATCAAATTTTCTCACACATATCCAAAGAACACTTCTACTTGTTGAGCAAGGTGCAGCGACAATATTGTCATTGTTGTCAACATAGTCAGATAGATCGGTTGATGCAGTGGATAGGAGTTCAGAGGTTATTCAGAGTATGTACAGTGATGTTAAATGCTTATGAGGATGTTTACCCACCTTTTTGCATATTTTCCAAGAAGACCGAAGTGGCCCATATGCTAAAGATCAAAGAAAAAGCAAAACACCGCAAAGAAAAAAAAGTGTCGCGATATCGCGACATGTTGCATTTTCACGGCCAAAAGAAAAGAGAAAATGCAAGGAGAAAAAGTGTCGCGATATCGTGACATGTTGCATTTTCGCGGCCAAAAGAAAAGAGAAAATGCAAGGAGAAAAAGTGTCGCGATATCGCGACATGTTGCATTTTCACGGTCCAAAGCAAAGAGAAAATGCAAGGAGAAAAAAGTGTCGCGATATCGCGACATGTTGCATTTTCACGGGCCAAAGCAAAGAGAAAGAGCAAGGAGAAAAAGTGTCACGATATCGCGACATGTTGCATTTTCGCAGGCCAAAGCTAAGAGAAAGAGCAAGGAGAAAAAGTGTCGCGATATCATGACATGTATTTTCACAGGCCAAAGCTAAGAGAAAGAGCAAGGAGAAAAAGTGTCACGATATCGCGACATGTTGCATTTTCACGGGCCAAAGCAAAGAGAAAGAGCAAGGAGAAAAAGTGTCACGATATCGCGACATGTTGTATTTTCGTGGGCCAAAGCTAAGAGAAAGAGCAAGGAGAAAAAGTGTCACGATATCGCGACATGTTGTATTTTCGTGGGCCAAAGCAAAGAGAAAGAGCAAGGAGAAAAAGTGTCACGATATCGCGACATGTTGTATTTTCACGGTCCAAAGCAAAGAGAAAGAGCAAGAAGAAAAAGTGTCACGATATCGCGACATGTTGCATTTTCACGACCAAAGCAAAGAGAAAGAGCAAGGAGAAAAAAAGTGTCACGATATCGCGACATGTCGCATTTTCACGATCCAAAAAAGAGAAAGAGCAAGAAGAAAAAGTGTCACGATATCGCGACATGTCACATTTTCATGACTCAAAAAGGGCAGGCAGCAGAGAAACAAAAGTGTCACGATATCGCGACATGTCACATTTTCGTGACTCAAAAAGGGTAGGCAGGCAGAGAAACAAAAGTGTCACGATATCGCGACATGTTGCATTTTTGCCAAAGGAACAGAGTAGTTGACAGTGCGTCTGATATTAGTGATGAACACCATGATAGTGAAACTGAAGACTGCATAGTGACGTGGACCTATAAGGAATATTTAATGATTTGAAATCATCTAAGATGGTCGTTACACATGGAAAGAAGCGGACGCATGCCCATGTGGAGAAAAGGAAACGAAGGGCCACAAAATAGAAACGAAAAGCCTTTTTGGAAAAAGTGTGTCAGTAGCAATTTTTGTGGAAGTGGTACAGGCGAATCGTAAGGAGTTAGGTAGTGAGTTTTGGTTTGGACATAGTCAGTGTTGCAAAGATTCTACGTTTCAAATTTTAGAGAAAACCGAGTTACGAGGTGAGAGTTATGATTTTTGCAAAAACGTTACAGGTCTCTTTTATGTCAATTTGTGCCACTTGTGCAAAATATTTTAGTTGGCCGTTTCGACCTTGAAGAGTCGCCATAGTTTCAGTTTCAGTATTGTTACACCTTCTAGGCATCAAATAGATCATCTTTTGTTTTTGGTTTGAGTTGTCACGTGGCTCCGAAGTATGAGAACGAGTAAGGTGTCAATTCTTTGCATGTGACGTGTTTGACGAAATGCCTTCTCAATATAAACAAAAGGAGTTATATAAAAAGGGAGTTACAATTGACAAGTGGCATAGGAGAATATTGTGTCATAAAGGAGTTACATAAAGAAGGAGTTACAATTGATAGGTGGCATGTGAGAATATGGAAGTTACAAAAGAAGGAGTTACAAAGAGAAAATATTGTTATAAAAGGAGTGTTGCTTGGAGAATTCAATGTGTGCGAGAAGTGGGTGTGTTTTGTGAATTGTGGTAGACGTTGGGTAAGCAATAGACCAGTCAGGGTCTTGTAAAAGTGAAGGCATTTTTATGTCAATCTTCTAGTTTCAAAATTGAAGTCCAAGTTGGTGCTTGGCATTAGGGGTTGGTGCTCCTTCCAGTTGGTGTTGGTAAATCAAGGGTTGGTGCTCCTTTCTGTTGGTGCAGATAAATAAGGGGTTGGTGCTCCTTTTGGTGGGATAAATCGGGGTTTGGTGCTCCTTCCAGTGGGTCTTGGTAAATTGATTGTAAAGTTGGTGCTTTGCAAAGGCTGGATTTGGATGGGAGTCCAAACAGTCATTTTGAGGAGTAGCCAAATCGGTGAACCTCGGTACATCTTGTGTTGTGTGATGTTATCTTGTTATACTTGCTTTATTTGGTTTTAAGTTTTCATTGTTTCGGCTTTAAGAGTTGAAGATTTAAGTTTTAAAGAGCTACACTGATTCACCCCCCTCTCAGTGTCATTGTGAGACTAACAATTGGTATCAGAGCCAAGTTCCTGAACAAGCTTAACCGGCTAGGGTGATCTTGGAAGTGACACAATGGCAGGTGGTGAAGGCTTCTCATCAAACAAAGCACCATTGTTTGACGAAACTAATTACGCATTTTGGAGACTCGGGATGCAGACATATCTTTGTGCTTTGGGATACGACATTTGGGATTCAGTAGATAGTGGATACACAATACCCACCACTTCTCCAACCGATGTTGTCGGTAAGAAACTATTTGAGAATAACTCAAAAGCAAAGAATGCTATCATGTGCGGATTAGTGGACAGTGAATTGGTAAATATTATGAGTTGTAAAATGGCAAAAGAAATATGGGACAAACTGAGGAGCATTCATGAAGGAGACGTTAAGATCAAGGAGGCCAAGTTACAAACACATCGAGCTCAGTTCGAAGTATTAAAGATGAATGACGATGAGAACATAGAGGCATATATGCTAAAGAGTTAATGAAGTCATTAATGCGATTAGAGGACTCGACGAGGAAATCGAAGATTCTGTCATCGTGAAAAAGGTATTAAGATCTCTTCCCCAAAGATTTGATTCTAAAGTTTCAGCTATAGAAGAAGCTAAAGATCTAAATTATTTTAGTATGGATGAGATGCATGGTTCTTTGACTGCATATGAGATGAGAATAGGAAAATCTAAACCCACAGACAGAGAAGTTGCTTTTAAAGCCCATAAAAATATGAAAGCAAAACAAGAATCCGAGGAAGAAGAGACATCAGATGAAATGGAAGCAAACTTTGTTCGAAAACTAAAAAGGGGAAAAGGAAAATACAGAGGAAAGTTACCGTTTAAATGTTTCAATTATGGAGGCATTGGGCATTTTGCAGCTAAATGTCCACTTAATGAGAAGAACAAAAGTGATGAAGGATCGCACCAAGAAAGAAGTGACTGGAAGAAAAAAACAAATTTCAGAAAAGGCAACTTCAAGAAGAAAAGTTTCATCTCCAAGAATGTCGAGTTCATCGAGAAGACAATTGCGGTGAGGATTCTAAAAAGGAAACAGGTGAAGCTCTTTTCATGGCACTCAAAGAAGAAAAAACTAGAAAAAGAACAAGAATGTGATGAAGAAGAAATTGATGCAGAAGTAAATTTGGAAGAGGAACTAATTGCAGCTCTGGATGAATTGAAGATAGAAAGAAAAAAGAATAAGAAAATTTCAAGAAAGCTTGAGGATGCAAATGAAATCATAACCAGTTTGAAAGTACAGATAGAAGAATCCAAGAAAATATCTGAAGATCTCGAAGTGCAAATAACCATGAAAATAGATTATTGCAGCAAGCTAGAAGAAGAGACTGTTGGTTTAAGGATGCGAGATAGAAGAGATGAATCGTAAAATTAGTTGTTATCACAAACGTGAAGAAAGTTCTATGAAGCTGGATAAGATCATAAATAACCAAAGGACTACAGGCATCAAATTTGGTTTGGGCTTTGATGAAGGAGAATCATCAAATGGATCAAAGGCCATAAATGAAGAATCCATAAAGAATGAAGATAAGAAACAGGTTGATCAAGAAAAATTGACTCATGCAAAAGAAAGCAATAATGCAAGGCACGAAAGGAGAATTGACAATGATGGATTCACCAATGTCACACATCAAAGAAGAAGAAGGTTTATGGCTCCTACGACAACATGGCAAAGACCATCACCCAGGTTCAATCATCTCTTTTCTTGTTACTATTTTAAATGCAATGGTTATGGACATAAGATTTCAGATTGCAAGTATAATGTAGGACCAAGGAATTTTACCAGTAGAAATGTTTTTTCACCTTTGATGGATTATGCAGTAGAATGTTATAACTGTCATAATTTTGGGCACATTGCAAGAAATTGTCGAAGTACATTTGCATCAAATCAATTTTAGGGAAGAAAATTTCAACCAAATGGAATGAGACAAAATAGAAAATTTCTCGAAAAACATGCACAAGCTACTGAAAAAGAAAAGTCAAAACAAGAGCCCAAAACTGTAATCAAACTAGAGTGGAAAGAAAAAGAGTGATCTAAGGAAGAAAAGGAATCCCTAATCGTACAAACAACATTTAAAGCACAGAATAAATCTGCACCATGGATACTTGATAGTGGATGCTCGAGTCATATGACAGGTGACAAACAAAAATTTGAGAAGTTACAGCAATATGAAGGTGGTTCAAGTAAAATTTGGAAATAATGATGGAGCTAAGATAGTTGGCAAAGGTTCAATTAAGATCAGTGATGGAAAAATCAAGTCAAAAGAAGTCTTGTTTGTGGTTGGTCTGAAGCATAACTTGTTGAGCGTAAGTCAGATTTGTGATAGAGGTCATGAAGTGATTTTTAAGAAGCGGGGTTGTGAAGTCGAGAAAAGCAAACAGTGGAAAGTTGATAGCAACTGGATCGAGGACATCTGGCAACCTGTACACTCTCTCGGAGACTTCGGAAGGAGCTTGCTTGATTGGACAAGAAGAAGAAAATTGGTTGTGGCACAAGAGGCTCGGTCATATCAGTTTTGACAATCTAGTAAAAATCAGCTCAAAAAGGGCAGTGAGAGATATTCCCACCATTGGAAAACCATCAAATAGCATTTGTGCTTCATGCCAAAAGGGGAAGCAAACTAGAGTCTCATTTAAAACAAAAGAGTACTACACAAGCAAACCTTTGGAACTAATACATACTGATTTATGTGGACCCATGAGAACGCAAAGCATAAATGGTGACAAATATTTTATGTTGTGTATAGATGACTATTCCAGGATGACATGGGTACTATTTTTGAAGCATAAATCGGAAGCTTTTGAGATGTTCAAGGTTTTCAAAAACCAAGTTGAGAATCAAACAGGAAAAAGGATTAAATGTTTAAGATCAGATAGAGGAGGAGAGTTCATTTCAGAGGATCTTACAGAGTACTGTGAAAAATATGGTATTAGGAGACAGTTTTTAGCAGCCAGGACACCTCAGTAGAATGGTGTGGTAGAAAGAAAGAACAGGACAGTGCAGGAAATGGCACGGACTATGTTGACTGAGAGCAAAGTAGCAGACAGATTTTGGAAAGAGGCAGTCCATACTGCGGTATACATCCAAAATAGGTGCATGTTGAGGACGCATGAAAGCAAAACTCCTTATGAGTTGTGGTTCGGTAAAAAGGCAACAAGTAAGATACTTTAAAGTTTTTGGCAGCAAGTGTTACATCAAAAGAACTGAAGAAAACCTTGGTAAGTTTGAAGATAGAGCGGATGAAGGTATTTTTCTTGGCTATTCGTCAAAAAGCAAAGCTTACAAATGCTACAACAAGAGGCTAAGGAAAATTGTGGATAGTGTCGATGTTAAAGTTGATGAAGGTAGGGAACGAGTAATTAGCTATGAAGAGAACTACCCAATTTATGAAGAGGTTATTGAAGGAGATGAGGAAAAGGAAACGAAAAAGAAACAAAAAATTGACTCAGATGATTCAAACAGTGATTTCGAAGTGGAAGAAAATAAGAAATTCAAAACAAGCTGGCAGAAAGATCATCCTAGAGAGCAAATAATTGGAGACCCCACAGTTGGTGTTCAGACAAGAAGAAGAGTAGTAAGTAACTACTCTCTATTATCCAACATTGAGCCCAAAAATGTTGTTGACGCAAGCAAAGATGAAAGTTGGATGAAGGCAATAAATGAAGAATTAGATCAGATCAAGAAAAACAAAACTTGGGAGTTAGTACCAAGACCTGCAAATAAAAATATAATCGGTACTAAATGGATCTTTCGAAACAAATTGAATGAAGACGGACAGGTAGTCAGGAATAAAGCAAGATTGGTATGTAAAGGCTATGCACAAGTTGAAGGTATTGACTTTGAGGAAACCTTTGCACCTGTGGCTAGACTAGAGGCAATTAGAATGTTTTTGGCTTTAGCAGTTTACAAGAATTTCAAAGTTTATCAAATGGATGTGAAATCAGCATTTTTGAATGGGAAACTTGAAGAAGAGGTTTATATTGAGCAGCCAGATGGTTTCCAACTTGGTGATGATCCCAACTTGGTTTGCAAGTTGAAGAAAGCATTATATGGCTTAAAACAGGCACCCGAGCATGGTATGCAAGGCTAGACAACTATCTTACTCAACAAGGGTTCAAGAAAGGTATGGTGGATAGTAATTTGTATGTCAAAATAGAAAATGGCCATCTTATTGTTCTTGTTGTATACGTAGATGATATCATATTTGGCAGAAACAAAGATGAGTCGTGTAAAGATTTAGCAAATAAGATGCGAGAAAGAATTTGAAATGTCAATGATTGGTGAACTTTCGTATTTCCTCGGGTTGCAAGTTAATCAAAATGAGAAGGGCATATTTATTTCTCAAATTAAATATGTGAAAGAGATGTTAAAAAATTTCACAATGGAGGATTGTAAGCCAGTTAGCACTCCCATGACGACAGGTTGCAAGTTGAGCAAGGATGACAAATCTCCACATGTTGATCAAACCATGTAAAGATCTATGATTGGGAGCTTACTGTACTTGACGGCTACCAGACCAGATATTTTGTAGGCAGTATGCATGGTAGCATGATTTCAGGCTAGTCCCAAGGAGACTCATGTGACAAGTAGTGAAGAGGATTCTTCGGTACCTCAAGGGTACTATGGAGTATGGGTTATGGTATCCGAAAGGTAAGGACTTCACCCTTATTGCGTATTCAGATGCAGATTGGGCAGGATGTGTAGATGACAGAAAGAGTACCAGTGGAGGTGCATTCTATCTTGGAGACAGGTTGGTCGCGTGGCACAGTAAGAAACAAGAGTCAGTCTCCTTATCCACAGCAGAGGGAGAATATATTACGAGCGACAACGTGTTGTACGCAGGTATTATGGATGAAACAAACCCTGAAAGATCTTGGTATTAACTTCAGTGAGCCAATTTCAGTTAAGTGTGATAACACCAGTGCCATTAACATCTCAAAGAATCTGGTTATGCATTCTCGCACAAAACATATTGCTATCCGGTATCACTTTTTGAAGGAGAAAGTTGCGAAAGGTGAGGTTAAGTTGGATTTTGTTCCAACAACAGAGCAAGTAGCGGATATCTTCACAAAACCGTTGCCCAAGGAAGTCTTTGAGTACCTTCGCAATAAATTGGGAGTGGTCACGCTTCCCAAGAATTGACTAGCTATCGGGACCACATTCTCGAGGGGAGCATTTGTGTATTTGTTTATCTTTTTGCTCATGTTTGTGATTTTTGCTAAGTGTAATAATTTTTGCTTGAGAATGTTGTGCATGGACTCAGGGGGAGTTTGCAAGCACCCTTTGATATTGTTGTCAAAGGGGGAGAAGAGTTACAAGAAATTGCACGTGTGTTGCCAACAATTCCAAAGGGGGAGATTGTTGAGCAAGGTGCAACGACAATATTGTCATTTTTGTCAACACAGTCAGATAGATCGGTTGATGCAGTGGATAGGAGTTCAGAGGTTATTCAGAGTATGTACAGTGATGTTAAATGCTTATGAGGATGGTTACCACCTTTTTGCATATTTTCCAAGAAGACCGAAGTGGCCCATATGCTAAAGATCAAAGAAAAAGCAAAACATCGCAAAGAAAAAAAGTGTCGCGATATCGCGACATGTTGCATTTTCGCGGCCAAAAGAAAAGAGAAAATGCAAGGAGAAAAAGTGTCGCGATATCGCGACATGTTGCATTTTCGCGGTCCAAAGAAAAGAGAAAATGCAAGGAGAAAAAGTGTCACGATATCGCGACATGTTGCATTTTCGCGGTCCAAAGAAAAGAGAAAATGCAAGGAGAAAAAGTGTCGCGATATCGCGACATGTTGCATTTTCATGGTCCAAAGCAAAGAGAAAGTGCAAGGAGAAAAAGTGTCGCGATATCGCGACATGTTGCATTTTCGCGGTCCAAAGCAAAGAGAAAAAGCAAGGAGAAAAAGTGTCGCGATATCGTGACATGTTGTATTTTCGCGGTCCAAAGCAAAGAGAAAGAGCAAGGAGAAAAAGTGTCGCGATATCGCGACATGTTGTATTTTCACGGGCCAAAGCTAAGAGAAAGAGCAAGGAGAAAAAGTGTCGCGATATCGCGACATGTATTTTCGGCCAAAGCTAAGAGAAAGAGCAAGGAGAAAAAGTGTCGCGATATCACGACATGTATTTTTGCGGGCCAAAGCAAAGAGAAAGAGCAAGGAGAAAAAGTGTCGCGATATCGTGACATGTGATTTTGGGTCCAAAGAAAGAGAAAGAGCAGAGAAGGAAAAAGTGTCGCGATATCGCGACATGTCGCATTTTCGTGACTCAAAAAGGGCGGGCAGGAGAGAAACAAAAGTGTCACGATATCGCGACATGTCGCATTTTTGTGACTCAAAAAGGGTAGGAGGCAGAGAAACAAAAGTGTCACGATATCGCGACATGTTGCATTTTTGCCAAAGGAACAGAGTAGTTGACAGTGCGTCTGATATTAGTGATGAACACCAGGATAGTGAAACTGAAGACTGCATAGTGACGTGGACCTATAAGGAATATTTAATGATTTGAAATCATCTAAGATGGTCGTTACACATGGAAAGAAGCGGACGCATGCCCATGTGGAGAAAAGGAAACGAAGGGCCACAAAATAGAAACGAAAAGCCTTTTTGGAAAAAGTGTGTCAATAGCAGTTTTTGTGGAAGTGGTACAGGCGAATCGTAAGGAGTTAGGTAGTGAGTTTTGGTTTGGACATAGTCAGTGTTGCAAAGATTCTACGTTTCAAATTTTAGAGAAAACCGAGTTACGAGGTGAGAGTTATGATTTTTGCAAAAACGTTACAGGTCTCTTTTATGTCAATTTGTGCCACTTGTGCAAAATCTTTTAGTTGGCCGTTTCGACCTTGAAGAGTCGCCGAGTTTCAGTTTCAGTATTGTTACACCTTCTAGGCATCAAATAGATCATCTTTTGTTTTTGGTTTGAGTTGTCACGTGGCTCCGAAGTATGAGAACGAGTAAGGTGTCAATTCTTTGCATGTGACGTGTTTGATGAAATGCCTTCTCAATATAAACAAAAGGAGTTATATAAAAAGGGAGTTACAATTGACAAGTGGCATAGGAGAATATTGTGTCATAAAGGAGTTACATAAAGAAGGAGTTACAATTGATAGGTGGCATGTGAGAATATGGAAGTTACAAAAGGAGTTACAAAGAGAAAATATTGTTATAAAAGGAGTGTTGCTTGGAGAATTCAATGAGTGCGATAAGTGGGTGTGTTTTGTGAATTGTGGTAGACGTTGGGTAAGCAATAGACCAGTCAGGGTCTTGTAAAAGTGAAGGCATTTTTATGTCAATCTTCTAGTTTCAAAATTGAAGTCCAAGTTGGTGCTTGGCATCAGGGGTTGGTGCTCCTTCCAGTTGGTGTTGGTAAATCAGGGGTTGGTGCTCCTTCCTATTGGTGCCATAAAGGGGTGGTGCCCTTTGGGAGATAAATCCGTGGGTTGGTGCTCCTTCCAGTGGGTGCTTGGTAAATTGATTGTAAAGTTGGTGCTTTGCAAAGGCTGGATTTGGATGGGAGTCCAAACAGTCATTTTGAGGAGTAGCCAAATCGGTGAACCTCGGTACATCTTGTGTTGTGTGATGTTCTCTTGTTATACTTGCTTTATTTGGTTTTAAGTTTTCATTGTTTCGGCTTTAAGAGTTGAAGATTTAAGTTTTAAAGAGCTACACTGATTCACCCCCCCTCTCAGTGTCATTGTGAGACTAACACTACTAAGACTCCATACGAGGAAGAGAAGTCAAGAGTACTCTAAAGAAAAATCACTTCAATCTTTTGTAGTCAGATACGATAAGACTTATAAGCATAGCTTTTCTTTTTACAACGTGTGTCACCTTATTTGGAAACTATAATTTACCCTTAGGCCACATAATTTCCATCACCAAAAGAGGCTTTGCATAGACCTACTTATGAGAAGAGTCATTACAAATTCCAAAAATACCTGGATAAAGAATAGCAAAAAGAAGTGATCATGAAATATTAGTTTGTCATGAATAAAACAAATCAATAGCCAAAAGAAGGAAGAGGGATTAATTAAAGCATATTTAAAATCATTTCATTGTATACCTCCAAAAGACTCAAAAATTGCTACAACCATCACAAATCCAACTATATCTCCCATAAATGTAGACCAAAGATTATGATTGCATAACATATTATAAATTTGTTCTTTTGAAATAGGACAATAGGATTTAAAGACAACCGCATAATGAGATATCCCTCCACTTGTAGTAAGTCCTTGAATAAATATAACCAATGCAAAGAGCTCAAAAAATTATGTGATTTGAAAAAAAGAGGATTAAAATGCTTTTGCATACAAAAGTTATGGCTTATGGAAGTCTGCCCTCCAAAATAACCCTAGAGTGACATTTTTTAAAATAATCAATTTTTAAAAATTACTTCTAATTTTTTTGTAAGGAAAATTTCTTCTTTTGATCCTTACCCAAAAGGTAGAACACCCTAATGTCATGCCTATCTAGATTGATTATCGTCATCATTGCTTGGGTCCAAAGGTCTCTATGAAGAAGGGCATCATGATCCATAACAATAGAGAGCTCCAACTATTTAAATGGACATGGTGCGCAATATTGGAATTAAGGTAAATGAATGTAACTCATTTTCCTTATTTCAGCTAAGGCACCAAAGCTCCCAAGTGGGATGTAAGTATCACAATTCTTACTCCTTTGCAATAGCACCAAGTCCTCTTTATGAGAAAACATTGATTCTCTATGCAAAATAATTAAGACGTCCTTCTAAAGTCAAAGTGGTAATATTTCTATTGCTATAAGTGGTTTGGATTTGTGTAAAATAGGTACAAAATATTCCAATAATAATGGAACATAACCTAGAGTAGGCATAAATTCTCCAAAAAAATCATAATAATTAGAGAGATAAAAATTAAATCTTCCATTTGTCTCTTTTGTTGCACATACTTATGAAGCTATGAGAAGTAATTTATCCTAGAAGTCAAAAAAAAATATAATAGGCTCTGAATAATTCTTTTGCATGACAAAGCAATGAAGCTCCATAGCCACTTTGATACCATGTTGAATTTCACACCTATTTCTAGAAACAAACATAACCAAACTATTAAGTCAAATTTTATTTAGAATAATAAAAAATGATAAAAAAAGATAAAGATATAATGGGCATTGATAAACACCATCAATAATCATTATATTATCCATAGATTCTTATACACTAGATGGAGTGGTGGGGGTCTTTATACCAATACCAAAACTCCAATTACATAAGTTTAACCTAAGCTGATTTAAGGTAATTATAAGTTGTAAGATAGGTTTAATCATAGCAATGTTAACTACAACTCATAGATCTTGCATAATAAAATAATACAATGAATTAAATATATTTATATAATGATTGTTCAACTTATATAAAATTATATCATAAAATATTAGCTTTGACCATAAGTCTAATTACACTTTCAACAAATTAAAATTATTTTTTTGAATACATAAGGGAGTTGGTTACATCCACACTATTTTTAGTAACCACCAAGTGTAGGGTTCAAACCAAACCACAGAGGTTACTCCCAACAAGCCTATACCACCTCGTTGTTGTTGACACAATGTGAAGGGCACCACCAGTCACTCATGATTTGGATTTGTACCATCATCATTGTTTTGGCGAACACTCAAAAATTCAAATCAAGTTACTACTTTACAACAAGTATGCCCCCAAGATTTGAACCTAAGTCTCTTCTTGGTAAGTGTCTGGCTAGACAAAAAACTACCAATCCAGCTAGCCCTTGGAGGCCAACAAATTATAATTATAATGATCAATTTTAAAAAATATAAACTTATAATTATAAGTGAAATCAATTCATTGACTACTTTAAAATATAAGATATATATTGTTAACCAAAACTACTCATTTAAACTCTATCTTAAAACCTTAAATAATAAAGCAAAAATTAAAACTAAACTCTTTAATTATAAATGATTAAACATTTAAATTTTATTTAAAAAAAAAAATTGTTTGGATCTTGGTTAATATGAGAAACCCTTATGACTGATGCTCAAGGCAGGACATCCCGATCCCTACCATGACCTCTCATAAGGACGACAGTTGAACTTATCAATAGGGGTCAAACACATAGCCCTCACACACTCACCCCTTCACACACTTGCCCACTCCACGGTTTGAACCTTAGACCTTCCAAAGAAGAGCCAAAGCCCGAACGGTTGTGTTGTCTCCGACACAAATTTTATTTAAATATAAATGAATATTCACTTTTTTTTGGTAAGTAGTGTTTGTATTTACAGCGGGTTTTAACAAGGATCCCAAAACCTGAATACATAAGCAATGGGCCTAGGGCATCAATCCCTTGAAACTGAACACCAAAACAGAAATCCCGCTCAGCGGTAACAGTAAGCATGAAACAATCCCTCTTGGCGGGAAACAAACAAATAAGAAAAAAAGTAGTTTTGGAGATCCCGCCCGGTGAGAGTAGCCAAAAACCACCATCGAGAAGATCCCGCCCGACGAGAAGCAAAGAAAATCTATTACAATAAAATCCCGCCTCGTGGGAAGCGATCAAAACCACCACAAACAGTCCCGCCTAGCGGGAAGCAACAGGGAAATCCCACCATCCGGGAAACCAACAAAAAAGAAAGGATCCCGCCTCGCGAGAAAACCGACGGATTTGGCGGATCCCGCCCTGTGGAGAAACCAGCCGCCCACCGGGAAAACATTTCGTTCAGCGAGAGCCATCCTGCAGGAAGCCGATAGCCAGCACAGAGAGGATCCAACCCAACATGAAGTGACCAGAGCGTTGCACCACAAGGAACCCGCCCCGGGAAAACAGAAGAGGATCCCAGCAGCAGGGACCAAGAATCCCGTCCAAGCACAGAGCCTGCTGAGGATTCACAAGAAAAAAGGGGGAAGTTGTCCAAACCCTAAACCGTCACCTCCACCGCACCGAGAAACGTAGGGGACCAGATCCACGCGAATAACTTCGCAAAAACCCCGGGGAAAGCCTCGAGGGGAAAAATGGAAGGGATCCCCAACCAAACGGGGATCCCCGGGAAGCACCGATCCGAAAAAACAACCAAGGAAACCCTAGCCGAGCTGGGAGGGGCGCGAGATAGTGGAGAAGGATCTCCCCCCGGAGATCATCCGCAAACAACCACTCCCCGGGAGGGATGACCTGGGTTGAGCCAAGGACTGGGCAGGAACTCGAGGAGCCATGGGAGGGGGAGCAGGGGAGGGACCAGAGCCCTCCCCTCTCTACTTTCTTCCCTCACCTCCAAATGAATATTCACTTTAATTTAAAAACAAAACAAATCATTATTTCAAAAACTTTTATGATATCACTAACGAAAAGAAGATAAAGTTTAATCTCCAAATAATTTTAGAAAAAATTTAAATCTCCAAATAATTTTAGAAAAATTTTAAATCTCCCAAAATAAATCAAATAGAAAATTAATTTATAAATTAAATTTTTGAAAAGGTCCAAGATTCAAATTTTTGGATTAAAAGTTTACATGACATAAATATAAGACCCTTGAATTTCTTCCTGTGAGTGAGGCTTTGATTTAATAGATACTCACACCAAATTTAAATCTAACAACACCATATAAATTATATAACTCAATACTACTAAATTAATAAAAAGACAATACCTTCTTTTAAAAACAAATAATAATAAAATAAACGTAATGAAAATTTAAGCCCGTCAATCCATAAAATTGTGTGGCTACTAAGGCAGACGGCCCCATTCAAAAGAAAAATATCTGCCTTCAACATTTACAAAATGAACAATCCTTAGAAACAAGGAATATGTGTTGCCGCAAACCGTTCACAAGAGAATAAAACAAAACATGCTGTTAGAATTTGTCGTTATCATAGGTGTAGTCTATTAACATTTTACTTTTTAATCAAGTGCATGGGCTAAAAGATTCTTGACCTTGCTCTGTACATGTAAAGGAGTGACTTCATGTCCATGGCAAGATTCGATTCTAAGTACAATTTTTAACCTTGGGTTTTCTTTAACACTGGTTTTTTTAAAATGTGTTTTCTTTTTCTTGGCGCCTTTTCCCCACGGGCCACATGGCCCAACTAGGTGACTTGTTTGGGTGTGCTAATACTTCCAAAAATCCCTCTCCTCATGTTGGCAATATGAGTGGCGCACTCCCAATAGACAACAAAAATCTAGCTCTTTATCTAGTTTAGATCATGAGTCCGGTTTCTTGGGCATGCCTATGAAATCAGATGCCTTTTTAATGGTTTTAGGATACTCTTATCTTCTATGGTTTCTCATTCTATATCATTACTTGCTCTTAAAGAAGGTGGGGCTCTGGTTTTAAAGTGTGAGAAGGGAAAGATCACGAAGGGTCTATAATTTATCGATTTTACGATGTCTCATCTTTCATTTTGAGGATAGTAGTTGTTGTGAGTTTAAGTTTAGGATTTAATGGATTTAAGTTAAGATTTTTTGATAACTAAATTTTAATTTGATCTTATCCTAATTACAAATGCATCAATTAATATAATGTATAGGTCCTATGTGTTATATGATTTTCGATTTCAATGATGAATGTAAAAAACGATTTTCTTTCGTGGCAAGGATGCAAGAAGATAATGCAATCAAACAAGTCCTAGTATGACTATATGCAATTTTGTTTTAATAAGATGCAAGGCTATAGTTGGTCCCTTAATGCAATATATCATTGGTTTGTTTTTTCTTTTTTCTTTTATTTTTAATGGATGAAAAACAAAAAATATAGAGCAATATATGTAGACACAAAACAAACAAAAAACAGTTCCTCTAATATGAAATGACATAAACAATTGTTACAACTTCTTACTTGATTTCTGCATAATTGGAAGGAGTGTTGGTAGGATCTAGAAACATTACCGGTGATACTACTATCTAATGGCACTTTTATTGATGAATCTTGCTTGGTGGAAACATTTTCGGTTTGTGAAAGTATTGTCATCGCTACTATGATCTTATTGCACTTTCACTTAAGACTCATATTTTTCAAAAACCTGCAAAATAAATGGAGTTAGTAGTAAAGGGGTTTGCTTATATCATTGGAGAATGTGTGGCTCCCTTAATCAACATCAAACCTCTATTTAGAAGACAAAAACAAATGAATTTTATAGGATAAAATGATAATTATGAGCGTAGTGGCAAAAGCGTCACTATGAAAATGATAAAGTTGTCGATGCTTTTGCGATTTGGTGGCACTTTCGCTTTCTATAGTACGTTATGATTGTGGGGACACAGTTTTTGCTGTAGCAAAAATAAAACGCACTAGCACCACTAAGACTACAATTTGACAACGCTTTTGACTGTAGATACAACAAAATGAAATCAAATACCTTTTTAATGGTTTTAGTATACTCTTTTCTTCCATGGTTTCTCATTCTATATCATTACTCTCTCTTAGAGAATGTGGGGCTCTTGTTTTAAAGTTTGAGAGAATGGAAAGATCATGAAGGGTCTTTAATTTATCGAATTTACGATGTCTCATCCCTTACTTTGAGGATAAGGGCAGTTGTGAGCTTAAGTCTAAGGTTTAATGGATTTAAGTTAGAGAACACATGCTTTTTTCAAAAATTATTTTTGATAGCTTAATCTTAATTTGATCCTATCCTAACTACAAATGCATCAATTAATGCAACGTACAGGTCTTATATGATATATGTTTTTCGATTACAATGATGAATGTAAAAGACAATTTTCTTTCATGGCAAGGATTCAAGAAGATAATGCAATCAAACAAGTCCTAGTATGATTGTATGCAATTTTGTTTTAATAAGATGCAAGGCTATAGTTGGTCCCTTAATGTTATTTATCATTGGTTTGTTTCTTCTTTTTTCTTTTATTTTTTAATGGATGAAGAATAAAAAATATAGAATAGTATATGTAGACACAAAACAAACAAAAAATAGTTCCTCTAATTTGAAATGACATAAACAATTGTTACAACTTCTTACTTGATTTCTGCGTCAATGGGAGTGTTGGTAGGATCTAGAAACATTACCAGTGCTACTACTATCTAATGGCACTTTTATTGATGAATCTTGCTTGGTGGAAATATTTTCAGTCTATGAAAGTATTGTCATCGCTACTATTATCTTGTTGCACTTTCACTTAAGACTCCTATTTTTCTAAAACCTGCAAAATAAATGGAGTTAGTAGTAAAGGGGTTTGCCTAGATCAATGGAGAATGTGTGGATCCCTTAATCAACATCAAACCCCTATTTAGAAGACAAAAACAAATGAATGCTATAGGAGAAAATGATAATTATGAGTGTAGTAGCAAAAGCGCCACTATGGAAATGATAAAATTGTTGATGCTTTTGCTATTTGGTGGCACTTTTGATTTCTATAGTAGGTTATGATTGTGGGGTCAAAGTTTTTGTTGTAGCAAAATTAAAGCGCACTAGCACCACTAAGACTATAATTTGGCAACGCTTTTGATTGTAGATACAACAAATTGAGCTTTTACACAAAATATTTTTTATTTTTCAAATGATTCAATGAGGATCCATGACTAGGGGTGCATGGGTCCTAATGGAAATAGCAAGATAATATAGTTGATGATAAAATATGCAACTAATGATGAAATTAAACAAAGTGTATGATAAACAAGCAAGATAAGTATGCAATGATCAAATGATTGCAAAGCAACAAAAAAAAGATAATGATGAAGCTAAGAGATAAGAGAACACAACCCATTATGTACAAGCAAACTTGTAGCCTCAAGAGCCTTGGTTGATATCTCCTTATTATGATAAAGTAGATAAGCTTGTTATTGCTTAAGATGATTGTGGTAGAGCTTCACTATTGCAAGAAATTCTTCTCTATGCTCAAAGTTTTGTTATTGGTTTGGGCTCCCCAAGGCATGGCTTTATAGGAAACCATTGCTCCTTGGGGGATTCCTTGTAGGATGGTTGCATTGAAGTTGATTGGACTATTTAAAGATAATTTTTCAAAAGGCTCAACATGCAATTAAGGATTTAAGATAGAAAAAGGAAAATTTGGGGGCTTTGGATTGTCAGTCAAGTTGTTGTTGAGGCAATGAATTAGACTAGTGTGATTAGATCCATATTTTTTGGGAGGCTTGGAAGCTACTATCTACCTACCTTTTTTTTTGTGTTTTACATTCAATAATGCAAGTACCAAGATGGTCATTGTCAGGTAGATTAGATGAAAAATGACAAAACATTTAAATTTTTGTAGCACTGCCAAGAAGTAGGAGCATTGTCATCACTATCACTTAAGTCCCAATTCTTTTATTTTTGGAGCAATAAATACTCCTAGATTGAGCTTTAGGATAACTTACTTGATTTGGATGCTTGATTGGTTAGTTGATGAAGATGCTGATAAGTTTTTGAGTCTTAATAATATGCTCAAAATTGGGTGTCTATATGAAGTATCTATTTCTAGTGGAGAATCATGTTGATTCCAAGTTGGGATTATTGGGTCAAGCCCTATCTCTACTAATGTGCTCATAGGTATTAATTCTAGTGGATATCATGGGGTTTTACCAATTAAAAGTAAGGATACTGAAGCCCCTAAGGTTTCTATGGCAGTTGGCTCTTAGGAGGTTGAGCTTAGTTGGAAATGGTGTCTTCCCTCTTCCCTTTGGTGGAAATGGTGTTGTGGGTAGGCTCTAAATGTTGGCATATGATTTGTTATTGATATAGTGAATGTTATGGGGGATCTTAGTGCTACAAAAAATATCTTTTTGATGGAGTTACGAATGTTTTAGGCTCTTCTTCTAGCACTAGAGTAATAATATACATTAATAATATTGTGGGAGGTTGTGGCTTGGTGGTTATCACATTTTCTTCATCTATTGCTCAATCTAGTGGTGTAGTGGGTGGAGGTAGTATTGCATCTAGAGGTTTTTCTATTTCAAGTGTGACATGAATTGGTTGTAGTGGTGTGCCATCCATTGGAATTTGTTTTACGAGTGATAATGGAATGACAAACACAATAATCCATAATTTTAAATGAAACTTAGAGGAAATGAAGAGTTTGAAATGGAGGATCCCAATAGTAGTCTAAATTTTATAGTGATGACACTCAAATTCATAGTGAAAAATGTACATCCCATGAATTTTTCATGCTTTCTAATATTGTTAGTAAGATTTGTGATTTTCAAAAAATAACTACTCCTTTTTATAGGGTTTCTAGTGGAAAATTAATTTTATAGATGGGTCAAGGTCAACTAAGTGTATAAAGGATGGTTACTTGAGCAAATGTGTAGCTTTGGAAAGGGCTATATCAATTGATATTTTACTTTAGAGGAGGTTGTGCAATATTGTAGTTTGATATCAGGGTAATTTGTGGCTAGGTCTACTATTTATAGGACTAAACCTTTGATTTCCATTCGAAGGGTTAAGGGCCATGTTTATGTGTTGGTTAGAATTTCTATCTTTTAAGGTTACATTTTTTCCATATCTTAAAGATATTATTGGTATTCTTGGCCAATTTATATGTTATAAAAAATAAAGACACAAGTACTCAAGCTTCTAGTTCCACCCAAAAGTTTGTATGGAGGGGGGTGTTGATGGCTAGTTGTCTCACACTATTAGACTTCAATGTAAATATAAAAAAATACATATTTGAATCTTCCTAGTGCTTGATTATGCTACAAACAAGTTGATCACTTAGCTAGAGAATGCTCTCTTAGGTCTAAAAATATAAAGGTTTCTACTATAACTTCTTGTTAGGTGAAACCAACCAAAATGCTATAGGTTCGAAGGACTATCATCAACCAAAATATAATGATGACATATTAGTCCTTTAGTGACCCTCTATGGGGGAAATGAGACCCTTATTCCTATCCTCACTAATACTATTGATATTGTACTTATGAAGGCTACCTCCCATTGGTTCATCCATCAAATGTGGTGAGGGTAGGCTTGGGTTAGCCTCAAGGTGCCTTTATTTTTATAATAGATCAATCTAGGTCTAAAACTCAAGAGGTTTCTCATGTATCATATTCATTTAGAGAGATTTTTTTTAGTGATGGATTGATATATGTGCAAAGGAAAAACAAGTGATAGTAAATTTATGAGTTGTTCAAAGCACATGCTTTTGGAAGGTGATGTGGTGCTTAGGGCATGCTTGAATCCACCTATCCAAGGAATGGATTTTGTGCATAGTAATGTGTTTGGTATTTTATATGGGAATGTCTTCTCCATTCCTAAATTAACAAGAGATTCAAAATCATGTCTTGGAATATGATGAGGTTAACCTTCTATGAAAGAAAGTATAGAGTTAATTTTACCTTTAAAAAACATAAGCATGATATACTAGTTTTATAGGAAGTTAAACATATTAACTAGAGATTGAGTTTGAATTTAAATTGTATATGGAAAGAGGGTATCTGGTTTATACTTCTCATAGGAAGAGTAGTTTTGGGATATATTATGTTTACCTTTTTGGTTAAAAAAAAAATTGTGTTTGGGGGAGACCCATGACATATGTCTCTTTGGGCCACTTTTTCTATTCAAGGTCATATTCTTTTTTTTTATCTTTATGCACCTAATTATATTGTTGAGCATGCTCTGATTTCGGATTGGTTGGGTTTTAATTTACCTATTTCTTATTCGGTTCTAATGGGTGATTTTAATATGGTGGCTTCAAGTAGAGATTGTAGTTGGAACTCCTCTAGTCTACCTTTCTCTGAATGAGTTTAATAAATGGATGGCCTATAGGAATACTTTAGAAAATCTAGATGTTTTAAAGTCTATCATTGATGCACACTTGAGTTATTGGCTTACATTGTATAATATAAGACATTGATCTAATGCTATGTTTAGCTATTTGGATCAATTTTATGTAATTGATTTTTCTCCTTTTTCTCGTAGCTATGGTAATAAGGTGTTGTGTAATTATGATTTTGTTATATTTGACCATATTCCATTTTTTTTATATTTTTTGTAGGGGATTTGATTATAAGGTTGAAGACATTACTTATAGGTTATATGTCTCATTGCTTAAATACAAAGGCTATGTTTAATGTCTTATGTAGGCTTGGTGTGAATAATAAAGTTTATATGGTAGTGATGGTTGGATTCAATGTTGCCAGAGGGTCATTCAATAATGTGTGACTTTTCTAAAATTTTATGGTAAGAAAAAGGTATGGGTGCATAGAAGAGTTGATAAAGTGGCTAGTTTCGCATTGTCAAAGGCTAAAAAACCCTTGACCCCACTTCTTTCTTATGACAGAAGCAAGCTACTACTATAGAGGTGATTTTTTGTATTTATAGTAGTATAGAATGGTTGAAGTCAAGGTGCATTTATGTATTTAGTGGAATAGCCTTGGGGATAAAGATTCAAAGTTTTCCTTTAATTTCATCAATCATAAGCACCATAAAGAGCAAATTATAAGATCAAGAATGAATTTGGTAATACGTTTGTCAGTAAAAATGGGATTGACAAAGCCTTTTTTTCTCACTTATAAAAAAAAATTTAGAGATGATATCAAATATATAGATGATGTAATAGTTAGGAGGTTTACTAATTGTATTCCTTATAAATAGTTTGAGGATTTGAATAATGATTTGGATATTCGTTTGTCTTTCAAAGAGCTTATTGATGCTCTTTTTGTTATTCATAAGGGAAAGGATCTTGATCTTGATGGTTTTCCCATTAATTTCTCTAGAGAGCTATGGGACTTGATAGATTGGTATTTCTATATGATGTACTTGGAGGTAGATAGCTTGGGATATTTTGGACCTGATATTTTTTTATGGGTTATATGGGATTGAGACAGTCCCCACCAATATTACATCATGACCACATAGTGATATTATAATATTTTGACAACTATGCATGAATTTCTTGGAAGGATTTAAATATTGTTCTCCTCTTTGAAAGCTAATGAATTTAACTAGTTGAGATAATACCATTTTATTTTTGGACCTTAGAGTAATCAAGGTTTGATAAAGTTAATTCCTAAAGGAAGTAACTCATACAAGGTCATGGTTGGGGTCCTAATGTTGCTTAATATTGAATATAAAATTATAGCAAAGCCCTTGGCATACAAATTGAGTCCCATCGCTTAGCAAAATATGAGGTTTGAGCATACTAGTTTCTTGATATAAAGGTACATTTTGGATAGCCTAATTCTAGCATAGGAAGGTCTTGAATGGGAAGCTAAGTGTGGACAAGATATGATTTTTGTGAAGCTTGATTTTAAAAAGTCCTATGATAGGACTAGGTCATATTTTATATTGCATATGCTAGAGTATCTTGGGTTTGGTCCCAATTTTAGGATCATTATCTCACTCTTTGTTGATGCTTCAAATTGGGTTGTCAATGATACTCTTTATATTTCTATTTTTCTTTAAATTTCTATTTGATTCATGTGTCACATTACTCCATTCTTGTATATTATTATGGTAGATGCACTTGGCTACCCATTTGAGAGGTTTTCCAATTAGATATGATTAAATGCATTTCTCTTCTTGATGGGGATAACATATTTAACTCTCATTTTGCTAATGATTATGCCTTGTTTATATATAATAGTAAAGAGGAGATTGAAAATACCTTAACCCTGATTGGTGATTTTTGTTACTTGTATAGGGCCAAAATGTCTCCCTCTAAAATATAATTTATTTTTGTGCAAGATAAATATAAGGAGGATAGGATTATTTAACAACAGAAATAAATTAGATGGGAAGTGACTAGGTTTTTGGGCATACCTTTCAGGTTTAGATTTCTCCTATGAAATTATGGATCTAGTTTCTAGAAAATATTTAGAAGAATTTGGATAATTGGGTCACTAAATATTTGTCACTTGGTAGAATTTAGGTTGTGAATAAGATATTTATTGCTACTCATGTCTTCTATTCATCATGTTGGATTCCTAGTAAGAGTTAGTACTCATAGTTTACTAAGATGCTTAGGGTATTTTATGGAGGAAATGACATGGATCAAGGATGAGGATGGTTATTCCATGGACACAATGTACTCAACCCTAGAAAAATGATAGGTTATAAACTATATATATTTGTGTTCAAAGCATTAGCTTTATGTCTAAATGGGTTTCTAAGTGTCTAGTTGGGAATGAGTCATGAGAACATCTTATTCATTTTTTAATAGAATATTCTCAATATGAGGTTGCTTGGAATTTTTTTTCTATTTTTGATAAGGCCTTGAATTTGGGTTATTTTAGTGTTAAGAGGTCTCCACTAGGTAATGGGTTGTTGAAAGCTTGACAATTTTCTTTATCTTTATTGTGTTGGGATGGTTCCTCTCTTAGACTTGGTTTAATTTTTTCTACTTCTTCCTTATAGTGGAATAGATTTATTTTTTGTTAAAAAACCTTTGTTATTGAATCATGATTTAAAGGAAATATTTTGGTTAAGAAGTGTTTTTGTAAAGTTATTGATCTTTGGCACTTGGTTTCCTCTTATTGGAAATCTTGGAAAAGTTTTGAAATGTCAGTTTAACCTTGATGATCATCATAAGGGATAATAATATAGATTCAAATTTTGATTTCAATTTATTTTTAAGCTAAACCCTCTACCACACTAAGTTGTAAGAGGTTAAAAGGTTGAAACTGATTAGATGAGAAAGAATGTACTCTTTTGGTGAAAACCATTTATAGGTCCTTAGTACTACTGGAAGGTCTCATTTTTTTAGGAGAATTGTAGGTGGTTTAGTTGTAGAGTTTCAAAGGCAAGTACATCCATGGCCAACAAGTTATTGGCTTGGATAATTTTACATTTGAAATCCCCTCTAGAATGATGTTATCTAATCTTGGACTAGCTAATGTGCTATATATAGCACATCTGAGATAAATAAACATATTTTATAGTCCTATCATATTGGTAGGGCTATTTGGAGTAGATTTTAGAGGGATATTTTGGTTTTTTTATTAGTATATTAGGTGGAAAGAGGTATTTCTTGGTTATTTTTCCTAGTTAGATAAAGTAGCAAAAAACAAATAGGCATGTGGTCTTGACTCATATTTTATATATTATATGTTATAATACATTTCATACGGATAATATTTCAAATGCGGTTTAAATTTATGGGCTATACTCTAACTACAATTTGTAGGTTGATGCCTTGATCACATATCTAAATAAGCAAGCATAATTTAATGAGGGTGATTGGAAGAAATATCATCTCTTGTTGTCTTCTATTAGGTTATAGATAAATATTATTTTTAATGTGGATATCAAGCATAGGATTGAGGATAATTTTGATTCTCATTACATGAGGAAGTTAGTACTAATCAAGGTTCACCTCTTGGATGTGATGCATAAATTGGAAATGATGTCTTCTAAGACTAAATAATCATTTATTTTGTAAGTTATTTCTCAATGTTAGTAGTTAGTTAAAGATGATGCTAAGGACTATGCTCAATTATGTTGGTCATTATTTGGTGTAATATATTTATTATAAAGCATCTATAATAAAAAATATTTTAATATATAGAGAGATTAATTAGCTTGCACCAAAGAGTATTAGTTTAAAGTGTCCAAGGTGTTTGGAAAAAGTAATTGAAAACAAGTAGTTTCACAACATAGTCCAAGGTTTCAATCCCATGAGTAAAATTAACATTTTTTGATAGAAAGACAAATGAAAAATATGTTGGATAAAATTTTAATTGAGATATGGTTTAATTTATGGATGAGTGTGATCTAGGAGTGAGCCTCACCTTTTTATTTTTTTAGAAATCAAGTGTTATAGGTTCATGTAAGAAGCATGAGAAAGAAGCAAGCACCGCTTCTTCTTATTCTAGATCTTAGGAAAAATAAAAATGAAAGGATCTATATGAAGAAAATCTAGGTAAAATAGTAGAAAAGCTATTTTTTAAAGTCCTTATAGGAAGTAAGGATATCCATGTAGCAAAACTACATGAGAAGTGATTATCAAGGATGAGACGATTGAGCATAATATAATGGTTCTTAAAACCCCTCATAATAAAGTGGAAGAAAAACCCCTCTACATCCTCAAATGTGTTATAAAACTTTATTCTCATTAATAGAAATCATTCACCAATATGAAAAAATATCAAATAATTCATCCATAAATAATATTTCACAATGATAATCCACACAATGACACATAAATATAGACAAAACCCTTAAGGTATAGCAACAACAATAATACTCCTTAAGAAATAACTTCATAGAACATTCCAATATGAGAGGCCACTCTTGTTGGCAATTTTGGGTACTTTGGGTACATTGCCTTTGCTCAAGTGTATAAGTTGTCATTGATGTCAAGAAGCTCTTGAAGGAATTTGATTTGATGTCAAACAATTTGTTTTGATGAAGGTTACGGCATGACAGTTGGCAGGTTTAAAGACTACAGGTGGATGCATTAGTTTAATGCATTTGGGTCCAGGAGGAAGTATTTATTTAATAATTAAAAACCTTGTTAAGGTTTCTTTTAATTATTTTTAAATAAATATTAATTTATTGTTTGCATTGGGTTCTCCTAACCCATGGCGCAAATGTCTTAACTTTGATGGCGCTATGTTCTAAGATTGTGGGCGCTAGCCAAGACCTCCATCGACGTGTTAAACTCCTCCGCCGACGTGTTAAACTCCTCGCCGACGTCAAGAGTTTATGGGAAATATGCATATAAATCTCCCACGATGAAGATCAAAGATTATCCCATCCGCATTTTCGAAAAGTGTTGCTCGCTGTGATTTCGCGATCTGATGTTCGATTTCTTCTTCGCTGAGATTTCGTGATCCGCTGTTCGGATATCCGCCGTTCATGTTTTGTATCCGCCGTAAGGTTTCGTCGTCGTCGTTCGCGTCAGAAGACAGGGAGGCCTGTTGTTTATTTTAGCCCTGGCACAGAAGGTACAAGGGAAACAGAGTGAGGTTCAAACCTCACCGGACGCCTTTGGCGCACCGGTAGCGGCTAGGCTGTTGGCGCGCTACCCGAACGGGAGGTTCCGCGTTCGAATAACGTGAAAGGGTTTTTTCTTCGTTGAAGTGGACGCAGCGGGTGGTGTTAGAGTTCGTGCACAATTTCTCCATAGCACGATTTTTGGTGTTGGCCAAGGTATTTTCGAAATTAATTTTTGCTAGTGTATTTTGCGGATGGAGGAAGTTTATTAGAGAGAAAAACAGCTTAGGAGTTATAAGGAGTTTGAAGCTTGCTTTATTTTGATAAAAGATTCTTTTTAAGGTGTTGTTTGCATTATCTTATTGCATTCTTATGAGAGATAAAGTTTATTGTTGATAAGACTATAAGGGAGAAATAAGGTGTATAAGGGATAAATATTTCTTGTAATGTTGAGAGTGCTTTTGGTTGATTATGGAAATGAAAGCATGATGTTTTAAGGTTAGAATTGCTTCTTGTGTGAAGTTGTGAAACCTTAAGTGGGCAGCTTTGAGATTGACATTAGCTTTCATTAAATTGGTTATAATCAAGCTATTCTTTACTTGGTTAAAGTGTTGGGCTTACTTCTTTGTTGATGATTTGAAAAGTTGTTTTGTGCTATTGTGATTTGAGTTGGTGGATGCTTTTTGTTCAAATAATGTTGGAGAGAAAAGGAGTTCTACTTGTTTCCTTTTCTAATGTTGATTGTGAAATGCTTCAAGGTTGTGTTTTGAGTTAAATGGTGTTGATTGAACCTTGGTTGATGAGCATTGTTGTTGAAGCCCTAATTGATGGTGAAAAGAACATGAGTATCATTGTTATGTGATTCTTTGCATAGTTGGCAATTGTTGGGGTTTCATGTTCTTGAAAGAAAGCATTCTATCCTATCCATTTCAGATATTGAGTTGAGTTTTCAGATTTGAGATTGAGATTGAGCTGAGTTGATTTGAGTTGAGTTTTGAGATTGGGAGTTGAGTATAGAACATATTGAGTCTCTAACAATTCTCTTTATGCTTCTATGAGTTTGACAAATCACATTGGGTCTCTAACAATTCACTTTGTGATTTCCTACTAAGAAAGTTTTCTTGGTGAGCTTGCTGAGTTTTTGGACAGGTTTCGATGGGGACTTGTGAGCAGTTTTTGGATAGGTTTCGGTGGGGACTTGTGAGCAGTTTTTGGACAGGTTCTAGTGGGGACTTGTGAGCAGTTTTGGACAGGTTTCGGTGGGGACTTGTGAGCAGATTTGGACAGGTCCTAGCAGAGGACTTGTGAGCTGAGTTTGATAGTTCTATCAGAGAACTTGAGGATAGAGGTGCACTGGTTCTATGAGAAGAACCTGAGGATAGATTTGGCAAGTCTTTGAGAAGGCTTGTATGTAGAGGATTGATTTGTTCAAGAGTTGGACAGATCTGATAGACAGAGGAAGACTTGTACTAGACCGACTGACTGTGTTTGGTACAGAGTTGTTGAGCTGCTGTGGACGTGATCATAGAAGGCAGAGGTCTCTTAGGCTAAGCATTGAGGATAGGAGGTCTTCGGTGGAAAGGAGTTCCACGTGCTGGCAAGAGGTAGAGGCAGTTGATCTTCTGAGGGATCATTTCCAGAGTAGAGGGGAAGGTATCTCCTTTGAGCAGAGGCTCATAAATTTTGATTGGGGGAAGGTATCTCCTTTGAGCAGAGGCTCATAAATTCTGATTGGGGGAAGGTATCTCCTTTGGGCCGAGGCTCATAAACATTGTAATTGGGAAGGATTCCCAAAGAACTTTGAGATAACTTTTAGAGAAAAGTTTTGTGGACGTAGCCTGACCATTCCGGGTGAACCACGTTAAAATTGGTGTCACTTTGTGGATGATATTGTGCATTGCTTTGATATTGCTTTGGGTATATTGCTTTACTATTTTGAAGTATAATGGAAAAAGTAAAAAGAGGTCTTATACTGTTCACCCCCCTTCTAGTATAAGCTTGTGTTCTTCAATTGGTATCAGAGCAGGTGCCTTCGAAAAGTTTAACAACTTGAAGGAAAAGCTAGTAAAGAACACAATGGATCATTCAAGTGGCAATGAAGCACCTATTCTTGATGGGTCAGATTTTGGTCTTTGGAGTGCAAGGATGAAGGTTCATCTAATGGCACTTGGGAATGAGGTTTGGGAAGTGATTGAAGATGAGTACACTATTCCTGAACATGGTCCTAATACTAAAGAAGAAAGGCTCCTACATCACAACAATTCAAAAGCAATGAATGCAATCCTGAAAGGCTTACAGAAAGCAGATCTCACCAAAGTGATTCCCTGCAAGACAACTAGTGAAATGTGGAAACAGATTGAAGGTGGTTCATACAGGTGATACAAATGTCAGAAAGGCCAAGTTGAGACACTTCAAAGGTATGTTTGAACAACTCAAGATGAATGATGATGAAAATATTAGTGACTACATGCTTCGTATGGATGAGGTTGTTAACTCCATGAAAGACTTAGGTCTTGAGCTTGCTGAAAATGATGTTTGTGATAAGATTTTAAGATCTCTTCCTAATAGATTTAGTGAAAATATTTCTGCTATTGAGGAAGCTAAAGATTTGGATAAGTTGAAAAAGGATGAGCTCCATAGTATACTTGCAGCATTTGAGTTGAGAACTCAAGTGAAGGTTGATGTCAAGAAAGAGGCAACTTTCAAGGCTACCAAGAAATCCAAGGGTAAACAACTTCAAGATAGTGATGAGTCTTCTAGTGATGAAGAGGCATATTACAGCAAGAAAGGCAAGTTCTCTAGAAAGCACAAAAGTATGAAAAATATAAGATGTTTCAATTGTGGAAAGTTTGGTCATTATGCTACCGACTGTACTGTTCCCAAGAATGAAAGTGATGAAGATAAACAGGATTCTAAGAGCAAGGATTCTGAAAAGCACAAGCATCACAGGAAAAACAAAGATGAGCACAACAATCAAGGAAAGAGGTATTCTCACAAGCACAAGAAGAGTTTCTACCTAGACAAAGCAAGTAAGTGTTCTAGTAGTGATAGTGAAAGTTCTTCAAGTGATGATGAAAATGAGATGTTGTTCATATCGAAAAAAGAGGAAGAACCGAAACATAGATTCATTATCATGAAATGTCTTAGATGTGGAAACTTTGGTCACCTTGAGGATGATTGCACAAATAATGATTTGGTTTCTAGTATGTATGAGGATGCTTCAGAAAACTATAAGGAAGATGCATGTATGGTTTTTGAAAAGGGTAGCACCTCTAGTGATAAGAAATCTGAAAAAGGCTTTGATGATTCAAAAAGCAAACAAATAGAGGAAGATATAGAGGAAGGTGAAGTAGATCTTGAAGGTGAACTTATTAGTGCTCTTAGTGCTTTGAAAAAGGAAAGAAAGAAGAATGCTAGACTCAAGGATAAGTTAGATGAATGTTATATGGAAAGAGATGATCTTATAGAAAGTCTTGACTTCTCTATAGCTAAGACACAGGAACTCAAGGATGAGTTAGAGTCTAAGGTTCTTGAGTATAGTGAGTTAGAACAGAAAATGGCTTCTTTGAAAGAGGAAACTAAAGAGTACAAGGATAAGCTTTACAGGTTTCAAGATAGCTCCAAAAAGGTTAAGTCACTCATCAAAGGTCAAAGAAAGACAACAGATAAAATAGGCCTTGGTTTTGTTAAGCCACACAAGGAACAAGTTGGAGAGTCTAGTAAGAGACTCCAAAAGGAAGAGAGTTCTGATGAGGAAAGTATTTCAGAAAAGGAGTCCTTGAATGATAGATGCACGAAATAGAAAACAGAATTCAGAATGAGAAGAAGAAGTTTTCGAACCTAAGAGGTCAAATAAAGGAAAGTTTCAAGGCGAGATGTTTTGCTTGTCACAGGTTTGGTCACATGGCTTCACATTGCATGGCTCAAGTGAAGGAGGTAAATGATAGTTTCCGAAGTGCTAGTTACTTTCAAGGGTATTGCTACTCTTGTCAACAGTTTGGGCACAAGGCAGTTTATTGCAAGGCAAATAACAAGAACAGGTTTGGTCGAACAGGTTTGGTCAGACAGGTTTGGCTGAAACAGGTTTGGTCATAACAGGTTTGGTCATAACAAGTTTGGTCAGAACTGGTGGATTCAAAGATCAGGTTTACCTCAGAGAAACAACATCGTCAAGTGTTTCAAGTGCAACAATGAAGGTCACATAATCAGACAGTGTAGAGCTGAAATTCTAGAATACAGGAATAGGAACAGTGGCATGATCATGTCCAAGGATCAAGGCATGGACAAGAACAGGGATGAGAACAAGAACAAGTGACAAGAATAGGAATATGGGCAAAGAGTTCAAGAGAAGGCCCGACAAGGAAGTTATAGACGCTGATGATGATCAGTGCCTAATGGGAGTTTTACTCCCACCCCAAAATTAATCACCTCATCAGGAGGTGGGGGAGGGACTAAGCTAAGAGGCTCATTCTTAGTCCCGAGCCCCAAAGGTGACCCTTTGCCATTGATGACAAAGGGGGAGAGATATGAGTAAGGGGGAGAGCTTCAAAGTGAAGAGGAGAGCTTCAAGTCAGGGGGAGCAAAACTTCAAAGGAAGATTCTCAGTTGTGGGCACAGTTGGTCGGTTGTTAGCACAGTTGGTTTCAGTTTTGGCTCTTGAGAAGTGTTTTCATGTAAAGGTTTGCCATCAATGACAAAGGGGGAGATTGTTGGCAATTTTGGGTACTTTGGGTACATTGCCTTTGCTCAAGTGTATAAGTTGTCATTGATGTCAAGAAGCTCTTGAAGGAATTTGATTTGATGTCAAACAATTTGTTTTGATGAAGGTTACGACATGACAGTTGGCAGGTTTAAAGATTACAGGTGGATGCATTAGTTTAATGCATTTGGGTCCAGGAGGAAGTATTTATTTAATAATTAAAAACCTTGTTAAGGTTTCTTTTAATTATTTTTAAATAAATATTAATTTATTGTTTGCATTGGGTTCTCCTAACCCATGGCGCAAATGTCTTAACTTTGATGGCGCTATGTTCTAAGATTGTGGGCGCTAGCCAAGACCTCCGCCGACGTGTTAAACTCCTCCGTCGACGTGTTAAACTCCTCGCCGACGTCAAGAGTTTATGGGAAATATGCATATAAATCTCCCATGATGAAGATCAAAGATTATCCCATCCGCATTTTTGAAAAGTGTTGCTCGTTGTGATTTCGCGATCTGATGTTCGATTTCTTCTTCATTGAGATTTCGTGATCCGCTGTTCATGTTTTGTATCCATCGTAAGGTTTCGTCATCGTCATTCATGTCAGAAGACAGGGAGGCCTATTGTTTATTTTAGCCCTGGCGTAGAAGGTACAAGGGAAACAGAGTGAGGTTCATACCTCACCGGACGCCTTTGGCGCACCGGTAGCGGCTAGGTTGTTGGCGCGCTACCCGAACGGGAGGTTCCGCGTTCGAATAACGTGAAAGGGTTTTTTCTTCGTTGAAGTGGACGCAGCGGGTGGTGTTAGAGTTCGTGCACAATTTCTCCATAGCACGATTTTTGGTGTTGGCCAAGGTATTTTCGAAATTAATTTTTGCTAGTGTATTTTGCGGATGGAGGAAGTTTATTAGAGAGAAAAATAGCTTAGGAGTTATAAGGAGTTTGAAGCTTGCTTTATTTTGATAAAAGATTCTTTTTAAGGTGTTGTTTGCATTATCTTATTGCATTCTTATGAGAGATAAAGTTTATTGTTGATAAGACTATAAGGGAGAAATAAGGTGTATAAGGGATAAATATTTCTTGTAATGTTGAGAGTGCTTTTGGTTGATTATGGAAATGAAAGCATGATGTTTTAAGGTTAGAATTGCTTCTTGTGTGAAGTTGTGAAACCTTAAGTGGGCAGCTTTGAGATTGACATTAGCTTTCATTAAATTGGTTATAATCAAGCTATTCTTTACTTGGTTAAAGTGTTGGGCTTACTTCTTTGTTGATGATTTGAAAAGTTGTTTTGTGCTATTGTGATTTGAGTTGGTGGATGCTTTTTGTTCAAATAATGTTGGAGAGAAAAGGAGTTCTACTTGTTTCCTTTTCTAATGTTGATTGTGAAATGCTTCAAGGTTGTGTTTTGAGTTAAATGGTGTTGATTGAACCTTGGTTGATGAGCATTGTTGTTGAAGCCCTAATTGATGGTGAAAAGAACATGAGTATCATTGTTATGTGATTCTTTGCATAGTTGGCAATTGTTGGGGTTTCATGTTCTTGAAAGAAAGCATTCTATCCTATCCATTTCAGATATTGAGTTGAGTTTTCAGATTTGAGATTGAGATTGAGCTGAGTTGATTTGAGTTGAGTTTTGAGATTGGGAGTTGAGTATAGAACATATTGAGTCTCTAACAATTCTCTTTATGCTTCTATGAGTTTGACAAATCACATTGGGTCTCTAACAATTCACTTTGTGATTTCCTACTAAGAAAGTTTTTCTTGGTGAGCTTGCTGAGTTTTTGGACAGGTTTCGGTGGGGACTTGTGAGCAGTTTTTGGACAGGTTTCGGTGGGGACTTGTGAGCAGTTTTTGGACAGGTTTCGGTGGGGACTTGTGAGCAGTTTTGGACAGGTTCCGGTGGGGACTTGTGAGCAGATTTGGACAGGTCCTAGCAGAGGACTTGTGAGCTGAGTTTGATAGTTCTATCAGAGAACTTGAGGATAGAGGTGCACTGGTTCTAGGAGAAGAACCCCGAGGATAGATTTGGCAAGTCTTTGAGAAGGCTTGTATGCAGAGGATTGATTTGTTCAAGAGTTGGACAGATCCGACAGACAGAGGAAGACTTGTACTAGACCGACCGACCGTGTTTGGTACAGAGTTGTCGAGCCGTCGTGGACGTGATCATAGAAGGCAGAGGTCTCTTAGGCTAAGCATTGAGGACAGGAGGTCTTCGGTGGAAAGGAGTTCCACATGCTGGCAAGAGGTAGAGGCGGTTGATCTTCTGAGGGATCATTTCCAGAGCAGAGGGGAAGGTATCTCCTTTGAGCAGAGGCTCATAAATTTTGATTGGGGGAAGGTATCTCCTTTGAGCCCTAGGCTCATAAATTCTGATTGGGGGAAGGTATCTCCTTTGGGCCGAGGCTCATAAACATTGTAATTGGGAAGGATTCCCAAAGAACTTTGAGATAACTTTTAGAGAAAAGTTTTGTGGACGTAGCCCGACCATTCTGGGTGAACCACGTTAAAATTGGTGTCACTTTGTGGATGATATTGTGCATTGCTTTGATATTGCTTTGGGTATATTGCTTTACTATTTTGAAGTATAATGGAAAAAGTAAAAAGAGGTCTTATACTGTTCACCCCCCCCCCTCTCAGTATAAGCTTGTGTTCTTCAACTCTGTTTGCAAATATGATTACAATATAATATTTGATATGAATGATGATTAATACAATGACAATATCCCTTCTTTATATACAATATTCTAATGCTATTTGGGGAGATGACTTCTAAACCTTTATCCCACTCATTATTATATTATAATATTATAATATAATCAACCTTGACTTATGTGTGGTCCATGCCAACTATCCATAATACCCATATAAAATATAATATCATATCCCCATATACCTATACCTAGGTACCATAGCAAAATGGAAAAGGCCATTACAATTTACTTGAATCAACCATTAGAAAAAAATTCCACAAGTGATGAGGAGGTACAATGCACAAGTTCAAATTTAGAAGGCATTAAAGATGCAAAGATGGGGAGGAAAATTTTAAATCAAATGATGTGAAGTAGGTCAAGGCTAATCCAGGTATATCATATTCATTTTTATCAAATAGTATAAAAACCTCTCCTTGGAATAAAATTAAAAGTAGTATAAAGTATATCCATTGCATTTTAAAGTTTGAAGAGTAGCATAATAAAGGAATGCATATGGAGGATATCCATGGAAACATAGGGTTTCTAGGGTAGTATAAAAAAGTAATTGCTATAGAGGATTATACTTGTACTTTAGGATTTCTAGGGAAACATAAATAAGTAAGTGTTTATGAGGCTATTATTTCAATTTCAAATTCTTTAGGGCAGCATAAATCTTTATAAGATAATTCTAGTTATAAACAACATGGAAAAATACAGGGGATTTATGAAGATGGAAGCATTGGTGGGAATGAAGAAAATGTTGGGAATGGAGAGTGTAAAACCTAAGGAGGGTGCCTAAGAAAAAATTTGAGAGTATTTAAGAAGGAAGCATCTAGAACAGATGATAGATGTTAGTCCAAAGGAAATGCTTGCATGCAAAAGAAAAGTGTTACATCTAGGTTTCAGAAGAAAACTCGAAAGTAGAAGAAAACTCGAAAGAGTGTGCAGAGAGAGGAGACAAAGAAGGTAATTATTTATAGGGCACATGGTTGCTCCAGGTTAGTCAGAAATAAGACATCACCAAATTTTACACGTCCAAAATAGCTATTTCTTGAGGTTACGTGGGCCATTGCAATCATGTCCTTCCAATGAGGCATGTGCCCCAACACCCAAGGTTTGTGTTTCTTTGAAATAAGAGTGACTTACCAATGGATGGTCCATTCTTTAGTGAATGTCGACATGTTCAAAAAGGTTGAGTTGGATTAATGTGAACACGATCATCCTGATTCCAATTCCCTTACCAATCGGTCATGCATGTGTTGGACAAATTAAATTTATTAGATCGATCGAAGGATTACCAGATCATTTGGAAAAAATGTAAAGGATATTAGAATGCACATGACAACCTAGGGCCACTTACAATACAAATTCCATGCAAAATAAAATTGGAAGATTAGTGGATATGCACTACTCCAATCACACTTAGAAATTTGATGCCTATTCAGATTTATTTCTTAATCCAAAAAGTATTTTATGATTTTAAATTGAGAGTTTTAGCACGTTTAATAATTTAATGAAACCATAAAATTTCTTTATATATTTAAATAAAAACCTTATAAACACAATATTATTTGTAATAGTTGAAGCCTCTTTTTGATATGTTTAATATAAATAAAAAATTTGTATTCTATTTGTTACTTATAAAACATTGTATTCAAACTCAAAGAAAATTTAAACTGTTTATTTTATAATTTAAGGTTTTTTAAAAAGTTAACCATCATTTAAATGCAAGTCCAAGAATGTTTGAGTTGATTTAGAGAGATATTGGTTTGGAGAAAATGGTGGGAATAGAGAGTGCAAAATTTGATGAGAGTGCCTGAGAGAAAAACCTAAGAGTTTTTAAGAAGGAAGCATCTAGAACATATGATAGGCGTTGGTCCAAAAAAATGCTTATATGCAAAAGAAAAGTGTTACATCTAGAAGGTTTCAAAAATGAAAAACCCTTTGTATATTCCCTGCACTTTTGTCTAAAACCCTTCAAAACCCTTGTCCCAACTCTACACCAATCCCACATGATTCTAAGTGAGGAGAATTTTACCTTCATTATTTTAAAAAACACAACTTCAACAATATTTTCCTAAATTTCCTTTGGAAGCACCATCAAAATTAATTTTGATAAACCCAATTTCTAGACATTTATATTTTACCATAGATTGAAGCAAATCCTTTGTTTTAATGTTATTCTCACATATGACTCTTTTTTTATGTTCAAATCATGTAACCAAGTTGTTACCACCTCTTTTTTGCACTTGAGACTTCCCATGATGAGCACCATATTTGTAAACATTCTATAAGAGAGACAGTAATATGATTCTAAACTTGGGCATGATTTTGAGATTTATTTATAAAAATTATATTATTCCTTTCAATCCATAAATTCTAGCAAGTAATGGAAGGACCAATCCTCCATAGAATACATAATGCTTTAGCTTTAAAATAAATAATCCAAAATTTCATCAACTCTTTCAATGTTGATGGGGATACTCAATATATTCTCATATTTTTGAAAAAGAAACCCCATATGGTGTGATTAAAGGTGAAATTAATAATTAAAAGGTCTTATGTTTATAAATCCTTCTCAATCAAGGCACATGCAAAATTTCCAATACATCCTATTATTTTTAGACTCTCTCTTGTAAGAATCTTACTTTGAATTGCTAACCAAAGGAATGTTGAGGCCTTAGGGAGATCCTCTAGTGACTAAACATTCTTCCAAGGAAAATATTTTGGAGTAGGAAATTTGATCTTATATCCCAAATTGACTAAGTATCCACCATATTTTGATAGATTCCAAACTGACTCGTCATTTCATGTAAAAATAAGCAAATAAAACTCCTGGATCATCCTTTGAAGCTCATCTAATTTTTTGAGTTCCTCTCTTTCGACTACGTTGCTAATAGAAATCCATGATCTAGAGTTGTTGTTCACATTAATATAATATTTCAACTTTGTACCTTTACAAACTAGACATGCCCCAACCAATGGTTACCATCCTGAATCATAGATAATAGGATAAGGCTTCTACCAAGCATAGACCTAAAATTTGTATAATTCCCCTCATTGACTGACCATCTAATGTGTTTATTGATCTATTATAAACTATCGAATATGGAGTTCCATGTTGTATGTTGGTGATCATTTGGGTAGGGTTATTTTCCTAAATAATTTCATTGCATCAAGAGAATATATATATTTTTGAAGTAACATTTTTACCCAATTCTTTCCTTGATCTCTGAATAATCTCCACCCAAGTTTTTTCCCTAAGGCCAAACTCACATGTTTGTAATTCTACAAGCCTACTCCTCCAATGTTCTTTGCTTTGTAAACCCTATCCTTCTTACAAAGAGGAAACCTAAATTTTTCTTGCAACCTTTCCAAAAAAAATTTCTTTGAATTTTGTTAATTTTATATGCTATACATATTGACAATCTTGAAAGTGACATCATATAAATATGGATGGATTTCAATGTAGTATTTATGAGTTGTATCTTTCCTACCATGGTTAAGAACTTACCTTTTCAACCTTTCAAACAAGATTTTATTCTATCAAAACAAGAGACCCAAAGCTCAATTTTATTTCCTTTATGAGACGAAGGAATACCCAAGTAGGTTGATGAAATATTTTAATTTTAAACCCTAAAATATCCATAGTGATTCATTTTAAATCTAGGACAGTGTTAATGGAAAATCATGTAGTTTATAGTAATAACCAACTGCCCAATAATCAAATGACATTAACTCAACTTTCAAGGAGGAGACCTAGGTTCAAACCTTTCCAAGTGATATATACATAATAGCCAAGTTATTGTAATACAACTATGTGGTTATGATGTAATATGGATGGGGCCCATTTCAATCCCATGTAACCATTAAAAAAAATTGTCTAGTAGCCTTCTCATAACATGATAGTATTTATTTAAACTCCATAGCCTCATTGACTGAGAGATGGCCCAAAAGAAAAGTATTATCAACAAATTGGAGATGAGATTCAAAGGGACCATTTGTTGCAACTTAAATACCTTTGATTTTTCCTTCCATGTTTGCCTTTGAGAAAGCTCTCCCTAAATCCTCCATAGGAATAATGAATATATAAGGGGATAGTGAATCACCTTAGTGGACTCCACAAGATTATTTAAAGTAATCAATAGGAGAACCATCAATCAACAAGGAGTATATATATATATATATATATATAATGGTAAATGAAGGGGTTTTGAAAGGGCCCAAAATAATTTACATTTGCCGAAGAGAAAAATCACTTCCAACGCCTAAAATACAAAAAGTGGACTAAAAAGGAGCATGATGTATACTTAGATACAATAATTTTGATTTAACTCTATCCTTAGGGGATTCAGTATTTCTTAAATTCAATCCATCTAGTTTCTTTAAAACTTTTAGGAGCTTTAATCAATTCTCTATTAGCTTTAGATAAAATCTCCAATTCTGCCTTTCTTGAGAACTTTGAAAGCTTCTACCTAGTATATAAAAAAGAATATTTTTAAGTCTTATAACAACATTTAATCCATTCATACCATTTGTGATTAAAACCAAATATTTTGAGAATATCATGTAGAAAACTCTAGGAAACACTATCATAAACTTTTTGCATATCTAATTTCACAAGAATACATAATTTTTCATGGAATCAAGAGAATTTACAACCTCCTATACATTGATTACATGATCAATAATTTGTTTACCATAAACAAAAACACCTTGTTCCTATGATATAACATAATCTATAATACCTTTCAATCCATTTTCTTTAAATTTTGAAATAATCTTATTACAAAGGCTTATTGGATGAAAATCATCAAAATATTTTGAAAGAAAATTATAGGAAATCCATCAGGACCAGGTGATTTGTTAGAATAGAAATAGAAAACTACTTCATGTAGCTCCTCCATAAATATATTCTTCATCAAGATTTTTTTTTCCCTGTATGATAAGTAATGGAATATTTGTAAAAGCTTACCTTGTGCTTCCTTATCTTGTCCGATATCTGAAAAAATATTTTTGAATTAATTAATTACTTCCTTCTTGATATATTCTTCTTCCTTAGTATTTATTCCATCTGGAGTTAAAATATTTTTGATGCAATGAATTTTTTTATTGTTGTAACATTTTTTTTGTATTTCTATCTCTTTCCTTGAGCCATTTCTCCCTAGAATTTTGAAGGAATATGATACCTCTTTTTTCAATTCATTATGATAATTAAAAAGTAATTATTTTTATTTCACAAAAGAATCTTGGTCCATTCCTTTGATTTCTACTCTATACTACTTTCATTTTTGTTGTGAGGTGGATTTTATGCTACTTAAGGAAAATGAAGATGATTTACCTGGATTAACCTTGACCTCCTTCACCTCTTTTGCTTTAAAATTTTTCTCCCCATATTCCTTCACACCTTTAACTCCTATATTTGAACTTGCACATTGAACTTCTTCATCTCTTATGTTATTTTCTTCTAATGGTTGATTCAAGTGAACTATAATGACCTTTTCCATTTGATGATGTAGAGGGTTTTTTTTGCCACTTTCTTAGGAATGGAAAATCCTTGATTTGACCCAACTTCTACTATGATATGATCTCCTTGTTTCATATTGAATTTTATCTCCTGTGCAAAATTTCCCATCTCTTCCAACATCATTGTCACTTTGCAATATTTTGCCATGTGTCCATTCTCATAACATTTGCAGCACCAAAATGCAATATTTTCATAATTCACTTGTTGATCCCATTCTCTTGATTCAGATTTAATCCTAAAGGACAAAAATAAAGGTTTTCATATATCCATGTCAACACATATTCAAGTGTATACAATATGCCTTCTCTTCTTAGTATTTGGTCCCTCCTGGATGAATTCCCTTAAAGTATTGTCAATACTCTTCAAAACCTTGTTATTGATGAGTTAATAAGGAAGTCCAAAAGCCTAATACATATTAGAAGCATTTTAATATTACTTGTCTCCATAGAAAAATACTCACTCCATGGTCTTAAATATAATGCATCTTTACCCCTAAACTAAGGGCCATCATCCATTATTTTATCCCTTATTTCTGAACTGGAGAAGATAACAAGGCAAAATCCTTTTGGAAGAAGATTCATGGAGTAAGTTGAATTCAATCCCCACTTCCACTTGATACAAGTTTGAATCTCAGAAACACATGGCCATTATTCATGGAGATTACATTAACCCTCTAGTTTTAAGAACCATTATATCTCACTTTATCATCTCATCCTTGATAATCACTCTCAATGTAGTATCTACTACTTGGATAGGGTTTTCCATATATTTGTTCTTCCTCTTATCGCTAACTAGGGCATCCATAATTACAACTAGGGAATTCTTACTTCCAACTAGGGAATCCTTCTAGTAAGGACTTTCAAAATTGAATTTCCTACCATGTTGCCTAGATTTTGTTTCCATTAATTCTTTAGCTTTTTAGTTTCTCCTAAGACCTGAAACAAGAAGTAGAGCTTGTACCTTACTTCCTACTTACACTTCTTGCTCACTTGTAGCTCTTCTATGATATGATTTTCATTATCAATTTTAATTTTTATTTGTGGGCTTAACCCCACTTCTTGTTAACACTTGTGATATTTTTTTTTGGTTTCCCAAATCATGATCCCTCTAATTTTTCTTTTTTCTTTGTTCTTGCTTTGTGAGTCTTCCTCTCATTTTTTCATTCCCACCAAGAATTTCAACATCATCAATCTCTTCTATTTTTCTATACTATTTACAAAGAGATATATCTTCTAAAGGTTTATGTTGTCCAATAGAATATGAAGTGCAATGTACAACCTTACAACATATTTTTATTTATGTTATCCCAAACATCTTGAAGTGCAAGGATGATCCTCCATAGGCATTGCTCTCTTATATTTCACTAGAAATCATAAATTTCCATAGATATCCTCCATACTCATTTCTTTATTATGTTGCTCCTAAAACCCTAAAGTGTAAGGGATACACTCTACACTATATATACTTTATTACAATGAGAGTATTTTATACTACTTAAGGAAAATAAATATGATATACCTAGATTAACCTTGACCTCTTTCACCATCTTTACTTTGAAGTTTTCATCTCATATTCATTCACACCTATAATTCCTTTTGAATTTGAACTTGCACATTGTACTTCCTCATCCCTTACATCCTTTTTTTTTTCTTCTAATGGTTGATCCCAGTAAACTATAATGGCCTTTGTCATTTGATGATGTAGATGCAATTTATTTATCATTTTTTTACGAGTGGAAAATTCTTGATCTGATGTAACTTCTACTATGATATGATCTCTTTGCTTTATATTGAAGTTTGTCTCATGCCCATAAATTTTCATCTCTTTTTTCATCATTTTCACTTTGCAATCTCTTGCCATGTGTCCAATATCATAATATCTAGGATATCAAAATGTAATCCACTTGTTGATCCCATTCTCTTCATTAAGATTTAATCCTAATGGATTGTGGCAAAGGTTTTGAAAATCCATGGCAAGTATATACATGTCTTTGCTCCTTAGTAGTTGGTTCTTCCTAGATGAATTCCCTTAGACTATTTCCAATATTATGTAAAACCTACTTATTGAGAAGTTGATACAGAAGTCCAAAAATCCTAACCCACATCAAAAGTCTTTTAATATTTTTTCTCTATGGAAAAATTCTCAGTCCATGGTCTTAAATATAACGCATCTCTATCAAGTGGCATTAGCTCAGTCGATTAGATTCCTCAACATTCAAGGAGGAGACCCAAGTTCAAATCTTGCCAAACCATATATGGATAATATCCAAGCTTTATTGTAATACCACTATGTGGTGATGATGTAATACGAGTGGGGCTCATTTCAATCCCATATAACTCAATAAAAAAAATATAATACATCTTTTCCCCTAAACCATGGGCCACCACCTATCCTTGATTTTTGAACTACAAAAAATTATGAGAAAATATCCTTTCATAAGGAAATTCATAGTGCATTTAGAGTTCAATCCCCACTCCTACTTGAGCTATTTTTATCTCAAAAAAACCTAGCTAGTAGATGTGGAACTTACAAATTAACCCTATGCTTTTAAGAATTGTTATGCCATGCTCAATAATTTCATATTTGATAATAACTTATGGTGTGACATCTGCTACCTAGATAGGGTTTGTCAAAGATTTGACCTTCCTCTTATCCCCAACTAGGGCATCCATACTTTTAACAAGGATTTTCAAAAATGAATTACATACCATGCCACCTAGATTTTTCTGATAAGAATATTTTATTTCTTGAATTTTTCCAAATATTTGGAATAAGAAAAGATGACTTTCAATCCGTGCTCGTACTTGCTTCCTTTGCAACACTTGATTTCTAAAATAGGAAAAGGTGAAACTCGCTCTTAGTTTGCACTTACTATAGACTGCACTCAATTTTGGCTCACATATTATAATAAAATTATCACTAAATAATACTAAGCATAATAAATATGAACACACATATTCATATTAAACTATCCCCTCTACTGTACTATTTAATTATTTTTTGAACACCATTACATTTTTTTTATTTTTATAAGTTATATGTGGCTTTTATTGGGGCCACTCCTATCAAAATACCAAAATATTACATTTGCTACAACATACCTTTTTATCACAAATTTTACATTTTTTTCTTAAATATATTCTTCAACTATCTCGAAGTGTTATTTTTCCACAATCAACTCCTTGACATCATTTTTATTAAGAGATAAAAATCTCACTTGGCCAATTGTCTTCTAAAATTTGAATTTCACTAAGATGAAGATCAACATCACAATTTGCTAATTTTTTTTGATGAAAAAAGCTAATTTGCTAATTTATCTACTACCTGATTTCTTTATCTATAAATATGCTCACACTTCCAAGATATTGCCTCTAGTAAATATATGATGAACATCAACAATAAGATAATTTTTATACAATCTCCACATCCATTTTTGCTAATAGCATTAATGACAATTTGTGAGTCCCCCTCAATTAAAATATATTTCCATTATTTTCTACTACAATTTTAATCCTCGTAAGAAGTGCCCTAGCCTTTGGATAGTCATTAGTTGAAGTTCCATATGATTCTGAATAAGTGAGGAGGATTTTGCCTTCACTATTTCTAAAGACATCACCTCCACTAGCTTTTCTTGAATTTCCTTTAGAAGCACCATCAAAATTAATTTTGATAGACCCAATTTTTGGACATTTTTGTTTTACCATAGAATGAAGTAGATCCTATGTTTTAATTCCATTGTTACATATGACTCTTCCATTTATGTTCAAATCCTATAGCCAAGTTATTACCACCTCTTTATTTAGACTTCCCATGATAAGCACCACATATGTAGATATTTAAACAAACTTGAGCATGATTTTGAGATTTATTTTTAAAAATTTGTTATTCCTTTCAAGCCATAAATTCAAACAAATAATGGCAGGGCCAATACTCCAAAGAATACATAATGCTTTAGCTTTAAAATAATAAATCTAACATTTCATCAACTCTTTCAATGTTGATCGAGCTACCCAATATAATTTCACATTTTTTAAAATAACCCCAAATGGTGTGAGCAAATGAAAAATAAAGAATTAAATTGTATGATGTTTCTAAATCCTTCTCACACAAGGCACATATAAAGGTTCCGTAATATTCTCTTCTTTGTAGACTCTCTTCTGTAAGAATCTTACTTTGACTTGCTAACCAAAAGAATGTTGAAGCCTTAGGGAGAGCCTCTAATGACCAAATATTCTTCCAAGAAAAATCTTTGGGAGAAGAAAATGTTGACTGTTCTAAATCCTCATATCCAACTTGATCGAATATCCCCCGCATTACTTCATTTTAACCTATATACTAATTAATTATTTTAATTAAGACAACTATTACAATAAAATAATAATTTTAAAAATATCAACTTATTTTCTATATAAGTATGATATAATACCATAAACAAGAGGAATATTAATTTGAACATATATTGCTTCTATTTTTTTGGTCGGAGAACAAGGGGTTGTACTCGGGTCCCCCACCCTTGACAAATCACAACTCTCTTTTTTAAAGCATGAAAGTTTACAAACAAATTCTATTTTTTTTGGTTGGAGAACAAGGGGTTGTACTCGGGTCCCCCACCCTTGAAAAATTACAACTCTCTTATTTAAAGCATGAGAGTTTACAAAAAAAAAAAAATTTCATCTCAATTGAGTTGCTATAGCTAGAAACCTATATCATTTAACATAAAATGTGGGAATTCTTGATTTTCATTTTTTGAAACTTTTTTAATTTTTTGTGTGAATACAAATATTTCAAAATTTAGCATCCTTCTTGACATTTCCTACAACAACCTTCACAATACCAAAACTTCACCTCTACTATTTATGCATTGCATCTTAGTAGAGTAATATTTCTAAAACATCACACTATGATATCCTGCTTTACCAGATCTATATTGCTAGTTTACTTTCTAAAGCACAAGTACAACCACAAAAATTGTAATAAATAGTATATATGAAAGAACATTAATGTTATAATATAAAGTATGTATTACCAATGGAAACATTAAAGTAAATCTTAATCATTATTTGATTCAGGCAATCAAAATTTTCTTGTCAGCTTTAGATAAACTTACTACTTCCTCTAACCAAGGAAAAGAGAATTTAAGTTCATGATACTCAATTAACACCCATATATTATCTAGCCTATTTGCACATTTGTTTCCTTCCCTTAATATATGTGTAAACCTGATTTCTTCAAACTCTATAGCAAGATCTTGAATTTTCATAATTATCTCTTGTATGTTCTATGGAACCTTTGTTTTCTTAAAAATTGTATTTATTACTATGAGTGAATCACCTTCCATCCATACTTTGTTCCATTTCATTTGTTTGTATATTTTTAACCCTTCCAAAGCTACCCAAGCTTCAAATTCATTATTTGTTTAAAATCCACTATTGAAAGTGTAACAAGATAAAATCTCTCCTCTATTATTTCTAATTATTCCTCCTCCTCGTACCGGTCCTAGATTTTCTTTAGATGCTTCATTTGGTAGTTTCAACTTTATATTATTTACCTTATTTTTATTTCCCCTATCCCCAACATCATAATTCTATTTGATGACTTGAATCCATCTATCAAGGCTCTCTGCTTCCAAATTAGGGATTGGGTGAGTTGATAAGGTTGATTTAGACTCATTTATGGCCAAATAGTTCGAAGTATTATATCTTTTGATATATCCTGGATTGTCTATAAAGTGTCGCTTTTAAAATTGGTCTGTCATTATATTTTCCTACCTAATAAAAATAATAATAAGTGACTTAATTTTGGGTCGAGATGGCGAATGGTAATGGGGGCAAAAGCGGCAGGAATGACAAGAAGAACACAGGTTTGATAGATATTTTTTAGATTACAGTTCCATACCTCGAGTTAGCTTCAAAGGATTCAATTAAAAAGGTGGATTTATCAAGGGACCCAAGAGAGCATCAATTTCATCCAATAATACGGTCTTGGTCGCATGTAGTGAGTGGAAAAGGAAAAATCCTAAAATTAAATTTTTTTTTACAACCTAAGGGGGGAGAACTCTTCATTCCTAATAACCTGGTTGTTATGGAAATAGACCAAGGGGTTCTAAACCTAGTTGGGTATTTTATGGGTGCTCGACCTAATTTAGATGCAGTGAGGAAATGGGCCTTATCGAAATGGAGACCAAACAAATACATGGAAATTATGGCATTGTTGAAAGATTTTTTATGGTTAAGTAAATTTGTAAAGAGGGTTCAGATAGGATCCTATGGGGAGGTCCATGGTTTTTTGAGTGATAGGATCTCTTTTTGTGAATATGGGAGACAAAATTCGATCCAGAGATGCAAATTTTCTTTCAGGCTCCAATTTGAGTAATACTATCGAGCCTTCCATTTTATTTTTTGAATGAAGAGGTGTTTGAGGGCATAGCAAAGTAATTTGGATAATTAATAGCCCTAGACCCTGCTACTAAGGCTCGATCAAGGATTATTTTTGTGAGGATCTATGTTAATATGGAATTAGAGAAGGATTTACCTAATTCAATCCAATTTGTTTTGAAGTTGGGTGTCTAGAACCAAAGAATTAAATATGAGAATACACCAGTTAAATGTAGTACTTATAAAAAACTAGGACATGGGGCTAGTATATGTTCATTTAGAAAACAAGTGACCCAAAATAAAATGGTTTAGCACAGAAAGCAAAGTGAAGGAGAAAGTTCTAAACAAACATATTGAACGAACTGAGGATGATAAGAGGGAAGAACTACCTAGGTGTTGTAGGTGAGTTGGAGAAGAGAGGGCAATCCTCCAAGGGAGGTCCTAGGTTCAAATCTCCACCCTACCAAAAAGTTGAATTGGGTATCTAAAATCCAATTGATAATGTTGGTGCGGGCAGGGTCGGGTGCAACCCCGGGTGACTTTGACGGTGTAGAACCCCTTGTTCGTGGTCTCTCAGACCAAGGCGGTTCCGCAAGGGGTTTTTCGCTTAAAAAAAATATATAAGAGGGAAGAACAATAGAAGGAAGTTCCAATCCAGCAAGATATATTGGAAGAAGGGAAAATGGTGGAAGAGAATCCAACAAGTACCCAACAATTTCAAAAGGAGATCAATGAACAAGAGGAAGAAGATTCATCCAAAAATATGGGCCAGGTAAGGTCCTCAATTCCAAATTCTAGTAACCCTTGGAATAGAATTTTATCCAAAATAATCATTTGAATTTCTAAGGGATAATGTAGAAGACTTGGTAGAAACAAATAATGAATTCCAAGAATTTGAGTTAGTGCTATAAACTCAATGGGATGCTAATGCAGGAACCAATCAGGAGAATATTGTTTTAAAATAAAATAAAAAAGTAATTTTTTTAGATAATGAGAGAAAAAAGGAAAGGTTTCAGCTACCCCAATAAGAATCACTAGAAAATAAAAAAGGGGTAGATGTAGGAATTGACCCAAAAACTAGCAGACCCACTAATCAGGAAATCAAAGAAAGAGAAGCAACTATTGAGATTGTGAATGGTACCTGTAGGCCCAAAATGGCCACATCCTTAGAAAACATTGAAAATTTTATTCTAAGGTATTAAATATTTATTTTTCTGAGGACATAGAGTATTTTGGAGCAGATCCGCAACAATATTTCCACAATCCACTCAACACTTAGTGTTTTTCGCCTTAAACGAGCTAAATTCCATTCCGCTCAGTTTATAGTGTATTTGGAAGTGGATTCTAGGCAAGTCCCAATTCTGCAAAATTTATGGGCGATGATGATGCCAGCACAAAAAAAGTATAGAATGGTGATGGTTGTTTGTTGCTCCAGTGATTAAGTGTCGTTAAGCTTGATTATGCTAAGTCCCAAGAGTATTTCGATGCAGAATGACAACTTGAAGGCCTAAAACACTATAAAGAGTGTGAAATGGTGACAAAGACTATTTTACATTACTTTCGAAGCATAATGATGACAAAGGATGATTTGCACTAGCTTTGGTGCAGATTGGCGATTCTGCATTTTGACCAAGGCAAAGATGATGTCAGCATACTTTTTGTGTGGATTGTGGTTTTTTTGAAGTCGAATAAGAGAAAATTAATATTAGTGAGTGGATTGAAAACAGACTGCATCCCACTCACTCCTTAGTGAATTTTACACTGAAATCTAATTTCGTAGAATCAAGGCTAAAAAAGATGATGTCAGTAATTAAAAGTGCGAAATGATGCTTTGGTCTTTCCCCACCAATTTGCAAAGTGTTTTCATAGGTTTAATCGCAATCGTCCATGATGGAGATCAATGACCTAGAGTTTGTTGATATTGTTAAAGTATTTAAAATTAAATTCTTATCGGGCCAGCGAGTAGTCAGTTGGAGGGCAGGAAGATGAAGCGTCAGAGGATTTTCAAGAATAAGAACCAGAAGTAGTTGCAGATCTGAAATAGAGAGAGCTTACAAGAATGAACAATGGATCAGATGCAGTTTCCAATGGCCTGAATACCAACTAGCATCAACAAACAAATAAGTTATAGAGAGCAAAGCTACCATGGTAGATTACTCATAGTAGATTTCCTATACTTTGTCAACCAGTAAGATAATGGCAGTAAAACTCTCTACTGAGCTATAAATTTGTAATATTTGTAATGTCTCCTTAATATTCTTTCATTTTACAAACTATAAATAGAGGTCGAACCCTTATTTTTAAGGATTGGCTCTAGTGTGTTTGTTTTCCCTACTGTAAATATTCCTGTGAGCTAATGGAAGGAGTATTACTCTGATTTTTGACTCAAAATTTGTCAGATTCATCATCTTTGTGCAAGAGGTTCGAAGCTTTGAGTTGCATTTCTATTAATACTTTAGCGGTTAGTTCATTCCATCTTATTGGATTACTAGTTGTAAAAGTAATTTAAATATTTTCATGGTTAGATTTTTGTTGTTAGGAATTTTATTTCTGTTAAATCTAACTATTGGTCTATTCTACTAATTTGGATTATCAATATTAGATGTTGGAATTGCTTTCTGTAATATATCTTTATTTCTGCTATAATGTATAAATATTTCATGGGTTTGTGTGTTGTTAATCTTGAGTGATGGGACATTGAAAATAGTTTGTGGGAGCTTTTTGTTGTAGTTGCCTATGTTGTTAGCCTATTCGGCCACTCTTTTTCATAATATTTCTAACCCTAAACCTTTTATAACTCTTTTATCAAAACCCTATTTGAGCTTTAATTGTGTCAAGATAATTTTAAGTTGACAAGGAACCAACCTACTCTGGAGGTTGGATTTAATTTGCCTTTGGTCCATCCAATGTTGAGTATCGAGCTATGACTATCGGGTGCATGCCTGGACAGAAAATTGGAAGATAGACAATCGTAGTATCAAGTAAAACTTGATGTCAATTCGATGCCCAATATTTTTTTGGCATGCCCGATGGGACAAGTTCACAAGGAACGTGAAAACCCATCATATGAGTTATTGTTTTATCTCTACCCGGAGGAATCAAGATTTGGTGAATTGTCTTGACCTTGCTAAGTGGAGAATAGCAAATTCACCTAGCGACTCCTTGGTATTTGAACCTAAAAAAGAATTATCCCTGTAGACCATTATTTTTTCATGTATACCAGGTCATTCAAAAGAAATAACCCTAAATATTTTTTCTATTGTGAGTTATCTTATAGGTCCATTGTTATAAGGAATTTAAACCAAGAATTTAATTCAGAAGAAGAGACTCCTGAGGAAAACCCTATAGTTAATCCAACAACCCCTCTAGCAGGACTTACACCTGGAAACATTGTAAGATTTGTAACCCCAAATCAGGGTAATGTACCCCCAAATCAGCCTCTGCAAAAGTACCCCAACTGGAACACAGCTAGTCCCCTTATATTAACCCATATGCATGACATTCCTCAAGTTGTATTTAATGTTATTCCCACTTATGATGGATTTGGAAAGACTGCATATGAGCACTGTTATGATATTTTGAATTTGGTAGCAATCCATAATATAAAGAATGAGGATGTTATTGTGAGAATCCTAGCCCTATCCTTTAGAGAAAATATTTTGCACTGGTTTAGGACTCTTGAAGATAACACCGTCACTTCATGGGAAGCATTTCATAAGCCTTTTGTGGATGAATTTAATGAATTTTTTGATCTTTTATCCTTGCTTAATCAGCTCACATATATGCAGAAGCATCAGCAAGAAACTATCTCTTATTTTAAGGTTTAGAAGAACCTGGAAAAGAATCCCCCTGCAGCTAGACTAGCTACATGCCTTGCTTATATGTATTATATCAGAGATCTTGGATTAGAGCTAGGCCTACAAACCCAACAATCTAGGGTGGAAACATTTCCATAGGTTTATAATACAGTAGTTCATGTATAAAATATCCTAATTAATGTGGGGAGATTACCTCCCAAAGTTGTGCTACCTTACAATCTAGAAACCACTAATGTCCAAATCCAAGCTACTACTTCATATTATATGGACTCTCCTACATTGTCATCCCAATTTCCATAGATGACTCCCATTCCTCAACCAAAAGCATCAATTACTACAGTTCCTTTACCTCCACTTCCTTCTCAGACTCCTCAAGAGTTTACATAATACATTGAAAATGCTTAACAATAAAATGAATTCCATGGAAAAGAGAGAAATGCAAAGGTCTCAACAAAGAATATTCCCATATGTGAATAAATATCAAAGACCTGGTCCTAGTAATAGTACTGGGATCAGATTAAATGTAGCTTATGAAGATTCTGAGTGTTCTTCAGAGACAAGTATGGTAAATATCTAGTTTTTGGTATGTAAGGATCACATGATTCACAATCTTGTGTTATGTACCAACACCATGTCCAATAATCTATGGATCAAGTATAAAGAAACCAGAAAGGAAGGGTAAACATGCTTTGGCAACCTGACCAAATCATGGTTGGAAAAGAGCTAGATGAGGATGAACCTATCGTTGTCATGACAAGGTCTGGTAATAAAACACTAGAAATAGTTCCATAGAAGAAGGGTTAGTTCCAGGTCCCCTCTAAAAATAAGAGTGATCCATCTCCTCAAAGTAGTAATACTTTCCCTATTCCCCAGGGTAAGAAAAAATAAAATAGTATTTCCAAGAGATTTGAGAAAGAAACTGAGGGAGATAGAATGAAGTCTAAGGATGAGGCTCAAGAGAGGTTTAGATTCCCTTCCCTTACCAAAATACATAGAATAGAAGCCACTCAGCAATATAAGAGAAAATATGCTGAGCCAGAAAATATGCTTGAGAGACCTACCTTGGCTAAGTCTAAATACAATATTATGGAAGAAATGAAGAGAATACCATAAAAAGCTAGTCTATATGACACCTTCTTCATTCCTGGTAAAATTAACTTGCTAAAATCTTCCTTGAACAAATATCCATAAGAAAATTAGGCCACCACAATTCTTAGTATACCCTCTAAAAAGAAAGAAATGTCCCCTATTTTTTTAATGAATAAACCTTCTCCTTTATACATTTATTTGAGGATGGAAGGTTGGGTGGTCTGTAAGTGTATGATTGACCAGGAGCATCAACTATAGTTATGCCTAAATCCATTTGCGAGGATATGGGTATGGAGTATACCCGATCCTTCCTTGGAGTACTGTAATTACATGGAACACCTATAAAGATAGTGGAAGTAATAAAAGATGTCTTAATGAGGTTGCATAGAGCACTTGAGGTAACTATAGTACAAGAAATAGTATTGGTGGATCTAGAGCCTTATTTTGGCTAATGTCTTTCAAGAGACTTCATAACAAAGTTATGAAAATGCATGTATATGGACTATTCCAACATGGTTATTCCTTTCAAAGGAAAGAGGATAAGGATAACACCTAAAAATTCTGTGTCTTATCACATTGAAAAAATTTAAGGAGACATGTGCAATCTCACTCCTCTTGAGAAATTTGAATTAGTAGATAACTTTGAGGAGTTGGAAATCGAATATGAGCTACCTTTTAGAGAGGATTAATTTGGGATGGGTATGGGCACATACAATATTTTTGTAGAATCAAAGAATAAAGTTCTTGCTATATATAATCAACCTCTGAGAGAAAAGGAAACATGGACCATGCACTTTGATGGTGCCAAATGTAGAAATGGTGTTGGTGCTGGTGTGGTATTACAATCCCAATCAGAAGGGACAAAGAGTTTTGCCTACAGATTAACATGGGCATGCACCAATAATGTTGTAGAATATGAGGCTTTATATCTTGGACTGATGCAAGTAGAAAATATGGGTATTAAGATCTTCAACATATATGGTGACTCTGAGTTGATAGTAAATCAGGTAAGAGAAAGGTGTAGTAGTAAGCACCATTACCTGAAATCATATAGAAATAGGGTATGGGATTTTATGGATTCCTATCATGCCCTAAACATAAATTTTATTCCCAGAGGAAAGAATACTTTGGCATATTCCTTGGCAATAAGGGGAGCTAACTTCAACCCTTCTATAGACATAGGAGTTAAGAAAGACAACATAATCAAAATGGCTTTCATACTTGCGATACCAAATAAGCAAATTTTCTGGTACATCTTTGATAGTGATGAGCAAATAATTGATTTTTTGGTGAGAGAAGCCTATCTATCCACTTTTGAATATAAAAATCTAGAAGATATTGATCAAAAGGATGTCATTCAACTTAAAAACAATCACATACCTAGAGGTTTGGTCACTCTAGAGAGCCTGTTTGACAATGAAGACAGGAAGAGGATCAGATCCATGGAATTCAATGACAAAATCTATAAATAAGTTGAAATAGAAAAATAAAATAAGCTCAAGGTTGGAATCTATTGTTCTCCAGAGGAAGAGGAGGATATCAAAGCTTTGTGTATCAAGTACCAAGACATTGTGGATTGGTCATATGAAGACCTCAAAGTATATGACAAAAAGGTTATCCAACACACCATTGAGCTAGAGTATAATGCCAAGCCATTCAGGCAGAAGCAAAGGCCTATAAATCCAAGGATCGAAGCCATAATGAGAGAAGAACTCCTGAAGTTACTGAAGGCTAAGATTATATATCCAATTAAGCATTCAACCTGGGTAGCCAACTTGGTACCTGTGAGAAAAAAGAATGGAGATATTCGCATATGTGTGGATTTTAGAAATCTTAATCAAGCATCATTAAAGGATCACTACCCCCTCCCACAGATTGATCAAATATTATAGATAGTGGCAAGGGCAGAAATGTTCTCATTATTGGACGGTTTCTTTGGATATAACCAAATTTAGGTGAAAAATGAAGATCAATATAAACAATATTCACCATAAAATGGGGCACATTTGCCTACTAGAGAATGCCTTTTGGGCTGTCCAATGCGGGAGCCACATTTTAGAGAGCCATGGACTATTACTTTAGGGAACTGATTAACAAGGTCATTCTAATTTATTTAGATGACATGACTATGTTTTCCTACAACAAACATGATCACTTAGCACACCTTGAACAAGTTTTTCAAAAGTACAGAGAATTTGGCATCTCCCTCAATCCTAAGAAATATTTCTTTGCAGTACATGAGGGAAATTTGCTAGGTCATGTGGTCTCAAAAGAAGGTATGGCCATATATCCACACTGAATCAAATCCATTCTTGATCTTCCACTACCTATAAATAAGAAAGTCTTGCAGTCCTTCTTTGGTCAAATAAAATTTGTCAAGAAATTTATTTTTTATTTTGCTCAGAAGGTGAGGCCTATATATGAACTACTGAAGAAATATGCAGAGTTCAAACGGACTGAAGTAAGGAAAAAAGTCTTTGAAATTATCAAGTAGTCCATTGCAACAGCTCCAGTGCTAGTCAATCCAAATTTTAGTAAGGATTTCATCCTTTATGCTTATGGAGTTGAGGAAAGTTATGCATCAGTGCTCACAAAAAAATGATCAAGGGGAGGAACACCCTATATTTTTTTGAGCTAGAATATCCATGAGTACTAGGTTAAGTATAATTTTATTGAGAAATAAGTATTTGATGTATTGAAATCATTAAAGAAATTTAGGCAGTACTTGTTTCAAAGCAAGACCCCGGTTTATGTTGTTCATCCAGATGTAAGAAGTTTTATTCTACAAGGAGAACTAGGGGATAAAAGAGCTAGTTGGATTACTAAAATCCAATAATATGATGTGGAAATCCATCTGACCAAGCTGGTAAGAAGAAGAGCCATTTTCCAAGGTCTGATAGGAGCAACAGTCTTAACAAAGGTAACATCTTGTCAGGTAGTAGCATATGATCATATTGAAGGATTACATTTAGATGAATTAGACTGGGTAGATCAGATGATTAAGTATTTTCAAATTGGGGTATGCCCTTCTGATCTTAATGCATCACAAATAATAAGATACAAGTTGTAAGATTTGAAGTATACATTACTGCCAGAGGGCCTGTACAAAAGGAACCTTGATGGAGTTCTCCTTAGGTGTTTAAAATATGATCAACAACAAAAGGTCATAAGGAGTTCCATGGAGGGCTATCTAGAGGAAATTTCTTAGGTAGAGTTACAACTTTGAAAATCATTAGAGCAAGCTATTACTGGTCTACCATATTTTTTGATACCTTCAAAGTCACCAGAGCCTGTGACAAATGCCAACGACATGTAGGGAGGATAAGGAATGCCTCATTACCCCTTAATCCAATACAAATAGAAGAACCCTTTCAACAGTGGGGTTTGGACTTCATAGGGGTTATCAACCCTCATTCTTCAACTGAGCATAAGTACATTCTAACTACTACAAACTACCTCACCAAATGGGTAGAAGCTATTCCTACCAAGAAATCAGACCAAGAAGTGGTAATCAATTTTATGGAAAGCTTGATTTCAAGATTCGATATTTCTAAAGCCTTGGTGAGTGACAATGGACAAAAATTCATAGGAGCCAAGTACATTGAGTTTACCAGTAAGTATGGCATCACCATTAAGAATACTTAAAATTACTACACTCAAGGGAATGGACTTGCAAAATCAACTAACAAAAACCTATTAAGGATTTTGATAAGATCACTAGAGAGTAACAAGAGAAGTTGGCACCTAATTCTGAAGTAAGCTTTGTGGGTAGACAAAATTACTATTAAGAAGTCCATTAAGACTTCCCTTATGCCTTAGTGTATGGCAAGGAAGCAGTGTTACTTTTTCATTTGGAGATTTCGACACTCAAGCTGGTAAATGCAAAAGAGAAATCTGAGGAAAATATAGTGGAAACAAGACTGACACACTTGCTACAATTAGAAGAGAAAAGAACTTAGGCCTATGAGAAATTTCAAAAGAATTCAGTGGACATCAAGGCATGGTTTGAAAAAATGGTAAGGTTCAAAAACTTTTAGGTTGGATATTTAGTACTCAGGTGGAATGTTGAAAGAGCTAAACCAAGACATCATCAAAAGTTTGATTCCTTCTGGGATGGCCCTTTCAAGATAATAGAAGTTAAAGAGACCAATGTTTTTTAGCTTGAATATCTGGAGGGAAACATACAGTCGATTCCAATTAATGGTTTTCATCTTAAACTCTATTTTGATTGAAACATAAACTCATTGTAATATATGTACATACTTTGTATCATATTTCCTTTTTTCTGCATTTTATATCAGTTTTTTTTTGACATGTTGTATATAAAAATAACAAAAGAAAAGTGCAAAATAAGCTAAGTGTTCGCAAGGAATGTAGCAAGCTCCAATCCACACTAAAATACACTAAGGAAGCAACGAAATGATGAATGAGCTCCAATCCGCACTCAAATGAACTACAGCGCCAGCGGAATGCCACATGTGTTATTTTCCCCACTTAAAAGGTCTAATTTGGCAACGAAAAGATGCAAGTTTCTAGTCCATGAAAATTCAGAGGTATTTTGAGTGGAAAACGGATTCCACATAGCACCCCTCCAAAAAAACTTTCTAATCACCAGAATTACAACTACTTGTTGAACGGAATAAAGAAGGTTGCAATCCACCAAAGCGCAAGTGTATTTTTGAACGAAAAATGGATTCCACATCCCGCCACTTAAAAAATGCAAAATATCATAAATAAATGCTCAAATTTCCTATGCTCAAAAATGGAAAAAGGACAAAGCGACACTACAAGGATATAGAGCATGTTTGAATTTTGGCCAATCAGAAAGTGAAATTGTACCTCCAATCCATCGAAAGAAATGAAATTAAGTCAAAAAGTGTGCCAATGGGTAGTTCGCACAGTGATTGCATTAATGGCGAAGGGTGTTCATGCATGGAAATTTAAGTGTCGAAAATACATAAATTCTCTCATTTGACAAACAACAATGTTCACCAAGCGAAAAAAGTAGAACAATAGCTGAGTATTATCTATGAATTCCAGAGGAATAAATTGAGAATTGCTTGCAAAAATGGCCTTCGAAGACACTCAAGAAGCTAAAACATCGACGAAAAGGGTAGTGGGGCACTATATCAACAAATCAGAAGCCATGGAAAATACTGAGCTGGTCCTCACAGAGAGAACGAAGCTCAGAAGGAACATCAACAAAAGATATAAGAAAGGAGTAACTCTGTTGACTTAGGGTAGATATGTCATGCTCTCATTATCTTTTTATGTTTGTGATTTTTTTCATCCTTGTCCAAAGTTGATAGTAGCTATCATTAGATTTTATGGCCCGATGGCAAAAGTAGTGAAAATCGCTAGGGGTAAAATCCTATTTAGTATCACTATTGAAGACTTGTTGGAAATAAAGCTAATAAAAAGACCAAAAAGGAGTAAAAAAATATTTCAACTATAAGCTTTGGATCTTACCCCTTTTACCTCCTTGGACGGCAGTTAACTGGACAGGTAAGTTTGAATTAGACGACAGCTGATTGGGCAGGATTGGACGGCAAGGGCATCAAGGTAAACCAACTCAATTTCCTTTTTCCCTTTCCTCCCTATTTCTTCTATTTCCCTAACTTCCCTATATTCCCTAAGTTTGGTTAATACTATGAGTATATATTCCAATGTAACTGAGGTTTTTGAAGGTTGAATATAATATTGATTATCTAATTTTTGCTCCTAACTTATCTCAAATCACATATGGTATCAGAGCCGAAGGCAAGGGAGGCCCAAGGACCGAGATTTGAAGCCAAGGACAACATGAGAATCGAGATGAAGGCAGCTCGAGGATCGAAGCGATAGAAAGCCACAGAGCACAGCTCGTATCTAGACCAAGGTGGAGCCTGTAGCTCGAAGCTCGATGCCAAAGAAGCCCGAAGGCACACGAATCAAGGTGAACACCAAAGCAGGCCAACACAACAGCCAACAAAGATAGGAGTGACGTAGAAGGACCAATGATAGAGTGACATGTGGCAACAGGAGGATAAGTCAGGAGCTGACATGGATAGACGAGGCACAAGGAGCTGACGCGGACAGGCATGTGGCACGAGAAGGGAGGAGCAACATGGCAGAAAAAGGTGGTCGGATAGAAGGCAAAAGGGGCGATTGAGCGATTACCCGAAGGCAATCGAGAAGCATACTACTTCTCTATGCTTTTAAAGCACAAAATCCCCTCCGCATAGTGGATGTGGGATTATTATTTTTTTTTAAGTTTTTTGCGTGGTCGACGAGATAAATGAGGCAAGCCTCCTTTGGATTCTCGTCGGGCCATGCAGCTCGACTGGCTTGAGGAGCCAGCCATAAGTTGTCTGACCCCCTACAGGTCGCGGGTTTGAAACCCAACAACAGTGAAATTCTTTTTTGTTTGAAATTGCCACAAAACTCCATAATAAATATATGACCTTCCTCCTCCATACCCAGCCGTGGGCATAGCTCGATCGGTGAAGATGGATTGTTTGTGAATCGCATGTCCCAAGTTTGAATCCCACGAGGACAAGTTTTATTAGTTTTTTTTTTTTTTAAAGCTAAAAAGGGTTCAAATTAGGCTTTATAAGGAAGTTGGACTTCCTTAGCTCACGATAGGTGAGCTACTGTCGTGGCAAACACACACGCTGTAAGGCCCAAGGCCATCATATGTCAAGGGTTCGAAACCCTTTGCCCTCATTTCTATAGTTGAACTTTTTTTTTAATTATTATATTAAAAATATTTATATTATATTTAATAAATTAAAACTTAATTGTTTTTAAAAAAAAAATTAAAAGCAATTATTTTATTTTTATTAAATAAGAAATATAATTTTTTTTTATTATAAAAAAAAGGGGACATTGCCTAGGAGGCAATTCATTGTAAAAGCAAAGTTTTTTTATTCAGGGAATCATAAAGAGTGTGTAATAAGCCTAAGAGGCTTAGTTTTTTTTGTAAAAGAGACAAAGGATCAAATTGTAAAATTGTAACAAGGCATTGATGATAAGACCAAATGGTTGTTATCATGCCTTATGTGCAATTTTAGCACGAGAAGGTGCATAGAGTTTTGATAACAAAGTCAGAGGTTATGGACTCAACATTGTGTTTACTCAACTTTAAAATGCAGTGATAGCACATTAAAGGCATCCTGACTCAGGGTACGAGGCAGACTTTGAAGATAACTCATTCAGGAGTGAATTTGAACAATCAAAATTAGTACAAGCTGAAGCACAAGAATCAGAGTATACACACTATAGTAATTCAGTAGAAATCCTAGAACCAGAATCACCGAAAATCATACAGATAAGTGACGACAAAGAAGAAGTGGCAGATAACTTTGTAACTCAAGAGATCGCATCCCCACATCAAGAGGACCAAGCAGTCCATGATAGATTAGAACAAGTCAAATTTGACTTAAATTTGTAATATCTTCCTTTTTCCTTCTTCTTCTTTCCTTCTTTCAGCAAAAATACTTTATTGTAACCATGAAATAAAGATATTTTTTTGGTAACTATGGCCTCACATAATAGCTTACCTATACCAGAATTTAACGGTTATGACTATGAGTATTGGTCTATAAATATGAAGACCTTGCTCATAGGTAAATTTTTGTGGGACATCATAGAAGAGGGCTACACAGAACCTTCAGACTAGACAACACTAAGTGTTGCAGATAAGAAAACACGAAAATAAGAAGAAAAGAGCAACTCTTCTGCTCTTTCTCATCTCCAAGCTGCATTGGAGAAAAGCATATTTCCTAGAATTGTTGCATGTACAACTACACAAGTTGCATGGAAAGCATTGAGTGATGGATTCTAGGGTAGTAATCAAGTGAAGTAGATAAGGCTTCAAACATTGAAGCGAGATTTTGAAAATCTATGAATGAAAGATAATGAAAAAGTCGGTGATTATTGTGTTAGAGTAAAAGCAATTGTAGATAAAATGGTTACACTAGGTGAAGAAATCAAGCCTGAGATAATTGTAACAAAAGTGTTGAGAACACTTACACAAAAATGGAACCATATTGCCATAATAATAGAAGAATCCAAATATCTTTCCCTTTTAACATTTGATGCATTGATCGGATCATTAATATCACATGAAGAGATGTTTCTTGAAACTCCTTCAACCAGCTACGAAGGTGATGATAAGGCCTTCACTTGCAATGAAAATAATGGAATAGGACGGGGAAGAGGTCAATGTCGAGGCAAGCAAAGAGGTAGAGGCAGAGGCACCTACAGAGGAGGTAATTCCAACAAAGGAGGCAACCAGAACAGAGGAGGCAATTCCAATAGAGGAGGCAACTCATACAGAGGAGGCAACCCACAAAGAGGTGGAAATCAGAATCAAGGTGCAAATAAAGGACAAAGTGGCAATCAAGGGTGAGGAAGTGACAAGTCCAAATCAGCTTGTTTCAACTATGGCAAGCCAGGTCACTTCGCTCATGACTGCTGGTCAAAATATTCACAAGATAGCAGCAGTCAATATGGAAATTATGGAGAAGAAGATGATGCTTCTAATATTTTTCTATCATATGGACAATCATATCAGAATTTAAATGACACATGGATTCTAGATACTGGTTGCTCAAACCATATGAGTGGCAAAGAAAAACTATTTGCTACTCTAGATTCCACTTATAAATCCCAAATCAAATTAGGGGATAACAAAGCATTCCAAGTAGAGGACATTGGAGCCATGGTGGTTCCAACCAAATAAGGACTAAAGAAAGTGAGTGGCATCTATTACACTCCAAAGCTCCAACACAATTTGCTCAGCGTTGTACAAATGATGGAGAACAATTACAAGCTTGTATTTGATGAAGGACAATGTATTATTTTTGATAAAAATAATTGTAATCGTGTCATCACCCAAGTCCCCATGACCAAGAACAGCTTATTCCCTCTCAAATTTGGTGAACCAGGGGGAGATCAACTTGCAAATGTAGCAATAACAAATACAAGTGTGTCGTGGCACTTGCGATATGGTCACCTTAATTCTGCTAGCTTGAAATTGCTCACTTATCAAGTTATGGTGATGGGACTTCCAAAAATCAACGATCAACAGGAGGTCTGTGAAGGATGTGCTTTGGGAAAGCACTCCAGATCGAAGTTTTTGAGAGGACAAGCATGGAGAGCCAGCTATCCACTTCAGTTAGTACATTCGGACATATATGGTCCGATGCAAACACAGAGTCTCTAGGATGTGCTGGATTTATTTCTTAAAGCACAAATATGAAGCATTTGATTGCTTCATATATTTCAGAAACAATGTAGAGAATCAAAGTGGGAATTATGTAAAATGTCTTCGGACAGATCGAGGAGGTGAATACTCCTCAAAATAATTTTTAAACTATTGTAAAGCAAGTGGGATCAAAAGGCAATTTACCATAGCCTATACCCCACAACAGAATGGTGTGGCTAAAAGAAATGACCGCACCCTAGTTGAGATGGCGATATCGATGCTTCAGACAAAGCATCTCACTAATATGTATTGGGTTGATGTTGTAAAAAAAAGTGTATATATTCTAAATAGAAGTCCAACTTCTAGTTTAGATGGCATAACTCCTTATGAGGCATGGTATGCAAAGAAACCAAATGTAAAGAACTTCAAACTTTTTGGTTCTTTAGCATATGCCCACATTCCTTATGAGAAAAGGAGGAAGCTTGATCCAAAAAGTTAAGCTTGTATATTTGTCGGGTATTGTGTGTCTACAAAAGCATATAGGCTCTACAATCCCAAGAATCATAAAATTGTACTCTCCAAGGATGTAATTTTTGATGAATGGGGATAATGGGGTCATCAAATAATTTTTGTTGATGATGAGTCCCAAAATGTAAATTCTTCACAGGTACAACAGGTTTCTACAAAGAACAAGAAAGGCACACCACCCCCTCCAATATCAGGTAGTTCAAGTACTTCAATCGCCACTCCAAGTCCTTCTCCATAGAGATCAGTAAGTTCTTCACCAATGAACATTGACTCTCCATCAAGAGGCAGAAGAAATTTACAATATCATTCATCCTTTCAGATGCTGGATCAAAATTTCCAGAGAAGATTCACTAGAAGCCAAGCTAGTGAAATGAATACAGTTTTGCAGCAACTTGAAAATTTGCAATTGTATGGGGATGATGACTCCCAAGAACCTAGAGGATATGAAGTCAATTATGCTTTATTGACTAATGCACAGCTAGATCCAGCTAGCTATGAGAAGGCATGTACTCAAAATATATGGCAAGGAGCCATAAAAGAGGAAATAACCTCTATAAAAAATAATGATACATGGGAGCTAGTAAAGCTACCCAAAGGTAAAAAATGTGTTGTATGTAAATGGGTCTACAAGACCAAGTACAATGCTGATGGAAGCATTGAAAGGCATAAGGTAAGACTAGTAGCAAAAGGTTTTACTTAGAAATATGGCATTGACTATGAGGAAACCTTTGCTCCTGTTGCAAGACAAGAGACAATCAGATCAGTTCTTTCCTTAGCAACCCATAAAGGATGGAATTTTCAACACATGGATGTAAAGAGTGCTTTTCTGAACAAATACTTGATAGAAGAGGTGTATGTTCAACAACCTCAAGGTTTCCAAGAATAGGGAAAAGAGAACCTTGTTTGCAAATTGAAGAAAGCACTTTATGGCCTCAAGCAAGCACCAAGAGCTTGGTACTCAAGCATTGATGGCTATTTCAGCGAGTATGGATTCACAAGAAGCAAAAATGAACCAACTCTGTAATACCTAAAGCATGGAGTAGACATTATTATAGTTTGTTTGTATGTGGATGATCTAATATTTATAGGTAGTAACAATAAAATGAATACGGAGTTCAAAAACTCCATGATGAAGCAGTTCGAGATGAAAGATCTTGGTCTAATGCGATACTTCCTAGGCATGGAAGTGCATCAATCAAACAAAGGGATATTCATATTTCAACACAAGTATGCTCAAGACATGATCAAGAAATTTTCCATGGAGCAGTGCAAATCAGTTGCAACTCCAATTGGACATGGGATCCAATTGAGCAAGGACGACGAAGCATCAAAGGTTGACATGACCACTTACAGAAGCATGGTTGGGAGTCTAATGTTTATCACCAACACAAGGCCCGATATTCAATATGTTGTTTCTCTAGTCTCAAGGTTTATGGCTAGTCCTTTTGAGCTGCATCTACAAGCAACTAAAAGAATATTGAGATATGTAAAAGGTACATTAGATTTTGGAATCCATTACCAAAAATGTAAGTCTGTAAAATTAGTTGGCTTTAGTGACAGTGATTGGAGCAGCAGTATAGATGACAGGAAATATACATTAGGGAATTGTTTTAGTCTAGGATCAGGACTAATTACATGGATTTCCAAGAAATAAATTGTTGTAGCATTGTCATCAACTGAGGCTGAGTATATAGCCATCACACATGCTAGTACTCAAGCCCTATGGTTGAGAAAAGTTCTTGAAGATATTGGAGAAAGTCAAAGTGGTCCAACTCGACTGTATTGTGATAACATAAGTGCCATTAATTTGGCATACAATCCAGTCTACCATAGCAGATCAAAGCATTTCGATATGAAGTATCACTTCATTCGAGATATGGTGTAACAACAAATAGTTGAGCTTCAACATTGTAACACTTTGGATAATATTGCAGATATCTTCACCAAAGGTATAGCTAAAGCTCAATATATAAAGCTGAGAGACTGTATAGTCAGTCCTATCAACTTTAAGGGGGAGAATTTTGGAAAAAAAGCTAGTAAAAATACCAAAAAGAAGTAAAAAAGGTGTAAAAATTTATTTCAACTATAAGCTTTGGATCTTACCCCTTTTACCTCCTTGGACGACAGTTGACTGGACAGGTAAGTTTGACTTGGAGGGTAGCTGACTGGGCATGATTGGATGGGAAGGGCATCAATGCGAACCAACTCAATTTCATTTTTCCCTTTCCTCCCTATTTCTTCTATTTCCCTAACTTCCCTATATTCCCTAAGTTCGGTTAATACTATGAGTATATATTCCAATGTAACTGAGGTTTTCGAAGGTTGAATATAATATTGATTATCTAATTTTCACTCCTAACTTCTCTCAAATCACAAGACTGACACAATATTTTTCCATAGGAGCAGATTCACCCGTGAGGCCTGTTAGAGTAATATTCCATTATTTGGATATTTACCATTTTCGTACATTAGGTAGATTATTTTTATTACCATTGTAAATGTCTTTTACTATTTACCTTCTACTACGGATGATTATTCACATTGTTACGTGAATAATATTTGTTAATAGGTTAGTAGGTTAGTTGTTAGCTACCTTTAGGGTGGGGCAACTTATAACGCGTTAGTTAGTGTTATATTAGGATAATATATTTATATTATTCTAAAGGCTATTCATAGCCTATTGTTGGCCTATTTAAACAACATCATATGAATAATATATTTTCTATGGTTTATGCATATTTAATTCCTTGTTGTATTTGCCATCATTGACATCAGAGCTACAAAGGCATTTTTTGTACAAGGTGCATCTGGGCAAGGTAGGAGATGATCTCGTTCCAAGGTGGACAAGGTGAGAGACTTCTCATTCCATGCATTTCCAGGAGGATGCATTACGATTTGATTTAATTTTTTTTCTTTGGAATTAATTTTCCTAACTCCTCTAATCCTCTAATATTGAGATTTTGTTTCTCATCAAATGGGCCCGTAGTGTCCCCAAGAAGGCAGGCACCGTCAAGGCCAACCACTCAACGAGGGTAGGAGATCCCTCTGGCGACCGACCATTGGAGACAAGCCTCTAGTGATAGCACTATCGAGGTTGATCGATACGTGAGGGTAGGAGCACCGTCATTAACCTAGTGACTAGCCCAACATGAACTACCAGTGACCAATAAGTGAGGGCATGAGTGCCCTCCTTATCCGGTAATCATCGATCGCTAAGATAGGGCAGGAGTACCCTCCCTTTACTGATGATCGATAATCGGAGACAAGCATCCGATGACCATACCACTACAGTTGATCAATCAACAAGGGCAGAAGCACCTTCTGCTAGTAACTGAACTTAAACTATCGAGATCCAAAAACCTATTCAGACTAGATGTGATAGAAATCTAACAAACAGAAAACCTGACATGACCTCCATAGGACACATGACACGAACCTAGATGGACCTACCTCGATAGGACATGTGGCAGAAATCCATAAGCGAACAGCATGAACAGGACATGACAAGTAGTAGATAGCCACAAGATGACATGGACTGGACGAGACATATGGTAGATAGCCACAAGACATGATACATGGATTAGATAAGACAAGTGGCGAACAGCAACATGACATGTGGCAGACCACCACCGAACATGACATATGGATCAGACTACCATAGACAAGTAGCGGTGACCAAAATTGATGCAAGAGTGACTACCCGAAGGTAATCATACACAAAAGGGCTATCTAGACCTTTTATATCCCACCCATTCACCATCATGGGTGATGTGGGATAATTCCCACAATTTTCCCTGCTTGCACAATGGAAAGAAGGGAAAGGGAAATTAATTCCCTTCCCTTCATGTCAGGCTACCTAACTCAACTGGTTGGATAACCAGTTGACAAGCTAGGCCCTGTGAGATCATGGGATCGACTCCCAACAGGATTCAAAAGGTATTCTTTTGCCTTATAAAACAAATGCAAAGGTATAAAGTTTTTAAATTTTTTTGTATTTTTTAAAATTATTTTTAGTATTTTATTTATTAATAATATCATGTTATTTTATATAAAAAGTCACATTTTTTTATAAAAAGTGATTTTTACATAATATAATTTTTATTACTAATAATATTATACTTAAATTAATTAAGATAAAAATGAAATAAATTTAAAAATTAAAAGGGTTATTTTTTTATTGCAATTTTCAATCAAAGAGGGATTTTGTTTTCTTCCAAAAAGGGGATATAAGACATTTAAGAGCACCGTTTTAATTGCAAATTAGAAAACCCTAAATCTTATCAACCTTGTTAATTTTACAACATCAAAGGGGGACAAAATCAAAGACATTTGATTCTTTCTTGCAAAATTGGAAAACAAGGAGACACAACCTTTTGTAAAATTCAAAAGGCAAAAGTGTGCATTTGTTTTCTCCAAAGGGGGATATCATACATGAAATTGCACTTTCTATTATTTTTGCAAAATTGAGAAATAAATTGAAGACCTTGGGTCCATAAAAACCATGTCATGTGTTGACTGGTTCTGGAAGCCTTTCAAACTCGGTTCGTGTGTCGACTTGTCTTGAAAGGAATGCTAATTTGTTAATTTTGCAAATCAAAGGGGGGAAGACAAGAAATTGTACTTCTTTGCAAAATTGTAACACAAAGTGAGGAGCACTTAAAAATCAAACTTGTTAATTTTGCAACACAAAAAGGAAAGGCAATTGTTTTATGCCACATTCTTTGCAAAATTGAAAAACAAGAGGAGACAACATATAATTTTTTTTTTTTTTTTTGGACGGATGGAGCAGCAAGGAGGAGGAGCGAGAGGTCTAGGGGCATCAAACCCTAGGTGTGGGACTTCAGAGGGCAGATCAGAAGACGCGGCAGGTGGGGGCTCTGGCGAGATAGCAGGCCCCCAGGCGGAGGATGTGGACAAGGAAGTTCTATTGGAACCGGTCCAAGGGCGTTGGGCGGATGCGGTTGAAGATTTCTCTGAGGGGGACCAGGACTCTATGCGTCAGGATCAAAGGAAGACCCAAGAAGGAGACAAAGAGAAACCTGGCAACTGGAGACCTTCATATCTTAATGCTCTTCGCGGTAAGCAAAAATTATCCGACTCTTGTTTTAATCTAAAATCTATCAATGGTAGGTTGCACGTCCCAGATTCCTTAGCTCAGCATGTGGCTATGGAGGGCAGAACATCTTTGGTGGCTAAATTTATGGGGGTGAGGCCAGACATGGAAGTCATAAGGAGATGGGCCATCCAAAAATGGCAGCCAAGGGCCGGTATGATGATTAAGGCTTTACCCAAGAGTTTTCTTTTGGTGACATTTCAATGTGAACAGGACATGGAAAGGACTCTCCAAGGAGGTCCTTGGTTTTTTGGGAAAAGGGGCTTGTATCTCAAGCGTTGGTCCCCCGATTTCAACCCCCGCACTCGAGTGCTTGGATTTGGCTCCTATTTGGGTTAAGATGCCAGGATTACCTCTGCTTTTCTGGAACGAACAAATATTGGTTGGGATAGCTACAGAGATTGGAGAACTAATAGCTATTGATCCCGCAACCTTGAGCAAAACAAGACTCTCGTCCGCTCGCATGTGTGTGTTGGCGGACCCGAGTAAAGAGCTCCCTAAATCCATTATTTTGTCGTCTATGTTTGGCCTTCATACTCAGGTATTTGAATATGAAAATATGTCTTTTAAGTGTAGTGTTTGTGGGAAGGTAGGGCACCGGGGTATCCATTGCATTTCCAAGAACCAGCCCCCACTCCAAAATACTAATCCTCAAACCCGCAATAATATCCCTCCCCCTGCAGATCTCCATTCCTACCCAACCTGGGCCTCAAGGACGTGGAGCTCGAAATCCGAATATCAGAGACCTTGTTCGCCCTATTGTAAGCAAGAGGCAACGTTTTAACCCTCCTCCCAAAAATTCCTATGCCCCAAAACCCTCTCACAGGGGATCTGGTCCCTTTGATGGGAACCCTCAAGCTCAACCTGCTCCTAAGATGATACAAAAAGCCTCAGAGCCAAATCACAAAGGAAAGAACCCCATAGATCAACGCCCTGGGGCAAGTAAGTTTGATTGGGTGATACGGGAGGCCTATGGAGGCTCGGTGGAAGTGGTCCCATGTACCTGCAGAGGAATTTATGGGAAGAAATTCCAAGGAGATCAACATCCCGGTGGAGAACAGCTTTGATGCATTAAATCATTTGAAGGGAGATCGGATGGACAACCAAGAAGTGGAATCCGAGGTAGAGGAGACTCAAGAGAAGGATTTAGAGGAGAAAAATCGAGAGGAAGGAGCAGGAAACTAATAATACGAGCAAGGATACTCGGGAGGAAGAGGTGAACCACCAAGATCGGTGTAACCCCAAAGCAGGGAAAAAGAATCTACTAATCAAGAAGCTAAGAGCACGGAATCATCTCCATCGTCAAAAGACCAGTTAACTCTGGAAAGCCGATTGTTACCCCAAATACCAAGACCGACCTACCCAAGATGGTTACTAGAAGCCAAGTGAATCCCAAGGAACTTCAACCTAGAGCGGATGTATGGGGATATGGTTCGGTAGGAAGAGGGAAACCTAGCAATGCCGCCTTAAGGCAGAAAGAAGCCGAGCGAGGAGTGGTTGATGGCACTCAAGCAGTATTGCTCTTTGGGGCGAAGGCTCGAGGATCCAAAGCCCATAAATGAAGATCCTTTCATGGAATATTCGTGGGAGTAATCCTGCAAAAATAAGAGCTTTGTATGCTCTTAGACAAGAACACAAACCGGATATGATTTTACTGCAAGAAACTAAAATGGAGGAGAGTAGAGTTATTCCTTTTAAGAATAGGACTTGGCGAGAAGCTGAAGTAGTAGGCCAAGAGGCCACTGGAACAGCAGGAGGGTTACTGGTTATGTGGAACAAAAATGTGATTGATAGTAGAGTGATTCTGATGTCTAGTTGGTTTATTTGTCTCTTATGTGTGGATAAAACCACACAGGAAGAGTGGATCTTAACGAATGTATATGCTCCAGCTTAGACAGGGACTGAGAAGGGTTCTTTGGAGTCGACTAGTCTGAATTGAGGGAGACGGTCCCCAACTACCCTTGGATTGTGGCGGGGATTTCAATTGCTACCTTAATCCCGTAGATAAATTGGGGGGCTCTCAAAGAATAACTGCTGATATCTACGAGTTTAGAGATTTTGTTGAGCAACATGAGCTGATGGATGTGGACCTGCGTAGATTCTCCTATACATGGTCTAACAAAAGATTGAAGGAAAACCAAATTCAGATAAGATTAGATAGGTTTCTTCTTTCTCAAGAATGCCTGGAGAGGTTTGGGGACTCTTCATTAACGGCACTCCCAAGAATCGGGTCTGATCACAACCCAATTCTGTGGGAAACAGGGGAGGACTCTAAGAAAAGATACATCAGACCCTTTCGATTCGAACTTATGTGGTTCCAACATCGGGATCTCAAGGATCCGGTTGCCCAATGGTGGGACAAAAAGTATAATGGTTCGAAACCGGCCCAAGTGGCATGTAAACTAAGGAATGTGAAGGCTAACATTAGAGAGTGGAACAAAACTTCCTTTGGCAATATTTTTGTTAAAAAGGCAGAACTAAAAGACAAGATCAATGAACTACAGGAGAAGTTGAAGTCGGAGCGACTTACGGAGGATCCGAGAAACCGGGAGAGGGAGTCATTAGCCGAATACCACACGATGCTAGGATTTGAAGAAACCTTTTGGAGGCGAGAAATCCAGATCGCGTTGGTTAAAGGAGGGTGACCGAAATACAAAGTTCTTCCATGTCTCTACTCTTCGCCACAGGAGTACTAACAAAATTAAGGAGATCAAGATGGCCGATGGGTCTAACACCAAAGATATGGAAGACATAAGGAGGGAAGCGGTTGAGTACTTTAAATCGTTGCTAGAGATGTAAATCCGACTATTGAAGAAGAGGACTCTCTGTTGGTAGCCATTCCACCCCTCGTAACTGATAATCTTAATGGATTCTTACTTAGTCCTTTCACAAAGGAGGAAATCAAGAAGGTTGTTTTTGACATGGATGGTAACAACTCCCCAGGACCGGATGGCTTCCCTGCAGCTTTCTTCCAGAAGTTTTGGGATATCCTAGGCAATGATGTAGTGGAAGCTATAATTGAGGCTCAAAAGGACATGGAAATCCCAGAAGGAGTTAATGCTACTTTTTTAGTTCTCATCCCTAAACTAGTGGGAGCAATGGAATTTTCCAGTTTTCGCCCTATCAGTTTATGTAACACTCTGATGAAGATTCTCACAAAAACAATCGCCAATAGGTCGAAGGTTATCCTTCCTTTCATCATTGATATGAACCAAGGTGGCTTTGTGAAAGGGCGACAAATATTGGATGGTATCATCACAATTCATGAGGTTATTCATTCAATGGTGACTAGTAAGGAAGCAGGTATGTTACTAAAGCTTGATATGAATAAAGCCTACGACCGGGTCTCATGGCGGTTCCTCACCAAGATTTTGGGTAAGTTTGGTTTCTGTCCCCAGTGGATTAAGTTGATTTTTAGTTGTATCTCTACTACAAGATTTTCTCTCATGGTGAATGGGTCACCCTCCGGTTACTTTAAGAGTGAAAGGGGGTTGCGACAAGGAGATCCTTTGTCTCCATACTTGTTTATTATTTTAGCGGAAGCATTGGGTAGGAACATTTCAGCAGCGGTGGCAAATGGTCAATTGGAAGGTTTTAAACCAGCCTCAACAGCAGAGCCGGTGTCTCACCAATAGTTTGTGGATGATACAATCATTGTGTCCAAAGCCTCGGTGCCTCAAGCTAGGAAGTTGAAGAGAATTCTAACCAAGTATGAGACGAAGGGGGACAAGTACATAAACTATAAGAAGAGTAGCATCTATTTCTTTAACATGCCTGGCGAGAGGGAGGAATGAATAGCTAACCCCTTTGGATGTGGAAAGAATTTTTTATCAACGAATTATCTAGGAATGCCTATGTTCAAAGGAAGAATGAAGGCTACTTTGTGGAACTCGATCATTGACAGGATCTCCAAAAAGTTAGCGAGGGTGGAAGGGCAGCCTTCTCGACTCACGCAGGAAAAGCCTTATTAGTTCAAACTACTTTACGAGCATTCCAATTTATCGCATGTCTCTATTTAGAATGCCCGCAAAGGTCCAAGCTACATTGGAGCTAATTCAACGCAACTTCTTGTGGTCAGGTTCAGAGGAGAGAAAGAGAATTTCGTTGGTAGCATGGAATCAGGTGTGTGCAAGCAAGGATCAGGGGGGCCTGGGGTTAAAGAGAATGAAAGAATTGAATCAAGCTCTGATTGGCAAACAGGTATGGAGATTTATCAATAATGATCAATTGGGATGGGTAAAACTTCTTAAGGCAAAATATATCAGAAATAATCAGGACTTCCTGAAAGCTGATAATCTTCCTAGAGGATCCTATTTTTGGAATTGTTTGCTCGAATGTCGGGAGGTAGTCAGGAAAGGCATCAGATGGAGAATTGGTAATGGAAGACAAGTGGACTTTTGGAAAGACCCGTGGTTGGAAGAGGCCCCTCTGAAAGATAACTTAGACCTTCAGGTCCTCCAACATAAACTTTCGAAGGAAATGGGACGAAAAGTAGGGGATTTTATTGTTGTAGCACCAGAAACTTCTTCTTGGAAGAAAATCACAGTTCATAATCCGTCGAGCAAGAGAAGGTGGCCCTAACCAAACTCAATGATGCTTTAAGGGTGTTCCTGATCATTCCTGGGGAGGAAGAGACAAGGCGATTTGGGGCAAAACTACAAGTGGGATCTATTCAGTAAAACCGCCTATAAGTTAATCCACTCAGGATTCAATGGCTGGACTCCGACTTCTGTTATTTGGTTAAATAATTTAACCCCAAAAATAGCTTTCTTCTTTTGGTTGGCAGTTCAAAATAAGATCCTGACAATAGATAATCTGCAAAGGAGAGGTTTCCAATTCATCAATCGATGTATCTTGTGTGAGAAAGCAATAGAATCGTAAGTCATATATTTCTAACTTGTGATTTTTCTTGTACGACTCTTCCAAATGATCCCGTCCAAATTTCATATAGATTGGGTCTGTCCAAATAGCATGTCCGACTTCGCATACAGTGGGCTTCCCCCTTCCGAGCAAAGCTTTTGACTTGGCTCGGAAGCTCGGCTTACCCCATTTTTTATGGGGGATATGGAATGAGAGAAATAAGAGAGTATTTAAAGGACGTAAGAAAGATCCCAAGTTATGTGGTAATAAAATAATCAGAGCTTTGAAAGAAAACTGGAAAACTTTCTTCTTCAAAAATGAGACCATGTCTCTAAGGGAAAGGAGGATTTTGCGGAACTGGGGAGAGGAACTTCCAGACCTAGACATTACAACCAACCCACGGGATGGTGTCAAGTGGATACCCCCCACACAAAAGTGGGTTAAGTTTAATTTTGACGGGGCAGCTAAAGGAAATCCGGGGGCTGCAGGAGCAGGAGGAGTTTTGAGAAATGAGGAAGGAAAAGTGGTCCTTGCCTTTGCAGAGCCTTTGGGAACTCAAACAAATCATTTTGCGAAGCCCGAGCTCGCATGCGAGCAATGAGAATTGCCGGACTTGAGGGTTATAAGGAAGTTATCTTTGAAGGGGATTCGCTTAATATAATCAAGGCAATTAAGGAGGATAAAGACCCCAACTGGACCATATTGGAGCTTATCCTAGAAGCAAAGATTCATAAATCTCATTTGGTTAATGCCCGAATCCAACACACCTTCGAGAGAAGGGAACCAGGCGGCGGATCTAATGGCAAATATTGCAGTTTTCGTTGGGGAGATGCAAATTTGGAAGGATAACTTCCCTCAAGAACTATTGGTGTTGGTCGCTAGAGAAGAGCTAAGATCAAACTCGTTAGAGCATCGGGAGATCGGAGGGGCTGATGATGAGTAATCCGACAGATGGAATTAGGCGGAAAAGGCATCCCATTTGCTTGGGGCCCGGGAGGTGACAAGTGTACAGATGACAGAACCTAGTGTTAGTAAGTGCTAGGTGTTGTTTGGTTTTTGTTTTATCCTGAATAGTCAAGCGACAAGTATAGGACCGTGGACTCTAAGTATGGCTTAATGTGAGTCTTAGAAAGATCCATTTTGTATTTTGATTATACGGGCTTGATGCTAGAACCAGCCCATTTTGACTTTGTAAAAAGTTTGTGGACCTTATAACCACCTCTACCTTATACCAAAAAAAAAACATATAATTTTTTTGCACAACACAAATCCAAATTTTGTTGCAAAAATTAAAGGTGCATTTTCGATATTACTCGACACCTTTATTTCAAAATTGGCAAATTAGGTGCATTTTTGGCAGTGACCGACACCTAAGTGATAATAATTTGTGGGCACTCTTTGATTGATTATTGCATTTACTTTCTTGTTTTATGCAATTATAAGTCACAAAATCAAGAGCATTCAAAAACCCCAAATTTCACACTCACTTGTGTAATTCATTGCATAGGTATAAAGCCAATTTTTCTTGATATTCTCTCCTAAATCAAAACCCCTAAATTTTTTTTTTTTAAGCGAAAAACCCCTTGTGGGGCCACCTTGGTCTGAGAGACCACGAACAGGGGGTTCTACACCGTCCAATTCACCCGGGAGTCGCAACCAGCCCTGCCCACACCAACATTATCAATTGGATTTTGGGTACCCAATTTAGCTTTTTGGTAGGGTGGAGATTCAAACCTAGGACCTCCCTTGGAGGATTTCCCTTTCCTCTCAAACTCACCTACAACACCTGGGTGAAAAAAAAAACCCTAATTCACTCTTATTTGTTTGGCTCTATTTCCTCAAACTGATGATCCCTCTTCAAGAGGATTTTTAGGTAGGTGCCATTAGATATCTTTTTGAGTGAATTTTCTATTGATACTCTTTTAGGGTATATCAAAAGAAAGAACATTTTTTTGTAAAATAAGGAACCTTGAAAGTAGCAATCTTTTGCACTAAGGGGGATAAATCCTTTCTTCCTTGAAACATAGATTTTGACAAAAGGGAGATAAAACTTGTAAAGGCAAATCAAAAAAGTAGAAGTAATAAAAATTATACCTTTTCTTTTAGGCTTCATAATAGCAACCATGCTTGAAGTACTTATAATAAGGAAGGATTTTTTGGTGAACTTTTTTGATAAAATTGCCTAGGAGGCAAAGTTTTGCACAAATTGTAAAAAGGACAACCATGACACCAATCGGTGTTGGTTTCAAAACAAGCAAAACTCAAATGACAAAGGCACATCACAGAGGCCATGTTGCTCATGAAGTGTCTGATTTTGATTCTAATTCTGGTTCAAAAAGAGCACACAAAGTGCTCATGGCTAAAATAGTATTATAAAGGGGAAACAAATTTGTCACCCTAGGCAAGCACCATCTACACTCTATTTTTTTAGACTTCATAAATAACATAAGTTTTTGTTTGAAGTACTTGAAATAAAGGGGTGATTGTACCTCTTTTAGGCTTCATAAATAGCAAACTCTCTTTGTTTGAAGTACTTGTAATAAAAGGGGGGGATTTTCTGGTGTAAAATTTTCCTAGGAGGTAATCTTTGTAAAAGCCTTAACAAGGTTCATGAGTTGCACATCTTTTGAAATTAAGGGGGGATAAACATTTCTTTTCCTACTTCACACAAATGTTTGTAAAAAGGGGAAGAAGACTTATAAGGGTGCATTTTTTGCAGTGATCGACACCTTGGTCACACTTCTTTTAGGAATTTCATTACAACATATTTTGCAACAAAGGGGGGAAACTTATAAGGGTGCATTTTTGATAGCGACCGACACCTTAACTACCTTATCAAATATTTTGCAAAATCATATTGTAACCGAATGAACCTCGTATGTAGTAATCTACTCTAGTACACCTAGCGGTTGCAGCGGCTGGTTACCTATGTAATTTGGTTGGATGATAAGATTATAATAAGGAAATTCATTGATATGAAGACAAAGTGAGGAATGACCCACTTTTTTCTTAGAGCAGCCAGAGCAATGTGATAGAGCAAGAACCAATAGATCAACATATTTTTCACTGTATTGGGATAGTTATATACATTATCCAAATAATGTAATAAGGGGGGATGTTAGAGTAATATTCCATTATTTGAATATTTACCATTTTTCTACATTAGGTAGATTATTATTATTACCATTGTAAATGTCTTTTGCTATTTACCTTCTATACGGATGATTATTCACATTGTTACGTGAATAATATTTTTTAATAGGTTGGTTGTTAGCTACCTTTAGGGTGGGGCAACTTATAACGTGTTAGTGTTATATTAGGATAATATATTTATATTATTCTAAAGGCTATTCATAGCTTATTGTTGGCCTATTTAAACAACATCATATGAATAATATATTTTCTATGATTTATGCATATTTAACTACTTGTTGTATTTGCCATCAAGGCCAAAAGAGTTTAAAATGACCAGCCAGGTCGGGTACTACTCTTTGCAGAAGTGAGCTCACGATGGTGAAACCTTCAGAAAGTGGGTCTATAATAAACACAAGGACACTAAACCCAGGAAGGGGTTGCTCCAGGTCCCAATTTCTAATGAGCAATTTGTACACCCAGAGTTATATTCTATGTTGGCATGTGTGGAGGGTTTGAATTCTAACAAATGGTAAATGATTGGCAAATAGCCATTGCATACTATATTTCTAATGAAATAATGTATAAAGAAAATGTAGAATAGAAAGGCATTAGGGCTATCTATTTTGACTGGCCTACTTTCCTGGCTCAAAGAATTCATGAGCAATTAGTGAGAATGAAAAGGGCTTCTTATGCACCTTGCTTTCGACGTTACTCAAGTCTGATATGGATGTTCTTTGCTACTGTAAGAGACATGATGCCCTGGAGTTCGATCAAGGATAATAATGACCAGGGAGACCCCATTCATGTTTATTACTAGACTTCTCATCTGAGAAGCACTGAGTCTTTCTATAGATTCAGCTTGGAATTATTAGAGCCAACATTAAAAATAATGTATGGAGAATGCCCTAAGATACCACCTCTGGCCAAGAAATTATTAAGAACAAAAGGTGTAGAGGAGGGATATTGGTACCTCCTAACAGAGGGTACAATCATTAGATTGTATGGCTTTATGGATAAGCCTTTTGTGCTACCCTATTTTGTTACAGATAGGCTATTCACCTTAGAATACTTGAGGTAAGTAGAATTTATAGATTTGAACTATGGCTCTAGGAGAAAAAGGAAATGTATGTTGACCTACCGCAATGTTGACGATATAACTATTACCAAGAAGTGGTAGGGTGAACAAATTGACCAATATCTGGATAGGTTGGGTCTGTTTTACATTCCTTAGAGATGGAGTTATGACCCAGATGATGTATTCTATATGAGGAACATAGTCTTGAATGGAGAAAAGGCCTAGAAATTTGAGAAAAAATCCAGGCCTCACTTTGAGTAGGGCAAAAATAACAAATAAAATGCTCTTTTGGAATGAGATGTGTCCAATATGGATCAATTTCCTCCATGGTTAGACTTTTATGAACAAATTGTTAATTTTTATCCAGACAATAATGCAAAACATCGGTTGAAGGAGTCTACCATCAAATAAGTTGAGGAAAAAATAGATAAGAAAAAAGACCCTTAGTCTCAAGAATCTACTAGTGATGAGGCAGAGGAAAAGGAGAAATGGAACAAAGCCAAGATATTAGACTGGTGGAGGATGAGATTCGATATTGGTAAAGAAAAATTCAAGTTTGGATTAAAAATTGATGGTGAATTTTCTAAAATTTATGACAATAACATCACAACTTGGACGCCAAAAGACCCGAGGAATATAGTGCTAATCTATAAGAAGTCATAAATTGGGTCTGATTCCCCATACCCACATTTAGAAGAAGAATTTCAAGAAGAGGAACCTAATACTCCATTAAATGTTGCCAAAATTTTGAATACTTTTTAGCCTTCAACTAAGAAAATAGAGAAATTTCCAAAAGGAGCACAGTTGATGAGCAAGATGCACTATTCTAATGAAAGACCTATCAATACACTGGTCATAGATACAATAGGTAGGCCCAAGCACCTAGACCTAGGTGGATTGCCTTTAGATACAGAGATAGACTGGAATAAGAAGGATGAGAACTTTAGGTTTACACATGTGAGTTTCACCACTGCAGCAACAGTGGAATTAAATCCTATTTCTGAACAGAATTTATAGGAGAAACCAATACAATAAGGGTTGTCTTAAGAAGATACAGGCATGCAATTTTTTAAGAGAAAGGTCAAAAGGGCACCAGAAATAAAAAAGAAAGATATTTCCAAGAAATAGAAGTTGGATAAAGAGAAATTTTTTAAAGAAATAACTAATTCAGCTACGAATGAATTGATACAACAAGTGCAGCAGTAGATCACAGAGATAGCTCCACAACACCCTACATCAGTAGGTGAAGGCATGGTATCTAATCCCTCTTCTCCTCCTCCTGAATTCCCCAAGAAAATCTCCCTCCCCTTCTGAGCAAGAGATTGAAACTAAGGTGCCTTCTCCACCTCATAGTTCACCCCCTATTTCATCAGTTATTAATGAGGTGCAAACCAACCCATCTTCTCCAAGGTCACCTCAAATTCCATATTCATCATCTGAGATTCCTCTTTCATATTCTCTTATAGTTCCCTCCTTGCCATTGCAACCACCTTTATCATCTGAGAAGCAAACTATTTTGAGTACACCCATTCACCCATCTGTGAGTTTTGCTTCAGTTTCCATGAGTCTGCAATTGTAACAATAGCAGTGGTCACAAATTCCATTGTGGTCACAGATTTTGTTGTAGTTACTTCTTCTCAGCCGCTATCAACTATTTATTATTCTCTTGCATACCTTGTGGCCTCTTCTCCTCTTCCTGCGAGTTACCCTACCCAAACAATTTTGCAAAAGGAACAAGAAGCTTCACAAAAAAATCAAGATTTTTGGGTAGAGAATTTGTCCAAGCCTTCCAAGAGGATGGCCACAAAGAGGAGAAGCATGTTTGTTGATCCAGTTTCAAGGCAAAGGACATCTAGATCCATGATTCCCCCTATGAGCAAGACTAAATCTAAGATGACTGCCGAGGATTATTGTATAGAAGAATATACAAAATATATTGAAAAACTGCCTATAGAAGATGAATTGGTCGTGGCCAAAGCTCACTTGGACACTTTTTATGTGAAAAATGATATATTCAAAGAAAAGGTAGATAGGTTGGAAAAGAAAATAGAAAAGCTTCAAAATACCATTGATAATCAGAAACAAGTGGAGAAGGCTCTGAAAAATAATCAAAGAACTGACAATAAAAGTTTCAAGAATCCAATAAGCTTAAGGAGCAAATAGAAGAGCACAAGAAGAAAAATGAAGAACAAGCTAAGTAAATACAGATTTTGAAGCAATAGCTTCAAATTGAAAAGGATAAATATTTAGGTTTCTCCAAGGTTGGACTAAATAAAGTGAGAAATGAATTGCTCTCTTAAGTTATAGAAAAATGCTCAAGGCTGCAACTTATTATTTATTATTTCAATGATGCTAGATGCCTACTCCAAAATATTTAGAAGGATATAGATAATTTCACTGGAGAGCTACAACCGGTGGTGATTTTGACTGAGCAAATGTACAAACTGGTGGATAGTAGACTCAGTGACTCTGCTAAGTCAATTCCTAATAAGGAGTGGAACATTGCTAGAATTTCTATCAAAATTGTAGTGAAGAAGCACATAGCCCTCCAAAAGGCTTGGCTATTATTTGAAAAAATTGAAGGGGTGATGAAGGATGTCATGGATATTAATAAGTAAATGATTCAGAATGGTTTCAGAGGATTATGTATGGAAGACCACAGCTTGTTATCAGTAGAAGAAATTAAGAAGAGTACTGATGAGAGCTTACAAGATGAATCTGAAATTGATGCTCTGGAAGAACCAATTGATCAAGAGCAATCTTCACAAATTATTATTGATTTTACTAGGATCAGATACCTAATGGAAGACTTGGTAAAAAAAGGAAGTGTTGCTAACTATAAAGATATTGGTGAACTAAGGTACACTTATAAGTAGCTGAAGGAAACTTCCAACCCCTCTAAAGCAACATGGAAACAAGCCCTGCAGACCCTGAAATTGATGGTGCAACTGTTTGGTGATAGTAAAGAAGAGGAAAATAAAGAACAAACTTCAACTAAGGAAGAAGTTGAGCAAGAGCAAGAGGATAATGTTGAGGAAGAGGCCTAGCAAGAAGAAGAGCCAAATAGAGCTACGGAAGGGACACATGATTATCAATTTTTGTTTTGTACATATGTAGTCATGTAGAAGTTTAGTATTTTCTTGATTCATTTTTACTCTGACATTGTAAGAAGGAAGAGTAAAAGCATGAGGTCAGAAACAGGCAGAAAATGAGTTTTGTGTGAAGGCATTTACATCATTTATTGTAAGAAAGCTTTATAAGGAGAACATTTTTGTGTTTTTTTCTGAAGCATTGGAGCAGTTTTAAAAGAGTGGTATAGATATTATTGTTTATGGCATAGTCTCCATGTGAACAGTTATCCTCTAGGATGTATGAATTATGGTCTCGATATGAACGTTTATCCTTTAAGGTGTTCATGAATTTTTTCAGAGGGTAGTGTTCATAAGGAAATTATTCTTTAAAGCATTTTTTGAAGATAAGCATTTTTTACTCTTGATGCCCAATGGATATCTAATTTCTATGGATTTACGAGCAAATCCACGTGGGAGGCACCAGAATGTAGCCCCAAAATGGCCACATCCTTAGAAAACATTGAAAATTTTATTCCAAGGTATTAAATCTCTATTTCATTGAGGACATAGAGTATTTTGGAGTGGATTCACAATAGGAGTTCCCCAATCCGATCAACACTTAGTTTTTTTCACCTTAAACGAGCTAAATTCCATTCCGCTCAGTTCATAGTGTATTTGGAAGCAGATTCTAGGCAAGTCTTGATTTCACAAAAAATTTGGATGATGATGATGCCAGCACAAAAAAAAAAGTGCAAAATGGTGATGGTTGTTTATTGCTCCAGCGACTAAGTATCGACAAGCTCAATTTTGCTAAGTCTCAAGAGTATTTCGGTGTGAAATGACAACTTGAAGGGCTAAAACACTACAAAGAGCGTGGAATGGTGACAGAGACTATTTTACATTACTTCCGAAGTGGAATGATGATAAAGGATGATTTGTACTAGCTTTGGTATGGATTGGCAATTCTACATTTTGACCAAGGTAAATATAACATCAGCATACTTTTTGTGCAGGTTGCAGTTTATTTGAATCCAAAGAAGAGAAAAGGAAGATTAATGAGCGGATTGACAGCGGACTACATCCTGCTCACTCCTTAGTGTATTTTACACCAAAATTTAATTCCATAGAATCAAGGCTACAAAATATGACATCAGTAATTAAAAGTGCAGAATGGCGCTTTGGTCTTTCCCTGCTAATTCATAAAGTATTTTCAGAGGTTTAATCACAATCATCCATAATGGAGATCAATGACCTAGATTTTGTTGACATTGTTGAAGTATTTAAAAGAAATTTATTACCGAACCAGAGAGCAGTCATTTGGAGAGCAGGAAGACAAAGCGTCAAAGTATTTTCAAGAACAAGAACTAGAAGTGATTATAGATCTGCAGTAGAGCGAGCTTCCAAGAATGATCAATGGATCGAATGCAATTTCCAATGACCTGAATACCAACTGCCATCAACGAACCAACAAGTTACAGAGAGCTAAGCTGCCATGGTAGATTATTCACAATGGATTTCTCGAACTTCATCAACCAGTAAGATAATACCAGCAAAACTTTTTGTTGAGTTGTAAATTTGTAATCTTTATAATATCTCCTTAATATTATTTCATTTTATAAACTATAAATAGAGGTCGAACCCTCATTTTTAAGGGTCAAATCTAGTGTGTTTTCTTGCCCTACTGTAAATATTCCTATGAGCTAATGGAAGGAGCATTACTCTAATTTTTGACTCAAAATTTGTCATCTTCATCATCTTTGTGCAAGAGGTTCAAAGCTTTGAGCTGCATTTCTATTAATACTTTAGCGGTTAGTTCATTCCAACTTATTGGATTACTAGTTGTGAGAGTAATTGAAATATGTTCATGGTTAGATATGTGTTGTTAGGAATTTTATTTCTGTTAAATCTAACTATTGGTCTATTATGCTAATTTGTATTATCAATATTAGATTTTGGAATTGCTTTATGTAATATATCTCTATTTATGTTTTAATGTATGAATATTTCATGGGTTTGGGTGATGTTAATATTGAGTGATGGGACACTGGAAATAGTTTTTGGGAGCTTTTTGTTGTATTTGCCTATGTTGTTAGCCTATCTGACCACTGTTATTCATAATATTTCTAACCCTAAATCTTTTCTAACGCTTTTCTCAAAACCCTATTTGAGCTTTAATTGTGTCAACACCATTTTAAGTTGACAAGGAACCAACCTACTCTAGAGGTTGGATTGAAGTTGCCTTTGTTCCATCCAATGTTGAGTGTCGAGCTGTGACTATCGGGTGCGTGCTTGGACATAAAATTGGAAGATAAACAGTCAAAGTGTAAAGTAAAACTTGATGTCAATTTGATGCCCAACAGTACCTAGTCTATATTGGATTGGGGTGGAGGTAAAAATTAGTAGACCAAACCCAAAAAATGAAGATAGTTTTTTGGAATGTGTGGGGTCTCAATGCCCCCTCTAAGCATAGAGTAGTCCAAGCATTAAGAAGATAACCTGACCCATATATCATGTTATACAAAAAATAAAACTTGATGAACCTCAAGCTGAACTTATCAAACAAAGACTATGGTGAGGGGCTGATTTTGTGGTAGGCCCAGTTGTAGAGGCCTCAAGAGGCCTTTTAAGTATATGAAATCAGAATATATTTGAAGGAAGATTGATAGTTTTGAATTAAAGCTTCATGGAAATCCAAATTTTTTATAAGGAGGAAAACCAAAAATGGATAGTTACTAATGTTTATGCTTCAAATTCAATTATAGGAAGGAAACATTTATGGAAGGATATAATCCACTTAAGGAATGCCTTTATGGACCTTCCATGGGTTTTGGCAGGGGACTTTAACTCTTTCCTTTACCCTTCAGACAAAAATGGAGGGAGTCAGTCCATTATTGAAGATATGATAGATTTTGCAAATTTGTAAATGAGAATGAACTTATGGATATGGAGCTTCAAAGAGCAAAGTATACTTGGAGTAAGAGACGACTAGGAGACCAATTAATTCAAATTTTCTTGGATCGTTTTTTGCTATTGTAGACACCTAATATGCATCATGTCGAGGGCAACTATGCATATGGACATGCTACAATACCATATGGAAGATCTTGGACAGACTCCAAGATAGAGCAGTGGTTCTAACCACTCAAGTTGGGCTCCTTGGCCTATTCAGCCTGAACCGCAGACCAGACCTACGGTCTACTGTCTGAACCATAACTGTAACCTACGGTCTTAACTGAAGTTCAGTTGGCCTTCATCCGAGCCAAATCGGTTTGAATGACCATTTGTTCTAGAAGATGATGGTTAGAGAACGAAAGATTCCAATCCAACTGTCCTAACCACCCCTTATTTATCTTGGCTTCTCTATGAAGCCACCCCTAGCCTTGGACATCATATTAGTACCCCTTCAAATTAGGGCAAATATATAGAGCATTTTGATAGTGAAGCACTATCAAAATATTGATATAGAGAGTTGATTGATCAAGTGAGCAGCAAAGCCCTATCGAATTGCATACTGAATGCATGCATTGGAGAAGGCCACTTTGCTATTCACCTAAAGATCAACTTTCCGTGGAGGTCCTAGGATATTAGAAGAGCCAAGAAACATAAATCCGAGCAAACAAATGCCCCTCATAGTGAATCAACCACCAAACTTGTCAACACATCGAAGGCGATCCTTGAACATAAATTGGACAAGGAGGTCATGCCCACTACCCTTGATTTTGAGGGTAAACTTACTTGAGTGCTCACTGTGGCTTTCAGTCATGGTTTATAGTGCAGATTGCACACCAGTGCTATGGTTTGCAATAGAGGTATAACCACCTTACTATTTTCATTTATGCTCATCTAATTAGATTAGATTAGTCATTTGCACGGTTTAATTTTAGTTGCAAAGATTTATGACCAATAGATTTAGGGTTAGAATGATTTTAGTATAGTAGCATAAAATAGACATAAATGAGTTCTTTTTGAATTTTAAAGCTTCATTTCATTTAATTGAACCATGCAAATCTTAGTTGCTATATTATTTATGCATTTCCATGCGTCTTTGTTAGTTTAGCATAGTTTAAATGTCTTTTACATGCTTTCTTGATTTCATGTTTTCAATGGCATCTTTATGCATTTTTCCTTTTAAAGGCCTCATCGTGAGAGGTTCTCTATGTTTTTTATCATTATTTGTTGTTTCTTGACCGTAGGTATCTACATTCAAAGGAGCTTAACATTTGAATCCTTCCTCAACGCAAATAAGAGGGTTAACTCCACCCTAATGCAGTTCGTGGCACCCTACGAAAGCATTTGAAATATCACACCTACCCTTGAGAGGGAAAATAATTGCACGAATATTATTGTAATATCATATCAACATGATTCTCCCTAAGAGAGATGCACTTGTAACCCGAAATGACTTCATAATGGAATAAAGTATCTTTTATTATTTATCGTGTTGTCAATTTCTTGCATTTCATACATATTATTTTCACTATTACACTAGGATTCTGATCAAGTGTGAGCCTTTATGGTGGTTACAGAAGGCGATCACGATAGAAATTTGCATAAATAGCATCTGAATGTGTGTTTTGATTTTTTTTGACTTGCAGGTACAGACCGCAGCTAGCAGTTGTAGGCCAACAATTGAACCACAGGTTCAACGTGTGGGCAACAGTCAAAACCACAAACCAAACCTACAGTTTCCAGCTGACAGCATAGATAGTAAAATTCAGAGAGCCAATCATTGCAAGACCTGAGGTAGGCCCTATTTTCAACTCTTTATCATTTTTTTCCCTTTGTGTTTTTACAGCATGTATGATTTCGAATGCAAATTAGGAAAAACCACTAAAAAAGGGTAATCAATTATCCTAGTTTGCTTTTGCATTTACTTCCATAAAATGGCGCTACTAGGAATAGCAGACCTATGATTACAGTCCACCCTAGGCTATAGCGTGCTTGATAGAGTGTCTTGTTTGGTTTGCATGTGTGAGGCCCAATTAGTGGCCAATTATCGTCGTAATGTGCATTGTTTAAAAGAGAATCTAGATTAGTTTGCATTTTTTGAATGTAAAACGTTCTTCATTTTGCATAGCACTTAGAAATTGAGCATGTGTGCTATATGATGCATTTATTTTATGTACAATAAAACGAACCACATACACCACTTGGCACGTAAGCGCTAGTGAGTTGGGATTGACATCCAACCACTAGTAGGGTTCAGTGACGGTGGATGTCATTTCCATCCACTGGCTCAAATCCTACGTACTCTTTGTTATTAGAACAATATCGGATCCGAGAACCTTTTGTACCCTAGAAAATTTGCATGTATTCTCTTCGAAGGGTATAACACTGATTGGGGGAAAATAGGTGAGGATCTGGGAGGACATGTTCTCCCTGACCATGTGTGGGCTTCATTACCACACATTAGAGGTTGGATTACGCGACTTGGAGTTCATAGCCAAGTTGTCGAGCTGCAAGCGTACAGGTGAAAGCCAATTTAAACTGAGAATATCATTCGTCGCTTTTCAAAACATGATAAGGAGTTCTATACTGATACAACAAATCACTGAAACACATCAAATAATTTAGGGATCAACTTTTAAAATGTAAAGGATATAATCACATTTTTTACTTTGTATGGTTCTTTATTGCTTAATTCACCAAGATAAATCTCTCCTTGAGGCCAAAATTGTCAGTAAGAGAGGAAACCTCTCGAGCCTTTTTTAGTCGGTTCATCATAACGACTAGGCATGATAGAGCTCAATCATGAGCTAATGAGTCAAAGAGTTCATGGAGAGGCTATAAACATTTTTGATGTTCTCCTGAGGATTTATCATACCTCGCACGCCTCCTTTCTAGGTGTCGCACTCATCATGCATCATAGGATCCAATCCTCCTAGCGCAACATTCTAAAAGTCATCACGAGCTCCCTTCGTCACGTAGGGGGTTCACCCATACAGATCATGGGGTTTTCTCACACACAGTGAGAACCCATGTCATTAGATCTCCATCTAATGAGATAGAGAGTTGTGGGTTTTACTCCATGAGTCAGTCCCATAGGGAGTCTAAGTCTCATGCATCCCATGAGAGGCGACTACTCCAAGACCAATTGGAGGAGGCACGCCGTGAGCGTAAGCGTCTAGAGCATGAGTGCATAGAAAGGAAGAGAGCACACCAACAAAGGTTGGGTGAACTCCAATGACGTGAAGAGAGGATTTACCAACATAAAACATGTGAAGAGCAATCATGTGAAGTAACTCCCGAAAAGAAGCTCATACCTAGAGTGCTTAGGCAACAAGTCAACGCGATGCACCTAGTGCATCATCAAGAGTTGCCTCTTAAGCAAGTAGATAGCCATTTTGCTAGACGAATGGACATGCCTAGGACTATCGAAGAATAATAAAAAGATATGTTTAAGGATCCCATGCGTAAGCGTGAGGTCGATAGTAGTCAAGTACGATAGGTGAGCAGTGTCAATGCTCGATAGTCATCACAATCCTTGGGGCATATATAGTCTATTCCACCATATAAGGAACCTATGATTACTTTCCATAAATAGGAAGTCAAACCTATCCCTATCAGGGAGTTTGATCCTCCATTGCATATCATAACGAGGATAAAATAGATAGCGTATAAGCAAGTGTTGGTGGATACAGGATCATCGATTAATATCATCACCACTTCAGTGTTCAAACATCTCAAATTTCCACCGCCCCACATCAAGAAAATAACTTTAATGTTGTAAGCCTTTAATGATGTGGAATCCCCTACAATAGGCACAATAGTCCTCCCCATTGAGGTGGGACAAAATATTATTCCTACATTGTGCTATGTTTTAGAGGGATCAAGACAGTATAATCTGGTGCTTGGAAGACCGTGGATAAGAGCCATGGAGTGCGTACCATCAATAGTGCATCAGTGCATTAGTACATCCATGGAGGTGAAGTCCATGTAGTTGAGGCAGACCCATATCCCTTCAAGTATTATAAGCCTGAGGATCATCCGCAGGAACCTAGTGAGGCACGTATGCATCTGTAAGTTAAATTGGATGAGTCTATCTAAATTTTGGATGCAACCTTGTATACTGTGGTGGAGTTACCATCCCACCGCTATCACCTATGGAGTCACCTATGACCCCTACATTCTTGACACTGCTTAGCAAGAAAGGATTGATGAATTCCCTTACAAAGTTGCTTACAACTGCTTCGGAGGTATCATTAGAGGATCTTCATACTCCTATCAAGGAAGAAGAACCTAGCATGGTCATGGATGCACTTGAGTGTATTACATCCTCTTCATCCATCAGGTCACCAGATAGTCCTCATGAGGACGATGATGAATATGAAAATATTATAGAGGCCAACATTACGATGTTGCCTACCATATATTCCACTAAGGATCTAGGTCAAATTTTCATTGAGTCTCTACCTGTGGACCCTATCCTGGAGATATCATATGAGTATGATGAAGGTTCAGTTATCATGACTGAAATAAGACAGCCTTAGTATGTTGACGAATTACCTTTGATTCATGCAGTTGTGGAGTATTCTCATGAGTTTGTGGGAATGGTCGATATTAGGCTAGAATATCAAGTTATTCCTAATCACATAGAGCCAGAGATGGGGCAATCCAGTAGTGTTTCCACATTGTCTGGGATAGAACCTTTGAAATTGGTCACTCTTGACTCATTTCTCATGGCACCATATTGAAATCACGAACATGTATGTTCCTCACATCAGATTGGGGGTACTGCAATTGAAACAGTTCAACACAACGAAGTGAAATAATGACTTGAGCTGATTCATAGGCATGAGCATGTGGATAGCACTGACAAAGTGTGTCATCAAGAAGCTTCCACATCAACTCAAGCAAAGGAAATAAGTGATTTGCAATTGCCTAATGGATCCATAGCATCCACTTTTCTATTTCCTTCAAATGACAAAGGTATTTTGAATTATTCAATGGAAATTTATATGAACTCTTTGTTAGTCTTGCAATCCATTTTAAGCTGTTTAGAATGGAATGAGCATCGAATGGATGAGCAAGATAAGGCGTTGCATTTTATCAAGAACTGGTTTGAAAACCTGAAATTACAAAAGTAACCTTTGTTTGAGGTCGAATCACTTCCTGTGTAAGTACAAGAAAAGCCTCAACGAAAGCAAAAGCCCATGTGGCCAACCCAACCATTGGATTCTCAAAGAAAACCAATGCGGGTCAAGAGCCCAAAACAGTCGCAACATAGTGGGACTCTGTTAAAAGAGTCTATGTCCAACATATTTCATAAGCTACAAGAGGCTAAGGTCATCACCTTGCCTAATGTCATCCCTTTAAACCCAGGAAGAGTTAAACCTACGAGTTACAGGGAGCATCACTATTGTCTCTATCATCGAATAGAGGGTCATGGCATTCGAGATTGTCATGAATTTAAGAGTGTGGTGCAAAATCTGATAGATAATGGGGTTTATCATGTAGATGGTTCTCTCATAGTGCCCCAACATGCCGAAGTGGAGGTCACACCTCCTCAAGAGCAACCTCAAAGTCGTCAGTCACCTCGTAAGTCCAATAGGTCAATGCAACGGGTAGTTTCATTTCAGATGACTACTCTAACTTTGTTCCAAAATTTACATGAGGCAAAGGCATTCATATTGGCTGAAGTCAAGCTTAGGGCATCCAAGACTGGGTCACCTAATGGGGGTCCCTTTTATGTGTATCATCGAGCACATGGACATGACATTCGAGGTTGCCATTCATTTAAGAGGGTCATCCAAGACCTAGTAGAATGAGACGAGATCCACGAGGATGGTTCTCTTGTTCACCCATACCAAAGCATAGGTACACCGATGAGGTTCGATCTTCACCTGGGAGAGTTGATTTATGTCACTCTTCCTAAACAAGTTGATTACATTTTAGTGAATAGCATGCATGCTGGGGGTCTTCAAGGTAGCATACCTTTCCCACAAACCATGTCAAACTCGATAAGGAAAAATGAGGAATCCAGAGGTATTGCACCTCCCTCACCATCATCGAATGGCACACACATTGGGGGTATATAGGGCAGCATGCCCACCTCAAAAGGCTCCAAGGATTCCTGAAACCACTTGGTCATGTTATTCAAAGGCCCTAGGGTTTGCTTATAACCACTCGATCATCCCAAAGGTCTCCAAGGGTTCCTAAAACTGCTTGGTCATGTTAGTCAAAGGCCCCAAGGGTTTGCTTATAATCACTCGGTCATCCTAAAAGGCTCCAAGCTCGTCTGTGAGTAGTTTGGTCAATCAAAAGGTACCAGGAGTTTCTAAAAAATTGCTTGGTCAACCCAAAAGGCCCCAAGTATTCTTAAAATATCACTTGGTCATCCCAAAAAGTCCCAAAGGTGCTCATAAACCCTTTGGTCAAACCCAAAAGGCTCTAAGGGTTTGCTTAAAATGCTTGGTCATCCTAAAAAGCTCCAAGAATTTTGTTGAAAGATCGCTTGGTCAATCTAAAGGCTCCAATGATATTTCCTCATCAGTTGGTCACTCCTAAAGGCTCCAGAGGCATGTACTCATCATTTGGTCAGATATGAGGCTCAAAACTCATAAAAATTATAAAATCAATAAAATCCAAAAAAAATGGTAAAGCATAAAATCCAAAAATATTTGCTTTTGCATTTTGCATTTTTATTTTGCATTAACTCATGCATCCACTGCATTATTGCATTGCATAAAGGAATTCGCCATTCATTGCATTTCGTAGTAAGTGGGATTATGTTTGTCAGTATTACAAACGACACCATGTTTGTGTCTAAATCATGCATCTTTGCATTTATCATAGATACATCACTCATGTGAGTAATTGTGTTTTTCAACACAACCTATTTTGTTGCTATGAAGAAGCCTAGGGTTTTTTGGTCATTCAACTATACCTAGAGGTCTTATCAAGAGTTGGTAGAAAGCTTGCTTTGCTTTTGTAGCTGAGGTTTAGTTAGTATAGTCCTTAGCATATCAGAAGCCTATCACTAATCAACAAATTAAACAATCCTAACAAGGACTAGGGGAAGATGAAAGTTGCGAAGCAGGATCGGGTATCCTAAAGTGAAAAGAGTTATTCTTGCTTATCCCTCTGTGAGGACGATATGGGAAATGTTGGTAGTTGGCAAAAGGACATGTTAGTTTCCTATTCATAATCTCTTTCTTACGATAACATGAGCAATATTCCAGAGTGATATCCCACATCAATCCTCAATATTGATACCCTAGATCGATATCATATATCGACTTCCTAGATTGATATCTCACATTGATATCATAAGATCGATATCCTCAATCGATATACCAAAAATAGATTTTTCAAGTAAATCCTCCAAAGGAAGGTTTCTAAAGAAAATTATCAAAAGTAAATTTTGAAAAGTGAAGATCAAATGAAGATCAGAAAACAGGCTCAAATCAAGTTCAAAGTGAAGATCAAATTAAAATCATAAATCAAAGTTCAAGTGGAGATCAAATTAAGATCCAAAAATCCCATTCAAAGAGAGATCAAATGAATATCCAGAGACAGTTTAGAATGAAGATGGAATCGAATCCCTTGCTTCACCACGTATGAGCAAGTATCCTAAAAATTGAAGGATAGAAAGGAATGAGCCTGAATCCATGGACTTGTTGGCACTACTGTACCATACGCATGATGATATATCTGATACACTTACATCTCGCTTGTGGGCAGACCAATTTTTGAATTTGGAAGAGCTAGCTTCAGGTGTCTTGCATTTCCTAGTGGCTTAGTCCAACTAAAATCTAAACTTGGGATTGGAGACATTTGTGGAACCCCTATCTTAGCAATGGGCTGAAAGAATCCCGACTGACATCGGGGAACGCTCGTGTCTTATCTTAATATAATCATGTGCACACACAGGGATAATGAATAGTTAGGGCCTATCCTAGCAAAAGCCTTTTATCTCAAAAGTCTAGTGTGGTCAGTATGCAACTTTTGATAAGTCTACTAGGGTGTTTGAGTCTCATGGAAAACCTCAAAAATATCTCTCTAATAGCAACAAAATATCAAATATCGCAAACCATATAAAACCATCAAATTGCAAAGTATTGAGTCCATGATACATCATCATGTAGAGCACAATCAAGATATAGGATAGATACCGGATGGATATTAGAAATAATATTTAGACGACCATGGACTATATCATGCATATTTTTCAAATTTGCAAAGGAAAATAGAATGACACATTATATCATTCGCATCATACAACTGCATTCATTTCATTTCATATATGGGTGATTAATTTATTAAATTCTCATCTTAAGGATTTTTAATTACATTCATGATTTTTATACATTTTGTGGTGTCATCCATTAGATTGATAAACATATTTGCATTCATTCCTTATGTTTTAAGTGATTATATCATACAGGTTCATTTACATTAGATTACCATCATGTAAATAATGCATTAAATACATCACACATCTAAGCATCTAGATCACTACATACCATCATCATAAATTAAATAGCTATCTAGTGCATGTCATCCATACATCACATCATATAACATCAAATTAACATAAGCATTACATCCATGTGCATCAAATAAGAAAAAAATTAAAAATACATAAGTACACATAATGAGTCATAAATGATCAAATCATATATATATGTGTCTCAAGAGTACATTAGGACTATACAAAATGCTCGTAGGCTACAACTGTGTAGGTCCTCGACCTAAAAATAAAAAATGATACAACATATATCATAAGATATGTACTAAGTAGGGCCTGCGCCCCCAGCCTGTGAGTCACCCTCATCATCCCTGTGGCTCCTGCGAGAGATGGCTCCATGTGTGCTAGAGGATCGGTGAGTCCTCTCGCTCCTATGAGTCTGGTGGCTAGAGCTCGATGAGGACTACCCTGCAGTCCTAGTCCTGGTCTACTAAGACCCTACATTATGTGGATCCTCTAAAACCTGCAAGCCCCTAAATCTGATGAATCCCTCTAGCTAGGAGATGCGAGCTGCTCTCGCATCGCATCGGTTATTTCCCTCCTCTACGAGGGAAGTGAGATGCCTGATCTCTACCATGAGGTCACCACCTTCTAGCAGTGTAGCTGATGGTGTAGCTGGAGGTCCCATAATAGTATGGGAGGATGAATTATCCCCCCTTTGTACCCTAAGTAGCTCTCTCTTTGCACTAGCCTTACCTTGATGCGTTAGTGCCACATCTCGTGCACTAGTAAACTCATCGACATGTGACTCTGTTGCTATAGCCCGATATGTAAGGGTTGTAACCTGCTTCTGAGCCTCTACCATTTGTTTATCCTTATGATCTAGCTTCACCTCTAGAAGGATGATAGTCATATCCTGTTGTAGCTACTGGGTCTAAAACCTGCCAACCTGACCCTGTAAGTCAGCAACCTGAGTGAGGAGCTCCCTTACATCACTGTCAAGAGGCACCTCACCATTCTTTGACACATCCTCCTACTTCACCTCTTCCTACGGATCCTCCTCTATGGTGGCCTTTGTGCCCCATCCACCCTCAGTCCACTGGTGCACACTGTGCCTGTCAGGATCGGGCCCTACCTCTTCCTGGTCATCTACTCTACCAAGAGGTCCTAAACCCTACCATTGTAGGAGGGACCACCATGTGTCATATGCTGGGGTGGTCCTAGGTGTGTCATCCCTAGACTCCTAGAAATAATCAGCCTCATCTCCCAAATATATAGGTTGAATCCATGGTAGATGTGTCTCTAGCACGAGATGCCTGTACACAAAAGGAATCTTCGAGATGTCCTGCACCAAGCTAAACTACCATAGGATGCAAGAGAAGAACTAATACTATCTAATATCGACCTTATGATCGAGTAACCACCTGTCTCGACGAGCCTATCATAGCCACTCGCCTACCTCGATCCAATCCGAGCATTCCCTATAGGGATGCCACTCAATGTCATCCGGCCTAAGAGCTGTAAGTTGTCTAATATAATAATTTGTATCTCCAGCATGGGTCTTGCTCTAGAACCCCTCCTCCTCTCATGGCCAGCATGTGGTGTAGCACTGATGCGCATCATCAATGGTAGTGATGTGGATAGGTAGGTCCACGGGATGCTCGATTAAGATATGTTGCCAACCCCATATCTGTAATAGTAAGCTGTAGCTATACTTGCTCCAAATTTTTTGCATCCTTACCTTCAGGCTATAGGATCCATGCCCGAAAGGGGGATGCGAGAAGGATGGGACAATACCTCGGACTGAGAGGCCCTTTGAAGGTCGCGCCTCTCGGGGAGGGGTATAAGGGTGAATTTTTGATGGATGGTGGGGTTCACCAGGAAACTTTGAGTGGCAGTTTCCATGCCTAGGTTGAGAATGGGTTTGATGTGTTCATTTTTATATTCAATCATTCAATTCCTAGGTTTGGCCAAGATGAATCTAAGCTATTCTATATGCCAATGCTGATTTATATGGATACAAAAAGCATGAATAAGTGCTAAACATAGAAAGTGTGCTAAATAAGATAGAATGTACCTGATTTCGGATGTCTGATGAAGATTCTGAGGTTTGTAGAAGTCCAGATCATCTCAAATCTTACATTATCATCTGCAATTGCACAGAATCATCTCAGATCATAGTCGGTCATCTGAGATCAGACGAGATCATCATCGACCTGACGAATTCGTCAAAAACCTACAATCACAAAAATAGATACCAAAGACCAAAAATGCAACTACAAAAGCAAGGGGAAATGATAGAAATAATAGTAAACTTGCCTAAATGATAAATCCAGATAACAATTAAAGGAAATGCATTAATTTAATAATTTATTTTAACTTTATCATGCATCTATGCTAAATGAGGTGAACTCCAGAATGCAGAAATAGAATAAACTAAGTTAATGCATAAGGAAATGAAGAGAGAAGATAAAAAAATGCAAACTCCGGGCTCTGATTGCCCCCAATCTGGACTGCAATCGAGATCACCTCCAATCGTACGAGATCATCGCCGATCTACGACAGGATCATCCGAAATCATCTGGAATCGCCAATGACGATCCGAGCTTGCTCCAACTAAAAAATAGTAAAATTCCTGCAAGAAAAACTTGAAATACACAATGCAAACAATGGTGCGAAGGTGTTCTAATGCACGAGAAACTAAAGTTGCAGGGAAAATCAGCCAGGGGAAGTCAAAAAAATCCTAAGTTTATATAGGATTTAGGGAGAGGTTAGGAGGTTGGAGATCACCCCAATTTGGGAGATCTCCAACGGGGAGACTCTAACCGCGTAGACACGCTTTCTGCCCAAGTTAGAGAAGTTGTTGAAATAGAAGCTAATTATGAAAATTTAGTTTTGGGATGAAATCGTCTGGACGTTCTGTTCTAGATGAATTCGTCAGATCTAGGATGATTTCGTCTGATCGTCGACGATATCGTCCAACGGTCAAAACAAATCCTAAAAATGGCATGGAAAATGAGGGGAGCGGGTAACGGGCGGTTTTGGGGTTAAAATTCAAATTTTTATCTTTTTACTAAGGGTTTAACTGCGCCAATTTTAGGGTGCTACATTTTGCCCCCTCTTTAGCAAATTTTTCAAAGAAAATGCGTTAAAGACGAGTTCTTCCCATTTTACGAGAAAGCAAAAATTTACTCAATTTTTTAGACGACGATTCTAGGTCGAATCGTACGACTGCTTACTATGGTGCCCCCTCCGTGTTTTTACCCAAATCGAACGTTTGAGGTAAAAGCGCGAAAAAGCAAAATTAAAAATGTTGTTTTTAAAATAAAATTAAGAAAAATAGGGTAAAACCCTAATTCATTTTTACTGTTCATTTTCACTGTTTTTAGAGCTCTGTAGACAAAATGGTCGAAACCACGCACAGATCGACAGAGGTCCGATGCGGGCTACGGGTAAGAATCTAAACTTAGTGAATTATGTTTTTAATTTGATTTGTGTAATTTTTAATTTAAATTTTGACTATTTTGGGGCATCGTGGCCATTTTTAGGCCGTCGACGACGTCGGGACGAAATCGTCCCAATTTCATTGAAATCGTCCCTAGATCACCGATTTCGTCTATGGGTGAAATCGATGAAATAGGGGCGATCCCGTCCAACAAGGGACGATCCCCAAGTTGAGAAATAGGAGAATGATTTCATCCTACAAAGGATGATTTGATTTAATTTAGGATGATATCATCCAATGGTGGACGATATCATCATTTTTATGAAATTAAGCTTGTTTGAATTGCATTTAATTGATTGTAATAATTGTTTTATTAATGAATTTTGTTGTTTTATTGTTTATTTTGTAGAGGGGATTACTAAAGAGTCAGGAATGGAAATACGGGGGCTGAGGGATGACGTGGCCATGCTCAATCAGGCGGAGCGAGACCGACTAGCATAGGTCGGACTACAGCATGTGGTAGAGATGCCACAAATATCGATAGACATGGGGCTACTGACAGCCCTAGCAGAGAGATGGTATCCGGGGTCATCCTGCTTTCGGTTATCGATAGGGGAGATGGCTCCCACTCTAGAGGATGTATGGAGGATCTTGAGGATCCCCATATAGGGATGGTTTATGACTCCTATGGCCAATCAGGGCCAGGCTATGATGAGGTTGTGCGGAGACCCGAGCTTCACCCTAGAGAAGGGCGGAGTGAACATCGAGTCTCTGAGGCAGATGCCTGGGGCATCTAGGTTGACTCAGGTTTTGGTAGGGATAGTGGGTGGCCTACTTTTGTGCCACTAGAGTGGGTGCAGATTACCATGGCTCCTTTTAGATGTGGTCTACGACATGAGAGACCATGGGTATAGATTTGCATGGGGCAGCTTTGTATTGTGCCGCTTGTATAGGATCCTACATGGGGTCGTATACAAGGGAGGTCGATGTCTGGTTTTGACATCGCTACTACAGGTTTGGTGTTGGGAGCACATCATGGTGCGGAGGCCGGTAGGACTCCCACTGATAGGGGTTGATCGGGAGAGACCCTAGGTTTTCTATTGGTGGCTCTAGAGAGGGTCACAATGGCGGATAGATCTATCGATGTCACGGAGGTTACTAGATGACCTCATCCCTGACTAGATCACCTAGAGGCCATGGAGAGAGCATCCAGGGTGGGGAGAGGATGGACAGGAGTTGGCTCGCATCAAGTGAGTCTGCTGGCTGAGGATGGAGTGGGGAGAGGTAGAGCTCCACCGCTATGACCAAGTTTTGTGATAGTTCGGTCTACAATAGGGGATCCCATCTCTCAGGGACTATGAGTACTCTCGGACTATCTGGGATAATACCACACTGAGTGGGGCTCCGGATATGTAGTGATTCTAGAGCTAGGATGTGGATGATGCCCCCATCCAGCTAGTGGATGGGGATGATGCTAGGGTCATTGATGGATATGATGCCTGGTACGTAGGCATCCACCCTCCTCGGATGATGAGGGCATAGGGTTCGATGCACGTGATTGTGCGATGGATGGGGAGGCTGCCAGGTTGCTATTGAGGCAGCACGAGGTCATGGAGGGAGAGAGCAATGACGGTCTCTATAGGAGAGATGCCAGAGGATGCCACAGGCTCCGTAGAGACCACAATAGATAGGGAGGAGGGAGGAGGGATTCCCTTCTCAGTAGGGGGAGAGGCCACCATCGCTCGATAAGGGCAAGGGTGTCGAGGTGGGGGAGAGCAACGAGATGGCGGCTCTTCGGGCTGAGAATGCCCACCTACGAGCTCAGGTGCAGACTCTAGGATGAGGCTACATGGCTCAGGGCTCGAAGCGGAGGGGCGAGCATGCAGGAGTTGGCATGGTCTATTGCTCAGACCACGTTCTATCAGGGAGCATACTTCCAGCTGGTTCCAGAGGGCCAAAGGTTACAGCTGCCAACCGGCATTGCGGAGCCGATCAGGATGGGATCATCGAGGACATCCTCACGATCGATGATGAGGACCCGAGACACAACATGGACCTCTATGGGACCACCTCCTCCATGCCAGGGTGGGAGAGGAGATGAGGCTGAGAGCTCGAGGGCTTCTCGAGACTAGCTGCTATAGACTAGATTGGATATATTTTTGAGAGGATTGAGTATGCCAGGGTATAGATTGTGGCATACCAATCCAGTTGTGATATGATGTACATATATTTTGATATATATATATGATATTTTTTTTGATGATATGACTTGTCCATATGTTTTATGATGCTTTAATTTTGGATTTGTTGATTGATTATTCATGTAATTATGTCGTTGGAAATAAATTATAATTTTATGTCATGCCATAAAATTTAAATGGAATAATCTGATGTAAACAAATTGGTTGTTTTGTGGTGTGATTTGATGAAAAATAAAAGGGACTTCTAACAATAATTTCAAAGGACATTGTCGTTGTTATAGACCATTTCATGGAGTCGCCGCTCGCTAGGTCATCAAGCTAATCCCAGTATAGAAATATTGCTAAAAGTAAAAGGGTGCTTAAGAGACTGTCTTAAGACTTTGTGTTGTGATGATGAAAAATGATGATGGTGATGATTTGTTTTCAGATTTTTATAAAAATATTATGCATGAAATATATTTAAAAAATGATTTTTGCTAGGCATAAATTCCTAAGTGTGATAAAATTTTTGAATAATTCCTTAGGAATTATACCATGGTTGCAAAATGGAATGTTGACATAATGAAATGAAAATAGAAAAATTTGCGTTCCTTTTAAAGCACAATTGTGTAACATAATGATGTAAGCCATATGTTTTTATGAATTAAAATGAATGGGAAATAAAATTAGAACAATGGTTTGCGCTAGGCATAGAATTATAGGTATAGACTTATACCATCATCACGAAATCCAAAAAGGAAATTGATATAATAGTTTTATTGCATGATTGATTTTTGATTTTTAAAATAAACAAAATATAAGATAAGGATTGGGTAATTTGTTTTGGTTTTGGTATTGGACGAATATATAAAGAAATGTGACTTTATTGCATGTTTTTGAAAGAAGTTTTGGATTTTGGAAAGAAATATGTATGTAATTGTTTTTATACTAAACAGATGTTCTTTTAAATAAGAAGATGAAATTATTCCAAAAAGATTTGCATAAATATTTTAAATTATCTCAAAGACAAAATGTAGATTTATAAGGAACCCCATGTGCAGATGTGAGTTCATTGCCGATCTTGATTTATCATAATGATACAAAATCTCTCAAATACAAATGTGTGTGCAATTGTATTGTTCATTCACCAATTTTGAGCAAGATAATTTGATACAAGTAATTTGAATTAACCAAATAAGTGTTCGTTGACCATGATTTATATGCATGTAACCGTACTAGACTACTATGTAAGTCGGGTCATCAAGAGCTAGCTAATCCATAAGCCGACATAGGTCTATACAAAATAAGGTCGCTAATGTGACAGACATATCACCACGCTAGGGATTACCCAAGGCCAAGCGGGTTGGGCACAAACCACTTGTTATGGGGCTTACCTCACAGTTTTGAATAATTGAGAATTCCAGGGATTCAAGCTCATTCACCCTTCTTTTCTTTTTCAAGGGGTAGGGAAAAGGGATTTTATTGCTTTTTGCTTTTTCTTTTCTCTTTTGCTCTCTTTTTTTTTTGTATTTTTGCTTGGAACTGAGACAATGCTGAAATATTGCTGCGATGGTACAAAATAATATTTTTCTTTTTCTCATTTTCTTTGACTTTTCTTTTTCTTCCTATACTAGGGATACTTGCTCGGATTGGCTATGGAGCAAGGGATTTTTATTCTGGGTAGGGGTGAGCTTGTCCTTTTGTCAATTCTCAAAGATTCTAGACCATGTGCATGATAGGATAGCAGGGGAAACTTTTCGCTCAAGAAACCATTTCTACTATGTAGCATCATATCGAATTTGCAATGAAATCATTTTAATGTGAAAAGATATGCTTGGTTCAAGTAAATAACAAGATCAGTTCTCTATGCTCAAAACTTTATTTAATTCAACTGTGGACTTTGATATAAGAGAGATTAATAATCATACCAAATAAAATCAAGATATTTATTCATGTGAGTGTGAAAGTGCGGGATTCCAAATAAATGCTAATTTATCCAAAATAATTGAAAATATAACTGCAATACTTCAAGAATTGATAGGTATGAAAATAAAAGATGTTTTTGAAGATTTTGATGATTTTGAAGTTTTTATATTTTGATTTTAATTTATGAATTGAAAGAATAAATACTATTATTGTTTTTGAAATTTTTATATGGATGACTAAAATGAAACAATATGCAAAATAACAATATATACAATGATGAAATGACCAGATTTTATGCATAATAGCGTTTAAGATGCATAATGTTCATAGGTTCTTTAAGATCTTTACCATCTAAGGTAGCTAATCGGTATGCTCCCGATCCAAATTTAGTAGTGATGATATATGGCCCAAGCCAGTTAGGTTCAAATTTACCTTTAAGATCTTTAGTTGCATTAGTATTTTTTTTATTTTCTTTTAAGACAAGGTCATCGATCTCAAAGGATCGATGATGAACTTTCTTGAGGTATGCTCGTTTAAGCTTGTTTTGGTAGGCTCGAAGATGTTCCAAAGCATTGATGCGCTTCTCATCTAGGAGTTCCAGCTGACTAAATCTGCCAACATGATATTCATCTCCTACTTCAGTATCTTGAAGTAGTAGAGCCAAAGAAGGAACTTCTAATTCAAAGGGAAAAATTACTTCAACGCCATAAACCAAAACAAAAGGTGAAGTACCCGTGGGGGTACGAACGCTAGTTCGATAAGCCCACAAAGCAGGATATAATTGAATGTGCCAATCTCGGCCAGATTTATTGACCAGTATTTTGAGGATTTTAATTAATGTTTTATTAGATGCTTCTCTTGGCCATTACCCTGAGGATAATAGGGAGTGGACCAACGATGTTGAATTTTATATTTTTGACATAATTTCTTTGACATCTTTATTTTTGAAACAAGTTCCATTATCCGAGATGAGATTTGCAGGAATTCCGAACCTACAAATAATTTGATTAAAAATAAATTTGGAAACTTGGGTTCCAGTGCAAGAAGCTAAGGGCATAGCTTCAACCCACTTCGTGAAATACTCGATGGCGGTTATGATGAATTTGTGTCCATCAGATGACACAGGGTTGATTTTTCCAATGATGTCTAAGCCCCATTTTGAAAAGGGCCAAGGAGATGAAATAGCCTATAGTTCTTGTGCAGGCGCATGGACAAGGTCAGCATGTTTCTGCACTTGTCGCAATGGCGCACATAATCATGTGCATCATTCTCCATGGTAGGCCAAAAATATCCTATCCTAAGGAGCTTCTTAGCAATGGCGCTACCACTAAAATGTCCCCCACAAGATCCATCATGGGCTTCACTCAAAGCTGATCTAGATTCTTCTAGATTCAAACATCTCAATAGGATACCTTCAAAAGATCTCCTATACAACGTATTGCCAATAATTACGAAGCGACTTGCTCGTCTACGTAATAACCGAGTTGGTTGCTATTACAACCTTCAGGGAAGGTCCCATTTTGAAGAAAATTAAATATATCAGTGTACCAAGGTTCAGGAGTAGTTTCGTTGATTAGAAACACATCCAAAGGTTCTAAGCATGATTTATTTGAAGCGGGTTCTTGGAGTCGATGAATAATGATGGTAGCATATTCATCATCTAACTCCAAGGGCAAAAGAGATGCAACTGCAGCCATAGCGTCAGCCGCACGGTTGCTAGTTCGAGGAATAGCTTCCAAGGTAACTTGATCAAATAAAGATATTAATTGTAAGACATATGCTTTATATGGACGTAATTTATCATCTCTGGTCTGATAAACATCATTGATTTGATTTATGACAAGTTGAGAATCATCGAAAACCAATAGATTTTTAATTTTTAGTGCTAAGGCAGCTCGTAATCCAAGGATTAGAGCCTCATATTCAGCAGTGTTATTAGTACAAGCAAACGTTAATTTAAAGGACAGAGGTATAAGATGTTTCTATGGAGATATTAAAATAATACCTGCACTAGCCCCACTCATGCATCGGGCTCCGTCAAAGTATAGGGACCATTGCTCTGGATGGTCTACCTCTAATTTAAGGCATTCATCAGGAAACTCAATGATGAGGGGATGGGTAGACTCTAAGGGTGCAGCAACTAATTGATCTGCTATGATTTGACCCTTAATAGACTTCTGTCCTATAAACATGAGTTCAAACTCGCTTAGCGCAAGAACCCACTTTGTTGTGCGACCGGATAAGTACGGTCGACTCATGAGATACCGCAAAGGATCGAATTTAGCAATAACATACGTTTTCTGATTGAGCATATAATGGCATAGTTTTTGTGTAGAAAATATGACTGCTAGACATAGTTTCTCTAATGTTGTGTAGTGGGTTTCATAACTGATTAAGGTTTGGCTAATGTAATAATTAGCACGCTCTCTTTTCTCATCGTCAAGTTGAGCTAACATAGCTCCTAAGGCAAAATCTGAAGCAAAAATATACAAGATAAATGGGCGATCAGGTCTAGGTGGTGAAAGCATAGGTGGGTTAAGGAGATATTGTTTGAGGAGTTCAAATGCTTCCTGACATTCATCGTCCCAATGAAAAGAGACATCTTTCTTAAGAAGCTTAAGAAAGGGTCCTGTTTTGTCCGCCAACTTATCGATGAAGTGATGAATAGCTTGAAGCTTACCTTGTAGACTTCGTAATTCAGATATATTTGTGGGTGCGGGCATATCAGTGATAGCCATGATCTTGAGAGGGTCAATTTCAATGCCACGTAAAGAAACTATAACCCCCAATAATTTATCGGACTTAACTCCGAATATACATTTGGTTGGATTTAGTCGGATAAGATATTCCCTTAACCGATCAAATACTTTTCTCAAGTCATCTAAATGATCATCTTCTTTGATGGAATGAGCTATAATATCATCTACATAATCATGTAGAATATCATGCATCATATCATGAAAGATATAAGTCATGGCTCGTTGATATGTTGCACCTGCATTCTTCAAACCGAATGGCATCACTTTCCAACAAAAGGTCCCCCAAGGGGTAATAAAGGTTGTTTTAGCCTGATCTTCAGGAGCTATCCTGATCTGATTATAACCATAAAATCCATCCATTAAGGATATCATTCCACTCCCAACAGTAAAATCAATGATCTGATCCATGTTGGGAAGAGGAAAATCATCTTTAGGGCATGCAACATTAATATCTCTAAAGTCTGTGCAAACCCTAACTTTGGTAGCTTCTTTCTTAGTTACTGGAACTACATTCGAGATCCATTCAGCATAATCAATGGCTTGTATAAAAATAACCTTCAGGAGTTTTTCTAATTCCCCTTTGACTAGTAAGGCCACTTTAGGATGCATTTTTCTAAGTTTCTGTTTAACAGGTTTAGCATCCGGATGGACTACTAGGTGATGCATAACTACAGAAGGGTCTAATCCTGGCATATCTTCATATGTCCAAGCAAAGACATCTTCATATTCTTTAAGAAATGCAATGTATTTATCTTGTTTGTTCTTGACTCAATTCTGATCCAATGTTGATTATGTGAGGATTATCTTTGGTTCCAATGTTAATTTTTATGACATTTTCTACTTCCATGTGTAGATCTCTCTCAAAATTAGGTGGGGTGGGTGAAATGCCCAATTCTTGTAATTCTTCCGAGGTTAGCTTGGATAATTCATCTTGAGGAGTCGTGGCCTCAAGTTGGGCTATACTAGGTATAGAGCCATCGAAATAAAATCCGTTATGTAATAATTCCTCAATGGAGACATCATGGAAGATATCTCCCTCCAACTCATCATCGGATTCAGCGATCATCTGAGGGTAAGCTATGGATAGCATATTACATGTAAATGGCTTATTCATTAAATGCAAAGCATCACGTTTATCCAAATAATCTTGGTAACATATGAGATGGTCATCATCCTCAAATGGGAAGGGCTGACCTTTACTAGGAAATAGGCCCACACCACATCGGGCGGGCCATGGCTCTACCTCAAAAGGTTCTTTCATACCATTCTGGAAAGGTCCCAAACCTTTCCCTTTATATCCCAATTTAAGCATTATAGGCTTAGCTTTAATATACTCATTAGTAAAATAACATCGAGCATATCCATCATAATGTGTCTTGATGTTTCTAGGTATTCTTCCCTAGTCATATCCCTTATAAATAAAAGCACAGCTCCCGACTTGGTAAATACTTCCCATAGGCTGTGGGAGGCCCAAGGTACGAGGAGAGGGTGGCAAATTATTTAAAATAAGGGAATCTTGCATAGCAACGTTTGTTTTTTCTGATATAAGAATTTTAGATAAATCGGGTAAGAGCTCATCAGTAAGAGCGTAAGAGGTAGAAGGAACATTTCCTACATCTTCGGATGTAGAAAATATGCCTCTGGTAGGTGTAGATGTTGTAGAGATGTCGATGGATGGGTCTATAGGTATGGAAGTTATAGGAGTAAAACAAGAAGCATTGGTTGTGGGTTTAGGATCTTTTTGAGGTCCTAATGTGGTTTGTTCGGAAGATGGTTGAACTATATGTAGAGGTGGAGTTGATGGAGAAAAATTAGATGATGTTATGGGTGTGTGTTTCACACGTTTAGATGGATGATGAGAATTAGGATGTGTGGATGACAGAGCAGGGCAAAATTGAACTCCAACAGGTTCTGCCAAAGCACACATATCAAAGGGTCTAGGATCACCATGAATGGTAACCAACTGATTCTTAAATTCGAATTTAACACACTGATGTAAAGTTGAGGGAACAGCTCGCATCGCGTTGATCCAAGGGTGACCCAAGAGTATATTGTACGATGCAGGGCAATGTACAATAAACACGGTCGTGTCTAAGGTTCTTGGACCAACTTGCAATGGGATAGTAATAACTCCACACGTTTCTTGTGTTTCGTCATTGAAGGCTTTTATGATCATATCAGTTCTTTTCATTTCATCACTTCTAAACCCAAATATTTGGTAGAAGTCAAAAGTGCAAATGTTTAAAGATGAACCATTATCAATCAAGACTCGTTTAACTGCTACATCTCCAATTAGGGTAGTAATATATAAGGGGTTATCCTTATGTAAACTATGTTGCGGTATATCTCTATCTCGGAAGTCAATACAATCGACTTCTCGAGTTATGATAGTATTGGCCATGGCTTCAGGTTGAATATTTTGTGGTACCATCATTTGGCTTAATGTGAGCATTAATTCATCCCTATGTGTAGGAGAAGATCTTAAAAGGTCCAAAAGGGAAATTCTAGCTGTAGTATTTGATAATTGTTCATTAATATTATAAGGAGGTTTAGGTTGAACATTAGGCGCATGATTCCCTTTATTAGGAACTTTCAAAACAAATGGAGCTGATCCATCATTCTGAGTTTGATCTTGTTGAGAATTTTGAGCCTGTTGTCTAGTAACAGCTCCGATGGTACCTACAATATTATTTTGCGGATGATGAATGGGTCTTGGTCTAGCGTTTATGGCTTGTTCATTAGAAAGTAATTGGTGAGAAGATGGTCTAGTAGTGACTCTTCTTGGAAATGGTTCTTCCGAAACCATAGAATTTGTGATAGGTTGAATAGCATCTGATTCATCTTCAGAACTATTCGATTGATTTGATGTGATTTCCATGTCACTTTCAGTCTCGTATTCTGTATCACTAAGATCAGGTGTCCGAATATTATATAGAGGTCTGGTCGTAACCATGGATAAAGTTGTGTCAAATATTTGCAGATCATGAGCAGGTAAATGTCCACTAATAGTCCCTACATATCGGGTAGGAGGGGGAACATTATGATGCTCAATTTGATTAGCCACCTCTTTACCATGCTTTGGTAAAGGATGTTGAAATATGTCCAATGATTGATTGGCATTCTGATTCTGATTTTGGGGGATGTTCTTTTGAGCATTATTAGGAGGATTTTGTTTAGGTTGAAAGGCTTGCACCTCCATCTCATTGTTATCAATTAAGTCTTGTATTTTATGTTTTAATATTTTACAAGAGTTGGTAGCGTGTCCAGGTCCTCTATGGAAATCACAGTGTAAATCAGCTCTGTATCCGGGTATAGTTGGATCAGGTTCTCGGATATTTGGTAATTGGATCAAACCTCATTCTAATAATTATGGTAGAATGGTTGATAGAGGTTGATTTAACCTAGTAAATTCTCGAGGTGGTTTATCAGGAGGTTTCAGTATAAACTTCTCCGTTGTCTTCGTAGCATTAACATTAGCAATATTTCTACTATCAGTGACTCCATCACCCACAACTTGTTTATTTTTATATTGATTTCTGGATGTTTTCTCATCATCTTTCTTTTTAAGCTGACCTCTCCTAATGAGAGCATCTTCCACTCTTCGAGCTAAGTCTATAGCTTGATCGAAGGTGGTCAAGGTAGCAGTTGATAACTCATAGGATAGTTGTTCTTGTAAATTATTGATAAAGATATCCAACATTTCTCGATAAGGTAACACAAAGTGCAATTTTCCTATCAACTGTCTCCACCGAGCTAGGAAATCAGCAAAACATTCATCTTTGTCTTGTTTTAAGTTGTACAAATATTTAATGGTTACATGCCTTTCGATGTAGGCACTAAATTGATGAACAAAAGACTCGGTTGTTTCTTCGAAATTCCTCAAAGAATGAGTGGGTAATTGATAATACCACTCTAATGCCATTCCTCCTAAACTTTTTGGGAACATTTTTAGTAATAACAAGTCATCATGTGATATATCATGACATGCTATCCTAAACATACGAAGATGCTCTATGGGATCTTCGGTTCCTTTGTATATAGGTAGGACAGGCATAGGAAAGTGTTTAGGATATGGTTGTGCTACGACTATAGGATCTAAAGGTTGACTACACATCTCTCGATAATTGTACGAGGGATGGTAGGGATCTATCTGGTCCATGCGGGAGACTAACTGTTTCACCATGGCTTCCAGATTACTAGTTTGTCCACCATATTGGTTCGGTGGTACATGAGTATGGGATTTGTGAGCGTATGATGGCGTGACGTAAGGATTAGATGCTATATTGCTATTATGCAAATGGTTGGTAGGGAGAGTATTATGAAGAAGATTTGTAGTAGCATTATGTTGTATCCCGATTGTTGGAAATTGGTGTTTGGTTTTGTTTTGGGCTTTTGTTGATTTGAGGTATGTTGATCAATAGCTTGGCGAAATAGAGCAGTGAATGAAGGTTTCTTTTGTGTGGGAATAACTCTAGGCTTGGTAACAGGCACTCTAGGTGGTTGGGTAACCTGTTGTTGTTGCATGTTCTGGATTATAGCGGCCATATCCAAATTGGATGGTCCAGCTTGATCACTTTCTTGATCAACGAAGGACAAGGGATTAGTGCGTGTGTGATATATTTCTTCTAGGGTTGCTTGAGTGTCACTAATTTGATCCTTGTCCATATGGACTGCTCTATTAAGAGTGCCAATATTAGTATTGAGGAACTTCCAGAAATGTTCCATGTTCTCAAAAGTAACAGCTCCTCCCGGAGACATTTTAGGGGATGAGGATCCTTCCTCTCTAACAGTTTCTCTTTGTTCATTTCCTACAACAAACTCTTCTTCTTGTTGGTCTAGGGTTCCTTCTTCTTGAATTGGGTCTTCAGGAAGGACATCTAGGTTATTTAATGGTTTTCCTAACCAATCTTCTTCTACTTCAGTCTGTTTTCCATTCCTAAGTCTAGTCATTATGCTTAAACTTAGATTTTAGCAAATATATATATATATATATATATTTTTTTATATATATATGCGATAAGTTTGGGAGGTATATATTTTAATTATATACCTACTATAATACTTAAAAGAAAACGTTTTAATTTTTGTTATATTTTTTTTTTTTTTTTTTTTTTTTGTTTTTATAATAATATTATAAAGACAACAAACAACATACTAAATGCAAGAAATAATAATAATAAAAGAATGGCTTAGTTTTCTATAAATAGTTTATGGATATCATTAATAGGATCAAGTTCATCAGGAGTCATGAAATGCTCCTCTTCAAATTGGAAATGGTTTTTCAAGAATTTGACAAAGTGTGCTATGGTGATATTATCTGTTTTAGACTCTGACCTGTAGAAATAAAGTTCATGGCAATACTCTCGATATAACATAGCTCTAGGAACTCTATTCCATCTCTTTCTATCCATAAGAATGACCTCTTGATCCTCTATACGAGATAGAAATTTATGTACTACAACTACGTTGTCGAGGTATTCCTCAAAGGTGTACAACTCGAAAGACACAAGTGCTCTTTTATCTGCTAACCACCTATGGCAAGCTCTCTGAAGCTCATGGTACAAAGTCACCTGATCAAGATCCAGGATTCTATCTAGGACAAACCTCTTAATTTGCCTAAGTTCTATCGACCTAGATGAAATAATACTCAATCTCCTATTAAGTTCGTCCCATAAAGGTTGGACTCTATTTGTTTGAGATACTCTAAGCAAAGAAGTAATCTCTATGGTTGCTAATTGATTTTCAACATTTATGGTGACAACTCATCTTTTATTATAATCTACCATCTAAATATGATATGCAATCTTAACAATCTTCTCCTTTTTTTTTTTTTCAAAAGGTTTTTAGTTTTCACGTCGGGTTCACCAAAATGTATCGCTCCAAATTTTTTGCATCCTTACCTTCAGGCTATAGGATCCACGCCCGAAAGGGGGATGCGAGAAGGATGGGACAATACCTCGGACTGAGAGGCCCTTTGAAGGTCGCGCCTCTCGGGGGAGGGGTATAAGGGTGAATTTTTGATGGATGGTGGGGTTCACCAGGAAACTTTGAGTGGCAGTTTCCATGCCTAGGTTGAGAATGGGTTTGATGTGTTCATTTTTATATTCAATCATTCAATTCCTAGGTTTGGCCAAGATGAATCTAAGCTATTCTATATGCCAATGCTGATTTATATGGATACAAAAAGCATGAATAAGTGCTAAACATAGAAAGTGTGCTAAATAAGATAGAATGTACCTGATTTCGGATGTCTGATGAAGATTCTAAGGTTTGTAGAAGTCCAGATCATCTCAAATCTTACATGATCATCTGCAATTGCATAGAATCATCTCAGATCATAGTCGGTCATCTGAGATCAGACGAGATCATCGTCGACCTGACGAATTGATTAGAAACCTGCAATCATAGAAATAGATACCAAAGACCAAAAATGCAACTACAAAAGCAAGGGGAAATGATAGAAATAATAGTAAACTTGCCTAAATGATAAATCCAGATAACAATTAAAGGAAATGCATTAATTTAATAATTTATTTTAACTTTATCATGCATCTATGCTAAATGAGGTGAACTCCAGAATGCAAAAATAGAATAAACTAAGTTAATGCATAAGGAAATGAAGAGAGAAGATAAAAAAATGCAAACTCCGGGCTCTGATTGCCCCCAATCTGGACTACAGTCGAGATCACCTCCAATCGTACGAGATCATCGCCGATCTACGACAGGATCGTCCGAAATCGTCTGGAATCGCCAACGACGATCCGAGCTTGCTCCAGCTAAAAAATAGTAAAATTCCTGCAAGAAAAACTTGAAATACACAATGCAAACAATGGTGCGAAGGTGTTCTAATGCACGAGAAACTAAAGTTGCAGGGAAAATCAGCCAGGGGGAAGTCAAGAAAAATCCTAAGTTTATATAGGATTTAGGGAGAGGTTAGGAGGTTGGAGATCACCCCAATTTGGGAGATCTCCAATGGGGGAGACTCTAACCGCGCAGACACGCTTTCTGCCCAAGTTAGAGAAGCTCGTTGAAACAGAAGCTAATTATGAAAATTTAGTTTTGGGACGAAATCGTCTGGACGTTCTGTTCCAGACGAATTCGTCAGATCTGGGATGATTTCGTCTGATCGTCGACGATATCGTCCAACGGTCAAAACAAATCCTAAAAATGGCATGAAAAAATGAGGGGAGCGGGTAATGGGCGGTTAACGGGCGGTTTTGGGGTTAAAATTCAAATTTTTATCTTTTTACTAAGGGTTTAACTGCGCCAATTTTAGGGTGCTACAGTAGCTAATCCCTCGGTGGCTCTGGTTGGTAATCTGGTATAGCTCCTGGTAGAGTTGACATAGCAGCATACTCCCCCAAGCTAGGCATAGTGGCTGAGCAGTGGAGCTCTGAATAACTCTCTAGAAATTGGCCAAGAGGTTCCAAGGAATCCTTGCACTCGAGGAGTCTGGAAGCACTATCTACACCACAAGGATCATGAAGATCACTGCATAGACTGAGAAAATGTGCTTGCCCTGCTAGTATCCAATGTGGACACCTCCATGATCGATCTTCTCCTGAGCCTCCTTGCTTCGGTCATCGAAGATAGCATAAAAGATAGGCCCCTTTCTCTGAGAAGAGGAAGAGGTGATGGCCTCACCATCGATAGGGATCCTAAAGATATGATAAACATCCTCTAAGGTCACAGTCATTTCACCTGTATGCAGGTGAAAGGTGTTGGTCCACGCATTTCAGTGTCGGGCCAACACAGTCAATTAGATCTGATCTACCCTAATAGTGGGTAGATCTAGTACATAGCTGAATCTGATGGATCTAAACCATGCACACTCTCCATTAGTGAGTTATCTACAGAGAATCTTAAGCAGATCGGGCTCGCGATCCCTAGAGGTTAACCTTTGAAATAAAAGCAGTATATAAGCTAAAATTTTAAAGAAAAAAGATAAAAAAACATCTAAAAACTGATAAAAAGACAAAAACATGTCGCAAGGCATTCAAAAAAATCAAAAATATCAATTAGGCAAGTCATAATTGTATTAAATGACATCAAATGCCTTTTTAAACTTTAGAAAATGCAAAAAAAAATCTAAGGTTAGTGAACCATGGGTCAACCCTGCGGTCCGCATGTGGTCAAAATATGATTGTTGTAGTTTGAATGCGAACCACAGCTGATAGTTGTGGTCCCCAATCTAACAATTGGGAACTGCAGCTACCAGCTACGGTCTAGGAAGAATACCCATTTTGGGTACCTTCCTAGCCTTTCTCACTAAAAAAATTAAACCTAACTAAATCTAATCTAGTGAGGTTCATTACCAACTGTTTAGTGAGGTTAATTTTTTGCATTTCTTAATGTGGTTCATTTTATTGGTATTGAATGCAAGGAATTAGTTTCGAATTACCTTGCCTGCTCTACGACCTCTACTAGTCGATGGTTGATCAGCATCTGCCATCAGGGTATCAAGTGTGGTATACGGATAAGTTTGGGGCAGCATTTTGAATCAGTGAATGTCTCCTATCTCTCAGAGCTCTCTCAATGTAGCTGCTTTCAAGAAAAATAATAAAAAATTCAAATAAGAAAAACTATTTAAAGGTTTGCCTAATTTCAGCTGAACCGAATCTAACACCTGCGGTCCCAAAATTAGGGTTTTTCGATCGTAGGCCCTAACTACGATTCCCAAAATTTAAAAAATACAACCGCAAACCGTACTCGTGGTTCGTAGCTAGCATTAAATGCACTCAAACCCCATCATGGGAAGGTCTAAAAAGGTAAATTAATGACTTCTAATGGATCAAATTTCAAAAAAAGCAATCAATATTGCAAATTTGGTGATGTTCAAAGCACTAGGATTGATCAATAAATCAAAATTAACAACAAAAAATCAAATAATTAAAAAAAAAACCAAATGTGCCTCGTATTCAATAATTTACCCTATACACTTGGCGGTTGCAGCGACTTGCGATCCATGAAATTCAGCAAGATGAGTAAATTACCATAAGGACATTTGGGACAAAATTGTCATCGTTGATCTGATATGCTTCTTTTCAATCCCTAAGAAGGCCTTCGCGACTGGACTACTCCACGGGAACGAGGCCTTTCATGTCATGTCTCCTATGACATATTTTTTAGCAAAGCATCGATAACTTGATTCAACACAAATATAATTGGATTTGCTTCATTTCAATTTGCTAAAATGGCTATTGTCAGCCCGACTGCTCCATGGGATAGGAATGTGCAATTACTATTAACAGTTGGAATCAGAAGTTGAACTAGGCCTAGCCAAGGCATTAATATGCTCAAATCTAAATTTGTTCAGACCATCCATGGTGGTCAAGTGATGTCGTCGCTTTAATCATTGTCCTTAGCCTCATCGACTCATCACTTGAGGGGGTAGTCATAATATCAAATCATAATAAAAATTAGTAGATCCCTGAGATCGTAGATCCCTCGATCTTGTCAAAATTGTGTTCGTCCTTGCGAATCATTGTCAACAACTATCATAAGCTTACCCCTTTGCTTGGGGTAAATAGCAAATATGATAATTTATTTGTAACTCTCATCCTTTCGGATTGATAGGCGCGAAAGCCTACTTGGCATTGATGTTATCCGAATGTCTGGTGATGAGTACAGACTTTTCAAGTTTAAGCCTCCAAAGAGTTGGAAGCAATGATTCCAGGATGCGCATCCTTTTGCAGAACCTGGGGCATCTAATGTTGATCCGACTAATGATCATCATAGAACCTTCGACATCATTTTAGGAGGTCTATTTTTGCTCAGCGTTGTTTGATCTCACAATGCATCTCAAAAGGGGCATCTATAGACACCTAAAATGCATCATGTCGAGGGCGACTACTCATATGGACATGCTACAAGACCATATGGAATATCTTGGATAGACTCCAAGATAGGTCAGTGGTTCTAACCACTAAAGTTGGGCTCCTTGGCCTATTCATTCTGAACTGCGAACTAGACTTATGGTCTACAGTCTGAATCGCAGTTGCAATCTACGGTCTTAACTGAAGTTCAATTGGCCTTCATCTAATCTAAATCGATTTGAACTACCATTTGTTCTAGAAGACAGTAGTTAGAGGACAAAAACTCAAATCCAACTATCCTAACCATGACTTCTTTATCTTGGCTTCTCCATGAAGCCACCCCTAGCCCTGGGACATCCTATAAGTACCCCTTCAAATTAGGGCAAAGATATAGAGCATTTTGATAGCGAAGCGTTGTTGAAATACTGATATAGAGAGTTGATTGATCAAGAGAGAAACGAAGCCCTATTGAATTGCATACTGAATTCATGATTGGAGAAGGCCACTTTTCTATTCACCTAAAGATCAATTTGCCATGGAGGTCCTAGGAGCCTAGAAGAGCTAATAAATGCAAATATGGGTAAATGAAGGTCCCTCATAGTAAAACCACCAAAATTGTTAGAAGGACACCCAAGGTGACCCTTGAACATCAATTGGACAAGGAGTTCAAGCCCACTACCCTTGATTTTGAGGGTAAACTTACTTGAGTGCTCACCGTGGCTTTCAACCAAGGTTTACAGTGCAGACCGTGCCTCAGTGCTGATCTCGCGATTTGCAACAGAGGTATCGCCACCTTACTTTTTTCATTTTTGTCCATCTAATTAGATTAGATTAGTCATTTGCATGGTTTAATTGTAGTTGTAGAGATTTCTAATCGATATATTTAGGGTTAGAATGATTTTAGTATAGTAGCATAAAATAGACATAAATGGGTTCTTTATGACTTTTAAAGCTTAATTTCCTTTAATTTAACCGTGCAAATCTTAACTGCTATATTATTTATGCATTTCCATGAATATTTGTTAGTTTAGCATAGTTTAAACGTCTTTTACATGCTTTCTTGATTTCATGTTTTCAATGGCATCTTTATGCATTTTTCCTTTTAAAGGCCTCATCGCGAGAGGCTGTCTATGTTTTTGATCATTCTCTATTGTTTCTTGACCGCAAGGATTTACATTCAAAGGATCTTAACATTCGAATCCTTCCTCAACGTGAAGAAGAGAGTCAACTCCACCCTAAGGCAGTTCGTGTCACCCTACGAAGGCATTTGAAATATCACACCTACCCTTGAGAGGGAAAACAATTGCACGAATCTTATTGTAATATCGTATCAACATGATTATCCCTAAGAGGAATGTACTTGTAACCCGAAATAACTTCATAATGGAATAAACTGTCTTTTATTGTTTATCGTGTTGTCAATTTCTTGCATTTCATACATGTTATTATTTTCACTATTACACTAGGATTTTGATCGGGTGTGAGGCTTTATGGTGGTTATAGCTATCACAAGAGAGTCTTCTCCTTTTTGGGGATTCAACCCTAACAACCCATCCAAAGACTAGATCTGATCATAATCCTCTAGTTTGGGAGTCAAAGGTCCAAAAAAGAACCTTCAAGAGCCCTTTTCATTTTGAGAAGATGTGGCTCCAACATGAGGATTTGGAAAATAGGATTGAGGATTGGTGGCGACAGGATTTTTTTGGAAGTAAGTTAACCCAAGTGGCAAAAAAACTAAGGTTTATAAAGAAAAATCTTAAGGTGTGGAATAGGAAGGTTTTTGGTGATCTTCAGAAGAAAAAGGTAGATTTGAAAAAATAGCTAAATGATTTAGAGTCAACCCTTCAATCCAAAAATCTATCTTGTGATTTGAGAGCAAAAGAAAAGGAGCTTTTGTGTGAATTCCACAATATTTTAGCTTGTGAGGAAACCTTTTGGAGGTAAAAATCCAGAGTAACTTGGCTAAAGGAAGGTGACAAGAATACAAAAAATTTTCATGTCTCTACTTTAAGACACAAGAGTTATAATAAAATTAAAGAAGTGGTTAAACTTGATGGATCAATAACTTTTGACCCCATACAAATAAGAGAGGAGGTTGTTAATTTCTTCTTCAACCTCATAGGTGTGGAAGATCCTATAAATGGGGCTGCTTCAGATTCAATGCTTCAAAACATTCCTTGCCTAGTTATAGACCAATTAAATAATTACTTGCTCAACCCCTTCAAAGAAGAGGAAATTCAAAAAGTTATCTTTGGGATGCAAGGAGACAAGGCTCCAGGACCTGATGGTTTTCCAACTATTTTTTCCATCGTTTTTGGCATATTGTTGGAGGGGATGTCACTCAAGCAGTAATGGATTTCCAAAAAACTCAGTTTATGCCAAGAGATGTCAACTCAACATTTCTAGTTTTAATACCAAAAGTAGTTGGAGCCAAGTCCTTTTCTGACTTTCGATCGATAAGTCTTTGCTCCATTCTCTACAAAATTGTTTCAAAAGTCCTTGCCAACAGGATAAAAAATGTATTACCATTTATAATTGATTCTCAACAAGGAGGTTTTGTGAAGGGGCATCAAATTTTAGATGGAATCATTACCATTCATGAGGTAATTCATTCCATTGATAAGAGTGGAAATGCAGGAATGTTACTAAAGTTGGACATGAACAAGGCATATGACAAAGTCTCCTGGGACTTCCTAATTAAGGTTTTGAGCAGGTTTGGTTTTCACCAAGAATGGGTAAGTCTTATCAAGGGATGCTTCTCTTCTGCTATGTTTTCCATCCTGGTGAATGGATCTCTAGTAGGGTATTTTCAAAGCAAGAGGAGGTTGAGACAGGGAGATCCCTTATCTCCCTATCTCTTTATTATCCTTGCTAAGGCTTTGGGGAGGATAATCTCAGTGGCATCAATAGTTGGTAGGGTTGATGGGATCATCCCAACTACTAATTTGCAACCAATGTCCCACCAATAGTTTGTGGATGATACACTTATCTCTTTAAAATCCTCTATTCCATAGGCAAAAGATCTAAAATTGATCTTGGATCAGTATGAGCAGGCTACGGGTCAAAAATTTAACTATGATAAGAGCAAAATTTATTTTTTGAACACTCCTAGCCCTAGACAGGTTAAGTTAGCTCGTCTCTTTGGCTGCAACATTGGAGACCTTCCAGCCACCTATCTAGGAATACCACTATTTAAAGGGAGGATGAAGGTAGCTCTCTGGAACCTAGTGGTGGAGCGTTTAACAAAAAAAATTTTAGGTTGGAGGGGTTCCTTACTTAGCCAGGCTGGTAAAGCTCAATTGGTCAAGTCATCACTTCAAAACATACCCATTTACTTCATGTCTCTATTCAAAATGCCGACCAAAATTTGTGAGAGAATAGAGCAAATTCAAAGAAACTTCCTATGGTCTAGAGCAGAGGAGAAGAAAATATTAGCCTTAGTGTCCTAGGATAAGGTGTGTTCTAGAAAGGAAGTGGGTGGACTAGGTTTTAGAAAGCTGAGGAAAATGAATTTGGCCCTAATGGGTAAGTTAGGATGGAAACTGACAACTAATGTAAATCTTAATTGGGTTCACATCCTCAAGGTAAAATATTTGAGACTTACCTCAAATTTCTTAGAGGTAGATAATCTACAAAAAGGGTCATACCTTTGGAATAGTCTTCAAACAACCAAGCCACTTTTACAACAAGGAAAATATTGGCAGATTGGGGATGGATCCCAAGTACACTTTTGGAATGATAAATGGATTAAAAGTATCCCTCTTAGTGAGGATCTAGATTTTGTAGGGTTAAAACCTTCTGTTGAGGCTATCTATGGGGACCTAGTCAAAGATTATATAATCACTGAGGAAAATAGTAAGAAATGGAAACATTTATAGGTGGATAATCTTGATGATAGAAATCAACAAAAGCTAAGGAAGCTAAATATACTTCTACAGGTCTATTTCTTGAACAATGCTAGATCTTCAAACTCTCTTATTTGGATGAGCCAAAAGGAAGGAACATACTCAGTCAAATCGGGTTATTATCTCCTTGAAGGGGATGGCTTTGGATGGTTGCTAGTAGCTAAGATTTGGATCAAAGACCTCATTCCCAAGATAGCACACTTCTATTGGTTAGCAATCCAAAATAAGGTCTTGACCATGGATAATTTGCGTAAAAGAGGCTTCACATTCCCAAATAGGTGTGTTCTCTGTGAAATGAGTGAGGAAGATACTGATCATCTCTTCTCTACCTGCCCTTTCATAGTTGAGCTACTTAATAAGATTCTGAAGAACTTCCAGGTAGATTGGGTCCTCCCCAAGTCTCTCTTTGATCTCTGTCTTCAATGGGAGTTCCCCTTCAAAAGTAAAAGGCTTCAAATGTTATGGAGATTAAGTCTTCCACATGTTCTTGTGGAGGGTATGGAAAGAAAGGAACCATCGGATCTTCAAAGACAAGAAGAGAAACTGCACATCAGTGGCAAATAGAATTTTAAGTGCAGTGTTGGAAAATTTAGGTATCATGAAGTTCAAAAATGATTTTGAACCAAACCTAGAGAAAGAAATTGCTAGAGTTTGGGGGCTAGCTTCCAATTATCAGAATTCTTGCTCATCCCTAGTTCATCCATGAACCAATTCAAAATGGAAAAGACCACCAAGTGGATGGATAAAATTGAACTTCGATGGAGCGACAAAAGGAAATCCTAGGAGTGTTGGAGCAGGAGGCATCTTTCAAGATCATTGGGGTAGACCACTCTTGGCCTATGTAGAGCCTCTAGGAGATCAAACAAGCCATGTTGTTGAAGCTAGAGTAGCCTTTATGGGTGTGTCACTTCTTGGTAGGCTAAATATAAGGAAATTAATAATAGAAGGAGATTCACAAAACATCATTAACATTTTGAATGGAAAACATCCACCAGGCTGGAATATAGCAGATATGATAAATGAGATTAACACTAAACTAGAGCTCCTTGAAGAAGTGCATATTGTCCATGTCTATAGAGAGGCTAATGGGGCGGTTGACTATCTGGAAAACATGGGTGTACCTTTGGATGAATTGCAGTGTTGGGAGTTAACCTTCCCTCATAGTGTTCAAGAAATTATAAAGAGTGAAGCCAAGGATGATGACCAAAATGAGATCAAAGATTAAATTTGCTAGGGGGATCTTAAATATTTTATGGGTAAAGCTTTACTGTTCATCTGGAGGGAGGAGTTTGAACAAACCTGATTGCTACAAGTATAAGTTCAAGGATGAAGGAAAGAAAAGAGGACTTGACAGTGAGTATCCAATAATGGTGGATCCTTTATTTTGGAGCTAGAATGAGTGTTATTGGGCAGACAAGATTTTACCTCTAATGAACTCCACTCTCTGGTTTGGTCTGCTCTACCCTTGGTTTTTTACTAATTATTATTTTGTGAGCTACAGGTTGTATCTAGTATTCTCAATGGGACTGGAGCTGGTATGGGGGGCTTCACTAAGTCCCAATACTCATGATTCTGAGTCCACCTGGAAAACATCAATCATTATTTGTACCAACAACCAGAGCATCAAAAGGAAATATGACATGCTTGATCCTGTTGAGTAATAAGTTTCCACGAGAGTCTCGTGCCTATCGATGATCTTCCTTCTATTTTTTGTGGAAGGGATAGAGGTGACTCAACAGTCTAGAAGTTTGATTCTGAGTTTGGAAGCATTATAGAAGGTGACAATCTGTGACTAGAGCCTTGAATAAGGGACTAGAACTACATACTGAAAGACCTGCATACTAAATGCATTTTGAAAGACCTTATTGACTCATCAAAATGTTTGCTCCAATTGTTCTTGGGAAAATGAAAGAAGCAAAAAATCACTTGGAGGACCTAAAAAGGAGGATCTTGATGCTCAAGTCCTAGCAAAAAACATTGGACAACAAAGGGATGGTTTGTCCCAAAGATAGTTTTTGGTCTCTGTTGGTTTAAGCTTTGTCTGGGTCTGTTGATTGTTCATTGTCTGTTACATTTTTTTGTAATCTTAAATGATCCTGAAGTCAAAAAATTTAGATAGTATAGATGTTGTTTGATCTTCTTGTTTAAGGTCTAGAACCATATTTGGAGCGTAAATTTTATTCTTTGATGTTTATTGTAAAAGGTTTGGGGTCCCTTTCAAAACCCCTTCTTCTACCTTAATAAAAAAAAAGTGTTTTGTTTGGGTCTGTTGATTGTTCATTATCTGTTACATTTTTTTGTAATCTTAAATGATCTTGAAGTCAAAAAATTTAGATAGTATAGATGTTGTTTGATCTTCTTGTTTAAGGTTTGGAACCATATTTAAAGTGAAAATTTTATTTTTAAATGTTTATTGTAAAAGGTTTAGGGTCCCTTTCAAAATCCCTTTTTCTACCTTAATAAAAAAAAAATGCTTTCCATTGCTTTAACCATTCCTCAATTCTACATTCATCACCATAACATATATTTTTTCAATGAGTTTACATAGATTTTTATGAAGGGTCTTAGTCCCCTCATACTAAGTGGGGTTTGAACCTTGACCCTCTCAAACAAAGACCAAAGTCCTTACCACTACAGTAAGCTTGCTTACTCATATATATATATATATATATATATATATATATATATATATATATATATATATATATATATATATATATATATATATATATATATATATGTAGACACCAAAACAGCACCAATCTGATTATGTGACTGCAAACACTGATCGCTTTGACAAACACAGCCCCCAGGGCAGCCCTCAGAGGTCAAACAGTGGGTCCTAACCACTTCCATAGCAATTTTGTAAGGTCGGGAAGCAATTTGGTACATTTAGACACTTTGCCCAGTACTCGTCTCACCCAGGGATGATTACTAACTTGCAATCGTCTCACCCAGGGACGATTGTTGTAATCGTCCCACCCAGGGACGATTACCAACTTTAACGGGCAAAACGACAAACAACGCCAAGTGGCAGCCCAGAACAGTCAGTTGATGACTCCTGCCTTGCATGCATGTGTAGGTGGACAGAAGGGCCGTTAGAGGACTGTCACAAGAAGCAATTATGAAAACACAAGTCAATGGAGGACTCCCCTCCCTCATGAGGAGACATGACTGCCACATGGCGCCTATGACCAACACATGGCGTTTGTGCTTCCTTCCCAAAGGAGACCCCTTGGGTCTATAAAAGGTGAGACTTTTCTCACCCAAAAGATAGAGGTTGAAGGAGTTTTCAAGCAATGAAGTGTTGTCGAATTGGAGACCCACTTGCATCCCCTTTGATTCATCTTCCCACATCCACCAATCTCTTTTGCAAGGGAGGTTGTTGGTTGGCTTTTGGAAGCTTGAATCCGACCCAATTCCAACACATGGACAGTTGAACCAACCAATTCGTAGACCCCCCACTCCTAAGAGATTTTGGGCCCATCCCAAGTGGATTGGTGCCAAAATCAAGTTCCATCGATGGGCTGCCCACTTGGGCACCCCGCACCTTTTGGATTTAGTTGTAGTTCTTTTTCTGTCATTTTTTCATATTCCATGTTATTCTTTGTTGTTCAATAGTTCAGAATCTTGAATCTTGATTTCAAAAGGTTTTCATCGAATATTATCATGCTTTTGTTATTTTGGTTGTCCCACTGACTTGCAGGTAACAACGTCCAATTTCTCGGTGATGGAGGCCAAATTGGGAGAATCCGACCATCGGGGTCGTCCCAAAATGGCCCCAATTACATAACCCCCTTGTTTGCAGGCATTTTTCAGGTCTCGAGAATCGACATTGGAGCAGCGGCAAGTTGGCTTCTTCAACACAGTATCAATCGTCCCTGCAGGGGACGATTAACAATAGCAATCGTCCTTTCGGGGGATGATTAACAGTAGCAATCGTCCTTACCAGGGACGATTACCAGGTAAAAGCAGATTGGCCGGCTGTCTCAGGGGCAATGGCCTTTTGGTAACATTTTCCGTCTTCTGTCAAGTTTTCAAGCCATTTGGACTCACTGTATTTACTCGTTTCGGTAGATGTTTACATGCATATTTCGTTGATTTTAGAGAACGAACCCCTTTCCTTTGCAGCAGAGTGCTACGACATTTTTATTGTTTCTTTGATTGCAGGAAAAGCAATCAGAGGTGAAGAACTTATCCACATCAACGACGGCAGCATCTTGGCCCGCCCATTGCAATCGTGGGCACGCGGGAAGAGGAAGACTAGGTCACACATTGTAATGAAGACAAATTTAACGCTCCTAGCCCCCAAAAGGGGAGGAGACGTCTATGTAACCGAGGATAAGATATTTGAATAAAGAGGGCTATGATTTCTTTACATCTTGTCTTTTGTTTCCAAGTTGTCTCCTTTCTTTGTTTTAGTGCATAGGATCAAAGCGTTACATTTTCGTCTTATGTTGCATAACTAGTGTTTCCTTTGCCCGGAATCTCGTGCTTTCAATATATATATATATATATATATATATATATAGCTTACTCATAATTTAAACTTGAATTAAAATAAAAAATAAAAAAAACTATAATCACTAAAATTTCATACATGGACACAACTTTACCTTTTTATATATATTTTTAATAATTGCAATACTTGTACAATTTAAATGAGTGGAATACTTTCAAACTTTACATATAAGGTTTAGATTCAAATTTAAAAAATTAATATTTTCTGTGTTGACTTGATAATTAAAATTTACTTAAATAAATAAGTACTAATAAAGCACATCTTCCTATAATGAGCACCATGATCTGACGAATGGATTACACACTGGTTTGATCTATTTTATTTCAGTTTGCTTTCTGATCTGATTTTTTTATTTTTGAGGGTTTAATGTTGGTTTTGCTCGTGTTTCATATTGAGGGTTTATAAAGATAAATGGACTGAAAATAGAATGTAAAAACACAACAATCAAATAATACTGACAAAAAACTGATTTTTTATTTATTCTGACCTGAAATCAGCAAATTACAAAATTTGTCCGTGGCTCTGGGTGTGCCGGATGATAAGCTGAAATAGTGAATCACTGATATCTTCACCGTCTGGTGTCCGAATCACGTGTCGTCTGATGCTAACTGCTCCTGGAGGCTAGGCGCACCTTTTCCAACTGATAAACTATAGGTTGAAACCCCCAACAATTTTGGCATGCTTCCCAATGCACTTGTATGACCTGATCTGCAAATCACTGAAACCCTTCAGATCTGTGAAATATGACTCCTACCCAGGTGGAATATGGCCAAAATACGAAGACCCAGATGCTCCATTTCTCGACCCAAAAAACTTCAATTTTTGGCAAACCCTTGTCTGCCCCGTGAATGCTCAGATGAACTCTCTGATGCGAAAGCTCCAATCCCGATCAGCTAGAGGTGATCTCTCACACCTGAAACTAACAAATTCCTGCTGAGATAGCTCCCAACAAGCCCTGTGATCTTCTGGTGAAAATCCCTGCAAAAAGCTCCACAAAAAAACAATATCTTCCCTTCTCCCAAATGAGGCCCAACTCCAAAATATAAAGGTGCAATTAGGGTTTGGGTGCCCTAATTAGGGTTGCACATACTTATTTTTTTTTATTTTTAATATCTTTAATTTATGTCCCTTTACATCATAAAGAGGGCCACGTCCCCCCCCTTGGCCTAGGCATACCACTTTAAGTTGTTTTTTAAGTTATAACTTAACGTTATAACATTATATTATAAAGTGGCCCCTTTCACATCCATAAAGTGATTTCATAATATAAAGTCATTAAATAATAAATCACTTTAATGGAATATAACTTCACCCATTAAAATATTGGACCTCTACTCCTCAAAGCAACAATCCGTGAATGGTTTCGGATACCCATTTCACCGAAGAATAATATTGTGTTGAAGTCGTCATCCGAAACCCTAAAAATGGACACTGCTAAAAATAGCAAGTCCAGTCAAATGATCTCCAAATAAGCCCAAACGATCGATAAACATGAGCTCTCTGTAAGCTGATGAAGATAATAACCTCTCCAGATGGCTCCCCAACAACTGACTTAGCCTACGGGAGCTCGTGTATAGGCTAATCTCCCTAGTACACTGACTGCCTAGAAGAGGGGACATTACAGTCCGCCCTTCCCAAATATTGCTTGTCCTCAAGCAATGCCCAAACATAACCCAGTCAGTGGTCTGCATCCCAGATGAGGCCGCATAGAATACCTGGATCCCATAACAACCTCAAAAAGTACCCATCGAGCTGACGCTGCACCACACTGCTCCACACTGCTCCTCTAACAAGATGGAATTGTAGAAGTCCCAACTGCAATAGCCTGATGTAATCTCTCTCGAGTTTGGCACCAACATGCCTGACTAAACTGGATCGAAATATCTCATACCACAACATAACCAAGAGATCAACATCACGTGCCACTACCAAACCAACACTAGGAGCGCCTCCATAACCATCACCTACCCAACTCAGCTCAACACACGTACTCCAAAAGTGACCTGGATGATCCCATGCCACCCAATCAACTACAGTAGACCAAACACCCTCGGGGAAGATGTCGTCCATCATCAAACTCAGCCAAGTTGGGTGTAAACTAATCTGTATGACATCCGAAGAATCATCCACATCCCACTCCTGCAACTCAACAAGAAACTCAGCCTCATAGACTAAACTGGTATGCCCATAAAGTTTGAGCTCTGCCCTAGGTGACATCTTCGACACGAGTGACTCAATCCAGTCCACTCCTGCACTCCCACTGATCATAATAGAACTGAGCCCCTGAGAAAACATTATGCTCAATACAGAAGCAGGATACTCAGTGAATCTCATCGGATAATGCCAACCCAAATGGTGACCAATCTCTGCTATGCAACCGATAGGGTCAGAGATAGCAAGGGTAGAACTGTAACTGGCCACCCAAAAAATGTATCGACCATAAGAAACTGAATAATCCATAGTGATACTCTGACTCCCTGAGTCAAATAGGACATCCCATGAGTACCAGTGCTCCCCAAACATCAACAAGTCCACCAGTCTCCAAGCTAGGCTCAGTACCTCTCTCCAATCCACTTGTATAAGCACAAATGGATAAATGTCATGGTTGCTCAAGGAGTGAACGACAACATACCACTCCAACCCGTAATCAACCCTCACCCAAAACATGGTCCTACCATCATCCTCGAAGCTCATAGATACAAGCATACGATCCTGGGTGAGTGAACTCAACTCCAAAGTGGCCCTATCACCCTGAAACTGCACCCGACCACAAATGGTCTGAACGTCAACTGGATAGAAGTCAGGAATGCATGTCCGTATAACACACGACCACTCCACCTCAGCCTCTATTGAGCCACCCAATGTCTCCTCTCCCTGCGATGTATCCACAAGGCCAAACTCATAGTCATCATGCTCAATCTGAGGGTAGCATGAATCTCTAGGCCCCAACAAAGAGTCCTCATGGAGTTCCTCAATGCCCTCCACCAACTACTGAATCTCTATGCATCTCACCTCTGCTACCTGCCCCCTATCTATGGCTGCCTCTGAAGACTGATTCTCAGCTTGGAACAGTGAATAGTGAGCCAAACTGAGATCCAAACATAGTCTATCCACCTCGTCCTCTTTCTCATGGAAAGCGTCCAAGGTGACATCTGTAGCTTTGATAGTTGTATCCCTGTCATGTATTACCTGCAAGTACGCTGATTTGATTTCCTCCAGTGTACCTTTGATGTGTTTCAAATCAGCGAGGGAAACCACCTGTTCATATTGGTTCCTAGGGGCCTTATGAATGATGTCCTCGAGCATCCTCTTAGTGTCATTAGTGGTGGACAACACGTGCACTTCGTCTTCAGCAGACACTGTGAGTTGGTTCTTCCAATTCTTATCCAAATTGTCATGGTCATAAATATTATGTTGACTGCTACTACAATTCAGACAAAAATCAGAACTAACCTCATGAATTTCAGCAGTGTCTTCCAAGATTTTCCAAGCTTCATGTGCCTCCCTGTGTCCATCCTCATCAAACTCATCATTCACACAATCTGAAGATGAACTACAATCAGCGTTAGACCCATCATTCGTCAAGTCTTCTTGGTTGTCCTGATGAGGTGAACCATCATGATAATCTGATCTATGATCAACAACAAACTCAACTATGTTATGATTGGAAAAATCAAGTATAGGCTCATCGGAAAAGGTTGCTATGAAACCTGTAACATCACCATCATGTGCATTATGCCTGTCTGATCCTAACTGCAAATCACTTTGCGGATCACCCAAGAATATGTATCTCTCGGGTGCATACATCATAATGGGTTGGGTTTGAGAATACAACCCGTGTTCACCTGTACTACCATCACCAAGATGTGATGGGTGAATGTCAGCTGGTGCTGATCTGGTGTCCTCATGAAGTACAATCTCATCATCTGTATGTGCAGCCTTGTCTACTGGATCAACCTGTGAATTTTCCACACCTACCTCATGTGAATTTTTTGATTCTGGCTCTTCTTCTTCCCAACTCTCCTCGCTGTCCAGGTAGACTCTCAACTTCTTCTTACACCTTCTTACAACAATGTCAACCAATCTATGTGTTGTAGAAGAATAAACCTTGTCCTACCTCCAAACGGCTAATAACAAGGTTAACAGAGGCTACGAAATGGAGTCATATTCATCAATGATTAAGGACATGATGTCCTCCATGTCACAACAAACGAACTCGTCATGTTCCTCACCAATAGAAGATATGAAATAATAACACATACGGAAGATATCACTGTCACAACCCAAGTCAATCAGCAGATTACTAGAACGAAGATTGGCCATCAACTCCAAATTCTTTACCTTCTTACCAAACAATGGGCTTCTGATATCACTCAATCCCTGGAAGCTATCAACAATCGTATGCATAATTTCCTTCATTTTTGTATCCTCATATGGTGCCTCTGGAGCTGTGATCCGTGTGAGTTCACTTAAACAACAAGTAACAACGAGTCTTATCCTGTCATCTGAATGTGTCATCCATTTATCCTGGCTCAAGGTATCTAGTGTAGGAAGTATGGCAACCTACCACTCCACTGAAGGTTGTTGTTCCACCATGGCCAAACATTCCTCTATTTCATTTAGGATGACAATAGCATCATCATCTGACGGTAATAATTGTTCAAATTTTTTACCTACAAACCATAGTTTCCTGTGCCATTCTTTTTCGTCACTGACTAGAGCCATAGTTCAATACCCGAACAGGCTGGCAGGGCTGAACTTGAGCTCTGATACCACTATAATGTACACCCCGATCTGATGAATAGATTGCACACTGGTCTGATCTATTTTATTTCAGTTTGCTTTCTGATCTGATTTTTTTATTTTTGAGGGTTTAATGTTGGTTTTGCTCGTGTTTCATATTGAGGGTTTATAAAGATAAATGGACTGAAAATAGAATGTAAAAACACAACAATCAAATAATACTGATAGAAAACTGATTTTTTATTTATTCTGACTTGAAATCAACAAATTACAAAATTCGTTCGTGGCTCTGGGTGTGCCCGGATGATAAGCTAAAATAGTGAATCACTGATATCTTCACCGTCTGGTGTCCGAATCACGTGTCGTCTGATGCTAACTACTCCTGGAGGCTAGGCGCACCTTTTCCAACTAATAAACTATAGGTTGAAACCCCCAATAATTTTGGCACGCTTCCCAATGCACTTGTACGGCCTGATCTGCAAATCACTGAAACCCTTCAGATCTGTGAAATATGACTCCTGCCCAGGTGGAATATGGCCAAAATACGAAGACCCAGATGCTCCGTTTCTCGACCCAAAAAACTTCAATTTTTGGCAAACCCTTGTCTGCCCCGTGAATGCTCAGATGAACTCTCTGATGCGAAAGCTCCAATCCCGATCAGCTAGAGGTGATCTCTCACACCTGAAACTGACAAATTCCTGCTGAGATAGCTCCCAACAAGCCCTGTGATCTTCTGGTGAAAATCCCTACAAAAAGCTCCACAAAAAAACAATATCTTCCATATCCCAAATGAGGCCCAACTCCAAAATATAAAGGTGCAATTAGGGTTTGGGTGCCCTAATTAGGGTTGCACATACTTATTTTTTATTTTTAATATCTTTAATTTATGTCCCTTTACATCATAAAGAGGGCCACGTCCCCCCCTTGGCCTAGGCATACCACTTTAAGTTGTTTTTTAAGTTATAACTTAACGTTATAACATTATATTATAAAGTGGCCCCTTTCACATCCATAAAGTGATTTCATAATATAAAGTCATTAAATAATAAATCACTTTAATGGAATATAACTTCACCCATTAAAATATTGGACCTCTGCTCCTCAAAGCAACAATCCGTGAATGGTTCCGGATACCCATTTCACCGAAGAATAATACTGTGTTGAAGTCGTCATCCGAAACCCTAAAAATGGACACTGCTAAAAATAGCAAGTCCAGTCAAATGATCTCCAAATAAGCCCAAACGACCGGCAAACATGAGCTCTCTGTAAGCTGATGAAGATAATAACCTCTCCAGATGGCTCCCCAACAACTGACTTAGCCTACGGGAGCTCGTGTATAGGCTAATCTCCCCGGTACACTGACTGCCTAGAAGAGGGGACATTACAGGAAAATGATCTTGAAGTCAAAAAATTTATGTAATGTCCCCTTCTAATCAGCTAGTGGGAGCACATAGAGACTAGCCTATACACGGGTTCCCGTAGGCTATGTCATATGGATGAGAGCCTTTGGAGATATTTGAGACAACTTTTGGATTCTTAGAGCTCATTTTTGGTGGTCATTCGGGGTCAAACGAAGCTAGGATGCTGGAATTGCTATTTTTAGCAATGTCGGGTTTTAGGGTTTCTTGCCGAGCGGACAAGGGGATGTTGTTCTACAACGAAATGGGTATCCGAAACAGGTTTCAGTTGGTCATTCGGAGTTTCATAAGGCAGAGTTTTTAAAGCGCAAAGCTTGGCTTTATTAAGTGAATTATTAAATTCATTTTATAAAGTTAAAACTTTATATTATAATTAAAGGGGAAGAAATATGTTTATCCCACATTGAGCGCGAAAAGAGAGTTTGCCAAGGAGGAGCCTATTTATTCAGTGGCTTGGTCTCATTTTAGATATTCTGGATTTTAGTTATTTCCTCTAGAGTTTGAGGCCAGTGGCTGAGACTTCTTCTCCGAAGGGACGAAAACCCCAACGGTGTGGTTGAGGACGAAACCCCTCAGATTTTTGGAGTTGGACGAAACCCCAGTTCTCTGTTGGTGAATTCACACAGGATTCACACTTGGAGCTTCATCAATTTTCAGAGGTATCTTTCCATGTTTGCTGATTTAGTATATTTCAAGGGTTTGCAGACATATTGTGGAAAGATTATATTTTTAAAATATTGTAATCTGAACCCTATTTTGAAAGAAATTTGAAAAATAAAATTGTTAGTTATTTCCTGTTTCTTGGAGTTGTATTTTTTGATTTTAAGAAACAATATAGTGTCCCAAATATTAAAATATCAGAACAGGGGGGGACATTACAGTGGTATCAGAGCTGGTTTTTCTGCCAGCCTGTTTAGGGTTTGTTGAACATTTCAGAAATGATTTAAGTATTGTGTGAAAAAAAAAAAATTCAGCTACCGTGAGTATTTTTCAGACTTGGAAGTTAGGGTTTGGTTGTCGTTTTCAAATCTAGGGTTTCCAGTTTTTGGGTATTGGTGATTTGAATACCCATTTGGTTGATTTGGGCTTTAAGAGTTCTGGGTATTGTTAATTCAGAGCTCAGGCTATTCTGCCAGCTTGTGGAAGCCTAATTAAATTTCAGATTCATGGAGTCTTATAATGATTGGTCTAGGAGACAACGTGATTGGGATAGGACTCAGAGTGAGATACAAAAATCCATCAATCAATTAACTGCAATGATGCAAATTTCTCTACCTTCAGTTTTTCCTCAGGATAAGGTTGATTTTTCATTCATAAAGTTGCCGAAGAAAGTTGGAGTTGAACAAAATACTTTACAAGATCCTAAAATTGCAGCTAATATTGCGGCTAATAAAGTTGAGCTCGTTGTCCCAGAAAAGTTGGAAAAGCAGTTGACAGTAGCTATGTCACCTAAGTCGGCACCTATGGTTCCCTCTAAGGCTAAGGTTGAGCATCACACATCCAATAACAGAAAACAGATTCAATCTGCAGAACATATCGGTAAAAGAATGGATGTAAGTTGTAAGCTCTATGCTTTGGGGAAACAACTTGAGTCCCAGAAATTGTCAAAAGATGTTCTTCTTGAGAGTCTAAAGGAAATGGATACATGTCTAGTTGAACTAGATCAATCTGATCGTGAGGTTTTGAATTGGGCAGCGAAAGTACCTATAGTTGCATTAGGCCAGCATTGGATTATGAGACATGCAGACAGGGACGTGAGACTTGCAGTCACCTCTTGTCTCGGTGAGATCATAAGGATTACAGCTCCGGAAGCACCCTACAATGACGACATCATGAAGGAGGGATTACGGCTGATGGTTGACGAGTTTTCATGGTTTGAATAACATCAGGGACCGATCCTATGGTAAGAAGGTTAGAATTTTGGAAGTGATGGCAAAAATTAGAATATATGTCTTTTTGCTTGATTTAGATTGTGTTGATCTTAGTCTCCAGATGTTTCGACATTTTATGGCTTCTATCAGTGAAGATCATGAAGACATTATATCCTCTTACATGCAAACCATCATGGTACGCATCATTGAGGAAAGTGATGACTTTACCCAGCCCATCTTGCCCAAGTTGATGGCTGTTTTGAGGCAAGGAAAGATTACCTCTTCAGCTGCACGTAAATTAGTTGACAATGTTTCCAAGCAATGTGAGAAGAAGCTGAAACCTCTCTTGGTACAGGAGGAACAGGAGAAGGAAAAGAGACCGAGTGACTTACAGATGCAAGGACTACCTCTCAAAAGCAAGAATCAATTGAGAAGAGAACAGCGTTGCTTCACTTGCCAAGAAGAGTGGTCACTTGGACATATATGTGGGCCCATAACCCACAAGTCCCAGGACAACTATAGTACCGAGGGTAATGACAGGACAACAATTGTGGAATTGCTTCCAGAGCAATCCGGTGAGCTCTGTGAGACCTTGGACATAAGGTATGATGAGCCTTGCATTTTTCCTGGCAACAGTTCATTGTTGCATGGTGTTTTTTTTCATGGTGAAGACTCCAAATTTGATGAGGAGATCGATGTCGATGAAGATGTCTCCTGGTTAAAGTTAGAAACAGAACAGACCAGCAAGTGGTTGGATGGTGGCTTTCCTGATGAGTTGGAGAGTTATGCTGATGAAGTAAATGAGAAGATTAATAGAGACAAATTTCCTTTTGATCAGGGTGCTGACTTGAACATTCAGACTGCTGAAATTCAAAATATAAACATGCCACCTCTTCAAGAAACTTGTGTGGAAGTACAGGAGGGCAAAATTGATGAAGATGAAGTTAATTCATCTTGTGGATCTCATTTTGGTGAGGGGCATAATGAATTTCGTGATAGTGGTGAGATCATAGAGCATGCTGATTTTGACATTGTTAAATCAGCAGCTGGTGAGGATGTGCATGCAGTTGATAATTCTTGGGTTGAGCATGAGTCGGTCCTAACTTCAGTGCACGAAGTTGGAGAGTGTAGTGTCAAAAGGAATGCTGATTTTGATCATTATGCCAAAGATGGTAAATCAGAAACTTTATTGTGTGCTGCTGATCACAATCCAGAACTTGATACAATGCAAAGTTGGAAGGATAAGTTGCGAGGTTACGAAAGAGAATATTCTCCACACATTAACCCATTTGGATAGCACACACAACTTTGTTGAATATCTTCTATGGACAGCTCAGCTCAAAGATAGGCAGATAGGGTTGATTGATATCTCCTCTATTGAAAGCGTGCAAACTATTAAGGTAGAAACTATCAAGCATGCTTTGGAGAAAATAAAATCTGATTACTTGCAATTGTTATCTGATAGGGATTTGGCTATCCAAACTGCAGAAAAGATGTACCAAGAACTCACCAAAAAGGAGAAGATAATTAACAAACTTAACCTTGAGTTAAGTTTTGTTCTAAAAGAAGAAAATTGGTCAAGCTGTTACAACCACTCGGAAGGAACAGCTCGAGTATGATGCTGATGCGGGTTCATTTCCTTGTGTTATGATTGGCGAAACATCTCCTGACTTCTGTGTGAAGAATGTTGAGAGTTGTAGCACAGGTGATTGTATAGACCCTTCCATGGAACCAGTTGGTGAAGTTCAGATGGACTGTATAGTGAGGTATGCTCATAGTTTTTCTTTCAGTCCACATGTTGATGATTTGACCATGTCATATATGAATGGGAAGAAGGGTTGGTATAAGGAGTTATATGTATCACCTTGGCATGAGGTGCTCTTCCCTATAGTGGTAGAATCAGTTTCTTGTTGGGTTCCTCGTTTGTCAGTCCAGAATGGGTACTCCGTTGAGCTGCAGAATAATTCAGTTGTAGTCATAGTGGCACAACAGAAATTATTAAATTTTGGGAATGACAAAATCCCTATTTGGCTATGGGATCCAGGAATTCCTCTGAGGGATGGATTGTTTTATAGAGTGGCAGAGCTCGACAAAGTTATCGGGGCCGGTTGTATCGGTTTGGTGACAGAGCTTGACAGTGTTTTCAATTTTTGGGATGACAGTTCAGGGCAATGTCTTCATCATGAGACATTCTTCAGATTTATTTGGGATCCTGGCATACAGATCATATTGCTTGAGGACAAGCAATATTTGGGAAGGGCGGACTGTAATGTCCCCTTCTAATCAGCTAGTGGGAGCACATAGAGACTAGCCTATACACGGGTTCCCGTAGGCTATGTCATATGGATGAGAGCCTTTGGAGATATTTGAGACAACTTTTGGATTCTTAGAGCTCAGTTTTGGTGGTCATTCGGGGTCAAACGAAGCTAGGATGTTGGAATTGCTATTTTTAGCAATGTCGGGTTTTAGGGTTTCTTGTCGAGCGGACAGGGGGATGTTGTTCTACAACGAAATGGGTATCCGAAACAGGTTTCAGTTGGTCATTCGGAGTTTCATAAGGCAGAGTTTTTAAAGCGCAAAGCTTGGCTTTATTAAGTGAATTATTAAATTCATTTTATAAAGTTAAAACTTTATATTATAATTAAAGGGGAAGAAATATGTTTATCCCACATTGAGCGCGAAAAAGAGAGTTTGCCAAGGAGGAGCCTAGCCTATTTATTCGGTGGCTTGGTCTCATTTTAGATATTTTGGATTTTAGTTATTTCCTCTAGAGTTTGAGGCCAGTGGCTGAGACTTCTTCTCCGAAGGGACGAAAACCCCAACGGTGTGGCTGAGGACGAAACCCCTCAGATTTTTGGAGCTGGACGAAACCCCAGTTCTTTGTTGGTGAATTCACACAGGATTCACACTTGGAGCTTCATCAATTTTCAGAGGTATCTTTCCATGTTTGCTGATTTAGTATATTTCAAGGGTTTGCAGACATATTGTGGAAAGATTATATTTTTAAAATATTGTAATCTGAACCCTATTTTGAAAGAAATTTGAAAAATAAAATTGTTAGTTATTTCCTGTTTCTTGGAGTTGTATTTTCTGATTTTAAGAAACAGTATAGTGTCCCAAATATTAAAATATCAGAATAGGGGGGGACATTACAATTTAGATAGTATAGATGTTGTTTGATCTTCTTGTATAAGGTTTGGAATCATATTTAGAGTGTAAATTGTATTTTTTAATGTTTATTGTAAAAGGTTTAGGGTCCCTTTCAAAATCTCTTTTTCTACCTTAATAAAAAAAAAAATGCTTTGCCATTGCTTTAACCATTCCTCAATTCTACATTCATCACCATAACATATATTTTTTCAATGAGTTTACATAGATTTTTATGAAGGGTCTTAGTCCCCTCATACTAAGTGGGTTTGAACCTTGACCCTCTTAAACAAAGACCAAAATCCTTACCACTGCAGTAAGCTTGCTTACTCATACTAAGTGGGTTTGAACCTTGACCCTCTTAAACAAAGACCAAAATCCTTACCATTGCAGTAAGCTTGCTTACTCAACTTGAATTAAAAAATAAATAAAAAACTCTAATCACTAAAATTTCATACATGGACACAACTTTACTTTTTATATATATATTTTAATAATTGCAATACTTGTACAATTTAAATGTTTGGAATACTTCCAAACTTTACATATAAGGTTTAGATTCAAATTTAAAAAATTAAGATTTTTTGTGTTGACTTGATAATTAAAATTTACTTAAATAAATAAGTATTAATAAAGCACATCTTCCACATCCCTTATGATCTATAATCTTATATATGTTAAAAAATAACTATTTTAGCTACTGTTTAGTTTGTTTTCTTGGATGATGGAAGTATTTCAACTTTATTTTTATTTATCGAACTAAAATTTATAGTAACAAATCTAAAGTTTTTTTTGAGTAAAAGGTAAAAATTTTATTCAAAAAAATTGATCAACTTATACAAATCCATTTTGATATCCTACCTTTCATGGCAAGGCTCAAAATGCAGTTTTTCTGTTTTCTTTTATCTGCTCAGGATCTCTGAATCCCCTGTTCTTTAAACTTTGCCTCCTTCTTAACTGTATATGTCCTCTTCCAACAAAGATTATTGAAGCCCTCTTTGTTCTTTTTTCTATTCCTGATAGCTTTCATGTTGCATTTGATTCCATAGTTGTTCCCAAATGTCTTGTTCTACCTCTGTCATCGGAGATTCTTCCTGTACTTTGGTCTGCATTGTTTCTAATAACTTCCTTAACATAATCCCCTAGGTCCTCTCTTCTGAACCAAATTCCTCTTTAAAAATTTTGTTGTTCCGTTCCAACCATATTTTCCAGCAGATGAAGCCAATCCCTAAATTCCAAGTTGTGCTTAGTATTTTGGATTTGAAGGTGTTATGTGACCAATAGTCCCAAAAATTACTACCATTAGGAGGATACCATTCTATTTGGCTAAATATGGAGTACCACCAGTTCCAGATTGTGTAAGCATAGGAGCAATAAAAAAGGAGGTGGTTTATAGTTTCTACCTCTTATAAGAACATTACACATCTAGGGTCCAATGAACCCCTTTCTCCTCATATTATCCTGAGTCATAATGCTTTTGTGAGCAACCTGCCATATAAAACAATTAACCTTCGGCCAACCTTTTGGTTGCCATATTTCTTTCCAGGGAAGTTGTTGTTGGGGTTGGTTCTTGCTACTTTGGTGAGCCTTTCGGTAGCCTGCTTTCACTGTGTAAGTGCCTTGTTTCCCATATCCCCATGCTAGTTGGTCAGGTCCATATTTCCATAGCCATGTTATTTTTTCTAGGATTTCTTTCAGTTCACGTTTTTCGGCTTCCCATTCTTCACCTAACCATTGGTCCAAATTTTGCCATCTTCCTGAAGTTGCTAGTTGTTGGCTTGGGGGGATGAGATATTGAGATATAAGAGTTTGGTCATGATTATGAAGAGTCTCTCTGATGCCACTAAGATGAGGGTATTGTTTGATAATGGGGGAGAAATTCCCAAGAATCATCCCACAAACTGACTTTTCTCCCATCACCTACTTTCCAATGTAAGTCTTCCTTAATTAGTGAGGCCCCTATTTTGAGTGTTTTCCATATCTTTGATCCCACACCTGTAACTGGCAACCGTGGGACATCCTCCATTTCGTGTGCAGGGTAATATTTAGCTTTTAGAACTTGACTCCATAACTGATCTGGGTTTGTGATCCACCTCCAGTATAACTTCCCTATTAGTGCTAGGTTGTTTGTTGTTGCAGCTCTGATTCCAAGACCTCCCTCTTCCTTTGGTTGACAGACTTTCTCCCAGCTTACCAAAGCATTTTTCTGATTTTCTTGTGCTCCTGACCATAAGAATTTTCTCATCAATTTTTCCAAATCTTTGAGTATGCTCTTTGGGGCTGCTAAAATGGAAAATTTGTAAACTGACATTGCTTGTAACACTGACTTCAAAAGTGTGACTCTACCTCCAAAGCTTAACCATCTATGAGACCAGTGTGACAACTTTGAGAAAATTTTATCTTTTATGGATTTCCAATCTTTCTTTTTTAGTTTTTTTTTTTTTTATGTTAAGAGAATTCCCAAGTAATCTAATGGACACGAGGCCATTGAGAACCTAAGAATGTTTGATATTCGATCTTTGATTCTCTTATGTACATTAACGAAGACAACTTTGGATTTTTCTTCATTTAGAAGTTCGTCGTGGTTGTAGTGTAGCAGTCTAATATTTCTCTGATATTGGTTGCTTCTTTTATTGTTGCTTCCCCCCATAATCCTATATCATCTACGAATTGTAGATGAGTGATAGCTATATCTCTATTTATTTGAATTCCTGTAATGTTGTTCTCTGCTTTTTTCTTCTGTATGAGTCTTTCCTGTCTTCCTACAAAAATAATGAACAAATATGGAGAGAGAGGATCTCCTTGTCTGATTCCTCTGCTGGCCTTGAACAGTTGGGAGGGGTTTCCATTGATGAACACTGAAAATGAGACTGTGGAGATGCATTCAAGTATCCAGTTGATCCAATCTTTTTGAAATCCAAATCTTTGCAAAATTTGATCCAAAAATTCCTAGCTCACTCTATCATAGGCCTTGGATAAATCTAACTTTAGGAACATTCCTTTATTATTTCTTTGGCCCATCTGATGTATAGTTTCTTGTGCTATTACAATCCCATCTAATATTTGCCTGCCCTACACAAATCCCTCTTATTCAGGAGATATGATATTTGGTAATATAGCTTTTAGTCTGTTGGCTATTACCTTGGTGATGATCTTGTAGATCACATTGCAGAGGGCTATTGGTCTGTAATTGGTTAGATTCTCCATCTCTTCTCCCTTTGAAATCAATGCTAGAAAAGTATGGTTGAGGTATTTGAGAATCCTACCACTGGATCTGGATTTTTCTACTGCTCTAGTTATATCTTCTTCTATAATATCCCAAAAAGCTTTGTAGAATTCTATTGGTAATCCATCAGGACCTGGGGCTTTTCCTGATTGCATGGAGAAGATTGTTTCTTTCACCTCTTCTTCTTTGATCTCTTTCATAAGCTCCTCATTCTGCTCTTCAGAGACTAATCTGGGAATACTTCTCAAGATTTCCTCCTAGGATTGTCTTGACAGATATGAATCTGTAGTAAACAAAGCGGAGAAAAACTCATCAGCTACTTTTTGCATACCTGAAGTGGTAGTTTCTAGGAATCCATCAACATTTGTTAAAACATCAATCCAGTTATAATATTTTTTTAACTATAACCAACTGATGAAAAAAAGATTTCCTCCTAGGATTGTCTTGACAGATATGAATCTGTAGTAAACAAAGCGGAGAAAAACTCATCAGCTACTTTTTGCATACCTGAAGTGGTAGTTTCTAGGAATCCATCAACATTTGTTAAAACATCAATCCAGTTATAATATTTTTTTAACTATAACCAACTGATGAAAAAACTTTGTAGCACACAAAATGATCAGTTTATATATATATATATATTAATTATGGTTGTATACTTCTAAAATGTCATTTTCCATTCACCTTTGGCTTTTGGGATTCCAGCTTGTGACATTTTCTCAATGTGGGATTTCATTTTCATTATTATTGCACCGTTAGTGATGGAACAGACAGCGATTTCAACGTCACTGATTTTAATAATAATAAATTATGCAGCCGTGGGTGAAAAATATATAGACTTTAATAGGTCTCCATCACACAAAAGTATTTTGTTTTTCTTCACTTTTATTTACCCATTAAAACATAACAACAATAGTTTTTTAACTATTTTAGTATTTACTTAAGCAACTCCAGTTTATCATTATTCTTTCATTCACAATCCCCAAAACAAGGAATATATGTGTGTTGTCTCCTAGTCTTTTTTATTTTGAAATTTATTGTTACTGCGCATAGTTTACATAGCACTAGGCACCAGGGCATGTGTATAAATAATGAAAATTAGACTTCACGAGCGGACCAAAAACAAAATATTTCGTAAGAATTTTGACTTTATTCTAAATAATTTTGTCGCTTGCAAAATAAAATAATTCGACAGATCTATTGATTTATTTATATATTTTAATCATCTAAACGCGTCGAACGTTATTTAAAAGCAAATGATGAACCGACAAACCAACAAATCCTTTTTCTTGCCATCTCACCGACAAACCATGCTAAGGCCATTTGATAGGTTTTTAATTTATATTATAAATTTTAATTTAAAATATTTTTTATTGAGTAAATACTTTTTATACATATCCGCCGTAGGAATTGAACCCGGGTCATATCAGCGAAAATGCAAGTGGCATCCGTTAAACCACATCACGTGGATATGATTAATTAATTTAAAATATTTTAATTAATTGAAGTTATGATTAGATCATAAAAAAATATTTTATTTTTATTCAAATTCAAACATAAATAATTGTGTTTTTTATACATACAGTAACTACTTTTCTTTTTTGAACAACTGGTCACAGGCTCAAGTCTCCTATCCTAGCGTCAAATTATGGTGCTACTACTCTAACCCGAATCTCCATGTAAACAGGACGTGGAGTGAGGGAGATCCCCGATGGATTGGTACCGGTGTTTTCAAGCTAATGCACACTCATCCAGGCTCAAGTCTCCTATCCTAGCGTCAAATTATGGTGCTACTACTCTAACCCGAATCTCCATGTAAACAGGACGTGGAGTGAGGGAGATCCCCGATGGATTGGTACCGCCGTTTTCAAGCTAATGCACACTCATCTGACTTAAGTAGACTACTATCTTTGCCAACATTAAACATGTCCAAGATTTAAACCTAATTTCCTCTTGATAAATACCCATAACAATAATTATTATTATTTTTAAATATAATTAAAATAAAAATTTATAGTTTAAAGCTATGTTTTTTTTTTAAAATGAAAAAGACCTTGTATTAGTTTAAAATCTCTTTCATACAAAAAAGGGGTTGGGTGGGATTGAGCACACCCCGTTTCAAACAAATCAAAGCTATGTTTTTAAATATAATTTTAAAATATATACTATAATATGTATTGGTGTGCCTTGTGTTATCAATAAAAATAATAAAATATATATATATTATGTTTTAAATTATATTATATAGAAGAGATTTGAACCTATATTTTGATTTGTAACACTTTGTACATAGGGTATAGCATATGAAGAAAGAGATTTGAACCTGAAGTTTTTGGATTATAACTGAAGAGTTTTAATTACCCACTTACTCTCCAACTCCTCTACAGTTAAATTATATATTTTAAAATTTAATATATTATTAATTTAACTGATTTTAAGTGTTAAAATAAAGAACCATAATTTATTATTGTTTTTTAGTTGAGGTGAAGTTTTTAATAAATTTTGGCCTGTTGAATGAAAACAAATTAATGGGACCCAGACTATCTAAAAAAACAAACAAAGACAGCCCACCAACAATCCCTATCAATTGACTTATCTTTTCGGTATCTAAATTTTTAAATTATTATTATTTTTAAATGTTTAAAAATATACATAAAAATTATGAAACCACGATAGAAAGAGAAAAGGGGTTGAGGGAAATCGACGATTGACCATCCCAAAAAAAATGTTCAATTCAATGCCAGGTTATTTTTTAAAGCTAAAGTTTTGTTTCGTAACCATTGGCAAGATAAGTGTATACCTTACAAATAGAACCAGATGAAAAGTTTGCAAAGTGCAGTTGGAAAATAAAAAACTAGAGGAAAAGAGAGATTGTGATGCGAGGAAAATGTTCTTTAGGACAATGGGGCAAAATATGTGGTGGGGTTCAGTTAAAGCCAATTGAAAGAGGGCCCATCTTAAAGCTTTTTCCTTCTTGTGGGCCATTGGATCCCAATATTTCACCAGACAGTAAATGCCTTATATAAATTAAAAGCAAATGCCAAACCATGTTAACAAGAGATAGCCCAAGTTTAGAAAGAAAATTCATGGCTATGTTAATATAAAAATAGCCCCAGTTTAGCAAGAAAATTTATGACTCCATTATTGCATGTTAATTCAAGAGGCTTGGAGTCCTAAGAAATTTCGTTGTCAAATTGGAGAAACCGTGTAAAGTCCATGTGGAAAGACAGTCTTATGGACAACAGAGGGTTGTATAAGAGACTGTTTCACCAGGACGGTAAACATGATGGTGGTTATGCCAGCTGGTCTTCTAATTGCTTGTGCGTACAACTTAAGTGGTTTTCTGTAATCCACTGTACATTTGAAAATAGCAACAATTTCACACAACTCCAGGAGATTTCAGGAGTGGGAACTGAGGAAGTTTGGACTCTGCACGTGGTGTGGGTGTACCGTTTTTTTGGTTGTTGTTGTGTGTATACTGCTGAATTTCTCCAGATTGCAGGGATTATGTCATTTTTTGTGGGTTCAATAATTTGGGTGTTTTAACTCTGAGATGTGTGGGTGAACAGCATTAGCAGAAGAGATTGGATGCTATAATTCTTTCAATCATTCAGACATATATGCTTTGCTATCATGGTGGTCTTGAGGGTTGCGTGATGGTGGCCCAGTGAAGAAAATGGAGGACTCTACAATGGGGAAGGTGCTGCTGATGTGGGGGTTGTTGCTTTTGCTTGCATGCTTCTCAGGTGAGTTCAAAGTTTTGAACTTTATGTTGGTCAGATTTATTACATATATGTTTTTGTCTTAGACATGTAGAAGAAATGGTGAAACTGTATGTGGGTTTGTGTTATATTTCCCAGCAAGCATACACTTTTCTCTATATGAGAGATGTTTCTGTAGCAACCTGACTGATTGGGCTGGTTTCCTTCTCAATGCATTTGTCCTTGACATTCGTTGGGTCATTATTCTAACCTTCACAATAGTTGCTATCTTGACTCTACTTAGAGACCCAGCAAATGCTTTTGATGGTACTTTGATTGACGGGGTTGAGTTTAAGCCCAATACTTTAGTTTTTGGGATCTATTGGGTCTTTTTGGCTAAGAACGTTAACCAGAAAGTGGTGGACCATTCTGGGTATTTAGTTGTTCTGAGGAAAGGGCAGAATGTCTACAACTATTTGACATTAGATTTTATTGATTTACTGACTTGTTCTTGAAGGAAACCTTACTGTGTAGTTTGTCTTGCATTTGGGGTCTGTGTTGTTGCGGAGAGGCACTTCAAGCAGGCATCTTGGCTAATAATTTCAACTGGGCATTGGGTTAACTCATGTTGGGTTTGAACGTTTGACATTGTGGGAGTGATTATTTCATGTTTATGCAGGCTTAACCAGAGGAAGTGAAGTGGGAATTTGCTATGGTAGAGCAGGGGACGACCTTCCAACCCCTGACAAAGTAGTCCAGTTGGTGAAGTCGATCTCCATCAAGAAGATAAGGATCTATGACTCCAATGTGCAGGTCATTATTGCTTGAATCATACTTAACAGTTACGATTTTATTTTATTTTTTTCCCAAAGGCGTCAGCCATATAAGGCGATGTTATCTTGTTTATCTAATATAGTGGGCTACCCAAACTTTATAACCAGAGTATTCATGTTTGGTGCACAACCTTCCTCTCTTTCGGATTTGAACCTTGGATCTCCTGTTTGAAGTACCAAAGTCTTCACGGACAAGCCCACCAGAAGACTTTTTAAAAGCAAGGTGGATGTTTAAAAACCTCCTTTCCTTATGTGCAGGTTATCCAAGCGTTTGCCAATACTAGCACTGAGCTCATGATTGGGATACCCAATTCAGATTTGCTTGGCTTTTCACAGTACCAGAGCACTGCAGACATATGGGTGAAAAACAATGTATTGCCATACTACCCTGCCACCATGATCACTTATGTAACTGTAGGAGCAGAAGTTACCGACAGCACAATCAATGTCACATCCCTAGTTGTTCCGGCCATGCGCAATGTCCAGACTGCTCTGAAGAAAGTTGGGCTTGACAATAAAATTAAGGTTTCCAGCACCCATGCACTTAGTATCCTTTCCAGGTCATTTCCACCCTCGGCAGGGGCATTTGACAGCAAGTATGCCTTCTTTCTTAGGCCCATGTTGGAGTTTCTTGCTCAGACACAGTCTCCCTTCATGGTGGATGTTTACCCCTACTATGCCTACAGAGAATCCCCTCGCAAGGTATCTCTGGACTATGCCTTATTCAGACCGAATGATGGCGTCATTGACCAAAACACAGGGCTTGTATACAATAATATGTTTGATGCACAGCTGGATGCTCTCTTCTTTGCTCTGGAATCCCTCAACTTTAGGTCACTTAGTGTAATGGTCACTGAAACAGGGTGGCCCTCTAAGGGAGGCTCCAAAGAGCCTGCAGCAACCCCAGACAATGCGGCAACTTACAACGCAAATCTTATAAGGCATGTGCTTAACAACACAGGAACGCCCTCAAGGCCAGGGCAGGAGATTGATACATACATTTTTGCCCTATTCAATGAAAACCGAAAGCCTGGGGCTGAAACGGAACGGAACTGGGGACTCTTTTATCCTGATGAGACCAAGGTTTACAATATAGACGTAAGTGGTACTGGGTTGCCCTTGGTGGCTGCTGGTGGAAACTTATCATCTGTTGATGGTGCTACTTGGTGTATTGCTTCATCATCTGCCAATGAAACTGACTTGCAGAAGGCCGTGGATTGGGCTTGTGGGCCTGGTAACGTGGATTGTTCTCCGATTCAACCTGGCCAACCTTGTTATCAACCAGATAACCTTGCTTCACATGCTTCCTATGCTTTCAACGACTATTACCAAAGGAATGGACGTTCAGCTGTGGCTTGCAATTTTGGTGGAACTGGCAATATAACCGACAGCAATCCAAGTAAGTTTTAATTGCCTTTTCTGATTTCTGATTGAGTCCTTTGCAAGAGTTCAATACAGATAGTCTTCAAAATAGATTTCTGCCACGTCAATCTTGAACTAATATCTGACTGAGTTTTTGTATATTTGAATTTGTATGGCTTGCAGGCTATGAATCTTGCATATATGCTTCAGCAGGGTAAAGAAAGTATCCATTGCTCTTTGGTTTTGTAGGCAAAGAATATGTTCTAGTTGTTCATTGTTCTATCTTTGGTCCAAGCCTGGGCATGTGCCTTAATGTTTAGCATTTCTTTGCACACTTTCTAGATTAATACAGGCTGTTCAGGAAAGCTAGTAAACAATGACAAGTATTCACATAATTGAGCATGGCAAGATTTCCAAGGAAAGACCCATCCCTTACATGCACATGTCCACTGTACTGTAGTAGGTATGTTTATATACCTCTGGCATAGAAGAATGTTCTATTTACCATGAGCTAGATCAACGTTCTACACCTAAAGAGGTACACAATTGAACTGAAATATTCCAGGTAAAGCACAAAAGTTCCCTTGCTCCCTTATCACGGGTGTGATATGCGCAAGAGGCACGCTTTGTTAGCAGTGACCTAAAATGTCACCTTTACCATATTTTTCTGTGATCATTAAAGCACATCCAGTTTTCTTGTAATTTCTTTTTTGAGGGCACCTTGTTTAGCTGGAGATATTCTTTTGCACAGCAAATACTTCTTTATATGAGACTTGAACATTTTCCAACTGCATGAGTTGACAAAATTGTCTTTGAATGTAAATGCATCTTAACCTAGAATATGCTAAGGACTTTCAGATCTCAAAAACAATTATAGTCTTATCAAATTTCATAGAATCTAATCAGGTTTTTAGGGAGCTACAGGCTAGCAAAGAGAGTACAATTCTGATTGTTGCTGAAATTGTGAAAATTAGCAGCTGGTAGCAGTTCCTGTCTATACTACATTGGCTCCTGCATCCATTCTTTCAGTGAAACAACAAGCAGATCCCATCCTTATGGTCCAAGTGTCTGAAACTTTCTGATTAATATATATTAGACGCCCTGCTACTGAATTTTAACATCACAAGCATACAGTTATAAATGCAGTAAATGCTGCTCTGTATTCATTACTTGACCTCAAAAAGAGTGACCTGGTGACTAGTGGGTAAGCCGAATAGTATTTCATATAACTTGTCTGTACGGATTTATGTCACTGCTAAGCTAATAACACAAAATGATTACATGATATCCGCTTCCAGTTTCCTTCTTCCAACTCCCAAAACTAAACCAATAAATGTTTTAAAAGTTAAAGTGTTGCTTTTAATTGTTCTTTTGGAGATTAATTTTTGTTATTAATTTGGGGATGCATGATGATCTCTGATTGATTTTCTTTTGATTGTGTAGAAATAGCACATCTAACACAACAGGCACTCCTTCTACGTCTGCTGTGAATTCGAACGCCACATCTTCATGGCTAATTGGAGCAGTAACAATGTTTCTTTTGGTTCTCCTCTTAACACCAGCAAAGTGGCTGTAAACTGTCCTGCCCTAGTACCAACCTGAAAGCATTGTATAGTGCATGGAATTTTCTCATTTGTTCATGCACGCCTTCAAGAAGGTATAATTTTCTTTTTGTAAAGTTAATGTTTTGAAAAATTAAAGCAGCCTGGCCAGTATCGTCACTGTTACTTCTTTTTCTGAAGGTAAGGAACTGCATACACTATTCAGGCCATTTGTATGTACTATTTATTGACTTCATAATGGTAGAGACATTGAAGGCTCTGTTAATATGAGGATATACAGTTTTGATGCTTTTGCAAGCTATATCATAAGGTATACCAAAAAATTTATGTTTCATTCTCAGTCAACAGATTGTTTGTAGGCCATGCAAGTATATTCCATTACCAAGCCTCCCATCAAATTTAGACCCACTTCACAGCTATAATATTTTTATTATTTGACATTTTCATAACTTAGTTGTTGCACCCATATCTGGTATTAGAAAATGTTAGAAATTATAATTTTGATATGGTGATATAATTTTTGAATTTTGACACAATTTAAATATCCTGGAGAAGTAGTCTGAAATAGAAAATATATTATCCAGCATGGGACTGGCAGATAATGCCAGACTTAAGTTCACCCCAAAATTGGAGTGAGTATATCCTATTTTCTATTTTACTTTTTTTTGCAATTAGAAATCTATAACGATCTCCATAGTTTCTGGACAACAAGATTTTAGACATATGAAATGTAAAGGGTATTTGATTTAGTTGTATGATTCTCAACTGACTGTTACAGGTTCCGAATTTGATTCTCAGAATGCCCCAACCCTAAATTGTACTTAAGGCTTACATGGACTGTCAAGGTTCAATTTGCCATGAAATCTTAAAGAGCTACACAAGTTAGCAGAGGAAAATTAATTTGGGCATTATCATTTGTCCACTGTATATAAATAAAAACTTATTTTGGGTCATGCGTCTATAGAACTTGGACCTTATCATTTGTATATTCTATTGAAGTGGCCTGGGGCAACTTGAGATGTTGAATTCATTTTGTTTTTTTTTATCTATTTTAAATTAAGTGGAAATTATAAAAAGAAATAATCTGAACATCTATATTTGAATTGAATATGTCTAAAACCCAGGTTGTAGCTGTAGGTGAGTTGGAGAGGAGAAGAGAGAAATCCTCCAAGAGAGGTCCCAGGTTCAAATCTCCACCCTACCAAAAAGCTGAATTGGGTATCCAAAATCCAATTGATAATGTTGGTGCGGGCAGGGTCGGGTGCGACTCTCGGGTGACTTTGACGGTGTAGAACCTCTGTCCTTGGTCTCTCAGACCAAGGCGGCCCCGTAAAAAGTTTTTCGCTTAAAAAAATAAATATATCTAAATTTAAAATTAATCTAAATTTAAAATTAATGAATAAAATAAAATTAAAAATCTAAAAAATAAACCCAAATGTGAAACCTTTGTAGATATTAAGAGTCCTTTATTTATGAAGTTATTTGTTAATAAAATGGTAAGTTTTGGAGGTGTAATCCCTAGCTGTTTTTTTCCTTAAGGTTTTTGAAATGAATTAAAATAATTATTTTTTTCGACTTTATGCAAGCTTTGTAACAAGTAAGACTTATGATAGTAATTATAGATTATATTAAGACTTTCACATGTACATTCATTTTAAATAACATTGCATAGGTTAAAAGGTTAAACAAGTTATTGATCTACGTATATGATCCTTTCGGCGTAGTATGACTATTTTCAAAAATCTATTTTTTAAATCTTAACCATATTGTTAGTTGATATAACTTTGCATTTAACACTTTGTTTTGATCCATTTAAGAAGCATTCGAAAGATTAGAGAAAACAAAATTGTTGGGAGGTTACTTTGTCTTGTTGACAACTTTGTGCAAAAAAAAAAAGTTTTGGAGGTCCATAAAAATGCAAAACACTATGGTTACTAAAAAAATATTTTTTATTCTTTTGAATTTTGCAGTCAATGCATTTCTAGCTATATTGACACATTATAAAAGATATAAAAAATAAATTACAAAATTACATAATTTTTATTTAAGTTACACTTTGTAACTCATGGAAGGTGAGACATTGCATTTCTATTTAGGTCCTTTTAACTCATAGGAGGTGAATCACCACAATTTAATATGAGTGAACTTCCATATTAAAGATGTACTCATTGCAAAAAGCACCCCATTGTAAAAAACATGAGTAATGGATGCGATGTTATAGTCTCACATCTCTTTTCAAAGATTATTTCCATTGTAATTTATTTTATGAGCAAAAAAGTCATGGTATTTTGCTTATATATTTGTGTTTTTTGGTATGTTATACTTTATTGTTTTTAATTGAAAACTTTGTAATATTCTTTAACTTGAAATTATATTCTTTAATTTGAAATTATAAGTTTTGGATCAATTATACCCTAATATGATTTCATAAATCTTTTTTATTTTAATTTTTTTAATCAATCTTTTTTATAGTTTCTTCTTTTTCCTATGTCTACATCTAGAAACTTTTTCTCTATTAATTTTGTATGAATTCTTTTTATATTTTACCCAACCACCTTTCAATATTCCAATTTTGTTATGTTAATTTATCTTTTACCCTATTTTCTTCTATGTGACAATTTTTAGAATATTACATCCATAAGAGATTTCCAAATCCTTTCAAATACCTCCTAAAATTCCATAGTGTACTTTTGTCTCTTGTATTAGAACATGAACAAAAATGGCCTATTAATTCCATAACTTTTTAAGAAGTCATTTTTATACCTATTTCGTCTGCCCTTGCTAAACTAAACATGACATACGTGCAAGACTAAAACCCCAAATCATGGTTTTTAATGAGGAAACCCTAAGCAAGTTGAAGAGTCTGGACACGAGAAACCTGAATGAGCCTGTCGGCATTGGTCGCTTCGTTGTTTCTTGATTGTGCTGGAAATTCGATTTTGGAGCAGACCGAGTGTTATAGCAAAAAATTGGAACCTTTGAGCGATGGTGGACTCTCAAAAATTTGAACTTCGTGGGCACGGGAGCATTGCAGGAATGCATGGTCGGAATCATGGTGATGGGGATCCCTTAGGTGGTCATGCAACAGGCGGTGAGGAGTTCAATGATGACGGTACGAAGGATGTTGATGGGGATGATGGTCATGAAACAGTCAAGAATTTTTGGGGCCCTCCTCCGAAGGACCCACCTCAAAACGTCCCACCTAACTCCTCCTTCATGGATAAAGTTCGCAACGGAATGGGTTTTGGCCCAATTACTCAACTCTCGATTCCTTTTACTATCTTAGGTCGCGAAGTTATTTTCCCTCCTGAAGCTATGGCACCTCTCATATCTCAGGAATCTCTGTCTCTCATTGGCAAATTTGTTGGAGCGCCACCAAACATCGAATCCATTCATAAATGGGCATTCTCAAAATGGTGCCCTATCAAAAATATGGAGCTAGTGGCATGCCCTAGGGGTTTCTTCATGATCCGACTGAACAATCCCCAAGACACAAGTAAAATTCTTACTGGTGGTCCATGGTTTTTTGGTCGTAGAGCCCTGTTTCTCCATCGATGGGGAGAGGATTTTGATCCAAAAACACAAAGTATTAACATGGCACCGATTTGGGTCAGGCTACCAGGTTTACCCGCCCACTTCTGGCACCCAGGAACTCTCAAAGCCATAGCCCAATCGATTGGGGAATTGGTCGCCATTGATGCTGCCACGAAGGCAAGATCTCAGTTGACTTTTGCTCGCATCTGCATCACAACCAACCTAGACTCTCAACTTTTGACCTATGTTGACCTGGTTTCAGGTTCGTACCACAAACGACAAGCTGTTGAATATGAAAACAAACCCGCTTATTGTATTGAATGTAAAAAATAGGGTCACTTAAGGGTTCAATGCCCACTACTAAAAAAGACTCAAAGAAATATGGATATCAAGGCAGAGGAGCGATGGGCAATGGTAATGGTCAAGTCTTCCACCAGATCCAGAGAAAGAAGCAGTTTGACAAAGGCAAACAACCAATAACCACCCACCAAACAAACACTCCAAATTGGAAACACTTCAAATCCGGTAAGATCTTTATTTGCCAATTCAAATCCTTTTTTGCCATTAAATTCATCAAACACCTCCCTTGTAGAGGTTGTTATGCGTAATGAGTCAAAGCCAAATCCACCTATGGACATTCCCAAAAACCCAGAACCCCAAGGAAATCTTCCTAAAGGTCTAGGGGTTACTACTATGGATGGTCATTCTCCCTCGAAGTTGGGACCCTCATGTCCTCCCTTGACCACTGCTTCACCAAACCAAGCTTCTGATTCCCCATCTCAAATTGATTTAATAAACATTCCAGTTAACCTGGTAAATTCCCCTATTCTTGAGGAACTAATCAGTTCTCCAAAGTAGGCTTTATCCCCTACCTATGATGAAGCTTATTGTTCCCCAAAGCAAATCACATGAAGCCAAAAGAAATTTGTAACAGCTGATGTGGGCAGTAGGAAAAAGAAAGGATGACCATCCATCCAGGATGCTAGGAGGAAGGAGATAGAGAATGACATTGCAAATGGCACTCAAACCACCATTCTGTCATCTCTTGCGGATCAAACTAGCACTGATATGCCGAAAGAAGAAGAAAAGCGACCCAAACCACCCTCATCTCAATGAGGAGGGGGAAAAAATCCTCATCAAAAAATCACAGATGAAGATCCTCTCATGGAACGTGAGAGGCCTCAATGGCCCATCCAAGCAAAGGTTGGTTAGGTCTATGAGGATGGAATTAAAACCCGACATCATTCTCCTGCAAGAAACCAAAATAGATATGGATAGCAGTGATAAAATAGCAAAATCCCTGTGGAAGGATAGTGAATTTGTGTTTAGTCCAGCCAGGGGCTCTTCAGGTGGACTTTTTTGCATGTGGGACCCAAGCAAGGTTGAAGGAAGACTAATAACTAAGACTGACAGGGTAACCAATATGTTATTTTTTTGCAAAGACACTCGAATTCAGTGGATACTATCAAACATCTATGCCCCAAATAATCTATTGGGCCATCGTGCCTTCTGGAATGATCTAAGCCAGATGAGGAACAACTTCCAAAATGAGTCGTGGATGCTTGTTGGCGATTTCAACACTCCTCTGTTCCCATCAGAGAAAAAAGGAGGAAACACCATCAGTTCTAGGTGTCTTGAAGACTTTGTTGATTTCATTGAACAAAATGAACTGATGGACATTCAATTGAAAGGAGAAAAATACACCTGGAGCAATAGAAGAATAGGTAATCAACTAATCCAACTGAGACTTGACAGGTTTCTATTATCCAAGGAAGCAATTCAGTTCTTTGGAGATGCAACTCTTCACACTCATCCAAAAATTGGTTCAGACCACAGCCCCTTAGTTTTTGAATGGCAACAACAAGGTCAAATATTTAAGATGCCATTTAGATTCGAATCAATGTGGCTTCAACATGAGGACCTCAGAAGCTGCATTTCAGATTGGTGGAGCAATCCCTTCTCAGGCTCACCATTAGTCCAAATAACTAAAAAAATCTACTTTATCAAAGGAAATCTAAAAATATGGAACAAGGAGGTCTTCGACAATATTTTCCAGTGCAAACAAAAAATTGTTGATCAGCTAAATGCAGTTGAAAACAACATCCAAAATGGGAATCTGGAACCTGAAATGAGGCAAAAGGAAAAAGAACTCTTATCTGAATACCACAACATCTTGGCCAGAGAAGAGGTTTTTTGGAGGTAAAAATCACGTTCTCTATGGCTAAAAGAAGGAGACTCCAACACCAAGTACTTCCATGCATCAACTCTCAGACATAGAAGTAATAACAGAATCAAAGAGCTCTTCCGAAGTGATGGTGCATCCACTTCAGATATTCTTGAGATCAGACAAGAGGTTGTCAATCACTTTGAAGACATTCTTGGCCCTTGTCATCCATGCTCATCTCAGGTGCACAATACTCTCCTCCAAAATATTCCAAATCTGATTTCCCAAGATTTCAATGTTGGTCTCCTTAAAGAATTTACCTTCAAAGAAATTAAAGAGGCAATGTTCTCAATGCACCCTGATAAATCTCCCGGACCTGACGGCTTCCCTCCCATATTTTTCTAGTATTTTTGGGACATAGTAGGTCATGATATCTCTACAACTGTCCAAGACTTCCAACACTGCAAAAAAATTCCAAGGGATGTTAACTCCACATTTTTGGCCCTTGTTCCAAAAACCCACAATAATCGGTCCATGTCTGACTTTAGGCCTATCAGTTTATGCAATGTTATTTATAAGCTCATTTCTAAGGTCATTGCAAATAGATTAAAAGAAGCTCTCCCAACCATCATTGACCAATGCCAAGGCAACTCTATCCAGGGCAGATTTATAACTGACGAAATAATAAATATTCACGAAATCAGTCATTCTATCTCCAAGAGCAAAAAATCAGGAATGTTTTTGAAATTAGACATGAACAAAGCCTTTGATAGGGTATCTTGGGATTTTCTTTTTGATGTCCTTGCCAAATTTGGGTTTCATGAGGATTGGATAGCCTTAATCAAAGAATGTGTAACCTCGACATGGTTTTCTGTCCTTGTTAATGGTTCTGTTATAGGATATTTTCCAAGTTCAAGAGGAATCAGATAGGGGGATCCCCTCTCCTTTTCTTTTTATTATCATGGTTGAATCTCTCGGTAGATCCCTAAAAGAAGCTTGTTCATACGGTCTTATTTCTGGAATCAAACCCTCTTCTCAGTCCAGAGCTGTCACCCATCAACAATTTGTTGATGATACTATTCTAGCCTCGTTGTCCTCTGTTCTAGAAGCTAAAATTATCAAAAACATCCTCAATTACTATGAGGTAGCAACTGGTCAAAAGGTGAACTATGAGAAAAGTAAAATTTTCTTTCTGAACACACCAGTTCGAAGGTAGATAAAAATCATGAGAATTCTTGGCTGTAATATTTCCAACCTCCCTTCAATTTATCTTGGTCTTCCCTTGTTCCAGGGCAGCATGTCGAAGAATTTATGGAATAATATCATTGATAGAATTCTGAAGAAACTTGCAAGCTGGAAGAAGGTATTGTTGAGTCAAGCGGCAAAGGCAGTTCTCGTCCAAGCCTGTCTCCAAAGCATACCAATTTTTTTTATGTCCATATTCAAAGTTTCGGCAACAATATACCAAAAAATCGAACAAATTCAAAGAAACTTTTTGTGGTCCAAGAATGAAAATCGGAGCAAGTTCCCTTTAGTTGCTTGGGATAAAATTTGTTGGAAAAAAGAGAGTGGAGGGCTTGGTTTCAGAAGAGTTCATCAAATGAATCTAGCTCTATTGGAAAAATAGGGATGGAGAATTGCTTCAGATGCCCAATCTTCATGGAGAGATATAATCAAAGGGAAATACCTCCATCAAAATACCTTCATGGATGAGGTCCCAGTTCACAATGGATCGTACTTCTGGAATTCGGTTGTCCAAACTAAAGACATTCTGAGAAGGGGTCTAAGATGGAAACTTGGCAATGGTAGAAGCATAAGGTTTTGGGAGGATCCATGGCTAAAGGATTTCCCTCTCATCAGAGACCAAAATTTAGCAATTTTAAAGCCTTTCATGAACCACCTATTTGATAGCCAAGTGTCTAATTTCATCACTCAAAATCCCAATGGCCAACAATGGAAATCTATTTCGATTGACAATCTCAATCTTGCTTGCAAAAATGTGGTTGTAGCCTTAGTGAATCTTCTCAGAGTGTACGTGATCCCAAGAAATCAATCGAGAGACACCCTTGTTTGGAATCCCTATGAAGATGGGTAATTTTTAGTCAAATCAACATATTACATCCAAGGTCCTCTTGTTGCCCGGTGGCCCCTTGCAAAGTTTGTGTGGCCCAAAAAGTTGATTCCCAAAGTCTCCTTTTTTTTGTGGCTCACATCCCAGAATAAAATTTTAACTACAGATAACCTTATAAAAAAGGTATGTTCATTCCAAATCATTGTTGTCTTTGCAACTCCAATTGGGAATCTGTCCAACATCTATTTTTGGAATGCCCCTTTTCCAGGTCTATCTTAAATGCCCTCTTTGAGATTGTCAATGTTGCTTGGGTCCAACCACCTTCCATTCCTCTCCTCTTTGAGCAATGGCCCAATCCATTTGTCAACTCCCAGCTCAAGTTCCTTTGGTCTATTTGCCTCCATCATTACCTTTGGCAAGTCTGGTTGGAACGTAATAACATAATTTTTAATGATTGTAGTAGAGACCATAAGTCAGTTTTTTCCCGTATCATTTCCTTTGTGTCAGAAAATGCTCAAATGGTGTCATCTGAAGAGTGTCCCAGACCTGGTCTTGAAACCCATCTGTGTGCTTTCTTTAAACTCAATCACATTTTGGGTAGGGCCCCCAAATCCCAAGTGGATAGATCAAGCATCAAATGGACCTCCCCTCCTCCTGGCTGGACAAAGCTCAATTTTGATGGCGCAACGAAAGGAAACCCAGGTAGGGTGGGTAGTGGAGGTATTATCAAAAATGATAGAGGAGAAATTCTCATGGCATTTGTAGAGAATGTCGAAATCCAGATGAATAATATGGCTGAGGTGAGAGCCCTCCACCAAGGACTGATGGTGTTAAGTGATCTTGATATTGACCAACTCATTGTTGAAGGAGACTCCTTGCTTGCCATTAACTGGCTTAAGGGAAACCAACATCCATCGTGGAACATCAACAACATCATCGGTGAATGCAAGAGAATGTTGGGAAAATATTTGAATGTCACCATTCAACACGTGTACAGGGAAGGTAATAAGGCGGCTGACCTGTTGGCTAACAAAGGTGTCATGGAGCAATCCTTCCGTGTGTGGCAAACCAACTTTCCACCGGGGCTCACGGATGATAGCAGTGGAGGTAAAATTTATCTTCTTTAATATGGTTAATAATCTTGGTCAGTTATTTAGGCCCACTAGCCATCCAAATATGCTCCATGTCTATCCCTTGCCTCTTGGAAGGTGTGGCATCTTGGGTCTTTTTGGCAGTTTCCAGAATCGAAAAACTCTCATCTTGGTGGCAGCGATGAAGAGGCAAATGTTAACCCTGATTAGATGGTGTAAGTAACCTGGATCTTGCTTTCAGGTCTCTGTCTTTCAATGTCTGCTTAGTTTGTGGTTGTCTGTCTTTAGGAGGGTGCATTGGGAGTGCTTTTCCTTTGTTTGTTTGTTGTTCAGTTGTGCTGGTTTCCAGCCTGTTGGTTTCTGTTTCTTTTGGTGATCCCTTTTGGATTCCTGGTTTAGCTCTGTAAAAGGTTTTGGGTCCTTTCAAAACCCCTCCATCAATAAAAAAATATTTATACATATTTCAAGATAATATCTTTATTGTCATATTTTAAAATTCAAATCCTTTCAAATGTCTCCTTAAATTTCATATTGTGTATTTTTGTCTCTTGTATTAGAACATGAACAAAAATGGCCTATTAATCCCATGATAACTTTTTAGGAAGCCATATTTATACCTATTTCAAGATAATATCTTTATTGTCATCTTTTATTTTTACGTGTTTAACTCCACGTCTTATCAACAATTGTAATATTTTGGCTTCTAAAATCAATTTGCCATGAGTTTTTTTTTTTAACTCTCTCATCATGTCATTCCCAATTTCTTCCATTTCTCTAGACTATTTCCAAATTGAATTATTATATCTAAATTTACCTAGAAAGTGCAAGATACAAAATCCACACTATTTTTATTTATTGCAAGGAGATGATATTTTTATTTTTTGATTCATAATGGAGAATTGACCTTCTTCCACCACCTCCCCTTTGAAAAATTAACCTTGAATCTTCCTTTATAGATTTGGACCCTTTTGAATTTGATCTCTCACTTTTCAATTATTCATCTAACATGTCTTTCGTGATTCCTTTCAAAGTTTGCTCTGAATGACATGTACCTTTGCCATGTGATGAGACAAAGTATTACCACATTTTTTGGAGGTGGAAAATCCTTGGTCAAAGTTGTTTTTTATTGCTATCTTACACCCATAATTTGACTGTTGGCTCATATTATGATAAAAAACATTTGTATATTTCTCATCTATTCTTATTTTGCACTTATTTGCAATGTGTCCAATATCATGGTGCATGCATTACCAAAATGTAATGTTTTTGTAGTTCATATATTGATCCCATTTTCTTGATTAGATTTGATAACTATAGATTTTAGAAAAGGTTTTGAGAGATCCATGGTGACACATGCCTATGCATACACAACTAGATTTTGCTCTATAGAAGTCATTGCCATTTGGATGCATGTCCCTAGCATATTACCAATATACCAAATTGTTAAGCTCATATGGAAGTCTAAATAGCATGAACCATACAAGAATGTTAACAAGGGACTTAAATAAGCTAGCACATTGCTTTAGTGCCATAGGCTAACACCGCTATATGTTTGGGCACCATATAGATAAGTAGTTAGCGCCAAGATTAGTAGATTGACACCAATCAATTAAGGATGTTGAATAGATGTGTTGTCTTTAAGGGACACCTGTAAACTATGCAAGGATGTATTTCTTCATATTGTAATATGGTGGGACATCTCTTATGAATATAATATATATGTACAATTGGTATTAGTATATGCATGTGATGGTCTATTTAGTCTTTTTTTTTTAAATTTTAGATGTGTTTAGTAAAGAGCAAACTGACATAATTTAAAAATGTGCCCCTTAGTTCTGAAAAGAGCTAACATTTGGTACACCGACTAGAACTATTCTACCAAGCTAGGTAAGAGAGGCAATGTGGTAGGACTCTTCAAATTCTAGTACGAGTGTGTTTGAATTTGCCATATTTTCAAAAAAACCTTCCAAAACATCCATTCACCACAATTGAATGCCAAAGAGAAGAAAAGGTGATTAAAATATAGCAATAGTAAACAACAAAAATAAATGAAGGGAGACAACAAGAAGTATAGGGTGGGTGCTTGTAGACACTCTAGTATATCACATTTTATTTACACTCATGACACAAATGGATCCACATTAGGGGGTATTTATAGTGACACCAAATCCCAAATGATAGGTTAACCTTAGGCTAACATAAACTTAATATTAGGTTTGATGTGTAGACCAATTGGTTTGACCAAACCCTATAAGGGGGTGGAGGTCCGAGGTTCAAATCTCGGGTCTCGTTGCACTGAAAGCTTGTCCCTTTCTTGGTGTTTTTAGCAGTGTAAAAGGTTTAAAATTATTGTGGCATGGTGGTTATAGATACGGACTGCGCGAAGAACCATGTGGTAACTTTTGAGGTGAACAACACTGAATACTGTGGTGGACAACTTGCCTGGATTTGTGGTGGATATTGATTCCACCATGTAGATTCCAAAAAAAAACAAAACAAAAAACAAAAACTTAATATTAATGTTTTACCTTATATAAAAATAAATAAATACCCTTTTAGGTGAAGGTTATCCATGAAGGTGGATTAACTAGTACCACTAGGGGTAAAATATGAAAGTGACCTAGGTTCCAATCCCACGGGCGTGCCCATGCATAGCCAGTAGCCCAATCTGACTCCTCTGCATGTTGCACCTGATTGATGACGGTGAACTATTTTTTGCTTATCCGATGGTCCCCTTCATGCCACGTGTTGAACCAGACTAACGAAGACGGTGTGAACCTTGTGCGTCAGACGATCCCCATATCACACTGGGTTACCATTAACGAGATGGTGGATGTGCTGGAAGCCTTCGCTGATAGTTTGAACCCTGCCAACTGCGCTGACAGTTACTAAAAATTGTGATTGTAACCATTTCATCTATGTAACCAAAAAAAAATATATGAAAGTGACCCTTACGCTTATATGAACATGCTCGTAGGCTTACATAAATGAGGAATACTCGTAGGCTTACATAATCACATGCCCATAGGCTACATAAATGGTGCTCATAAGCACCTCATCACACATTTGGCCTTGGCCTAAACAAGATTAGATTACACAAATTTCAACACCCCTTATAATCTGAGCTAAGAGGGCCAAGGAGAGAAGGCATTAGAGGTAACATCTTCCCCCAGAATGGATGATCTAATGTACCTATGTTGTCCCTCATTTTTCCTCATCTTCATCATAAAATATATTGTGTCTAGCCCTCAAGAATTTTATCTCAATCTTCTTCAGCCTTGTAATGCAATTCTTGATGGAGTGTCCTTCCCTTTTACAATACTTGCAAATGTTTGACTTATTTGAAACCTTAGACTTTTCCTTAGGTACTTAAGCCTTAGATTCCATTAGCTTGACATATTTTGGATGATCTTGTGTATGAGAAAGAGCTCTACAATACTTCATTGCTACTTCATAATGAATTAGAAGCTTGAAAATTCCTTCAAGAGGGGTTCTTTGTAGTCATAGCTTTCATATAAAAAACCAACCCAATTGTGTAAAAAGGAGAACGATTGGAAGTAATAGATTTGACATACTCTTGATCATTTTTTATATTGTCTCCTATCATAGCTAGATAAAATTTTAGAGATTTAAGTGAGATATATAGTCTTTTACATTACTGAAATCTAAAATTTTGAGATTAGAGAGCTCAATTTCTATTTTATTAACTTCACTAACACTTACTTTTCCATAAATATATTTCAAAGTAGTCCATACGCCAATAGGATCAATTTTATCTCTAATGTGGAAATACATATAGTTCCACTAACATGAAGAATACTCTACGACTTCTCTCCTTTCTCTTACTAAGTTCATGGTCACTGAGACGACCTTCTGAGCCATTTGAATTAACCAAGTGCTATAATTTCTCCCATTAAGACAAGTAAAATAACCTAGGAAGTCCATTTTGTATTAAAAATCCTAATTAAAATTATAACAGGTCTATAAACCAATGTCACCACTACATACAACCTGAAAAATCATACAATCTAGAAAAATAGGCCCTAAATGCTTTTGAATGCAAAAATTATGGCCTTCGAAAGATTTGGTTAAGTTAGCACTTAAGAAAAATTAAATGCCAAACCTTAGAAAATAGTTTATCGAATTAGCAAGTGTGATGTGTCACCACTAGATTGGATGCTGTGCCTATGAAATTGAGTTTGACACTTTGCTAGATATGATTGGTTGATTTCTCAACACTCATACACACAGATACATATAGATAATTGAATGTATTTAAGAGTTGATGGGGCTCAAATATATGATAGTTTACTTCAAAGCAAGTGAATGAATCATTGTGCCATGCATGCTAGTGGAATGTGAAGTGAGCAAAGAAATATTTCAATGTAGAGAATGTACCTATTTGAAGCAAGGAGAAAAACTCCAACATCAAGTTTCAAACTTGGTACCTTTTGTTCACAAGTAAGATGCCCAACTTCTATGGCATGCAACTAGTTGAGGTGGATAAAGACCATATTCCTTATAGTCATAGACATATTTCTTGTAGAAAGAAGCCCTTTCAAAAATATTCCTATGTGGAATTGATCTACTAACCTCCTTGCTATAAACAAAATACCCAATTGCTACACCATAGATGCGAACATGATTGAAATGGAGAAAATAGATGTCCTTGTACTGTTAATCTCGATATGCCTTGTAAAAATATGTTGCTAGGATCTAAAGTGAACTATGCCATTATCGCTTATCAAATGTAGTTTTTCAATGTTATTTGGCATGTATGCTTCAAAAAACCTTGTAACTATTGGTGATCTGATCCTACAACTGCCTCCCAACAAATAAGGAACCCTACCAATGCACCACTCCCTTGATGGTGGATGGAAGAACACCACAAAATATGTGACTGTAGAATCAACATGAAGGGGATGGGATTTGAATGCCCAACCTCCTAACACCTAGAGCATACTACCTAGTTTCCACGTAGTTTTCACTAATATACCACTTCTTTATCGGTACTCATGGACATGGTTTGGTTAGTTGCATGAAGATCATGAATGGGGGCAAGTGCTATGTAAATGACACCAAATTTTAAGATTATAAAATTTCTAAACAATAAGACCAAAAAAACCTAAAATTGTTGAAGGATGACTTATCTCTTCTACAAATGAGTGAAACTACTTAAGAAGTGGCTCTGATACCATGTTTGAATTTGCAATATTTTTCATAAACCTTCTAAAACATGCATTCACTATAGTTGTATGCCAAAAATAATAAAAGGTGATTAAAATATAGCAATATTAAAGGATGAAAACAAACGAAGGGAGATGACAAGAAGTATAGGGTGGGTACCTATGGACACCCCAATGTATTGTATTTTATTGACACTTATGATATAAATAGATCCTTATTGATAGGTATTTATAGTGATATCAAACCCATTGAGAGGTTAACCTTAGGTTGACATAAACTTAATTTGAGGTTAACCTTACAATAAAATAATAATAAATTACTCTTTTAAGTGAAGGTTATCCATAAAGATGGATTGACCAATACCACTAAGGGTGAAATATGAAAGAGACCCTTAGGCTTACATAAATGAGAAATGCTCGTAGGCTTACATAATCACATGTCTATAGGCTAAATAAATGACACTCATAAGCACCTCATACACATTTGGCTTTGGCCTAAACAAGTTTATATTACAAAAATTTCAACAAGGTGGTAGTAGTGATATATTAAGAAGATCCCAATGGTAAATAAGTAAAAATGGTACATCAAGTCCAATGCATGGTCAAATTTAAGCTAGGTGTTTTTATAAAATTGGTAAGTTTCAAGATTTTGTAGTAGAAAACTATTCAAAATTTTTGGAAGGTAGAAAATCAATCCAACAATGATATATATGAAGCCTTCTAGGTGGAATTTTCACAAATCAACAAGGCTTTAATAATCAAACATCTATTCTGGTGAAGTGGATCCCAATATAGTTACACGATTTGGAAGATAGTAATGCTAGTTGGGCTATAGTTGTCAACCATTGGATGAGTACTATACTACAAGGATACCTAGTATAGTGGGCACTATAAGGGTGGCTATTTCTTGATGTTGTTGGGGATTTATATGAGGTATAAGAGGAGTGTTCATAAAATACATTTCATCATAGGTTAGTGGAGAAAGGATTGGTGCTAGACTTCCACTCTTACCATTAAGATAAGGAGGCACTAGTGGGATGAGTTACTAAAAGGGAAGGGGGTATATCTATATATGACCATAAGAAAATGCATATGAATAGAATTTGAAAGATAAAAAAAAGGAAAACCAGGGAATAAATCAACTATAGAAACAATATTTGAATGATAGGACAAGCTAAGGGAGTCTTGGTTTATGATCCACCTAGTGGAGAGAATTGTGTCCTCGACCACAGGGTCCAAGATTATATGGTTCAAGACTTCTCCCTAGCCAACCTTCGAAGAAGGATGGTTCCTTGTTGCAAAATAAAAATGAAAGAAATGGAGAAATACTAAAGAGATAAATGGAGGGTTAGAAAGAGAAGGGAGAAAAATGAGATTAAACACAGATAATATTTTGCTAACAACACTTCCACATCCTATGTAAAACACACTAAAAATAAACTACATACAAGGCCTAATAGACTAGTCACTAAGCAAAGCATTATAGAATATAAATTAAGCTCATATCATGCCCTATACTACTTTAATATCCCCCAAAACCTTGCACAAGCTTTTATAGAAGAAAGCAAAATCATATAATTGAACACTAAGCATCCCTATTATTCCAATAACCTAGAGTGATAACTCAAATAACTCAGGCATAATAGAATAACCCACCCAAAAATATTTTATAGAAATATCTAGAGCCTACAAAGCATTCATAAAAGAAAGAATTCCTCAACACAATGCTAGAAGAGGTCAAACACCAAGTTGATTTATTAAAACTCGAGGGCAAAATTACATATTATACAATAGGCAAACACTCATATTGTCAACTATCATATTTACATAAATTGCACTATATGTAGATTACAATACTTTCCTAGCTAATGATTACAAGGATGGCCTGCCATAGACTTGAAAAGAATAGGCATAACTTGGCTCTATCAAGAGCTTGTTCTTGATCAACATGCTTGGCAAGAGTGGGTGTCACTTTATTGCTCTATATTAGCTTGTTGTTTTGATTAGCATCAATCATCATCTTTGGCAATCATGTGTTCTTAGCAGATTCACATATCTTGAACATGCTTGACCCCCCACTATACCTTATTGCTACACCAACTATTAGATTTATAGGCTCCTTTGTTCATGATTAGTGAAAACCAATGATGTTGCAGGTTCCAAGGAACTAGTTTTCATCTTCTGTCTAACTGCTTCATTATGAATGGTTGAGAAGTGTCCAAGTGACTTATTCCATTGATATCCATGATTTTTTTCTAAAAGGGACCAATTTAGGGATCCCTCCTCTTCTATTGCCATCTACTATATGCTTTTTCTTGTCGCTAGGGTATTAGGTACCTGGATAAGGTTATTATGAGTCTTTGTCGATATTGTTCAAGACCTCCAACCACTTCAAATTTTTGGCCACCCAAACTTCCAATAACTCAAGCATCCGACCAATTCATACCCAACCACTTGGTACCCAACCACTTATGTAGATTTTGAAGTGGTTGGACTTCTTTATCTTAGTGAAATTCTAGGTTCAACAAGTTGTTTCTAAACTCTGGGTCAACCATATGCAAAAATGACTAAGTCTAGGCTTCCTTGCATCTTGATAAACAAAAATTTACAAAAATTGAGTCTAGCAAAATTTGCTAGGACTTATTTATGTGGGAACTCTTAGGTGTTGGAGATTGATGCTAAGCATTAATACATTATTGTAATGTAAATATTATATCTTAAAGTGTGCCACGGATTTTGTGGTATAGGAAAAGTATTAGAGAGTCTTTTGATGTTCCATGACTGTTGGGTTACTTGGAAAGTCATTCCAAGGGTTATATATAGAGAAAATATGTTAGTTTTTTTATGTGGTACATAGAAGCAAGTGTAAAAACTTGAGGAGAAGCTGAATAAATACTTTGCAAGTGTTCTGGGTTTATTTGAAATTTTTAACAACTTTGGAAGTTGGAAATATGTTGAATATTTTCCATGTTATTTCGGTAGGGCTAACACTAAAAGGTATTGGACACTCTGTACCTATACTTTTCGGGGTGCGGGGGTGGTAGCCCCCAACCAAAATTTTTAGGGTTTAAGTTATTTTTAGACCCATATGGGCTTTTAGGTTTACTATATTTTCACCCATGCTTTTTCACCCATGATAATGTAAAAATTCGTGCATGTGCCTTTGTTATATATATCACACTTGCATTAGGGTTTGAAGAGACAAAAGAAGAATATTATTGTATCAGAGACAGTCAAGTTAATGTAATAATAAGATAATACCGTGCTAATTTTTTTCTTGGTTGAGGGTTTCTAAGATAAATATTGTGTAATGTGTGAATATGTGATCTTCTTATTTTTATTCTATTATTATTGCTTTTCTATTTTAGTTTATTGGGGCTCTTTATTTCTCTTCAGGTTCATCTCCTTCTCTCTCAAAAACGTGTGTGCAGACCTAGAAAAATCAGTCAACTTGCAGAGTGTGTAACTTTTGATTTAAAAATCCAATTAATATGATTTTTAAACCGTTGGATAGGTATGGATGTCTAGAATATAATCACAAAATTTAAGCTCATTTTAACAAGTTTAAGACCTCCATTTTTTTATTGTTTTCACAAATTTTGGTTCTAAAAAAATAGTTTTTGCAACTTTTTAGTTCATAAACTTCACATGGTATCAGAGCTCAGGTTTTGAGAAGGATTTGACTGAAATTTTTGCACGTGTTTGTTGAAGGAATACTTCAATAATTATTGTTTGAGTGTCATGGCCAACTTGAAAAACTCACTATCCATTCCAAAAATCAATGGTCAGGATTATAAATATTGGAGAATTAAAATGAGAACTTTACTGATAGGGAAGGATCTTTAGGAGACATTTGAGAATGGTTATGTAAAACCAACTAATTGGAACACACTATAAGGAAATGATAGGACATCCAAGAAGGAAGCAAAGAAGAACTCTCTTGCCCTCTATCACATTCAGTCTACACTTGACAAGAGCTTATTTCCAATAATTACTGCTGCTACAACAACCAAAGAAGCCTGGAATTATCTAAAAGAGGATTATCAAGGGAGTGACCAAGTGAGAATGGTCAAGCTACAAACCTTGAAAAAGAAGTTTGAGAACTTGAAGATGAAGGATGCTGAAAGTGTTGGAGATTCTTGCGTGAAAGTGAAAGATGTGGTGAATAAAATGGCCACTCTTGGTGAAACTTTGGAAACACTGGTAGTTGTGAAGAAGGTATTGAGATCTCTCACATCAAAATGGAACCATGTTGCCATTATCATTGAAGAAAGTAAAGAATTATCAAAGCTATATTTTCAATATCTTGTTGGATCTCTCATGTCACATGAAGAGAGATTCAAAGAAACCACCAAGGAGAATGAGGAGAATACCTTCAATTCTAAGGCAAAATATTCAAGGAGAGATAAATATGAAGGTAGTTCCAGCAGAGAATAAGACATAAATCAACAAATAGGAAGAGGTAGAAGAGGAAGAGAAACTTCTAACCAAGGAAGAGGTAGAGGAAGGACTGATCTAAGGAATGTGGAGTGCTACAACTACCACAAGAAGGGTCATCTTGCTAAAAATTGCTAGTCAAAGACCACAAATGAGGATAAAAGGGCACATTATGTTTGTGAAGATGAAGACACTCAAGGTAATATTTCCTAACTAGTAATATGGTGGAAAAGACTAGCAATGAAATTTGGTATTTGGATTCTGGTTGCTCTAATCATATGATTGGTAAAATGATTTGTTTGTTGATGTTAATGAGAGTTTCAAGTCAAGAATCATGCTTGGAAATAATAATTCTTTGGAAGTGGTTAGAAAATGTTTCATGGAGGTTGGAACAAAATAAGGTACAAAAAAAATCAATGATATTTTTTATGCTCCAAATCTAAAGAATAATTTGTTAAGTGTCAGATAGCTTGTCAAAAATAATTACAAAGTTGTGTTTGACAATAGTGAATGCATTACTTATGATAATGGTAATAGGAACCGTGTTGTCACAATTGTTTCTATGTCAAAAATAGAATGTTTCCACTGAAGTTTGGTAACAAGGAAGGTGTGAACTTAGCAAATTTGGTACTTGAAGATAAGAATTAGTTATGGCATTTGAGATTTGGGTATTAAAATTTCAAGATTTTGAAATTTATGTCAAATAAAGGCATGGTGAATGGGCTTCCAAGAGTTGAATAGAGGAAGTATGTGTGTTGGGAAAGCATGCTAGGACTGAGTTTCTTAAAGGTGAGGCATGGAGAGCCTCATATCCTCTTCAACTAGTTCATTCGGATATCTGTGGGCCTATGCAAACACAATGTTTGGTTAATCTATATTATTTCATCACTTTTATTGATGATTACTCAAGGAAATATTGGATTTATTTTTTGAAGCACAAGGATGATGCATTTGGGGTGTTTAAGACTTTCAAAGCACTTGTTGAGAATGAAAGTGGTCATAAAATCAAATGTTTGAGGACTGATCGTGGAAGAGAGTTTTGTTAAAAATAATTCAATGATTTTTGCAATAAAATGGCATTAAAAGACAACATACAACTGCATATACACCTCAACAAAATGGGGTGGCTGAAAGAAAGAATAGAACCATAGTTGAAATGGCAAGGAGCATGCTCAAGACCAAGGGTTTGAGTAATGGATATTGGTCTTATGCGATTGATACAATTGTGTACATCATGAATAGATATCCAACAAGAGCCCTCTATAAAATGATACCTCATGAAGCATGGTATGGTACTAAACCCACGATTAGCCATTTGAGAGTTTTTAGGTGTCTTGTTTTTCACATGTGAATGACGAAGTTAGAAAGAAGCTTGATGACAAGAGTGTAGCACATTTTTTTGGTTGCTATTCCAAAACTAGAAAGGCATATAGAGTGTATAATCCAAAAGCTCATAAATTTATTATGTCTAGAGATGTGATTTTTGATGAAGGGGGAGTGTATGGTCATAAAAAAATATTTCATAGCAAAGGAAAAAGTGTAGCCATGGTTGTTGAAGAAGAAATAACAGTTGGGGGACAGCCACCAACTATTCCATCAACTCCTCCTAGCCCACTTTCAAGCCCAAGCACAAGTTCTAGTTCCACTAGTCCAAGTACTAGTGACTCTTCCTCAAGTCCAAATCAAGGAAAAGGAAAAAGAAAATTGAAATATCATCCACCAAGTCAAATGCTAGATAAAAAATTTGAGAAGGGGTTGACAATGAGTCAAGCACAAGATATGGACCAAATTGTTACAAATCTAGAAAGTATACATGTGTATGGTGATGATGAAGAAGAACCCAAAGGTGAGATGATGCATTATTCTTTGTTATCTTCAATTGAGCCTTCTAGTTTTGAAGATGCAAGTACTAATAATGTTTGGGTGAAAGCAATGGAGAATGAAATTCAGTCCATAGAAAAGAATGATACATGGGAACTTGTTGAGTTACCCAAAGGAAAAAAGGTTGTTGGTTGCAAGTGGATTTTCAAGATGAAGTATAACAGTGATGGCGGCATACAAAAACACAAAATAAAGCTGGTTAAAAAAGGGTATAAACAAAGGTTTGGCATGGATTATGAAGAAACATATGCACCCATAGCAAGACAAGAAACCATTCGAATGGTTCTTTCTTTGGATTCCAAAAAATAGTTGAAAGTGTATCACATGGATGTTAAAAGTGTATTTTTGAATGACTACATTGAAGAAGAGGTTTATGTGCAACAACCTCAAGGCTATGAAGTGAAAGGTAAAGAAAAAAAATATTATATGGGCTGAAGCAAGAACTTAGAGCTTGGTACTTTAGGATTGACAAATATTTTCAAGAGTACGATATCAAGAAGAGAAAAAATGATCCCACTCTTTACTTCAAAAAGAAAGGTGAGGATATTCTTCTTATGTCTTTATGTTGATGATTTGATTTACATGGGGAAAAATAACAAGATGTTGGTTGATTTAAATACTTCCATGATGAGTGAGTTTGACATGATTGATTTGGGTTTGATGAAATATTTTCTTGGGATTGAAGTGTTTCAAGGAAATGGTGAAATTTCTATTTTCCAAGCTAAGTATGTGAATGATATGTTGAATAAATATGAGATGCAAAACTATAAATCAGTTTGGACTCCTTTTGCACATGGTGAATAATTATATAGATATTATGGTTTTGAAAGGGCTGATGAGAAGTTGTATAGAAGCATGATTGAGAGCTTAATGTTTCTTACCACTACTAGACCCGACATTGCTTTCGTTGTTTCACTTATTTATAGATATATGAATCAACCATCACAAAATCACATGAAGGCTTCCAAGAGGATTTTGAGGTATGTGAAAGAAAACTCAAAATTTGGAATACATTATTTTGCTAACAACAAGTTGGAGTTTGTTGGGTATTGTGATTCAGATCATGGAGGTTGTTTAGATGATGGAAAGTCTACATCTAGAAATTGTTTCACTCTTGGTTCCGAGATGATCACATGGAGTTCCAAGAAGTAAAGCATTGTTGCTTTGTTATCCATGGAGGTTGAATATGTTGCTGCAACAACAATAAGCACTCAAGCTATTTGGTTGAGGAAGATGTTTGAGGAGATTAGAGGAGTCCAAGATAGTCCTACAATTATAAATTGTGACAACACTAGTGCCATCAAGATTTCCAAGAATCCGGTTCATCATAGTAGGATAACAAACATTGTATTGAAGTATCATTTCATTAGAGATGTCATTGAAAAGAAGTTTGTTGATCTTGTCTACTACAACACAAAGGAATAACTGGTTGATTTTTTTACCAAAGGAGTTGCAAAAGAATAATTTTTTATCTAAGAGATAGAGTAGTTTCACCACTTAGCATCAACGAGGAGTATGTTGTAGATTGATGCTAAGCATTAATACATTATTGTAATGTAAATATTATATCTTAAAGTGTGTGCCATGGATTTTGTGGTATAGAAAAATTCTTAGAGAGTATTTTGATGTTTTATGACTATCGGATTATTTTGAAAGTCATTCCAAGGGTTATAGATAGAGAAAACATGTTATTTTTTTATGTGGTACATAAAAGCAAGTGTAAAAATGTGAGGAGAAGTTGAATAAAGACTTTACAAGTGTTCTAGATTTGTTTGAAAGTTTTAACAACTTTGGATGTTGGAAATATGTTGAATATTTTCCATGTTATTCTGGTAGGGCTAACATTAAAAGGTACTGGATACTTTGTACCTATACTCGTCAGGGTGTGGGGTCAGGTCGGGCCTCAAGAAATGGTTCAAGGATGGTAGTCCTATGAAAAGCAGGGATTCAAGGGTGGTAGCCCCCAACCAAAATTTTTAGGATTTAAGTTATTTTTAGACCCATATGGGATTTTAGGGTTACTATATTTGAACCCATGTTTTTTTGCCCATGATATTGTAAAAATCCATGCATGTGCCTTTGTTATATATATCGCACTTGCATTAGGGTTTGGAGAGATAGAAGAAGAATATTATTGTATTGGAGACAATCAAGTTAATGCAATAATAAGATAATATTGTGTTGGTTTTTTTTTTCTTGGTTGAGGTTTTCTAGGATAAATATTGTGTAATGTGTGAATCTACAATATTCTTCTTTTGATTCTGTTATTACTAATTTTCTATTTTAGTTTATCGAGGCTCTTTATTTCTCTTCAGGTTCATCTCATTCTCTCTCAAAAACGTGTGTGTAGACCTTGAAAAATAAGTCAACTTGTAGAATGTGTAACTTTTGATTTACAGATCCAATTAATGCAATTTTTGAACCGTTGGATAGGTATGGATGTATAGAATATAATAAAAAAATGTCATCTCATTTGTACAAGTGTAATACCTCAATTTTATTATTTTTTTCATAAATTTTGGTTCAAAAAAAATAGTTTTTGCAACTTTTTAGTTCATAAACTTCACATGGTATCAGAGATCAGGTTTTGAGAAGGGTTTGAGTGAACTTGTTGCATGATTTTGTTTAAGAAAGACTTAAATTGTTCTTGTTTGATTGTCATGGTCAACTTGAAAAACTCACTACCCATTCCAGAATTTAGTGGTCAGGATTATGAATATTGGAGCATTAAAATGAGAACTTTGTTGATAGGGAAGGATCTTTAGAAGGCAGTTGAGAATGGTTATGTAGAACAAAATTATTGGAGTAAACTATAAGGCAATGATATGATAGCCAAGAAGGAAGTAAAGAAGAATAACTCTCTTTACCTCTATCACATTTAGTCTACACTTGAAAAGAGATTATTTCCAAGAATTGTTGTTGCTACAACAACCAAAGAAGCTTAGAAGTCTCTTAAAAAGGCTTACCAAGGGAGTAACCAAGTGAGAATGGTCAAGATAAAGAACTTGAAAAAGAAGCTTGAGAACTTGAAGATGAAAGAGACTGAAATTTTTGGAGATTACTATGTGAGAGTGAAATATGTGGTGTATAAAATGGCCACTCTTGGTGAAACCTTGGAAACACTGTTAGTTGTGAATAAGGTGTTGAGATCTCTCACATAAAAATGGAACCATGTTGCCATTATCATTGAATAAATTAAAGACTTGTCAAAGCTAGATTTTTAATATATTTTTGGGTCTCTCATATCACATGAAGAGAGATTCAAAGAAACCACCAAGGAGAATGAGGAGAATACCTTCAATTCTGAGGCAAAATATTCAAGGAGAGATAGAGATGAAGGCATTTCCAACAGAGGAAGAGGCAGAAATAAACAAATAGGAAGAGGTAGAAGAGGAATAGGAGCTTCTAAAAAAGGAATAGGTAGATGAAGGACTAAGCTAAGGAATGTAGAGTGATACAACTGCCACAAGGAGGGTCATCTTACTAAACATTGTTGGTCAAAGACTACAAATGAGGATAAAATGGCACATTATATTTATGAAGATGAAGACACTCAAGGTAATATTTTCTTAACTAGTGACATGGTGGAAAATACTAGCAATGAAGTTTGGTATTTGGATTATGGTTGCTCTAATCATATGATCGGTAAAAGGATATATTTGTTGATGTTAATGATAGTTTTAAGTCAAGAATCATGCTTGGAAATAATAATTCTTTGGAAGTGGTTGGAAAAGGTTCCATGGAGGTTGGAACAAAAGAAGGTACACAAAAATTAATGATATTTTTATGCTTCAAATCTAAAGAATAATTTGTTAAGTGTTCGATAGCTTGTTAAAAATAATTACAAAGTTGTGTTTGACAATAGTGAATGCATTATTTATGATAAGGATAATAGGAACTATGCTATCACAATTGTTCCTATGTCTAAAAACAAAATGTTTCCTTTGAAGTATGATAACAAGGGAGGTGTTAGATTAGAAAATTTGGTACTTGAAGATAAGAATTGGTTATGGCATTTGAGATTTGGGTATTACGATTTCAAGAGTTTGAAATTTATGTCAAATCAAGGTATGGTGAATGGGATTTCAAAATTTGAAGAGAGAAAGGATGTGTGTGAAGCATGTGTATTGGGAAAGAATTCTCGGACTGAGTTTCCTAAAGGCGAGGCATGGAGAGCCTCATATACTATTCAACTAGTTCATTTTGATATCTGTGGGCCTATGCAAACACAAAGTTTGGTAATTCATCTTATTTCATCACTTTTATTGATGATTACTCAAGAAAATGTTGGATTTATTTTTTGAAGCACAAGGATGATGTATTTGGGGTTTTCAAGACTTTCAAAGCACTTGTTGAGAATGAAAGTCACCATAAAATCAATTGCTTGAGGATTGATCATGGAGAAGAGTTTTGTTTAAAATAATTCAATGAATTTTACAATCAAAATGGGATTAAAAGATAACATACAACTGCATATACACCTCAACAAAATGGGGTGGCTGAAAGAAATAATAAAACCATAGTTGAAATGGCAAGTATCATGCTCAAGACCAAGGGTTTGAGCAATGGATATTGGTATTATGCAATTGATACAGCTGTGTAAATATTGAATAGATGTCCAACAAGAGCCCTCCATAAAATGATACCTCATGAAGCATGGTATGGTACTAAACCCATGGTTAACCATTTGAGAGTTTTTGGGTGTCTTGTTTTTCATATGTGAATGATGAAGTTAGAAAAAAACTTGATAACAAGAGTGTCGCATATATTTTTTGTTGGATATTCCTAAAATAGCAAGGCATATATATTGTATGATCCAAAAGCTCATAAATTTATTGTATCTAGAGATGTGATTTTTGATGAAGGGGAAGTGTATGGTCATCAAAAAATAGTGAATAGAAAAGGAAAAAGTGCAGACATGGTTGATGAAGAAGAAATAACAGTTGGGAGGCAGCCACCAAGTGTTCCCTCGCCTCCTCCTAGCCCACTTTCAATCCCAAGCACAAGTTCTAGTTCCACTAGTCCAAGTACTAGTGATTCTTCCTCAAGTCCAAAGCAAGGAAAAGGTAAAATAACTTTGAAATCTCATCCACCAAGTCAAATTCTAGATAAAAAATTGAGAAGAGGTTGACAAGGATTCAAGCACAAGAGATGGATCAAATTGTTACAAGGCTGGAAAATATACATGTGTATGGCGATGATGAAGAAGAACCCAAAGGTGAGATGATGAATTATGCTTTTTTATCTTCAATTGAGCCTTCTAGTTTTGAATATGCAAGTACTAATGATGTTTGGGTGAAAGAAATGGAGAATGAAATTCAGTCCATATAAAATAATGATACATAGGAACTTGTTGAGTTACCCAAAGGAAAAAAGGTTTTTGGTTGCAAGTGGATTTTCAAGACAAAGTATAACAATGATGGTAGCATACAAAAATACAAAGCAAGGCTGGTTGCAAAGGGGTATACACAAAGGTTTGACATGGATTATGAAGAAACATATGCACCCGTAGAAAGACAAGAAACCATTCGAATGGTTATTTTTGTGGCTTCCCAAAAATAGTTGAAAGTGTATCACATGGATGTTAAAAGTGTATTTTTGAATGGCTACATTGAAGAAGAGGTTTATGTGCAACAACCTCAAGGTGTAAAAATTGAAAAAATCATTATATGGGCTGAAGCAAGAACCTAGAGCTTGGTACTCTAGGATTGACAAATATTTTCAAGAGTATGGTTTCAAGAAGAGAAAAAATGATCCCACTCTTTACTTCAAAAAGGAAGGTGAGGAAATTATTCTTATATGTCTTTATATTGATGATTTGATTTACATGAGGAAAAATAACAAGATTTTGGTTGATTTCAAGACTTCCATGATGAGTGGGTTTGACATGACTGATTTGGGTTTGATGAAATACTTTCTTGGGATTGAAGTGTTTCAAAGAAATGGTAAAATTTCTATTTCCCAAGCTAAGTATGTGAATGATATGTTGAAGAAATATGAGATGCAAAACTGTAAACCGGTTTGGAATCCTATTGCACATGGTGAATCATTGTGTAGAGATGATGGTTTTGAAAGGGCTGATGAGAAGTTGTATAGAAGTATGATTGGGAGCTTAATATTCCTTACCACTACTAGACTAGACATTGCTTTTGTTGTTTCACTTATTTCTAGATATATGAATCAGCCATCACAAAATCACATGAAGGCTGCCAAGAGGATTTTGAGGTATGTGAAAGGAACCTCAAAATTTGGAATACAATATTTTGCTAACAAGTTGGAGCTTGTTGGGTATTGTGATTCAGATCATGGAGGTTGTTTAGATGATGGAAAGTCTACATCCAGAAATTATTTCACTCTTGGTTTTGGGCTGATCACATGGAGTTCCAATAAGTAAAGCATTGTTGCTTTGTCATCCACAAAGGCTGAATATGTTGCTGCAATAGTAGCAAGCACTCAATCTCTTTGGTTGAGGAAGATGTTTGAGGAGATTGGAGAAGTCCAAGACCGTCCTACGATTATCAATTATGACAACACTAGTGCCATGAATATTCTCAAGAATCCGGTTCATCATAGTAGGATAAAACACATTGCATTGAAGTATCATTTCATTAGAGATGTCATTGAAAAGAAGTTTGTTGATCTTGTCTACTGCAACACAAAGGAACAACTGGCTGATTTGTTTACCAAAGGAGTTGCTAAAGAATAATTTTTGTATTTAAGAGATAGAGTAGTTTCACCACTTAGCATCAAGGGGGAGTATGTTGGAGATTTATGCTAAGTATTAATACATTATTATAATGTAAATATTATATCTTAAAGTGTGTGCCATGGATTTTGTGGTATAGGAAAAGTCTTAGAGAGTATTTTGATGTTCCATGACTGTTGGGTTACTTGGAAATTCATTTGAAGAATTATAGATAGAGAAAACATGTTAGTTTTTATGTGGCACATAGAAGCAAGTGTAAAAATATGAGGATAATATGAATAAATACTTTGCAAGTGTTCTAGGTTTTTTTGAAAGTTTTAACAACTTTGGTTCATCTCCTTCTCTCTCAAAAATGTGTGTGCAGACCTGAAAAAATTAGTTAACTTGCAAAGCATATAAATTTTGATTTACAGATCCAATTAATACTATTTTAAAACCATTTGATAGGTATTGATTTCTAGAATAAACTCACAAAATTGTACCTCATTTGAACAAGTTTAAGGCCTCTTTGTTTGGACTATTGTTACAAAGGTCAGTTCAGGAAAAAATAGTTTTTGCAACTATTTTGTTCATAAACTTCACATTAGGGGCCCACATTATTGATGCCTTCTAGGAGTTTTTACTTATAAAATTAGAATCCTAGAAATCCTTATTCATTGGGAATTGGAGTCAAAAATATAGGAGAAATTTAAAATTAGGATCATAGAAGACAAGGTGCAAAATAAAACTTTAAGTAAAAGAGCACCCAACATGCTTAAGATTTATGAACCCTAAAGGTTTCATCTTTCTCTTGTTGTATTTGCTCCTCTGAAACTGGTTCCCTTCTTTAACCAGTTGGGATATCCTTCTCAGGATGCAATATTTGATAATCTGCATTCCAAATATGTTGTGGTGGAAGCTTGAATCCCTTGATCTTCTTATAGACACCTCTAGTCTTGTAGGAATTTTTGTAAGAGGGGTTCTTATAGCCATTTGAAAGTTTTTGGCTGTATTTTTTTTCACATGTGAATGATGAAGTTAGAAATAAGCTTTATGAAAAGAGTGTAGCACATATTTTTGTTGGCTATTATGAAACTAGCAAGGCATATAGTTTGTATAATCCAAAAGCTCATAAATTTATTGTGTCTAGATATATGATTTTTGATGAAGGGGGAGTGTATGGTCATCAAAAAATAGTGAATAAAAAAGGAAAAAGTGCAGCCATGGTTGATGAAGAATAAATAACAGTTGGGGGACAACTACCAAGTGTTCCCTCACCTTCTTCTAGCCCAATTTCAAGCCCAAGAACAAGTTCTAGTTCCACGAGTCCAAGTACTAGTGACTCTTCCTCAATTCCAAAGCAAGGAAAAGGTAAAGAAAATTTGAAATCTCATCCACAAAGTCAAATGCTAGATAAAAAATTGAGAAGAGGTTGACAAGGAGTCAAGCACAAGAGATGGACCAAATTTTTACAAGGCTGGAAAATATACGTGTATGGTGATGATGAAGAAGAACCCAAAGGTGAGATGTTGCACTATGCTTTGTTATCTTCATTTGAGCCTTCTAGTTTTAAAGATGCAAGTACTAATGATGTTTGGATGAAAGCAATGGAGAATGAAATTCAGTCCATAGAAAATAATGATACATAGGAACTTGTTGAGTTACCCAAAGGAAAAAAGGTTGTTGGTTGCAAGTGGATTTTCAAGACAAAGTATAAAAGTGATGGAAACATACAAAAACACAAATATAAGATTGTTGTAAAGGGGTATACACAAAGGTTTGATATGGATTATGAAGAAACATATGCACCTCTATAAAGACAAGAAACCATTCGAGTGGTTCTTTCTTTATCTGCCCAAAAATAGTTGAAAGTGTATCACATGGATGTTAAAAGTGCATTTGTGAATGACTACATTGAAGAAGAGTTTTATGTGCAACAACCTCAAGGCTATGAAGTGAAAGGCAAAGAAAATCATGTGTACAAACTAAAAAAGCATTATATGGGCTGAAGCAAACACCTGGATCTTGGTACTCTAGGACTGAAAAATATTTTCAAGAGTATGGTTTCGAGAAGAGCAAAAATGATCCCACTCTTTACTTAAAAAATGAAGGTGAGGATATTTTGTGATATGTCTTTATGTTGATGATTTTATTTACATGGGGAAATAGAACAAGATGTTGGTTGATTTCAAGACTTCCATGATGAGTGAGTTTGACATGACTGATTTGGGTTTGATGAAATAATTTCTTGGGATTGAAGTGTTTAAAGGAAATGGTGAAATATCTATTTTACAAGTTAAGTATGTTAGTGATATGTTGAAGAAATATGAGATGCAAAACTGTAAACTGGTTTGAAGAAATATATTGAATAAATGAAAATTGGCAGCCAAACGATTGATGATGAGGAAGAAGAAATGGAGAAAATTTTACTGGAAAAACAACAAAAAATGAGAATGAGAATGATGTGGAGAGGAGTGATATGCTAGATCTACTAGTTTGAGGTAGAAATAGAGGTTTGCATGGGGTCGTGTGAATGAGGGTGGTTCACACGTGTGGGGTGTGAATTTGTGCAAAGTGAATTTAAATGGTGAAAATGACAATTTTAACGTCATTTACACATGAAGGATGAGAAAAAAGTGGGAGTGGAGGAGAAATAAGAAATAGAGTGTTGCCAAGTTGTAGAATCGAACAAAACAGGATGATGAGTGCTTCAACGAGTATCAGTGCGGGGGTGGTGATGCCACAAGTAAGCGATTTATGCTTTCTCGGTTTGTGTGTGAATAGTTAGGGTAGGTGAAGTGGGTGTTTGCATAATGTAGAATAAAGTAGGTGTGTATGATAGATGGGTGGGAAATTCATACACTTTGTGCGAAAAGGACCAAATGGGTATCCCAAGGTGGTGTTTGTTTTTAAGAGCAATAATTGCTACCTGTGGGAAAGCGTGCATGGAATGTGATGTGTGGAATTGGATGTGAAACTGTATGCATGTGAAATATAACAAGTGGAGAATACTAATAAGCCAAATGGGTGTCCAAATGTACTATTGTTTGACTTTGTTTTGACCACCTCATTTTGTGTATGTGTGCATGGAATTGTGCAATTTTTTTATGTTTTTGAATTTTTATTGCATGCATGAAGTTGTTTTTCATAATGTGTGTAAAAGGGTGAATGTGCACCTGCAAAATTCATCAAAATTTAGAGGTTCACACAGGGGCGTATGAATGGGCTGGTTCACACGAGGTCGTACGAACCTCTGTTATGATTTTTTTAATATATGTATATGTGAAAGTAGGATAGATGGATTGATTTTTGATATGTGATACATATTTTGTGGTAGGTGAAGAAAATATTTGCATGTCATCGACTATAGAAAATTAGAAATAAATTGCAAGATGTATGGCGGGCTGAGGATGGGAAGTGGTTGTAGGTGGTGGGTTTGTATGGAGTGTGGTAGATGCACGAGGTTCATGTGAACCATGCATATATTTCCACGCTATGTGAGAGGTGGGAACCCGACATAAATACCTTTCACCTACTAATAGGGGAGATGACAGTGACCCTGGAGGACATATATCACATCTATCAGTTGCCAATAGAAAATATTACAGTGATGATGACATATAAGGATTTGCAAGATGGTATTTTGGAGAGAGTATTTGGGCATCGATGGCAAAGAGTGGATGAAAAGGGCGGGGTGGACTATGCAAAGTATTGGTGGAAGAGGTTCCTATATAATCACCATGAAATGACAATGTTGATGATAGCTAGCCATGCTTTACCAGATACTTCAGGAGTGAGATTTCCCTGGAATATGGTGGGGATAGTATGCGATATGATGGAGTGAAATATCGTATATGTATGAGCACCTGCATTGCTAGAAAAAGTGTACAAAGAGCTTCATGGTGTGGTGAGGATAGAGCATATGGATGTTAGTGTGAGTCCACTACTGCAAGTGTGGGCTTAGGAGTATATTTTGATTTTGTGGCCAGCAAAGTTATCACATAATGCACATATTGTGGATGAGCCCAATGTTCCATATGCGATGAGATGGAGGGAAGATATGGAGAAGAGGTGGAAGAGAGTATAGGAGGGTGATATGATGTATCAGCGATATGAGTTAAGAGGCTTGAGTATGGATTGGGTGAGGTTGAGACCATGTCAAGGGGCACTTGAGTGGATGGAAGATGTAAAACAACTAGCTTGCATCAGGTGAGGGCGAAAGAGGTGGGGAAGTACCTATCACAGACAGAGTAATTTCTATTCTTGTGAGTGCAATGATAGTTTGGGTTACAACAAAGGTGACCAGATCTGCTCGTGATTTTTAGGGTAGTAGGGGATGTAGGGCCACAACTAGTAGTGCCACCATTGGATCTGACACCTGATGAGCCTTTAGTTTTTCCAAATATAGACAACATAGGGACCACTATGGAGTATGATGTATGGTGGTCCATGAAGCGATGGGAGCCTATGCTCAGGGTGGTGGATGGATGGGTTGAAGTAGCATGAGTGTTTCCTGATAGAGGATTTCCAGGTGGGATGAGGGCAACATCACCAGGGCATGTGGGTGCATGGATGGATGAGAGATCACTCAATATGGGTGAGGAGGAGGCAAAATTAAACCAAATGATTAGATGTGTGAGGCCATGCTACAATGAGCAGGACTTATTGGTGAGCGATAACAATGTAGGGACATATATAGAGGTCGGTGAGAGTATAACTATGGGCTTGATAGAGATAGAGGATGTGCCAATGATGTACACATAAAGGATGTATCAAATGATAAGGGTGCTGCAGGGTCAGATAAGTCATCGCTAATGGGGGAGGGTAGTATGGGTGATGACCTAGTAGGAATACCCTCAAATTTTGAATTTGATAGGGAGTTGAAGAATATGATGGCAACAGATGAGGAGATGAAACGACTATGAGGAGAGATGAAGAATCTTAAGGATTATATTCTAGACATCGAGTTAGATTAAGAAGTAGATCAGTCAGGGTTGGAGGAGGAGCGGTGTGTGGTAGAGAAGGAGTTTATGGTCACCCTAGGAGAGCGAGATGAGGTGAGGGTTATATTACAAGTGACCAAGGAGAGGTATGTGCTCAAGGGTGAGTAGGATGCACTCACGGGGGAGCAAGATATGCTGAGGGGTAAGCGAGATGCTACCCGAGCAGAGAGGGATGAGAAAAATTAAGTTTATTGAGTGACTCCAGCTGCTATTCGATGTAATAAGGGCCGATATGGAGGCCATGAAATCTAACCATCTAAGGATAACTGAGCTAGAGCAACATGTATGAGAGATGGATGCGATAGAGAGGCAAATGACTAGGGATATGGAGAGCTTAGGAGAGATGATGCCATAGTTGGAGCAGGCATGGGCTGAGGAGGGGTGTTTACAGTAGGTAAATGTGGGATTAGTGGCAACCCACATGAATGAGGCTGTAAAGAGGGCAAAGTGTGAGGGTGAGCTATTTATGCGAGGGATAAATATCCCTTCATATTTAGGATCAATCTCCTAAGTCACATCAAAGCCAATGGAGTACGTACTCGATAGGGGAGGAGCCAGTAGATGGTGGTGCCTATGATGTCATATGCAATGGGATTGGCACCATCGACATGGGTGGAGGTACTAATGATAGTGGGGATAGGGGATGCACAATCAGTGCATGTGGTGATAGAGCGGGTTATAGAAGATGAGGGGAGTGGAGAGACTCCCACAGGGCAGCAGACATGAGCGTGCTATGAGGGTAGCAATGGAGGATCGACCCATGATTTTGTATTTTGATAGATGTATATGATGAGTGGATACTTTTTAGGGATATACCCGTAAGGGTACATGCCTTGTTGTAGCTGTATGGTATTTTTGATAGATATGTTTGTACATGACATGGACATGTGGTGATGTGCTCGCAAGGGCACACATATTTTATTGTAGCCTGATGGTACTTTTTGAGATATATACAAATATATACATGATATTCTGTGGTATTTGTGTGAAATTGCATTGATGTGTATGTTTGTTTTTGCTTTTGATTTTTGTAGTAGTATGAATGATGTGTTTGTGATAGTAGAGTATGGTTGTGTATATACATGGAATGTGTGAATGCATAGATATAGGACATTATGTATGAAATATTGGAAAGTGAATATGCATGTGATGAAAATGCAAGAGTAGAATAGTATTGCTTGGAGAAAGTATTTTTGCATCTTTGCAGAGATCAAATGATGTAATCCATTCCATTTTTTGAGGAAGTCGGATATGAATATTGTTTTAAAGAGATTCAAAAATTACGGTTGTTAGTAATCAAACCCATTGAATAACTAAGAATAATTTCTTTGACAACTCTAGGCTATCTTGGTAAAGAAGACCTCAAGCATGGATTAGTGTGTGTAATGTGATATTCATTTTACCATTTTGAAAAAGGATGGTTGCAACTGCATGGTAACTTAGCTTGTAAGCTAGCTCATCAATATGGACCTGAGGATTGCAGGGATTCAAGCTTTTGGATGGTACTCTCAAGGCTTTTCCTTTTGTTTTTTGCCCCTGTATTATGATTCTCTTTTCTCTTTGTTTTTTTATTATGGGCGTTGGCTTTTGCTTTCTGCATTTTTTTATTTTCTTTGTAGCTTGTCCTTTTGTAAATCCTCAGGTGTGGGATAGATCATTTAAATTATATGATGAACAAATGAATTTATATCAGGCAATCAATATGCATACAATGTAACCAATATTATTTTCAAAATTTGATTAGTGTGTAGGATGTGCATTTTAATCCATGAATGAGAGCAAATAAACCAAGGGAAGTTTGGAAATGCATTTGAAAAATGCCAACTTTAGATGGAAGGTGATTAATTAATTGTAAATGGGTGAATCACCAAAACATTTCAATAATTCTATCTCATAAAAATGGGCTTGGACACCAAGACTGTTATGCTAGCATGTGCGTATTTAATTCTCCAAGAATGGTATTCACAATGATTATGTACAGGTGTATGTAAGAGTACAATTGCTAGGGATGCTAAAATGCATGGAAGAGGCATGAAATGTGAAGTGTGTGATGGAATTATGTAAAGGGATTAAAGGTGGTGATTTATGTATAGAGTGGCCCCATTGTTATGTATAAGGGCATAGGGCAATGGAATGAATGGGAAAGTAAGGGGGGAAGAAAAGAAGAGAAAGAATGAGAAAAGAAGATAAGAAGAGAAGAAAGAAACATAAAAAGAAGAGAAGAAAGGAAACAAGTCAAAGGTATGTAGCCACTTGAAGAGGGACCATACAACATTCATTGTAGAAGAAAGGAAGGAGGAAGAAGAGAAAATAGAATATTTGGTAGAAGAAGATTTGTAAGTTAAATGCAATTTTTATCTAATGCTGCAGAATGCCAAAAGGTATTGTATTTGTTTTTGTGATTTTGTGTGTTTTTTATTTTTTTTTGTATGGTGATATGTACAAAGAATGATGAAATATAGCACCTACACTTAGGCATAAAATGATCGAATATGAATAATGTTAATGGGCTCAAGTTCAACAATACCTTCCAACATGGCAAGACGATATGTCCCAGATCCAAATTTTTGAGTAACCATGTAAGGACCTAGCCAATTTGGTGTAAATTTATCATGGAGATGATGTGGTTGACAAGTAATTTATTGGTTCTCTTTGAGGACTAGGTCCCCAACTTGAAATTCCTACTGGTGTACCTTGGAATTATAAGCATGATGAAGACGGTCTTGATAAACACGTGTATGTTCGATGGCATGAATGCGATGCTCATCCAAGAGGGTCAATTGATCTAACCTAGCTTGACGAGTGGTGTTATCATCAATGAATTATTATGTAGAGACCCGTAAGGATGGAATTTTGAGCTCTAAGGGCATGATGGCTTCAACACCATATACAAGGAAAAATGGAGTTGCCCCATTTGGAGTACGAATGCTTGTGCGATAGGCCCATAAGGGCAGTGGCATTTGATTGTACCAATAACAATGTGACTCTACAACTGTTTTACAAAGAATAATGAAAATGGTTTTGCTTTTAGCTTCCGCTTTTCCATTACCTTGTGGGTAGTATGGGTTAGAAAAGCTATTGTGGATGTTGAATTTATCACATAATGCGTGAACATTCTTATTTTTGAATGGGGTGCCATTATAAGATATGATCTTGGATGGGATGCCAAAATGATAAATTATGTGTTGTGGGATGAAATCAATAATTTTAAGATCGATCATTTGGACTAAAGGGATAACCTCAACCCATTTAGTGAAGTATTCAATTACGGTAATGATGAACTTATGATTTCCTGATAAGGTGAGACTGATTTACCAATAAGATTCAAACCCCATTATGAAAAGGACCACATTGATTGAATGGGTTGAAGAGCTTGAGAAGGAAAATGTGTAAGATTGATATGGTGTTGGCATTTGACACACTTTTTGACCATAGCAATCATGTTCCATTGTGGACCAGTAGTAACCCATTTGTAAAATTCATTTGGTAATGGCCATGCCACTGAAGTGGCCATAATAAGTGCCATCATGAGCCTCTTGAGTGATGCGTTGAGCTTCATATGGTTCAAGATAGCGTAATAAGATGCCATCATAACTGTGCTTGTAAAGGATATCATCGAGCAATGTATATCAAATTATGCATAGTTTGAAAGCACATTTGTGAGTATAATTTAAATCAGGTGGGATAATATCAATCTTGATATGATATTTTACCTAAGAAAGCCATGGATCATGAAGTTCAGCCTCAATGATATTGATGCCATCGTTGTGAGAATATGGGGTGGTAGAAATGGCAGAATGGAAGAGGGTGTGAATGGACATGTGGGTTGTGTTGAAAAGTGGATTTTGCAAAATAAGTGAGCCTAGAGAAGCCATAGTATCGACAAAATTATTAGTAGAATATGAAATAGTAGTGATGTCATACCACTTGAACTGGATCAACAAGTGTTCAATGACCTACTTTTTTTGCTGAAGAACTAGGCAACGACATTGTCATTCTCCCTTAATTTGATTAAAAATAAGGAGGGAGTCACCATAAATGTCCAGGTGCTGAATGTGTATTGAAATTACCTATTTTAAGCCAAGGATGAGAGATTTGTATTTGGTATTAATATTGGTGCAAGAAAAACCTAATTTTAAGGAAAAGGGGAGTGGCTCCCCTAGTGGTGTGAAAACGACTATACCTGCACCTCCTCCATGCTCATAACAAGAGCCATCAAAAAATAGGGTTAAGTTAGCAGTTTATTTTGGTTCCATAAATTCTTTAGCTTTAGTAGTATGAGATATAGAATCATCAGGAAGCTGAATGAGTAATGGGGTATCACTTAGTAAAGGTGCTTCAACCAACTAATTAGAAATGACTTGGCCTTTTATGGATTTTTAAATAATGAACTTGAGGTCAAATTATGTGAGAAGCATGATCAATTTGGCCATTCGGCTATTGTGGTAGCTCTTACCCATCATGTAGCAAAGTGGATTATCATGGGCTACAACATAGGTAGTATGGTTAATCATGTAATGTCGTAGCTTCTATGTGGCAAAGACGATGATAAGGCATAGTTTTTCCATGTAGGCATAAGGTGTCTCATAACTAATCAAGGTACAATAGATATAGTATACTACTTGCTCTTGGTCCATTTCATTATTTTGGGTAAGGAGAGTATCCAATGCGACATCGATTGCAGAAATGTAAATATGAAAAGGTCGATCTGCATGATGTGGTGATAGAACTAGGGGAGATGTAAGGATATTTTGATGGCATCAAAAATGATTTGACATTTATCATCCCATATGACAGGAACTCCCTTTTGAAGGAGATGGTTGAATGACTGACACTTGTTGGAGAGTTGGGCGATAAATCAACAGAGAGATTGGATTCTTCCTTGCAAGATGCATAAATGATTGAGATTCATAGGGGGAGGCATGTCAATGATAGCTTAGACCTTTTGGAGGTCTACTTTGATACCTCTTTGTGAAACGAGAAAACCTAAGATTTTTCCTATGGTAACACCAAAGACATATTTTTTTGGATTTAACCGGACATTATGTTCTAGAAGGTGATCAAATATTTGGTGAAGGTTCGTAAGATGTTGACCACAAGTTTTGTATTTGGCAATAAGATCATCGACATAGTCCTCGATAGTTTTGTGCATAAGATCATGAAAAATGTAAGTCATTGCACATTGATAGGTTGCCCAGTGTTCTTAAGGTTAAAGGGAATGACCTTGTAATAGAATGTCCCCTAGGGGGTCATGAAAGAGATCTTATGTTAATCATCTAGTTTGACATGAATTTGATTGTAACTAGAAAAACCATCCATGAGTGATAGTATTTCATGTCTGGATGTGGCATCGACCAATGTGTCAATATTAAGAAGTGGAAAATTATCCTTAGGATAAGATTTGTTAAGATCCCTCAAATCAGTGTAAATACGGATACCCCCCTTGGGTTTTTTTATAGAAACCATGTTTGAGACCCACTCAGGATAATCGATAGCCTTTATAAAGTCCACATAAAGGAGTTTATGTAACTCCTATTTGACCATAAGAGCAATGGTGGGGTGCATTCGATGCAACTTTTTTCCAGACAAGTTTGACATTATCATCCAAGACTAAGTTGTGTACAACTAACAATGGATAAAGGCCAAACATGTCCATGTAGGACCATGTGAACAAATTTATGTAGTATCAAAGGAAATTAGTAAAAATGATGCATTCATCATCGAATAGGATAGTAGCGAGATAGACAATGTGAGGGTGATCATGGTCATTGCCAATTTCAACTTTGATAGTGTCCTTGAATAGCATGTGAGAACCATCATGAAGTTGGGTAGGTGTGGGGATGATATGAAGGCCATTGATGGCTTCAAGGAGCTAGAATTCATCATCTAGATAAAGATATGTATGATTAATCCATGGGAGATGAGGTGGGATGGTAGGCAAAGGTGCATTAGTGGATCAAAACAATTGATGTGTTGGAAATAATTCATCACTTGAAGGTATGGAGGACATGTCATCAAAATCAATGAAGTTGGTGATAGGAGGTGGAATTCAATTAGGATGGTTGGGATAGCATATTGGAGCATATAAGTCAATGTTGCAGTCCAAACACAGACAGCCGACGCATCCAAAGGTTTATTAATTAATATATATACTAATCCAATAGTTTATTGGATTCATCATCTTATCTATTTATATGTTCATTCTGCCTCTGCGCAAGGGTGTGCCCACCTTAAGTGGCCAGTGATTTATTCCATTCGTTCACCGTTATTCTCCATTTCGTATTTGCTTCGTCTTGTGTCTGCAGAATAATTCATTTGTTTGTAAATTCATTGTGTAGGGGATAGAAATATCCCTGCAAGTGGTATCAGTGGTCAAAACGCGATTCTTCGCACCCCTCCATTAGCATCGTTGGCAGTTTCGTGACCCGATCCATTTTCCGTGGCCGTTCACAGTTCTCCGTCACCGTCATCAGCTGCAGGCAGTACGCTACTCCATTTTTCGTCACCGTTCGCAGTCCTCAATCTCCGTCTTCCATTGCAGGCGATCACTATCACCGTTTTTTCCAATCGTTCGAAGCCTTAACCAATCCTATTTCGTGTATAGTCCTTCGCAGCCATAGTTCCAAAGGCCAGGACATCAAACGCAGCAGAGCTCTCGGCGTCCAATAGAAATTCGAAGAATTTTTTTAATTAAACTTTTGCCTAAGGTTTTAAACTAAAAATCGCTGGCTGACATCAGTGAAAAGATTACTGCGGGCGTGGGTTTACAATATTTATCCCACATTTGGCATGGGAAGGGCGTTTAAGCATTTATAACGAATTAATCGCCTCTTTGTGTTTGTGACTTCGGTCACACCCTCCGTGGTCTTTGCGCACGCGTGTCGTAAGCTTGTTATCATTGGGTTTTTTTTCGTCGGTCGTCGTCGTTTGATCTCCTCCGTCAGTTGTCGTGTCGTGGGTAGTCCTCGTGTCGTGGGTAGTCGTCGTGTCATTCTTTGCGTCCTCCATTCACTTGTCCTCTGTGTCACATCGTAGTATCACGTCCACATAGGTTTTCATCCACGTCATGTCGTTTGATCTCCTACGTCGTGTCGTGGGTAGTCGTCGTGTCGTTCTCCGCGTCCTCCATTCGCTTGTCCTCTGTGTCGCATCGTAGTATCGCGTCCACATGGGTTTGCATCCGTGCATCTCACTGTCCGATGTCCGCAGTCAAACAGTGTTAATAAGTTGTCATAAGTTTCGGTTCCATAGTTGGCAGGTCAAGGTCAAAAAGTATAAGTTGTCATAACTTGAGTTATCATAAGCTGTCAAGGAGGAGCCAAAGACCACATTCACTTCCGCGTCGCAGTTGGAGCGAAACTTCAAGCGAAATCCCAATTTTTTGCTGAATTCAACCAAAATTTGTGGCAGTTGAAGCGGAATCCTAGGCGGGCTATGTTAACAAGTGCATGAGCAAAAAGTGGTCCAAAGGTCCTGACGATCGATTATCAAGCTCAGAAACGACCAATACCAACATAAGAAGAGCTAACCGCAGCCCAGGTACTAAAAATTCTCTTTCTCCTTTTAAAATTGGTAGTTATAATCCACATCATCCCCTAGTCGATCCTATGGCTACTAATCCTTCCCCAACTCATGAAAACATCACGCAAGGAAACTCCAGTAATTCAGCCATGTTTGATAGGGAGTCTCTTCACAGCATACTAGAGAGTATAAAAGAAATGAGTCTTCACCTAAAAGACCTAGTGCAAGCACAAAACCAGCTTAATCCCAATACTAATTCCCAAAATCACTCCCATGCTCAACGAAATAAAGAAATTGTCGATCCTAATGATGATTGGGAACAAAAACAGGGCGATTGGGATAATTACAAGGATCGCTCTCAAAGACAGCAGTATAACCATAATCAAGAAAGGGACACGGGTTATCACCAACCAAGAGGCCCTAATATTAATTTTCCAAGAATTGATATGCCCACTTTTGAAGGTCATGATCCTCGTGGTTGGTTAGCCAAAATGGAAGGCATCCTTGACTTATATCAACTTAAGGAAATTGATAGAGTTCCTTTCGCTGCATCAAAATTAGGCACTGAGGCCTACCAATGGTTTGTATGGCTTAAAAAAGAGAATGGAGCCATTATTACTTGGAGAAAATTCACTACCTCTTTTTTAGAAAGATTTGACGACGGAGCTACATCATCCTACACAGTAAGATTGTTATCTCTTAAACAAAAAGGGTCAGTTAGTGAATTTGTTTCGGAGTTTACCAGTTTACTACCATACACTTCAGACCTCAGTACCGACACAGTGGTAGGTGCTTTTCGTAATGGGTTGAAAGAAAGTATTCGCGTGGAGGTAGACATGCACGATCCAAACTTGTTGAACAGTTGTATAAGAATAGCCAAGTTGGCCGAGAAGAGACATCAGTTGTCTGCACAAAGGGAAACATATAGTCGTCCTTCACATCGCAACAATTCCTTTCGTAGAAATGATCAACCACCAAGATATTTTTGCTATAAATGTCACACTCATCACCCCAGGGAACAAGCTTGTGCCCAAAAAACAAAATTTTCATATTGAAGGTGATCATTGTGAAGGAGAAGAAGATGAACCTTACCCATCAGAAGAACCTATGCCAGAAGACATACCATGTACTATAGACGAAAAAGAAGAGGATACAATGGCAATTTTAGTGCATGCTCTCATGGGTTTAACCGCCCACCATACCATCAAGGTACCAGGTTTTCTTCGCCAGAAAAAGGTGAATGTGCTAATTGATTCTGGTAGCACCCACAATTTTATCGACATCAAAACAACAAAAGCTTTGAATTTATTCATTAACTCTTCCAAAAAAGACAAATTCCAGGTTCTAGTGGCCAATGGGGTGAACGCACAATGTGTTGGTCGCACATCTCAAGTTTCCATAAAGATGGGAACTTATACCTGGTTAGGATCCCTTTTTGTCATGAATTTAGGGAACTCTGATGTCATTTTGGGTGTTGAATGGTTGGAAACATTAGACACGCTTAGTTTCAACTTCAAAAAATTATTTGTGGAATGGAAGGAAAATGGACGAGTCATTCGCTTACAAGGAATTACTACTCCTCCATCACAAATGGTGAGCTCTCATAGTATGGAGAAGATGTTAAAAAAGGGTGGATATGGTTTTATAGCTCAAATTAATTGTTTGGAAAAACAATCTTCAGCAACTTCGGATATTATTGCACCTGAGTTACAAGATATTATAACACATTACGAAGAGGTTTTCCAAGAACCTCAAGGATTACCACCTAAACGATCTCATGATCATGCCATCCATTTGATACCAGGGAGTGTCCCACCTAACAGTCGTCCTTATCGCTATCCTCAACCACAAAAGACAAAAATCAAACAGATCGTTCAGGATTTGTTGGATCATGGAGTCATTCGTCACAGCACTAGTCCTTATTCCTCACCTGTAGTCCTGTCTAGACGAAAAGATAACTCTTGGCGTATGTGTCCTGACTTTCGTTCTCTCAATAAACTCACTATCAAGGACAAATTTCCTATCCCTGTCATAGATGACCTATTAGATGAGTTGCATGGTGCAAATTTTTTTACAAAATTAGACCTTCGCTCTGGCTTTCACCAAATCCGTGTTAGAGAAGAAGATATTCCCAAAACGGCCTTTCATACTCATGAAGGTCATTACGAATTTTTGGTCATGCCTTTTGGTCTCACTAATGCACCATCCACATTCCAAAGTCTCATGAACCAAGTGTTTAGTCCACTCCTCCGTAAGTTTGTGTTAGTTTTTTTTGATGATATTCTCATATACAGCAAAACATGGATGGACCATTTACATCATGTGGATAAAGCTCTTCACATCCTACACAAAGAAAAATTATTTGTTAAACGCTCCAAATTCTCATTTGGTGTTCAAGAAGTCGAGTATCTTGGTCATATAGTTTCACATGAGGGTGTCAAAGTCGATCCCAATAAGATTAAGGCAATTCAAGAGTGGCCTTTACCTAAAACCATCAAGAAACTTCATGGTTTTTTGGGTCTCACGGGCTACTATCGCAAGTTTGTACGGAATTATGGTAAGATTGCAGCACCTCTCACGGCACTCACAAAAAAGGATGCTTTTCGTTGGTCGGAAGAGGCTACTCTAGCTTTTGAAGCTCTTAAGCAAGCCATGTGTACAACTCCAGTATTAGCAACTCCCAATTTTCACAAACCATTTATTATCGAATGTGATGCTTTCGGAACAAGAATTGGGGCTATATTAATGCAAGAAGGTCATCCATTGGCATTTGAAAGTAAACAGCTTTTCGGAAAAAATTTGGGAAGATCAACATATGAAAAAGAAATGTTGGCTATTCTTCATGCAGTAGAAAAATGGAGACACTACCTAATCAGTAGCCGCTTCATTATCAAAACAGATCATAGTAGCCTCAAGCATTTTTTGGAGCAAAGATTTTCTTATCCAGAAAAAAATAAGTGGTTAACCAAACTTCTGGGCTATGATTTCGTTATCGAATATAAGAAAGGGAAGGAAAATATAGCGGCCGATGCGCTGTCTAGAAAATATGAAGATGAAGTAGTCATCAATGCTATTTCAGGTCCTTGCTCCCAATGGGTAACTCAATTACAAATTGAATGGTTGTCCAATAGTGAAACCGCCCAGATAATTCATGAATTATCTATAGGGTCTTCGAAACACCCTTTGTTCTCTTATGAAGATAACATCCTCCGGAAGAAGAACCGCATTTACATTCCACATAATTCAGAACTCAAATCAAAGATCCTCGATGAATCACACGCTTCTCCATCAGCAGGACATTCGAGATTTTTGAAGACATATTTAAGGGTCAAACAATCATTTTTTTGGAAAGGATTAAAAGCAGAAGTCAAACAATGGGTAGCAGAATGTGAAGTTTGCCAGCGCAATAAAGTAGAAACAGTCAAATCACCAGGATTATTACAACCATTACCCATCCCTGAACGACAGTGGGAACATATATCCATGGATTTCATTGAAGGTATTCCAAAATCAGAAGGCAGGATAGTAATCTTCATCGTCGTAGACCGGTTATCCAAATATGCTCACTTTCAGGATTTACAACATCCATTTTCCGCAAGCAAGGTGGCAAAGGTATTTATGGATTCAATTTTCAAATTACATGGTATGCCAAAAAATATTGTAAGTGATAGAGATCCCATTTTTACTAGTAACTTTTGGAGGGAGTTATTTTGCCTTAGTGGTACCAAATTGAACATGTCTTCAGCTTACCATCCACAGACAGATGGTCAAACAGAAGTAGTTAACAAATGTTTGGGTACGTACTTAAGATGTTTTGCTCAAGATAAACAATACCAATGGAGCCATTGGTTAGCATTGGCAAAATGGTGGTACAACACTTCTTACCATTACTCAATTAAGATGTCTCCATTTGAAGCATTGTATGGCACCAAACCTCCAGCCATTGCAGATTACATCCAGGGATCATCCAAGGTAGCCAAAGTGGATGATTGGTTCCAACAAAGGCAGTCTACACTCACCATCCTCAAAGAGAATTTAGTCCAAGCATAGAATCGTATGAAACAACAACAAGACTTGCACCGATCAGAAAGAACCTTTGATATAGGTGATTGGGTGTTCCTAAAGCTGCAACCTTACAAAAAATCCTCGTTAAAGATAAAGTCCAGCCAGAAGTTGGCCCCACGATTCTATGCTCCTTACAAAATTGTGCGCCGCATTGGAGAAGTAGCCTATCAATTAGAGCTACCTACATCTTCATGAATACACCCGATATTTCATGTTTCATGTCTCAAAAAAGTAATTGGTCAGAAAGTACAAAGTCAATCAGAATTACCAGTGCTTGATGAGGAAGGGCGCATACATATCCAACCAGAAGATATACTACAACATAGAATCTAAAAACTGAGATCACGTCAGATTCACGAATTTCTCATTAAATGGCAAGATTTATCAGAGGAGGATGCCACATGGGAACCTGAAAGTATATTCCGAGTCATTTCCAGCTTTGAGGACAAAGCTTTTCGAGGAGGGGAGTCATGTTGCAGTCCAAACATAGACAGCCGACGCATCCAAAGGTTTATTAATTAATATATATACTAATCCAATAGTTTATTGGATTCATCATCTTATCTATTTATATTTTCATTCTGCCTCTGCGCAAGGGTGTGCCCACCTTAAGTGGCCAGTGATTTATTCCATTCGTTCACCGTTATTCTCCATTTCGTATTTGCTTCGTCTTGTGTCTGCAGAATAATTCATTTGTTTGTAAATTCATTGTGTAGGGGATAGAAATATCCCTGCAGTCAATAGATATTATGTTAACATAGGCACTAGATATGGTGGAGGTAGGAGATGAAGGTGGTGATGAATCAAAGGAGGATAGCAATGAATCTGGAAATAGTTGGTGATGACCTGGGCATAACACAATAAGTGGGGAAGGGAAATGAGAGTGTGGGATTTGAACCAATGCTATCTTGTGAATGGAAATAAATGGGACAACTAGAGGAGGTGAAGAAGGAGGATCGCATAATAGGGGTGGATCAAGTGTTAGTAGTGAATTTATGAGCAAGGGATTCAACCTCAGAAGAGGTGAGGGGTTCATGGGGTGGATATTGATGAAAGAATACAGATGTAATATCGATGGTGGAATAGGGGGATGAACTATCTACCGAGAGATTAAGATCAAATTCATCATTCAAAAGGACCTCGATGGGATCAAGATCAAGATATGTAAATTATTCTAGAGGGTATTGATTGTTGTAGGATGGTAACCAATTCTTGATAAATAGGTAGGTTTACATAAGGGAGGATTGATGAGGGTGCAACACCCCTATTCGTATCTCCCTAGACCATAACCATGCCTGTTGGAAATTTTGAGTAGTCATGTTGTCATTGATGTTAAGAGTCAGTGTCAATGATGTCAAAAATCAGTACAAGGAATTGAAAAAAGGAGGGTTAAATATTTATATTTTAAGCCCAAGAGATTTGTTTTAAAGTTTCACATGATTGGTCAACAGGTTGGATAAATACCCCGAAGAAAGGAGATACCTAGGCCCAAAGAAAATAATATTATAATATTTATCATTATAATACTAAAGGTGTTAATATGAAGCCTAAGGTTAAAAAGAAAAACACCTAGGCCCAAAGGAAATAATATTATAATATTTATTATTATAATATTAAGGGTTAAAAATAAAGCCTAAGGTTACTTGTAAATTAATTATAATATTTATATTATAATTAATTCATAATATAAACCCTAAGTAAGGGTTGGGCACAAAATATTAAACTTAATATTTTCCCTACCGATATCGAAGCAAGGAAGGATATGGTATTTATACCATAATATTTGGATGGCATAAGGTAAGTCTTCGATTTGTGCATAAAAAAAGATAATGAATATCGATGCTAATTTTGTGAGCAAGGCAATAGAAGAAGCTTTTTATTTTTGAAAGCTTAAAGAAGACTATGGACAAATAAAGGGAAGAGAGTGCACACTTCTATCACCATCTACAAGGGTGGGCAAGGCTTGGTGCATAACACTTTGGCGGAATAGAGGTCCCATGTTCGATTCTCGATGACAACAGAGGGAAGATTTTTTGTTTGAACATTTTTGGCACATGCGAAGGAGATAAACAACAGCGAGCGCTATATGGTGGTTGTGTTGGTGCACAGCCCAAGCGGTAGCCTAGGCATGGCTAAGGCGCTAGGCAGGTGGTGAACGTGAGTTCAATTCGTGTGGAGTGCATGGTGGTGTTTTTGTGATGCAAAATTATTTTTAAAGTGGCTAAGGTATGATTTAATATTTTTATTTTTTGCCATATGTTGATTTAAGAAATTGGAGATTATAAGGTGTATGCAAGGAATATCATTTGTGTATTTTTAAGTGAATGTTGGGTTAATAATTGGATATTTAAGGTGTATTCAAAGGATTTTATTATTGTAAATTAAAATATGTTTTGGTTTAGAATATTAAAGTGTTTGGAAGGTTGAAATTTGGATTGAAATATTTTATGTTGAGTTGGAGTTAAAAGGAGCCATAGGGATATTGTTATTTTGTTTGATTGAGTAAATGATCTATTGATTGGAGTTATTTTAAGGAAGGAGTAATAAGGTATATTTGTGAGTTGAAATTTATTGTATGGTGAAATATTTATTGAGGTAAATATTCCTATGGAGATTTTGAGATAGACTGTGCTATCTAACCCAAAATTGTCAAAAGGATTTGGTTGTAAGTAAAATAGGTTTTGAATATATATCTCCATCAAAACAAAAAGGTATGGGCACATTATCTTTTTATTGAAGTATTGTTGGATTGAATGTTGTGAAATGCAAAGTTGGAGTGAAAAGGATTGTTTGATAAACATTGTTGGAAGTGTTTGAGTGAGTTTTCATATGTGAAAAGGGCGAGAATAAATTAAATTCAAGCTAATATTTAATTAATAGTTCTAGGGTTTAAGTAGGCACCCAAATGCCAAATACAAACCATATGCCCTAAATTCGTAACTCCTCGCACAAATCACGTAGGAGCTAAAATAGGGAGGCAAAATAAAATACTTTGGCTAACTTAATCCTAAAGTTCGCTAACAACTTAATAGTGCCAACTATTAACTTAAAACTAGCCACAACCTACGTGAGGATTAACTCACATGGTAAGTGGTAGATAAAAATATAACCAAGGATATAATAAAAGAATAACTATGCTTAATTAGATGTCCTCATCAGACCTCCCCACTCAATAAGCATTGGACTCCAATGCTTTTACAACAGGAGTGGAAGCTGAACTCACAAAATGCTGCAATGAAGGCTCAGAACCGGGCGAAATAACATCCTGGAAGTTAGGAGATGCCGGTGGAGCAAGAAAATGTTGAGAGTACTCCCTTGCCCCATGAATATGATGACAAGGAGTAAGAAACGGCTGCTGGATTTGCGAAAGCTGGTGTACATCTGAAACCTGAGAAAAGGACATCAAAAGAGGCCTTTGCAGTACTGGATGTGAAACAACTGAAAGAGCAGTAGGAACAATAGGAGGAGGCACTGAGGCTGGAGATGAATTAACCTCTTTAAGAACAGAAGGGCAAGTGTCTTTTGGCCATGACACTAAAGACATTCTTGGTAAAGATGCCAATAAATGTGTATGAGGAAGATTACGTATAAGAAAGCTCTTATTCTGATGATACAAAGAATATGTTTTATGATAAGCATCATAGGAAGCTCTCTTATCATATTGATAAGGCTGGCCGAGAATCATTCCACATAAGTCCATGGGAGTCACATCACAGGTGACTCGATCCACATAGTGTGGACCAAAGGCAAATGACAAAGTACAACGTTTAGTGATTGCAGAAGTAGTTCCCTCATCCTTCCATCCAAGTGAATAGGGAGAAGGATGGGGTTCGACTGGCAATTTGAGGCAATAAACCACATCTTGAGAAATGAGATTGGTCATGGAGCCATTGTCAAAGATGCAACTCACAAAAAAGTTGGGAAGAATATGTGCTCATGTGAAGAACAAACTCTCTCTATGTTTTTGTCGATGCAGGAGGGTCACTTGGTTTAGTTTCCCTTGAAGTTCTGGATACTCAATATCTTCTCCTATATACTCAATGGGCCCATCTTGTGGTGCCTCCTGTTGAGGTTGTGCCAACAAATTTTTCTTCTTCTTGAAGCATTCAACTTCATTGTGTCCTCATATCTTACAATAATTACAAAACTTTTTCCAATTATAAGAAGAGGGAGAAGAAGAAGAAGTAGAAGAAGAAGAATTTGTTGAAGCCTTGTCGGACTGCTGCTGTGGTGGTCCTTGTTTGGGTAACTTGGATGAGGCCCCTGACTTCATAGCAATTTTCTCTTCTTCCAGTTGTGCTTTATTATAGACCTCATTCAAAGTGGCACAAGGTGCGTATTTCAACTCTCTAAAGAGTTGATCTTGCAATCCACTCTTAAACTTGTTGATAAGTTTAGGAGTGGGATCAAGGATGCTATTGAGAATCCTTAATTTGTTGAACTTCCCAATGTAATCTTGAACACTCATGTTGTGTCCTTGCCTCAGACGAAGCCATTGGAAATCCAAATCCTCAGCAAAATTGGAAGGATAGAATGTATCCTTCAATGCTGTGACCAGGTCATCCCAAGTGTCTATGGGATCCTGGGTGCTTTGACGATCCTGTACCAAAACTTTAGCAATGCCAGAAAGTTTCAATTTTGCAAACGCAACTTGGTCATCTTTTTTAATTTTGCTGTAGTCAAACCAGGTATCCATGTCGAGAATCCAACTATTGAGGATATCTGGATCTCGAGAGCCATTATAAATGGTAACTTCACATTTGATTTGATGTCGAGGTTCAGGAGCGGAACTAGGTGGACTAGGTCCAGTCATGTATTGAACCTTGTCAGCCAAGAGGCTAACAATGTCAGCGATGGCGGCCACTTGTTCTGCCAAACTAGCAGCCATCTGACCTCTAGTGTAAGCCAGGAGGTTTAAAGAGTTACAAAATTTTTACCTCGCAGGGCAATTTACAATGAGTTCTATGAGTTCCAAGCACAATAAGACTTGTAAGCTTTACAATTTGTTGCCTCTTAGGCAAACACTCTTTCCCCAATGTGTGGGTGATTACAAAATTTTGCAAAATACTGGGCCTCTAGGCTTTATAATGCTTTTGAAATTCATGAATTGCAAAAAGTATGCAATTATAAATGTTTAATTAAATTAAACAATTTTAAAATTAATTAATTTAATAAATTAAATCAATCAATTTTTTTTTTTAATTAAAATAAATCTATTTTAATGAAGTTAGAAACAAGACCTATTAAGTATTTGTTCACCTAAGTGGCGCATGCCCACATGATGTTGAGGGCACCTTATTCACAACATGGTGACCCCATGGCAAAAGAGATTGCCACCAATGCTTACGTATGACCGATCCGCATGGAGGCAATCGTCACCACCCGATCTACAAAGCCTCTCAACAATATTTTACCACAGCAATATTATTGGTGATCACCCGGGCAGACGTAACTTATGGCATTTTTGATGTCTACATGAAGACTGCACACAGCTTGGCCGTCCAAACTATTGCTTACAGCTACCTTACCAGTGCGAATCCGGACGCAGAAGCTGTGCCGTCTTAGAGGTGAGTTTCCAATGAAACTCACAAGATCAGTGTCGTCATCCACCATGAGCGTGATGTTGGGTGTCGTTGCTCGAGGGGTGAACTGATGGCGAGCTGCAGTATGGTAAGTTACGTCTGCATAGCGCCGAGTTTCTCTGGGATGAATTATCCCACATATGGAGGGTAAAAGGGTATGTGAGTTTTAAAAGGTACAACACTCACATGTGAGAGTGACCACCTGTTGGTGGTCAGCCTCGTCCTTCATCGAACCTTGAACCCTGTGAATCTTTGGCCATACTAGCTTTTGTGCCACTCTGCCATGATATTTCCACCCGCTAGCTTTGTACGCTTAGTCCTCCCGCTAGCTCGATCTTTCCACCTGCTAGCTTTGTACACTTAGTCCTAATGGTAACTGAGACCGTCTTCATGATCCAACATCGATTTTACCTCTAGGTCAGAGGAGGCCGCCAGCGTCTCGCTGGTCCAAATAGTTGAAAAATAACAAATTTTGGACATGAAATTGTTGCCTGACAGAGCCACCAATTGAAATTGTTGCCTGACAGAGCCACCAATTGAAGCAAAGCGGTGTAATTTCGAGAGAAATTCTAACCACTCAAGGAGCCCGATCGATCGATCGGCTCTGATACCAATGAGAAGGGTGAGAATAAATTAAATTCAAGCTAATATTTAATTGATAGTTCTAGGGTTTAAGTAGGCACCCAAATGCCAAATACAAACCATATGCCCTAAATTCGTAACTCCTCTCACAAATCACGTAGGAGCTAAAATAGGGAGGCAAAATAAAATACTTTGGCTAACTTAATCCTAAAGTTCGCTAACAACTTAATAGTGCCAACTATTAACTTAAAACTAGCCACAACCTACGTGAGGATTAACTCACATGGTAAGTGGTAAATAAAAATATAACCTAGGATATAATAAAAGAATAATTATGCTTAATTAGATGTCCTTATCAATATGCATGATTGGTGAATGTTAAGAGAGCATTTGAGTTAGATATTGAGGATTATTTGAGTTAGGGTTTGATATACACATTGTGTACTTTGTTTGAAGAAGTATGAAAACACTTGTTTAGGTTTTGTGAGCAAGTTGTGTTTCATTGATTGAATGATTGAGTGAAAGTTCTTGAGCATTGGTTTTGAGTGATATTGAAAGTGAACGTGCAAACATTAGAAATCAGATTTGTGAAATTGACAAACTTAATGATTGAGTAGAAAATATTGAGTTTTTGATAAATAACATCATTCTCTATATGTTCCAGAGGTTAAACGGATAGAATATGTCTAAACTGCTTCAAGTTAAAGAAATTACTTTGAATATTAGACAAAGCATTTGATAGCATTGTGTACAAGATTTGAGATTGATTGAGCATATCTCGTGAGCTCTATTGAACATGTGTTTGAGCAGATTTGAGTAAGCTTTTGTTAAATATTAAGGATAAATTTGAGTAAGCTTTTGTGAAAGCTTAAGGACAAAGTTGAACAAGCTTTTGTGAAATCTTGTAAGCATATTTGAGGTAAGTCTTGGTGAAGACTTGAGATCATATTGAGCAAGTTCTTGAGAGGACTTGAGGACATATTTGAGGTAAGTATTGGTGAAGACTTGAGAGCATATTGAGCAAGTTTTTGAGAGGACTTGAGGATATATTTGAGGTAAGTATTGGTGAATAATTGAGAGGAGATTGAGAAAGTTCTTGAGAGGACTTGAGGACTGATTTGTGCTATACCTAAGACAAATTTAGAGTAGATTTATATTGGATAGAGGATAGTGTTTGGTGTAGATCTGAGATAAAGTTGAGAGCAAACTTTGGAGGTTATGGAGTAGAGGACAATAGTCTCCAGTGGATAGATATCCATGAGCCAAGGTAGTGAGGACAAATATATTTTGAGTGAGGACAAAGGTATTATGTGTAGAGAGATCCACAAGCTAGTGCAGTGGGGGTAATAGTCTTCTAGAAGATCACCAACTAGAGCAGAGGAGAAAGAGTTATCCTGTTTATAGAGATCCACAAAATAGAGCAAGGTGAAAGAGTTCTCCTATGGAGTGTGATCCATGAAGCAACTAGGAATATAGAGTTATTTTGTGGAGAGAGATCCACAAACTAGTTGAGGAGAAAGAGTTCTCTTGTGTCAAGTTCCATGAACCAAAAAAGGGAAAAGAGTTCTCATATGGAGAGAGATCCACAAATCAGAGTATTAGGGTATTGGTGTCTCATTTGGATAGAGGTCCATAAATATTGTAATAGGGAAGTGATTCCCAAGATATTTATTGAGAAAATCTAGTAGAAAATTTTTCTTCGTGGAGTAGTACACATTGGGTGAACCACGTTAAATTGGTGTCTCTATTATGTGTAATGATTTGTGCATTGATTTGATTACTGCTATTGATATTTCCATTAATTATCTTGGATAATATTGTTTGGGGAAGAAAAGTAAAAGTTGGTCTTATACTGTTCACCCCCTCTCAATATAAGCTTGTATTCTTCAATGCCAGTTATACATACAAAGATAATTCCAGAAAAAATAGGATTGGACATGTGGTAAAGATTACCGCAAAATCTGGTTTGTGGTTATGGAGGTGCTAGAGGATCTACATATGAGTCAAGTCCACCATATATGAAGTTTGTGCAATTTTTGGGTAGACCAAGAGGAACAACTACCTCGATAGTCAAGGGCACATCCTGAGGTTGACCAAAGTCATGGGTGGATTGGATGATGTAGGGAATTACCCAAGCATTAATTATGTTATACTCACCTGGAATAGGTGTGGTCATGAGTATAGAAACATGAGAAGGGCTCATATGCTCAGGTTGAGGTAAGGAATTCCTTGGTGGCAGAGAGGATGGAAAAATGGATGCAGGTGGATTTGGGGGTGAAGGGATGAATTAGAAGGATCTTATTGAGATAATTGATCATCAAGTTGAGTGGTGCACTGTGTCCACTCATAGCACTCAGAAGGTATTCCATTGATGGGATGATTGGCATGGGTGAATTGAGATGTGGGAATAGAATATGTGGTTGGTGAGCTGGAGACTACCTATGTCTATGTAGAATGTGGTATAAAGTAGTGGGAATATGTAGGTAGAGTAGGAAGAATAGGAGGATTGTTGGATGTGGATGCTAGAGAAGGTGTAGCAAAAAATGTGAATGGGGGAAGTGGTGTGAAGGATGAAGATGGACGATATGAGAATGTAGGACTAGTGGAAGTGCTAGGAGGCTAAGATGAATTTGATGATGATGATGTAATGTTTCTTAGATCAGGTTTAGAAGGTGATGGAGAGGGCAATGGATATGTGGTATCTAAGGAATGGTGTGGGGTGGGAGAAAACTGCATAGATGATAAGGGTAGTCCTAGTGGAAGGGTGATAATATTACAAAATTTAAATGAATCACCATCAGTGAGGATGCAATGGAATAATATATTATGAACATATTTGATACAATGGTGTAGTGTGGAAGGGATGCATTGCATGTCCTAAATCCAGGGGCATCCTAGAAGGATTTTATATTGCATCTCACATTCAAAAACATGAACGAGGGTAGAAATGGTTTTGGCACTACCCTTGATGGGAAGGATAATGGTACCAATAGTAGGGAGCATAGATCCATAAAAATATTGAAGGTCCATGGAATGGGTAGTGAGGTGAGAAGGAGGAAGGTGAATATGGCCAAGGGTGATGGTTTAAATGATGCTAATGGAGGAACCAATGTTTATGACGCTTATAGGTGCTGATATTGATGGATACTAGAATATGCAATGGAGGATCCTCTCCTTCACCTACAAATTCAGTAATTTCATGGTCATGGAAGTTGATAGAAGGTTGTAGGCATCTCTAAAAATTACCAAAAAAATTGGCAAAAGCATTTGTATCATGAGTCTCGATATTGAAAGAGTGAAGAATGGAATTGAGAGCTTTGCAATGAGGTTGGTATTTCTGTAGAAGGTCATAGATGGATAACCTTGTAGGGGCGGTGTGGAGTTTATGGGAAATAATAACATAGATAGTGATGACATTTCATGGTATAGAAGGAGGAACGAGTGGAGGGGTTTGTGAATATACAACAGATAGTGGCTGAGAGGTTGAAGGATGTTGGGCTTTAACAGGGGTGGATAGCATTGATTACAGGTTACAATATTGATCATACCCACAAATCCTTGCTGAGAAGGACCTCGATTGACATAATTGACCTGGAATGGATCATATTGAAATGTATTACCCCCATGCTTATGTAGTGGATTTTGATATATCCCCAAGTTTTTATTTTGTGATACGAGGGGATTAGAAACTTGAATGGTGCCTTGGTTAATAAGATCTTGCATAGTATGGCAAAAAACATAGCATGCATCAAGAGAGTGGCAATGTTGGCAATGGAAATCACAAAATACCTATGGATTGTGGTCCCTTGGAAGTGGATTATTTGTATTGTGAGGCTAGAAACTAAGCAAAGTGATGAGGCCCCCATCATGTAATCTATAAAATAATACGGGTATGAGTTCAGACAAAGACATCCAATTGTGTGGTGGATGAGGAGGATGAGGGTTACAACCTTGGTATGGATTGGAAGGTGGGGAGGGTTGAATTGGTATGCATTTTGGAGAGGTCAAGATGGTGTGGATTGTAGAGGTTGAGATGAAGCAGCTTGAGGTGATGGGGATTGAGAAGCTAGTAGCACTTGATTGGTCTGAGGTGGTTTAGAAGTGGGTGGGACATATGGATTACGATTGTAGCCATAGTTATATGGGTAGGACTAATTTATATGAATCTTGATTTTACCCGTGTGGACCTTAATATCCTCAATAAACTTAGCTTGGGTGATGGATTCTTCAAATATTTGACTCTAATGGATCTACAATGTTTGAGAAATTTTCTTGTAAAAAATCTTGGAAAATAGTTTGATGAGCTTAGAAAGTGGGGGAGTAAAGGCAATATCATGAATGACTACTCTCCAACAAGATAGATGTGAGACAATCAAAGTCTCCCCAAGATCGAAGAATGCTGCACAAGATCAATCACACATAAAAGAGGAAAACCCACAACACCAATATTAAGTGGTAAAACCCTAATTCAAATGAAGAAGGGAAACATCCACTATGAAGCTAACTATATTACTCAATTATTCAACAATGCAAGAATACTTCAATGTTATGCAACAATATGCATCAACATATATAACAAGATGTAGCAGACAACACCCCTATTTAAAGAGAAACTTTTCTACTACAACCCTAAAATTACCCTAATATTATCACAATCTTATCTTGATATGTGTGACAAATCTTATCACAATATTATCTTGAGATGTGTGACAAGTGGCATCTATCAAATATTAAAAAGTGATTGGTTACTTTTTAATATTTTCTAGAAAATGGGAAATAACTTTTTCCACAAATTAAATATTCCTAGCACCCTTATTTTATTTATTAATTATGTGGGAATATTTTTACATAAAATAGAATTATTTTCTAATTCAAATATTATTCTTTAGAATTTATATTTTAGTCTATGAATAATTTACACAATGTTACATTACATATTCCAACAATAGAAAATTAGTAATGGGCTCACCATCAAACTGGTGTAGAACATAGACATCTGATAAAGTGGTATTGGTTTTGATATTGATCAAGAAATGCTCAAGAAAAATATTGACCAATTTTTAGAATGTGAATAAGTTGTGGTGAGGTAGATGATTGTACCAATATAATGCTTTTCCCTCCAAAGAAAGTGTGAATGTGTGGAGCATAAGGGGATCACTACCATGAAGTTGGTAACAAGTAAAATGGTAATTATTAAGGTGCTCTTTGGGGTCTTCCTTACTTTTGAATTTATCAAATTTAGGGATCTCAAATCAGTAAGGATATGGATGTATAGGTATAGGGGTGAATTGGTTTATTGCACAATTCATCATATGTGGGTTTTTGAGGTCCATAGCCAGTCATGCACAAATACAATGTACGAATCTATTACTACATAGATTGAAATTCACTAGAGAGTACCGAGGTGGTATTCAGTGGAGCCAAAAATGGAGGGGTGGATGAAGATGAAGGTAATGGCTATAATGGTGCCTATAAATAATCTAAATATGGTGGGTATTGCAACTATTGTTCCTCCCATTGATGATAGTAGGTAGCCCGAGTTGGATAAAGTTCCAACATAGCTGGATATTGGGGGAAAGGAACCTAAGATGGATGTTGTAAAATGTACAAATATTGGGATACGGGTGGTGGCTGCTGCTGATCATAGTACCTTGAAATATGTTGGTTAGGTATGGGTGTCTGCTACTATTGCACATAATGGAAATTCGGTTGTGCCTGAGTAGTAGTGGTGGAGGACCATGTGGGTGGAAAGGTAAATAAGGCTTGTGGTATAGAATATGGGGGTGGAAGAGGTGAGGGTGTGGTGAAAGAGAATTGATTTGAAGATGGGGCCACAACGAATAAGAAATGAGGAGGATGAGAGGGAATGGCAAGCAAAGATTTAGGCTCAATCGAATAGCGAGGTGGATTAGCTAGATAAGTGGGGTTCGATGGTAGAGGTCAAAAGGGAGGTGGTTGAGGTAAGTGAAATGATGAAGAAGGTGCTTATGGGGGTCCATATGATGAGAATTATGGATAAATAGTAGGTGTATGGGTAGAAAAATAAGGTGTAAATGGAGGTGGTTGTGGAGAAGGGGTGACTTGTTGAAATTATTGTGAGGGATGAGATGGACGTTGCATCGGTATCTAGAAGTACTAAGGTGGATATTGGGAATATGGGGATGAAAATTAGGAGGATGGATAATATGGGGGCTGGGAGCTCGAGGAAGTCTACTGTGAATTTAGAATGTGAGAGGAGGATGTGGAAGGAGGTGGCATATATATCATACCTACCATTTGGACATTAGTAATGACATCAAATATGACTTGGAAAACAACGACATCAAAGTCATATCCTAAAAGTAGATGAGATGAGTGCTTTAGGAAGGAATGGGTGGTAGATGGTGATGAAGGTGGAGTGAACTCATCAAAAACTATAATAGGCATGGGATGAATAGGAGGGGTATAGATGACATGCTAAAAATAATTGGATGGAGTATTAAGAGAGGAAATATTATCTAAAGGAGGAGTCTCCTCGAAGGTATCATCCAAGGGATGGGATGACACAAAAGATGTAGCATGAGACATGGGACTAGTGCTAGGGACCTGAGTCCCAATCAATAGATCAGGTGGGACAATGGAAGCAACCTTCTCAGAATTAGAATATGGATTAGTGGTCTAAAAAGAAGAGGCACCTACGGTTATGATAGTTTGCTGAGCAACCTCAGTGGCATAATGAAGGGCTTCACGCGTTTGACTATGCGTAACTGGCATGATGATGTGTGTAGTAGTGTGGAAAAAACCAAAATATATAAAATTTAGACTTTAGGAATACCTATAGCTGGTTTGTACACTCTCTATTCCTAAAAATATAGGTTCTCATAGGGGGGTGTGAACCTCTCTTGAAACCAGAGATTTGCATGGGGTTGTACAAACCTCAAAAATCAAATATAGATGATGGATAAGTGCTTTTTAATGTGTATATGTGCTATGTTAGGAATACTTGAGCTGAAAAATAGGTTCGCATAAGGTGGTGTGAACCTCTCTTGAAATAAGATATTCGAACGGGGTCGTGCAAACCTCGAGAAACAATGATAGAGGATGGATTTCTACTGTGAATATCCTCTCTGTGTTGTTTGGAACTGTTCTATGTAGTTTTGTAGCCTGGAATATAGGTTCTCATGGGGTGGTGTGAATGTATCTGAGCACAAGAAATTTACATGAGGGGATGCAAACCACTTGAAGATAGACAGTGCAGTGTTTTGCGTGGAAGTGAAACTATGGAACAATTGATCAGTGAGTTATAGCAATTTTAGTATGCTATTGTAACCACTTTTGTGAGACTCAACAATAAGCAAATATTTTTCTTTTGATTTTCATGTGTTTTGATGAGAGTATTATATCCACCCTAAGAAAAAATTATGGGAATGGGTGAATTCTATTTTGAATAAGGAATATCATAGTATAGAACCTTCTACAATGCCCAAAGGTGCATAGAATAGAACTATATTTCCAATGGGTGAGTGACATCCTAAGTGAAACTTGGTACAATAAAATGGTATCTAAAGGGGGAGACTCAAAATTATCTAATGATTCAATATACTCTCACGAAGAGAGGTCACGCTGTCAATGTGGTGCTACTGGTATACCCATAATTTCTATTAACCCTTATGTTTAAGGCATCCACAGTAATGATCAGATGCGCCCACTAATTATTTTGAAAACCCCTATGGTAAAGGGGCTTTCTAAGACTAACCCACTTTGAAGGTACCTTCTAGTGATTAAATCTAGATAACCAACACTTAAAAGTGGAAGGACTAATAAGGTATTAATACCAAAATGATCACATCTAGGGGGATACTATGGTGACTAAACGAGGAGTGAGCTAATGGAGGGTAGAACTCTGACCTCATCAAAATCAAGTGTTGAATTGGTGAAGTCCAATTTGTATTGGAGATGAAATCCAGTCCTTACACTTTTTATATTGAATCATGAGTGTGTGGTGTTTGTTGTATGAAACTATTTCATAAGTAAACTATAGATAGTAGTTCTAAGCCCTAGGACTGGCTGGAACATCTCGTCCATCAATTTTGAATTGTACATAGCAATTTTGGTATGTTAATGTTTTGATTTGATAGGAAAAACAGCCAATGAAATGAAGGCTGAAATGTAAACGCATATGGCATAAAAGGACAAAAACAGCCGCCTTTGTTAATGCTTTAGTTAAGGCTCTAGACGGGTTGTTAGACGTCTAGTTAAGACGTCAAGTAGTTAGACGTCTAAGCATTGTGTTAAGCAAGTGTTAAGGAAACGGTTGGGGTGGTTTGGGAATTGGTTGGGGAACCAATTTACCCCCTCCTATTTAAACCCCCCTCTTCAAACATTGTAATGCCTATGCGATGGATGTTGTAGAAGCTATTGATGCTATTCATTCTACGTAATATCAATGTTGTTATGTTGTTTACATGTTCTGCGTGTATGGTGATTGTGTTGTGAGTTGCAGGTTGTAAGCCATTAATGGAGTGATTGCAGGTTGTTCTGTGCTAATTAATATTGCAGGTTCTGCCATTGAAGATTGTTGAAGACAAGTACTGAAATAGAGGACCAGTTCTGTGTTTTGCAGGTTTACTAGGCGAGAAGATGAACCAGACGTCTGACGTCTAGCCCTGACGTCTGGTAGCCGCCAGACGGCTAGCCGTCAGCCCACCAACCTGACGTCTGGACCTAGACTAGACGTCTAGAACCTGCCTGACGTCTGAACACCCCTGACGTCTAGTGCCTTGACGTCTGCCCCTGCAGGCCTGACGTCTAGCACCCTGACGTCCGCTCCTGACGTCTAGACCTGCTCATCCGACGTCTAGACTCCTGACGTCTAGACCTTGCCGTCAACTAGCAGAGTTAGAATATTGACTGATAAACTTGTATACCCATTGCTTGGAGCCTGATACTGACTTGTCATCACCCCATCCCGGGAATGTACTCACCCCTGTCTACATTTGGCGTCGTTGCCTAATTAAAAACCCGGAGTTTAAAGACAAGTGATAGGAAGAATAGGTGAATGACTGGTTTCAGGTCACAGAATAAAGAGCAAATACCGGTAAGAAGAAGCGCACGACTGGCGAACTTAAGGACACACGAGGCCACAGAGGTGTCTCACCCTGAGGTGGAGAGAGTATGGAACATTGAAGAGGAGAATAACGCAAGCATTGAGACATTGTTGGTGACTGCAAAAAACGAGGGAGAACAAATAGCTGAGGAAGAGCCCATCATTGAAGACTGGACGACAACACCAGAACCAGCGAGGGAAGGGTGGCCAGAGGATACTGAAGGAGAGAACCTTGTATCAAGGCACCTACGCGGAGGTTCGTGGGGAGGAAGGCCGAAGCCACGTTTGGTATATTCGCGAAGGAGGTCGCGAAGCAGAGACCAATTGGAGATGGGAAGAAGGCTATTTGAGTACAACTTTGCACCACCAACAGTAGACAGACAACCGAATCAACCACTACAACCACCAACACCAGGAAGTCAGAATACCATGGCGAATCCCGCCAATAGGACGATACAGCAGAAATGCCCACCCTTCTCAGGTGAAGGGAAGGAGGATCCATCACGACATGTGGGAACTTGCATTACCATTTGGGGAGCAAATGGGGTCACACAGGACACACAATGGTTGCAACTATTTCCAGCCACATTGCGAGGCATGGCGATAGACTGGTACTTGAAGAGACAAAGTACGCAAGCATTTACACAATGGGATGAGTTGAAGAATGCATTCATAGAAGAATTCCAACCCATGAGGGATGACACTGACATAATTACAGAAATCTGTGTCACTAAACAAAAATTGGATGAGGATGTCAAAAGCTACAATAGAAGATTGAAACAATTGACAGACAAAATGGAGATGACACCTACTGACGGTATGATAAAGCGGTGGTTTTTGGATGGGCTACTACCAAAATTCAAGAAGAAAATGAAGGCAGTACCATCCTCAACGTATGCAGAAGCACTGGAGAAGGCTAAAAACTTTGAAAGTGAAGGCAAACAAACGACCGCAGGTATCGGAGGATACTTAAAGCATACCGAAGATTCGGACAGTGAAGCTGAAGACAAAGTACAAAGCACGATTCACACCTTTCGGAGGGAATTTGATAAAATTCTAAAAGAAGCAAAAGGAGAAGGTCGAAAGGATCGAAAAGAAATTTGGTGTTCAGACTGCAAGGCAGAGGGACATTCAAATGTAAACTGTCCAAAGAAAGCATATTGCAATATATGTGAAATTGCAGGACATCCTGTCATCGACTGTCCATTCAACCTGAAAAGTAAGAGACATCAGACTTTGGCAATACAACAGGAAGAGCAGCCAAATGCACAAAGGAATGGACAAGGAGCTACTAGTGGAGGATACAGGAATAGTCACCGAGGAGGAAGACAAGGAGGTCAGAGTCGACTACAATACGACTCTAATGGTCGACCGATTATTCAATGTCGAAATTGTCAAGAATGGGGCCATTTTGCGAAGAATTGTTCCAAACCCTAGAATGCAGGTAATAATAATGGTAACAACACCACTCAAATGTGTAAATGGTGTGGTCCGGGAAACCACAAGGAGGCTAATTGCTCGAACAAAGCAAGTACTAGTGGAACCCAGAATATCAACCTCATCGGTATTGGAGAAGTGACAGAAGTTGATAAAGAAGTCTTGGCTGTAACAAGAGCACAGACCAAGAAAACAGAACAATATCCTAACCCTACCAAGGAAAAGGAACGATGGCAGGAAGCCCAAAAATTAATTGAAACAGAACTAGCAAAGGAGAAACAGGGACAACTAGTTCTGGAGAAAGTGTTAAAGAGACCAGAGATCATTAAGAAGGCATCAGTAGAAGGCTTGGTAACAGAGGTACTAAACACGAAGGTGGAGATGAAGGTCGCCAACCTGTTTAGTGTAATACCAGAGTTGTATGCTACGATCGGGGAAGTCATCAAGAAGAAGGATGAAACTCGACAGGTAGCAACTATCAAGCAAGGACAATTTATCGATCCAACAATCCTGATGATTGAAGTCGGGCGGAGGCCAGCTATTGTTCAAATGGAGGTTTTGAACCATAGGCTGAATCAGGTGATTGTAGATGGAGGGTCTAGTGTGAACGTGATGCCAGAGAAGACATGGCGGATTCTGGGGCAACCCGCCTTACGGTCTCCAAATTTCAAACTATATGGCGCTGATCAATATGGCATTGAAACAATAGGCGTTTTGATGAATCAGAAGGTACGCATAGCAGAGCAGGACTTCATCTTGGATTTTGTTGTCATTGCTATGCAAAAACCCGCATATGATGCACTGCTGGGACGAGGATGGTTGAGAACAGCAAAAGTCAACCACAATTGGGAGAAAGAACGTCTATCTTTCAAGCAGGGGCAGCACAAGTATATAATCAATCTGAAGAATCAAACAGTAAGTCAGGACATAGCTACTTCAGATGATTCGGGATCCTCTTCGTCAGATGGTGAAACGGGATATGAACCAGATGAGGAGGGAGTGTTGCACCTTGACGACTGCACGGAAGATGAGTATGACCAAGATAAAGGTTTACTACACTGGCAGTTGGAAGATTATGAGATCTTCCCTCCCCAATGTCTTTGCATAGATGCGGGAAAAGAGATTCAAGAGGATGAGATGCAGGAACCAGAAAAAGAAACCAGCAACAAAAGACAGACAACAGCAGAGAAGGACAAGGAAAGGGAAAAGTGGACATTTCCCAAGAATTTTGCAGAATTTACGATGGGGGAGGCAGTCATTGAAGACAAACCAGCACACCCCATCGCTGCACTAAAGGCAGCAAATGAACCTGAGTCAATCAAATATGAAGGTCCAAGAATGATTCAGGTAAACTTGGGAGAAAAAGGTGAAGAGAAGATGATCAAATGTGGAGATGATTGGGATCCAGTCCTAAAAGCAACAACATTCAAGATTTTTATGGACTATAAGGATGTTTTTGCTTGGACATATAAAGATTTGAAGGGAGTACCACCCGAACTCTGCGTACACAAGATTCCTCTGATAGAAGGTGCGCAACCAGTAAGAAGGCGTCCTTACAGAATGAATCCCAAATATGCAGCAAAGGTGAATGCCGAAATCGAAAAGATGCTAGATGCAGGCATTATATTCAAAGTTACGACAAGCGAGTGGGTCTCACCAATTGTGATCACTCTAAAACGAGAAGTAGATAAAATCCGAATCTGTGTGGATTTTAGAAGTTTGAATGTCGTAACTGTAAAAGATCCCTTCCCAATCCCATTCACAGACTCCATATTGGAAGAGGTAGCCGGCCACGAGATATATTCATTTTTGGATGGATTCTCGGGGTACAATCAGATTAGCATAGCAGAAGAAGACAAGTTGAAGACTACTTTTGTGGTAGAAAATGGAATATATGCATACAATCGCATGCCATTTGGACTATGCAATGCGCCCGCTACTTTCCAGAGGATCATATTGTATATTTTTGATAAGATGTCCACAGGAAATTTTAAAGCTTTCCTAGATGATTGGTCATTGTATGGGAAGACGCAAGAACATTTAAAGGCTTTGGAGGAATGCATGGGTTTATGCAGGAAGGCACGAATATCGCTTAACCCAAGCAAATGCGTATTACTGGTACCATACGGGAAGCTGCTGGGGCATATAGTATGCCAAGAGGGTTTGAAGCCCGACCCAGATAAAATAAGGGTAGTATTGCTGATGGAGGAGCCACATGATGTGAGCTCGGTTAAGACCTTTCTGGGAACTGTCGGATATTACAGGAGGTTTATCCGAAATTATGCATTAACATCTCATCCACTAGACGCGCTTACACGTAAGGGTGTTCCATTCAGATGGACAGAGGAACACCAGGGGGCATTTGAGGGATTGAAAGGGCACTTGGTGAAAGCACCTATCCTGGTTTACCCAGACTGGGAGAAAGAATTCCATGTGCATGTGGATGCCTCAAATTTTGCCATTGGATGTGCATTGGCACAAGAAGGCCAATACGGGTTGGATCAGCCCATATATTTTGCAAGTCGGCTACTGTCCAGAGCCGAGAAGAATTATAGCACAACAGAGCGGGAAGCACTAGGAATGGTGTATGCAGTACAAAAGTACAGACACTACCTACTGGCTAACCCCTTTGCTTTTTATGTGGATCATCAGGCTCTGTTGTACTTGATCAACAAACCAACGATCTACGGACGAGTGAGTCGATGGCTCGTCACTCTACAAGAATTCGTGTTTAGAGTGGTAGTCAGGCCAGGGAAGAAACACGTAATAGCGGACCAATTGTCAAGGATTCGCTCAGGAGAACCTACAGAGGGAGGAATACCAGATGAATTCCCCGATGCACAATTGTTCATGATTAATGCCATACCAGGATGGTATAAGCATATAGGGGAATATCTGTCGACAGGGCAACTGCCAAAAGAGTTAACGACAGCCGAGCGAAGAAAAGTAATCATGAAATCAGCACCCTTCACCTTGATTGCAGGATTGCTTTACAAGATGGGGGAGGACCACGTATTGCGAAGATGTATAATGGAGGATGAAGTACAACAAACCCTGAAGGAGACACATGAGGGATTGGCAGGAGGACACATGGGACCAGATGCAACAGCCAGGAAAGTGTTGTTGGCAGGTCTATGGTGGCCCACCCTCTTTCACGATGCAAAGAATTTTGTGGTAGCATGTGATACGTGTCAAAGAACAGGGAAACCCTTGAAGAGAGACTTCATGCCATTACATCCGTCCCAGCCTCAGGAACTCTTTGAAATATGGGGACTGGATTTTGTAGGTCCTCTAAAAACAAGTCGAAGGAGAAGATGTCGATACATCGTGGTTGCCATAAAATATCTCACAAAATGGGTAGAAGCAAGGGCTTTACCGAACAACTCGGCAAAAAGCACGGCTCACTTTTTGTACGAACAAGTAATTACAAGGTTCGGGATACCTCTACAGTTGACAAGTGACAGAGGAGGCCATTTTGTGAATGCGATTATTCAGAACTTGATGGAAGAATTCAGGATTTTTCACTCCTTGTCAAGTCCGTACTACCCAAGAGCAAATGGGCAGGCGGAGGCAACAAATAAAGTCCTGGTTTCGATCATGTACAAGACATGCGGAGTAGAAGGAGCCGACTGGGAGGAGCGGTTACCAGCAGTTTTATGGGCATACAGGACCACTTTCAAGCCCACTACGAATCACACACCCTTTCAACTGATGTACGGATAGGAAGCAGTTGTACCAGTTGAATTCCTTGTACCCAGCTTGAGGGTAGCAGTCGACAATCGATTGAATGATGAGGAAAGTATTCGAGAACGACTGACAACTTTGGTACAACTGGACGAAAAGAGGGTGATGGCACAATGGGCAATGGAGATTGCACAAAAGAGGAGGAAATTCTGGCATGATAAACATCTCCGAAAATTGGATCTCAAAGCTGGTGGACTAGTTCTCAAATACAATGGTAAGAGAGAACTCAAGCCAGGAAAGTTAAAAACCTTGTGGCTTGGACCCTTCCAGGTAGAAGAAGTACTCGAGAACGGGGCAGTAAAGTTGAGAAAATTGGATGGAACGTTATGCCCCGAGGTAATAAATGGTTCCAAGTTGAAAGTATACAAACCACGTGCTCAGGTGAATATGATCAACTTGGGACAAACGGGAACTTCCAGAACAGAAGAGGAAGATCCGGGTACACAACCTTCTAGAAGCAACGAGCAGGGTAGCATTGTTCGAGAGGAGGAAACTCATAACCTGGATTGGTTGTTTGGGAGTGAAGAAAGACAGGTAATGGAACTCTCAAATAACAATGAAGAGGACCGACTCCAAGTTCTGACGGAGGTCGCTCAACAGGAGGTTCTGGAAGAAGATGAGGAAGGAGTTAGACTTCTACAACGAATGAGATCGGAAACACATAGGTTGCAGGAAGAATATGAAACTCTGAGATAGTACAATAATCAGCTACGGGAACAGGTGATCCAGGAGTTGGACACAACCATGCAACGAGTAAATGAAAGGCACGAAGCTCGCCTAGCGGAATGGGCAGAGCTAGATCAGGGGGAACTCAGAAGAAGAAGTGCGATAGGAAACTCTTCAGAAGGTAGTTTATTTTCCTTGGAGGAAGAACAGGAAGATACGGTAAGCCCAAGGGAAAGTAGAAGAGGAAAAGCAATAGCAACAGGTGCACATTCTAGGAGTTCTTCTTCAGCCACATTAAAAATTGTGCTAAATTCGGAAGAATCCTCAAGCGCGGAATCAGTGAACCATCAGGAGATGAGAGAGTCTCCAGAAAGACCCAGGATATGGGAAGTAGGACAAAGCTCGACTGCTAAATATCAGATAAGCAGGGAGGAAATGGCAGCCATAATATGGAAAGATATCGAGACGGTACCAGAGAAACCAAAAACTGGAGGGTGGTTGGAAGAATCAAGTAGTGACGACAATCTACCTCAGAATCTAGATATTCCATATGCCAGTCCTAACCCAGACCGTAGGAGACAAAGGGATGAAGATCGCAGTCGACAAGCGGGTGTCAAATTTCTGGAAACTGCACAGATAATTGAAGATGATGCTTCACTAAGTCCACAAGATGAATACAATGGAGGATTAAATGAGGACGTTATGCCAGAATTACCACCACATCGTGAATGGAGAACACCATATGTTGGAGCCATGAGACGTCCAACCGAACGGGAGGAGGTAGCCAGGTATCGGATGGCTGCACTTGACTTACGAGCACATAGAAGGGAAGTAAGAAGATTGCAGCAACGGGTTCAAGAAACCTCGGAATGGCCCATGAACACGGTAGGAGATGGAAATGACTCAAGTACCGATTCAGTCTTCTCAGAAGAGTACCAGGAAAATTTAGCTCATTGTGCCATGCAACGACACTTTGAGGAAAGCAGATGGAGACGAAGACTGATAAGGGCCGATAGGAGACTGAGGATCTTACACCAATTAACACCTGCGCATTTACACCACCCACCAGAGACAAGAGCACAACTGATAAACGAGGCCCGTAGCAGAGATAACTTAGGTACTCTCGGGAGACCGCAAGGAATTCCGAGAGCACCTGACCAAGGGAGGAGCGTGGTTGACCTCCGTCCCGGTAGCTTGAGAGGAAGAAATTCCCCTCCGACTACCAATAGGTCGACTGGTTCTCAGTTTGGACCGCAAGGCCCATCTGAGAACCTAGTCCAAGCCAACCCATTACTTCGTGCTCCTGAGAATAGACCGAGAGGTCCATCTCAACGAGCTCGTAGGAACCGAAGACGTCGTCAGGAACGACTGAGGGACCGACCGAATCTCGGGCAGCTGGGAGTACGACAACCCAACATTAGAGAGATTCGATCGGAAAGAGGCCGAGGACGCGGTAACCAGGTCCGCGGAAGGAGAGATTGGGATAGAAACCCCAATCTAGAACATAGGGATCAAGAGCGGGCAGTTGCAGGAAACGATAGAGGTCGAGGACGAGGTCTAAGAACTAGACGACCCCACCAAAATAGGGAACATCAAAGACGACAACAACCCAGGCAACATGAACTTGATCAGCAGACACAAGAAGGGGAGATGTTTAACTATTTGGATGACTGTATAATAATCCGGCGTAATGATGGAAGTACTGAACGAATTCCACTGGTGCCCGCCCATCCACAACGCCCGAATAGCAGACACCGGGAAGAAGTAGCAGAACACCTGGATAATAATGCTAACCCAGAGGAAGGAGAAGTTCGCATGGCGGAAGAATGGATGGAACAAACGCGTCTGGCAGCAGAAAGAAATGAACAAGTCACTAATAATGTCAGACGACGACCCAACATAAATCAGTCCCCTGAGCCAGAAATAAGGCATCAGATGGAAGAGACAGAACAACAAGACTGGCGCATTATGCCACGGGATAGGACAAGACATCAACAACAGTCACGCCCGAAAACTCCCCCAAGATGAAATAATCACCGAAGACGTCAGGCGACAGAGGAAATAAATAGTGATAGTGATGATGATTTCAGTAGTTTCGGAGAAAACAGTCGTCATCATCGAAATGAGATGCCAGATGCATGGGAACTGCGTATTGGCTTGGCCATACGGTTCACCCGTCGACGTTAAAAAGGAGACGTCACATGCAGTTTTGAAAAAATATGAGAAAAAAATAAATAAAAATAAGAAAATTTGAAAAGTCAAATAAAAATTCAAAAGAGAATAAGACAAAATAGGAATAAGACGAAAGAGGGACACCTAGACGTCTAGCTAGCCGACGTGTCGCGCATGCAAGAAGTTAGTTGCAAGGTGGCGGTTGCATAACGGTTTTAGGGATGGAGGAGCAACTATAAAAGGAGAGGAGGCCATTCATTTGCAACATCACTCTCAGGCAAGCAGGAGAAGGAGAAAGGAGAAGGCACGACGGTTGAGAAGCGAAGCGGCTAGAGTAATAAGTGAAGAGGTAGAAGAGGTTGTGCAAGGTGCATAGCACCCGATGGCTCACCCGATGGCTAGCACTTAATGGTCACCCGAGGCTACACTCGACGATGCCCCCCGACGTACTCTCGTAGACGATACTCTAGATGCCCTAAGCTCACTGACGGCTGCAAACCGGATGGCTAGCGTCCTAATGGCTGGTAGCATCTGATGGCTGCAACACTTGATGGCAAGATAGCCCTAACTATTGAGGAAACTGGATGGCTAGGAGGCAGATTGGACAGGGAGTCCAGGGCAGAAGTCGATAGTTTGGAAGAGGGTAAAGTAAGACTGATGGCACATCAAAAGTCAGGAAAGATTCCAGTCCGCAGTGAGCCCGAACCAGAATCAGTGGTTGCTAAGAGATTAAGGCACCAACAGGAGATTGAGATGAAAGGACAAGGCAAAAGCTCAGGAGGACAAAGTCGGAGTAGAAGAGAAGCAGCAGAAGTAGCAACCCGCAAGAATAAGGAGATTCATCCGAGCGGCAAGGCACCCGTACCACTGGAGGAAATCACTTGGGTATGCCCAACAGGAGAATATTGCCGCCAATGGTGGGCAGATGCACCAGCTAACCACCCAACACAGAAAAAGCTGAAGGAGGCGGGAGTGCACTTCATCCTACAGGCTCCTCATTTTGAGAAGGAAATTTTCAAGGAGTACCTGCTACAAATGCTGGAGACATATGATGCTGGGAGGCACAACAGTCTCGTGGAAATAGATGACACTGCACTAGTAATTGATTTTTCTCCCGGGGTCTTTCAGAGCACTTTTGGACTTCCACGAAAAGGCAAGCCGGTGGTGAACGAAAGGGTGGATCCGAAGAGGTCACCAAAATTAATCATGGATGTCACCACCCTGACAAGGGAAGAGGTGGAGGCTATGCTGAGTGTCCATGGTGGAAGAGGAGTTAAGCAGGGACAACTCCAAAATGACGGACTGGAAGTGATCATGAACGTAATTATGGCAAGGTTGTCAGGAGAGCAACGAAGCACAGACTTGCCCATATGGTTGATTCCGTATCTGCAAGGAATAGCACAGGGCATACAGTATGATTGGGCGACATATCTGTCAACACGGATACAGGCTTTTCTGATGAGAACAACCAAGAATTTTTCTATGACTTTTCATGCCATTGGCTTGATCTTGGATGCGGCAGGAAAAGCAGAGATCCCAATCCCATATTTCGATGCTCCAAGAGAACTACCACCCTTAGCACCATCTATCTGCAGGTGGATGGGGGCCCAACCAGCTAAGAAAATGACACCGACAAAGAAGGTACGGGTCAAACAGATTTCACATAGACCAAGTCAGGAGAAGCTGGTGGCTGCATTAGAAGGGGAGGATAAGAGAGCAACACAAACTCGGGAGGAGGAACCACAAAAACAGAAAGAGGCTCAATCTCCAGAAGAGCCTAAACGGAAGAAGAAGGGGCGATTTGACATACCACCCCCAACTTTCTCACAGGAAGCATTGCAAAAGATAGCTGAGAATCTGGAGACAGTTCGGAGCCGGGAGCAACATCAACCAACACAAGAAGAAGCAGATTTTTCTATACCGTCAACCCTTCATAATCTGGCAGCTGGGACCAGTACGGCTGAACGGTTTGGACCCACTGAATATCTGGCAGAGGCTGAGCATATAGCCCGCATAGGCTCACCGGATCTGACAGAGATAGACTTGGCAAGACCGACTTCACTAGCAGCTACTTTGAGCACATTCTCTATAGATGCTATGTTTGATGCAGCAGCTAGGGAAACAGGCACCATAGACGCTCCAGAAATCAGCAGTAACCCTGGGGTAGAGGAAGGCCTACCACCACAAGTTACAAAGGCAGAAAAGCCAATGATGGAGAAAACAGTAGGGAGTACAGAGGAAGAAAATCCTACAAATAAAGGGAAACAGCCCCTGGAGGTAATAGACTTAGAGAAGTTGGAGGAACAAGAGGAACAGGTCAGCAAGAGTCTTGTACAAGATACAACAATAAGAAGACCACCTGTTCACCATGAGGAGAGAGGCAAGGGAATTGCACAGGAAGAAGAACAGACGGACACTTGGTCCCAAGAAATTCTCCTCAAAATACCGAATTTTATGGACCCTTCGGATGAAATGGATGAGCAAGCCGCAGTATGTTTTGAAAGATTGGGCAAAGTCATGAATAGCCTTAGCTTGCAGTTCAGTAGTGCATGCATGGGACAATGGAAAAAGTGGCAATGCATGGTTGAGGAGGAACTGGACCGATTGGTCAAGTGGGCAGCCCAAGGTCCATGGAGGAAGGACATCTCGAACATTTATGCGAGACAACCTTGGTCATTACCCACTGGCCGGTTGCAAACAATGGAGGGCATTGAGATGTTGCCAGAAAAGACACCTAGTCTTTATCTGGAAACAGAGCAGGTATATGTTTGCGGCCATGGCAAAAACCCCCCTCAGCATTCCATGGAGCATGGCACACAGGTGGAAGTAGTGCCAGAATTACTGCCATTATACACACAGCTGAACTTCCTCGCACATCTGTTGACTTGGTTGGGCGAAGGAATCAAACATGTGAATTCAGCTAAAGAGGCCGTGGAACGAGAAGTCGTGGAAGCTTTGGAAAAGAAGGATCAACTCTTAGCTGAAGGAATGGCCCGAATGGAGAGAGTCACAGAAGAAATGCGGAAGTTGGGACAAGCTATGGAAGAACTGAAAGCTGATTTGGAGGAAAAGGACCAACAATTAGCTGAATCAGCAGCAGAAATAGCCCAACTAAAAAGTGCGAAGGAGCTTCTGATTAAGCAAGCAGAAGCATATTCTCAGTCAATAGGAGCCAGCAGGAACGGGCTTGGGCTCAGGAAAGGGAGAACTGGCAGAAAGAAAAGGCAGCCTTGCAAGAAGAACTGCGGCTGGCAAAACAGCAGAAGGGTACAACAGTTGCACCTGTTTCAGAACAACGATTGAAAGAGATGTTCCGAAGTAGGGAAACAGAACTGCTGACCAGCCTAAAGCAGACAGAAGACCGAGCCAATGCCTTAGGAGTGGAGTGGGCCAAGTACTTTAACTATTCCAAGAGGCTCAAGGACGAACGGGACCACTACCGAGAACAACTCCAGGAGTACACACAGGCATTGCAGGCTACAAATCCACAGAGCTCAACACCTACAGATGCTGGAACTTCGGGAGCTAAGCAGAGAAAGTCGTTGAGGACATCGACTTCTTCGAAGGGGAGGATAGATGTAGACAGCAGTTCTAAGCCCTAGGACTGGCTGGAACATCTCGTCCATCAATTTTGAATTGTACATAGCAATTTTGGTATGTTAATGTTTTGATTTGATTGGAAAAACAGCCAATGAAATGAAGGCTGAATTGTAAATGCATATGGCATAAAAGGACAAAAACAACCGCCTTTGTTAATGCTTTGGTTAAGGCTCTAGACGGGTTGTTAGACGTCTAGTTAGAAGACGTCAAGTAGTTAGACGTCTAAAGCATTGTGTTAGCAAGTGTTAAGGAGACGGTTGGGGTGGTTTGGGAATCGGTTGGGGAACCAATTTACCCCTCCTATTTAAACCCCCCTCTTCAAACATTGTAAGGCCTATGCGATGGATGTTGTAGAAGCTATTGATGCTATTCATTCTATGTAATATCAATGTTGTTATGTTGTTTCCATGTTCCATTGTTGGCAATTTTGGGTACCTTGGGTACATTGCCTTTGCTCAAGTATAGAAGTTGTCATTGATGTCAAGAAGCTTTTGAAGGATTCTGATTTGATGTCAAAGAATTTGTTTTGATGAAGGTTACAGCATGGACAGTGAGTTTCCAAGAATATCAGAGTAGCCCATTTGCAAAAGATCAAATAAAAAGACAAGTAAGAAAAAGTATGCAGCCAGCTGGAAAAACTATCATGATTTCACGACATGTTTGAGGAGAGAGAAAGTACTAGCAAAACTGTCATGATTTGGTGACATGCTGGAAGAAAGAGAAGAAGCTGGCAAAACTGTCACGATTTCGTGACATGTTGGCAGAGAAAAAGGCAAGTGGAAAAACTATCGTGATTTCGTGACATGTTGGCAGAGAAGGAGAGCAAGATGGAAAGTGTCACGATTTCGTGACATGTCGCATTTTCGCGACTCAAAAAGTGCAGGAAGGCAGAGAAGGAAAAGTGTCATGATTTCGCGACACATTGCCAGGAAAGTTGTACGGATGAAAAAGTGTCACGATTTCGCGACATACTGCAGGAGAGAGAGTCCAAAAGGAAAAGTGTCGTGATTTCATGACATACTGCAGGAGAGAGAGTCCAAAAGGAAAAGTGTCACGATTTCGTGACATACTGTAGGAGAGAGAGTCCAAAAGAAAAAGTGTCACGATTTCACGACATAATGCAGAAAAGAGAGTCCGTAGTGTGAACTGTCGTGATTTCATGACAAGTTCAAAGAGAGATAAAGTAACATGAAAAATGTCACGATTTTGCGACATGCTGCAGAGGTTGAGGTGAGGACTATCGCGATTTCGTGACATGATGAAATGCTCCAAGTGAGAACTGTCGCGATTTCATGAAATGCAGCTAAGGGAAGAGTTTGAAATGAGAAGCGTCATGATTTCGTGACAGGTTGCAAGGAAAGCGTACGAAAGCTAAAAGCATCATGATTTCACGACAGGTTGCAAGGAAAGCTTTTGGAAGCTGAAAGCGTCACGATTTCGTGACAGGATGAAAGAAAAGCTTATGGATGCAAAAAGTGTCACGATTTCGTGACAGCTTGAGATGGCAGCGTACGGATGGAGAAAGTGTCGTGATTTCACGATAGAAACTGGAAGTAGGTCTTTTATAGGAGAAGTGTCACTATTTCATGACAAAAGCAGAGAAGAAGGCCATGAAGACAGAAGGGTCACGATTTCATGACAGAAGTGAAGATGACGTCAGCAGAAGCAGAAAGTGTCATGATATCGTGACAAAAACAAAAAGGAAGTCAAAAGAAGCAAAAGTGTCGCGATATCGCGATAGCAGACAAAAGAAGATGTACGACAGGCAAAGGTGTCACGATATCACGACATGTTGTAGTTTCACGAGAGAAGCTACGAGAGCTGCGAGGTGGTTGAAGCCGACAGAGTTAAATTTGGGCCGACGAAGTTTAGGGTTGTGCAACCGATGAAGTTTAGGTGTGACAACCGACTATAGATTAAGGTTTTGATCTTGAAAGTGTTAGCTATAAATGGAGGGCTATTTCGAGCATTGTGTGTATCGAACTTGCGCAAGTAAATTCCACGGTGCGCAGAGACCGAGTCATGTCGAATCGATCAAAGTGTGCATTCGAAGAGCAACGTTCGTAGATAGAGTGTGGGGGTGAAGTTCGATCGTCGAGAAGTAGAGTGCAAAATTCGATAGCAGTATATCGAGTGCATTTCTTAGAATCTTCTAAGTGAGAGAGATTACAATGAAGCAAAGTGCGTGAAGACGATGCTGATGTGATTGCGCAGAGGTGCAAAGGTCGATGTTCAATCAAGTGCAGCTGTGATTGCGCAAAAAGAGCGAAGGACTGTGTTTTGTGCAGAACAGAGAAAGAGGACATTTGTGCCAAACCGAAGGACTATGTTTGGTGCAAATAAAAGAAAGAGAAAGAGGACATTTGTGCTAGACCGAAGGACTGTGTTTAGTGCAAATTCGAGGACCAGCTTTGAGGTGATAGATTTGAGGACAGAGGTCTCCAACCATAGCAGGGAAGACATGTGTCTTCTATGGATAGAGTTCCATTTGCTAAGGGCAGTGGAGGCAGAGGTCTTCTAGAGGATCACCAGTTAGAGCAGAGCTAGGGGAAGGTATCTCCTTTGGGTTGGTGCCCATAAACATTGTAATCGGGAAAGGTATTCCCAGAGGTTGGATTGATAAAATTTAGTGAAAGATTTTATCCGTGGAGTAGCCCACTTTGGGTGAACCACGTAAATTGTTGTGTCTCTATTGTGGATGGTGTTTTGTGCATTGCTTTGATTACTGTTGTTGATACTACTATCTATTCACTGCATAATATTGAATTAAAAGTTGAATTGAAGGAAAAAGTTAAAAAGTGGTCTTATACTGTTCACCCCCCCTCTCAGTATAAGCTTGTGTTCTTCAATTGGTATCAGAGCAGGTTCCTTCGAAAAGTTTAACAGCTTGAAGGAAAATCTTGCAAAGAACACAATGGACTATTCAAGTGGCAATGCAACACCTATTCTTGATGGATCAGATTTTGGTCTATGGAGTGCAAGGATGAAGGTTCATCTAATGGCACTTGGTAATGAGGTATGGGAAGTTATTGAAGATGGGTACACTATTCTTGAACATGGTCCATATACTAAAGAAGATAGGCTCCTACATCACAAAAATTCTAAAGCAATGAATGCAACCCTAAAAGGCTTATAGAAAGCAGATCTCACCAAAGTGATTCACTGCAAGACAGTTAGTGAAATGTGGAATCAGCTGAAAGTGGTTCATATAGGTGATGCAAATGTCAGAAAGGCCAAGTTGAGACATTTTAAAGGTATGTTTGAACATCTCAAAATGAATGATGATGAAAATATTAGTGACTACATGCTTCATATGGATGAGGTTGTTAACTCCATGAAAGACTTAGGTCTTGAGCTTGCTGAAAATGATGTGTGTGATAAGATTTTAAGATCTCTTCCTAATAGATTTAGTGAAAATATTTTTGCTATTGAGGAAGCTAAAGATTTAGATAAATTGAAAAAGGATGAGCTCCATAGTATACTTTCAGCATTTGAGTTGAGAACTCAAGTGAAGGTTGATGTCAAGAAAGAGGCAGCTTTCAAAGCTACCAAGAAATCAAAGGGCAAACAACTTCAAGAGAGTGATGAGTCTTCTAGTGATGAAGAGGCATATTACAACAAGAAATGCAAGTTCTCTAGAAAGCACAAAAGCATGAAGAATATAAGATGTTTCAATTGTGGAAAGTTTGGTCATTATGCTACTGACTGTACTGTTTCCAAGTATGAAAGTGATGAAGATAAACAGGATTCTAAGAGCAAGGATTCTGAAAAGCACAAGCATCACAGGAAGAGCAAAGATGAGTACAACAATCACGGAAAGAGGCATTCTCACAAGCACAAGAAGAGCTTCTACCTAGACAAAGCAAGTAAGTGTTCTAGCAGTGATAGTGAAAGTTCTTCTAGTGATGATGAAAATGAGATGTTGTTCATTTCAGAAAAGGAGGAAGAACCGAAACATAGATTCATTATCAAGAAATGTTTTAGATGTGGAAATTTTGGTCACCTTGAGGATGATTGCACAAATAATGAATTGGTTGCTAGTATGTATGAGGATGCTTCAGAAAACTATAAGGAAGATGCATGTATGGTTTTTGAAAAGGGTAGCACCTCTAGTGAGAAGAAATCTGAAAAAGGCTTTGATGATTCGAAAGCAAGCAAATAAAGGATCTTGAAAGTGAACTTACTAATGCTCTTAGTGCTTTGAAAAAGGAAAGAAAGAAGAATGCTAAACTCAAGGATAAGTTAGATGAATGTTACATGGAAAGAGATGATATTATAGAAAATCTTGATTTCTCTATAGCTAAGACTCAAGAACTCAAGGATGAGTTAGAGTCTAAGGTTCTTGAATATAGTGAGCTAGAACAGAAAATGGCCTCTTTGAAAGAGGAAACTAAAGAGTACAAGGATAAGCTGTACAGGTTTCAAGAAAGCTCCAAAAAGGTTAAATCACTTATCAAAGGTCAAAGAAAGACAACAAATAAAACAGGTCTTGGTTTTGTTAAACCACACAAGGAACAGGTTGGGGAATCTAGTAAGAGATTTCAAAAAGAAGAGAGTTCTGATGAAGAGAGTATTTCAGAGAAAGAGTCCGTGAGTGATAGATGCACAGAAATAGAAAACAAAATTCTGAATGCGAAGAAGAATTTTTTGGGACCCAAGAGGTCAAACAGAAGAATATTTCACGGTAGATGTTTTGCGTGTCACAGGTTTGGTCACACGGCTTCACAGTGCATGGCTCAAATGAAGAAGGTAAACAAAAATTTTAGAAGTGTTAGTTTCTTTCAAGGGTATTGTTACTCTTGTCAACAGTTTGGGCACAAGGCAGTTTATTGCAAGACAAATAACAAGAACAGATTTGGTCAGAACTGGTGGACTCAAAGAACAGGTATGCCTAAAAGAAATAACTTTGTTACTTGTTATAAGTGCAACAATGTAGGTCACATAGCTAGATAGTGTAGAGCTGAACTTCCAAGGTACAAGAACATAAACAATAGTATGAACAGGTCCAAGGATCAAGGCATGGACAAGAACAGGGATGAGAACAAGAGCAAGAACAGTGACAAGAACATAAATATTGACAAAGAGTTCAAGAGAAGGCCCGACAAGGAAGTCTTAGGCGCTGATGATGATCAGTGCCTAATGGGAGATTTACTCCCACCCCTGTTTTAATCACCTCATCAGGAGGTGGAGGAGGGACTAAGCTAAGAGGCTCATTCTTAGTCCCGAGCCCCAAAGGTGACCCTTTTCCATTGATGACAAAGGGGGAGAGATATGAGTAAGGGGGAGAGCTTCAAAGTGAAGAAGAGAGCTTCAAGTCAGGGGGAGCAAAACTTCAAAGGCAGATTCTCAAGTTGTTGGCACAGTTGGTTTTAGTTTTGGCTCTTAAGATGTGTTTTAGTAAAGGTTTGCCATCAATGACAAAGGGGGAGATTGTTGGCAATTTTGGGTACCTTGGGTACATTGCCTTTGCTCAAGTATAGAAGTTGTCATTGATGTCAAGAAGCTTTTGAAGGATTCTGATTTGATGTCAAAGAATTTGTTTTGATGAAGGTTACAGCATGGACAGTGAGTTTCCAAGAAGATCAAAGTAGCCCATTTGCAAAAGATCAAAGAAAAAGACAAGTAAGAAAAAGTATGCAGCCGGCTGGAAAAACTGTCATGATTTCGTGACATGTTTGAGGAGAGAGAAAGTACTGGCAAAACTGTCATGATTTCGCGACATGCTGGAAGAAAGAGAAGAAGCTGGCAAAACTGTCACGATTTCGTGACATGTTTGCAGATAAAAATGCAAGTGGAAAAACTATCGTGATTTCACGACATGTTGGCAGAGAAGGAGAGCAAGATGGAAAGTGTCACGATTTCGCGACATGTCGCATTTTCGCGACTCAAAAAGTGCAGGAAGGCAGAGAAGGAAAAGTGTCACGATTTCGCGACACATTACCAGGAAAGTTGTACGGATGAAAAAGTGTCGCGATTTCGCGACATACTGCAGGAGAGAGAGTCCAAAAGGAAAAGTATCACGATTTTGCGACATACTACAGGAGAGAGAGTCCAAAAGGAAAAGTGTCACGATTTCGTGACATACTGTAGGTGAGAGAGTCCAAAAGAAAAAGTGTCACGATTTCACAACATAATGCAGAAAAGAGAGTCCGCAGTGTGAACAGTCGCGATTTCGTGACAAGTTCGAAGAGAGAGAAAGTAACATGAAAAATGTCACAATTTCGCGACATGCTGCAAAGGTCGAGGTGAGGACTGTCATGATTTCGTGACATGATGAAATGCTCAAAGTGAGAACTGTCACGATTTCGTGACATGCAGCTAAGGGAAGAGTTTGAAATGAGAAGTGTCACGATTTCGTGATAGGTTGCAAGGAAAGCGTACGAAAGCTAAAAGCGTCGCGATTTCGTGACAGGTTGCAAGGAAAGCTTTCGGAAGCTGAAAGCATCGCGATTTCATGATAGGATGAAAGAAAAGCTTATGGATGCAAAAAGTGTCATGATTTCACGACAGCTTGAGATGGCAGCGTATAGATGGAGAAAGTGTCACGATTTCACGACAAAAATTGGAAGCAGGTCTTTTATAGGAGAAGTGTCGCAATTTCACGACAAAAGCAGAGAAGAAGGCCATGAAGACAGAAGGGTCACGATTTCGCGATAGAAGTGAAGATGACATCAGCAGAAGCAGAAAGTGTCACGATATCGTGACAAAAACAAAAAGGAAGTCAAAAGAAGCAAAAGTGTCGCGATATCGCGACAAGGCAAAAGAAGGTGTATGACAGGCAAAGGTGTCACGATATCATGACATGTTGTAGTTTCATGGGAAAAGCTATAGAACCAGAGGCGGTTGAAGCCAACAGAGTTAAATTTGGGCCGACAAAGTTCAGGGTTGTGCAGTCGACGAAGTTTAAGGATGTGACGATCGACTAAGTTCAAGGTTTTAATCTTGAAAGTTTATGCTATAAAAGGAGGGCTATTTTGAGGGGTGGGGGGGAGTTGTGTCGAATCGATCAAAGTGTGCGTTCGAAGAGCGACATTCATAGATAGAGTGCGGGGGTGAAGTTCGATTGCCGAGAAGCAAAGTGCGAAATTCGATAGCAGTATACCTAGTGCATTTCTTCGAATCTTCTAAGTGAGAGAGATTGCAAGGAAGTAGAGTGCACGAAGACGATGTTGCTGTGATTGCACAGAGGTGCAAAGGTCGATGTTCGATCAAGTGCAGCTGTGATTGCACAATAAGAGCGAAGGACTATGTTTTGTGCAGAACAGAGGAAGAGGACATTTGTGCCAGATCGAAGGACTGTGTTTGGTGCAGATCAAAGAAAGAGAAAGAGGACATTTGTGCTAGATCGAAGGACTATGTTTAGTGCAAATTCGAGGACCAGATTTGAGGTGATAGAGTTGAGGACAGAGGTCTCCAGCCAGAGTAGGGAAGACAGGTGTCTTCTATGGATAGAGTTCCATTTGCTAAGGGCAACGGAGGTAGAGGTCTTCTAGAGGATCACCAGGCAGAGCAAAGCTAGGGGAAGGTATCTCCTTTGGGTTGGTGCCCATAAACATTGTAATCGGGAAAGGTATTCCCAGAGGTTGGATTGATAAAATTTAGTGAAATATTTTATCCGTGGAGTAGCCCACTTTGGGTGGACCACGTAAATTGTTGTGTCTCTAGTGTGGATGGTGTCTTGTGCATTGCTTTGATTACTGCTGTTGATACTGCTATCTATTCACTGCATAATATTGAATTAAAAGTTGAATTGAAGGAAAAATTTAAAAAGTGGTCTTATACTGTTCACCCCCCCTCTCAGTATAAGCTTGTGTTCTTCATCTGCGTGTATGATGATTGTGTTGTGAGTTACAGATTGTAAACCATTGATAGAGTGATTGTAGGTTTTTCTATGTTAACCAATATTGCAGGTTCTATCATTAAATACTGTAGGAGACAAGCACTAAAATAGAGAACCAATTCTATGTTTTGCAGGTTTACTAGGCAAGAATATGAACCAAACATATGATGTCTAGCCCTGATGTCTAGTAGCCGCCAGACGACTAGCTATCAACCCACCAGCCTGACGTCTGGACCTAGACTGGATGTCTAGAAACTTCTTGATGTCTAAAAACCCTTGATATCTAGTGCCTTGATGTCTACCCCTATAGGATTGACATATAGCACCCTAAAATCTGCTCCTAACATCTAGACCTACTGATCCAACGTCTAGATTCCTGACATCTAGACCTAGTCTTCAACTAGCAGAGTTAGAATATTAATTGATAAACTTGTATACCCATTGCTTGGAGCCTGATACTGACTTGTCATCACTCTATCCTAGGAATGTACTCATCCTTATCTACATAAAATATGCTAAGTACATTTTCAAAAGAAATCTATGCTAAGATACCTTTTCAAAATAAACCTACTTAATTACGTCCTCACAAAAATAAATTGAGTCTAATGTTTTTAAAATGGAAATCTAGTTAAATGCTTTGGAAATGAAATCTAGATTAATTGCCTTTGAAATGAAATCTAGATTAGATGCGTCCTCATGAAATCAAACTTAATCTAAGACTTTTGGAATTGAAATTTAACTAGATGCACTTGAAATTGAAATCTAGTTAACTGCTTCCTCACGAAATAAAATTTATACTAATGCGTTGGAAAGGGAATCTAATTAGATGCTTGTGGAAGGGAAATCTAATTAAATGCTTTTGGAAATTAAATCTAAGCTAGAAAGCGATGGTAAAATTAACTAAGATGAACAAGCGTATGTGATAGATTGATTGCAATCCCAAATGATGAGATTAACCTTAAAATTGAAAGATAACAATTGAATTAGCATAATACCTGCATCCAAGCGCATGCAAAATCCTCTAATTTTTCTTGGTTTCAAAGTTGTATCTATTTCAGAAGTTCGTACCCCGGGGTGTGAACCTGTATTCTATCGGGATATTTGCACGGGCCCATGCAAACCTATTGCTAGATACTAATCTGATTGGTTTGTTGGTCTTGATGATGATTTTAAAGATCCTAGATGGTCTTGAAATAGTTACCTACACATAAAGGGTCCAAAAGTCAAATATAAACATAGTAAGAGAGCATAAAAACTTAATATATTTTACATATACCTAAAGAAAGTAAATTATAGGAAAATAAGATAACTATTACCACATAAAAATATAAGAAATGATTTCACCTTGCATACATTGTGGCGAGAGGCGATTTGGGGTCTAGGTATGGGGGCATGCAATCCCAGGGAACATGAGCCTCTTAACCTCCCCTAAATTACCTTGCAAATTTTAAGGGTTTCTGAAACATACCTGTGCTTCAATGATCAATTTTGAGTAAGATTTGGGAATTCACACGCCCAAATGTATACTCTCTAACCTCTTTGAAGCTCGCCAGTGCACCAACAAACCTTTTGCGATTTGGTTTGATATGGATTTCAAGACATTTTGATTTAGGGTTTCTTCAAATATGACAATTACCTTTCATACAAAAACAGACCACAATATGTGTTAGAAGGCGATTAAGCTAGTGCTTGGTGGGGGTCCCACCGGGCATGCCAGAATGAAACCAACAAAAAGACACTACAATTCTCATTCAAAATTATAGAATCCACTACTTTTGTTATTGAAATGATAAAGGAGGTTATAGATCGATATCCTTTTACAATTCTTACCCTAAAGGCTACAATGGGGTCTTCCCTAAGGAATCCCTTTCATATGGGTACAAAGGCAGTAGGATCTATCTTCTCGATGTTCCTCAGTGTAGATGGGCTTCTTGCTTATGTGCCACCACTATATATAAGTGTCTTTTATATCTTTTGATCTAAAAAATGTGGTTAGAGCATTTGGGGGCTTGCCTTAGTCAAACCCCATGTTTATATATATAGAAGACTCTTTAAACAAGCTGAAAACATGATAAAAATTGATAAAAATACTAAACTAGGCCATATCTACCTGTTGGATGATCACTATTTGCTATAGAAGAGATTCGCACGGGGGTGTGCAAACCTGTATTTTTGTGATAAAATCTGCAAGATCGATTTTTGGACTATTATGGTGCTGTTGCTTCTTCACTTTTTTGATGGGTCACCTTCAAAAAATGTTCTTTTTGATGTTGATAGCCTATCTCAATCACCAGGAATATTATGAAAGCAACATAAACTATTATGGCAAAGTGAATGCGATGGATGTATGATGGTTGTGTGATGGATGAGTGTCTAGAGTAATTTCTATAGAGTTTTTGTAAGCTAAAGTGGTGGTCTCTAAAATGGTGGAAATGGCCTTCTACTTATAGACTTGGCCAAGGTGAGGGGGAGAGGATGAGGTGTCCCCTATGAGGTGTCTATGGTGAGGTGTCCACCTAAGAGGTTTCCCCTAAGGTGTCCTTATTCATAAATGATATTGGATGAGATAATCTCTCACCCATACACAAATCATGATGGATTTACTAAAAATATCTATTTGGTATTTATGAACATCTTTTTGGAAATATCTTTCAATTAAAAATTACCTCTTTTGTGCAAAAGTCTCCATCTTTCATTTATGACCCAGGGGAGTGTGAGGTGGAGAAATATCTGGGTGAGAGGTGGCTAGGCTATGGTAGGCTAGACTAGGTAATGTGGAAGGCTAGGCTAGTAAAAGTAGACTAGGTGATGTGGAAGGCTTAAACCAAATCAACATTAGATCTAATTAAGCATGTGATTAGCCATAAAGCATATTTTGACCAAAGTTGTTGACTTTTGAGTATAAAATACTTTTTGACCATGGTGGAGAATTCAAACTTGGTTGAGTTGGTAATGAGGTCACATGAGGACATATAGTTAAGCATAGGGAGGGGCTTAGCTATCCCAAAAGGGGTTAAGGATGGTGAATAGTGATTTTGATAAATAAATAGTGTTTTTTAGCCAATTTATGCAATTTTTGAGGGTTTTACAAATTGATTGACTGTGAAAATAGATAAAGGGACTTGTTGGCATTTTTGCCACATTTATTTGATTGCTGTTTATTCATGCATAAGCTATTGAAATTCTAACTCCTCTATAGGTTTTGATGCAAAAAATGCCTAAATCCAAAGACTGTCACAAAATCGTGACAAAAAACAGCATGGAGAGCCAAGGTTAAAAACCGTCGCGATATCGCGACATGTCGCATTATCGCGGGTCGAATGAGGAGAGAGAAAACAAACACAAAGTCATAGCAATTTCGCAACATGTCAAAAAATCGTGGTCAGCGCAGTCAACAATAGCAGGGGGTAAAACCGTCATGATATCACGACACGTTGGATTTTTGCGGTCAAACCAGTCAACGGAGGGCAGAGCGACAAAGTTGTAGCGAAATCGTGACGCGTCACGTTTTCACAGCATGGGTGGACAGAAAGGCTTAAGACATAAAATGGTAGCGATATCACGACACTTTTGAGAATGAGGCCAAGCAAAGCGAAGGATGAAGACGTCGCAAAATCACGACAGGAAGTGAGAACAGTGGAGAATGCAGGCAAACGTCACAATTTCGTGACATTTGTAGGATGGAGCAGAGTAAGACAGAAAATGGTAGTGATTTTGCGACATTGTTGCAGCTAGGGGCAAGCAAGAAGTTGGCGTCATGATTTTGTGACATTCATGAAGATAAAGGCTAGCGACAAGAAAACGTAGTGATTTCGTGACACATTGTTGAAGAAAGACTAAGTGCAGAGAATTGTAGCGAAATCGCGTAGTGTCACATTTTCGCGGTTGACGAACAACAAGGTCCAAGGAAACAGAACTTGTAGCGAAATCATGACATGGTGGAAGTTGAAGAAACATAGAGGCAAGAGTGTCGTGTTTTCACGATTTGAAGCAGCGAAGAGAACAAAAGATGAAGATGTAGCGAAATCGTGCATTATCCAATTTTCGCGACAACAGGGCAGAGAACAGCATAATTGTACGGACGTCGCGAAATCACGCAGCGTCACGTTTTCGCGGTTCAAGGTTGCGAAGGAGATATGGAATCCGAATACGTCGCGATTTCATGACATGGATGATTTTTGCGGTCGAAAGTAAGGAAAGTGTATGGAGCAGGGATATGTCGCGATTTCGCGACATGTCACGTTTTCGCGACCTGTTACAGTTTCGCGCCAGAATGCAGTTCAAATGACCCGATGCAGTTTTGTGATTTTTGAGAATTAAAAGCACTCTAGAATTAAATGTTTTGCTACTTTTCGATGCGGTCAAGGTAGAAGAACGCGCCCAAGCTACCAGAATTGAAGATTTCCATTATATGAAGCTGTTGTTCACGATTTTTCCAACGATTTCAAGCATATTTTCAAGAACAACAATTTAATGAAGACGACCGACTCCTCCTTATGGCATTTAATTTTTGGTTTCTTCAAGGCTATTTAAGGATATCATTTCCTTATTTTTGTTGCATAATTTGTAGATCTCGAGGAGGTCCGTTTCATATTTTTAATGCTGCAAAGAGGCAAGACCTCTATATAAAGCAATGTAGATCTCAGAAAAAGGGTCGGGAGTTCGAGAGAAACTTTTGCTGAAATCTTGAAGTTCATTGCATGAATGAAAGATAATTGGCCTTTGATTTTGCAAGCAGGCTGTTTGTGTGATTTTTCTTTCTGTTATTTACATTTCTAATATAACACTCATATTCCTTATTTGCTGCTTCATTTGAATTCTGCATGTTGAGTTTGAATATTGCTTGTGAGGGAGTGAGTTCTGGAATGTGATCTTGGAGGGATTTTCTACGCAAGGTTGTAAGAGAATTAAGTTGATATCTTATGTTATATGTTGTTGCTGTACTTGAAGTGATCTGCTGTTATTATTTCTCGATCTAACAAATTCGGCCTACGGCTATATTTCCCATCTCTTTCCATGTATTTCCTGTTTCTTTCTGCACATTTGTAATTTCTTTCTAGCAACTCTAATCTGAAATCAAACTTAGAAATAGTAAGGGAACCATCCCTCTCTGGATATTGGTCTGGGAGACATCTCTTTCTCCCAGCCTTTCAATGTTGGCCGGGTCTAGGGTGCATAGTTTTAGAAAATCCTTTCTTGTGGCAGATTCATGACCAACAGTTTTTGGCACGCCCGGTGGGACAGACTTCTTCTCTCTTAGAAATATCCCATAGTATTGAAGGTTTAATGTTCACCTTCATGCCGTAAAGTTAGAGCATTTGGTGACTCTGCAGTACTCAGAAATCTCTGAACGTGGATGTAGTGAAAGTTGTACTTCATGATCACGAGATCACAGTCTAAAAAAGTTGGAGATCTTGTCGAGTTTTTTGAACTTGACAGCACAAGAAGTGGTGAGCATTCTAGGTTGGTTTCCCCATCGCTTGCATCATCTGCCATATCCACACAAATCCCTGGTATTGTTACTAGTTTTCCATATTTTCAGTTACATTCACTAGTCCCAATGGCCCAGTATCCTCCACCCAGGAAGTTCTTGGCATGGAACAGCTCAGGAGCCTTGAATTTGAAGGCTTAGAATCCAGTTCCTCAGGCCGCTTTGAAGGTTTTGTCGACCTATGATGGTACGGGTAAGACGGCATATGAACATATTAATGATGTAGCTTCTCTGGCAGCCATTCATGATATAACTGACGAGGATGTGATGGTGAAGTTATTGGTGTTATCCCTGAGAGGAAAATTGTTGTACTGGTATCGAACGTTGCAACCAGGCACCATTACGTCATGGGATCAGCTAGGAGAACTACTAGTTAAGAATTTTCATGAACAGGCTGATCCATTTTCATTGTTGCATCAGTTTAATGCGATCCAGAGGCACCCGCAAGAAGAGATAGCTGATTTTAATGTTTGATTCACAAGAACCTGGTAGAGAATTCTTGATGATCTTCGGCCTGCTGATGAGTTGGATGCATTTTACTACCTCAGAGCATTCAACATAGATATCGGTTGGGCTGTCCGGCAATCCAACGTGACGACATTTCCAAAGTTGTTTGAACAAGCATTAAAGGCGAAAGTTGATCTGATCACTATAGGTAGACTTCCTCCGAAGGTAACTATGCCTATTATACCTGATCTACCTAAGTATTTATATTCTGGTTCGCTTCCACAACCCATGCCATCTATGTATCCTACCCCATCATGGAGCTCCAATGCACCTCAAATCGCACCTATTCCAGTTCCCCAGCTTCCTGCTCCAACTGTTCCCTAGTTGCCTGCACCGAGCATTCCAAGGTTAGTTCCTCCACTTCCAACTCCTACAGTATCTTCCCCATAGTTTCCATTACCTTTACCAGCATCGCCTGTGTCCTCAAGCCCAGATCCTCAATTGGTTATGTTACAAGAAATTCAGTCGGCTATGAGATCTCTCACTGACAAGGTGACATCTATGGAACGGAGAGAGGCAGAAAGAAGCTATCAGCCACGAAGATTTATGCCGACAGTAACTAGAGAACAACCTGCTCCAAGCAAGGCTATGGAGAAAGCACCTGAAAGGAACTCAACAGTTCTGGTAAGTGAAGAGGCTGGCCCTTCTGAAGTTTCACATGAGCCATCTTACTGGTGTTCTTCCTATAATGACCCACATGATGAGTCCACTTGCATGGTCCACCAAAATTATTTGCAAGTTCTTATAGGGAGCCATGTAAATATGATTCGAGAGGTGGATCTTACTTTCGTGGAGTCTCTGGAGGAACATATAGCAATACTGACATGCAGCGGCAAGAAACCAATGTTGGTAGATCCGACTAAGATGGAGCCATTGAAAGTGCCTCCTGTACAAGCAACGAAGCAACAAATGCCAACAAAGGCTCATGATTCCCCAGCACAACGGCAATCACCTATTTTTTTGAAGGATCCACTTCCATCACTAGTAAAAGACAAGGAACAAGCTTCTACTTCCCAACCGCAAGCAGAAACAAAGGAGCAAGCCAAAGAAACATTGCGGTATCCATCATTGACCAAACAACAACGAGTGGAGGCTACCCAACAATATAAGAGCAAATTTGAAGCTGCTAGTGGTGGGAAGGAACAGACCTCCATGGAGTACAATATTGTTGAAGAACTTAAACGGATACCAGCTAAGGTAAGTCTGTATGACACCTTACAGTTGCCTAGACAGGTAAATCTCTTACAGGAATCCCTGAAGACCATACAAAGTAAGGGGAAAGCTCCAGCCTAGGTGGTTATGGCTCAAACGTTAACTTTTGTAGCCAATGGCAGGAGTAGACCACCCCCATTTTATCTATCATTACAAATAGAGGGTTGGATCATACATAATTTCCTGATCGATTCTGGTGCCGCTACAATTGTCATGCCTAAGGCAGTCTGTGAAGCAATGGGTATGGAATTCACATGAAGTAGCCCCAGAGTTTTGCAATTAGATGGTACTCCAGTGAAAACAGTGGGTGTAATCAAGGATGTCCCGATTGTTTTGCATAATATGCCCCAGATTATAGTCATCCAGGAGATAGTTGTGGTAGATCTAGAACCGTATTTCAGTATGTGCTTATCTAGAGAGTTTACCACAAATTTGGGCGGTTACCTTGCACTAGATTATTCTCACTTGGAGATTCCGTTCAAAGGAAGACGAGTCCGGGTCTACAATCAGAAACCTTCTACTTTTCATATTGAGAAGATAGAAGAAGAACATGTTGTTCATATGATAACTAAAGATTTGGAGGATGAGTTTTCAATGCTCAATTTCAATGCTTTGATCCAGACCGAAATTGGTTGTTATTCCATTATGCAACCTGAAGAGGTTGAAGTCAAGTTGCCACCTGATCAAGTTGAACAATATTCTCTGCCAGATCAGCTCTATTTTTATGGAACACAATACAAAAATGGTGCTAACATTGGGACTGAACGATCATGCCTAGGTCTCAAGATGGCTGGGACACTTGGAGTATAGCAGTTACAGACCCTTGGTGATTCTGAGCTAATCAAGAACCAGAAGTTTACTGAGCGTTTTTCAAGGATCTAGGATCCAGGAGACAGAGCCATGTTTGGGTTCGTGTCTTTCCCGAAAGTTCACATCTAATTCGGGAGTTACCTTGTATAAAAAAAAATAAAAATAAAAAATATAGAAAAAGAAAAAAAAAAAAAGTATTGTTTATCAGCTTCGGCTCTTTTTGCATGCGAGCCCGCAGGTACGTGTTTCTTTCTTTTTTCTTCTTCTTTCCTAGCAGTTAGTGGCTTCCTATCAATTTCTTCCTTCCCCTTCCTTTTTCTTCCCTTCCCTTCTTTATTCCCTTCTTCTTCTACTCCTTTTCTTCTGCAGTAAAAAAAAAGTCACTGCTGTTGTTTCTTTTTCCCTTCCTGTTATTCCCGCTTCTTCTTATCCTTTTCTTCTAAGTTCTCTGTCATTTTAGCATTTATCATAGTTTATCCATGGTTCACACCTCGTTTATCATCTTATCATCATTCTGATTATTCCATTCATTTCCATTTCCCCTTTCATAGTCCGTGCTACCGCATTATTCCTCCATTCCATTATTCCATTCATCATTTCCATTCCATGGTCAGTTCAGCCAAATACAGAATTCCTTGAAGTTTCATTCATTCAGCAAAAGTTGTTGCAGTAGTCCATTGAGATGAACCCCAGCAGCCAGCTTTCTGTTCTAAGTTTTCATGACTCTGTTGCCCAATGGATTTAGGCCTGGGATTCTTGCATACAACAGAACTGTATACCCCGCGAGCCACCAAGAATGTTGGCATTTTTGCCACATTTATTTGATTGCTATTTATTCATGCATAAGCTATTGAAATTCTAACTCCTCTACAGGTTTTGATGCAAAAAATGCCTAAGTCCAGAGGCTGTCGCGAAATCGCGACAAAAAACAGCATGGAGAGCCAAGGTTAAAAACCGTCGCGATATCGCGACATGTCGCGTTATCGCGGGTCGGATGAGGAGAGAGAAAATAAACGCAAAGTCGTAGCGATTTCGCGACGTGTCGAAAAATCATGGTCAGCGCAGTCAATGACAGCAGGGGGCAAAACCATCGCGATATCGCGACGCGTTGGATTTTCGCGGTCAAACCAGTCAACGGAGGGCAGAGCAACAAAGTTGTAGCGAAATCGTGACGCGTCACGTTTTCACGACGTGGGTGGACAGAAAGGCTTAAGACATAAAATGGTAGTGATTTCATGACACTTTTGAGAATGAGGCCAAGCAAAGCAAAGGATGTAGCGAAATCGCTACGTGTTGTGTGATCGCGGTTCAGGTGGATAAAAGAGTCTAAGGCACGAATGGCGTAGCGATATCGTGACACTTTTGAGAATGAGTCCAAGCAAGATGAAGACATCATGAAATCATGACAGGAAGTGAGAACAGTGGAGAATGCAGGAAAACGTCATGATTTTGTGACATTTGCAAGATAGAGCAGAGTAAGACAGAAAATGGTAGCGATTTCGCGACATTGTTGCGGCCAGGGGCAAGCAAGAAGTTGGCATCGCGATTTCACGACATTCATGAAGATAAAGGCTAGTGACAAGAAAACATAGCGATTTTGCGACACATTGTTGAAGAAAGACTATGTGCAGAGAATTGTAGCGAAATCGCGCAGTGTCACATTTTTGCGGTTGACGAACAACAAGGTCCAAGGAAACAGAACTTGTAGCGAAATCGCGACATGGTGGAAGTTGAAGAAACACAGAGGTAAGAGTGTCGTGTTTTCATGATTTGAAGCAGCGAAGAGAACAAAAGATGAAGATGTAGATAAATCGTGCATTGTCACATTTTTGCGACAACAGGGCAGAGAAGAGCATAATTGTACGGACGTCGCAAAATCGTGCAGCATCACGTTTTCGCGGTTCAAGGTTGCGAAGGAGATATGGAAGCCGAATACGTCATGATTTCACGACATGGATGATTTTTGCGGTCAAAAGTAAGGAAAGCGTACGGAGCAGGGATATGTCGCGATTTCGTGACATGTCGCATTTTTGCGACCTGTTACAATTTCGCGCCAGAATGCAGTTCAAACGGCCCGATGCAGTTTTGCGATTTTTGAGAATTAAAAGCGCTCCAGAATTAAATGTGTTGCTACTTTCCAATGCGGTCAAGGTAGAAGAATGCACCCAAGCTACCAGAATTGAATATTTCCATTATTCAAAGCTGCTGTTCATGATTTTTCCAACGATTTCAAGCATATTTTCAAGAACAACAATTTAATGAAGACGACCGACTCCTCCTTATGGCATTTAATTTTTGGTTTCTCCGAGGCTGTTTAAGGATATCATTTCCTTGTTTTTGTTTCATAATTTGTAGTTCTCGAGGAGGTTCGTTTCATATTTTTAATGCTGCAAAGAGGCAAGACCTCTATATAAAGCAATGTAGATCTCAAGAAAAGGGATCGGGAGTTTGAGAGAAACTTTTGCTAAAAGCTTGAAGTTCATTGCATGAATGAAAGATAATTGGCCTCTGATTTTGCAAGCAGCTATTTGTGTGATTTTTCTTTCTGTTATTTACATTCCTAATATAACACTCATATTCCTTATTTGCTGCTTCATTTGAATTCTGCATGTTGAGTTTGAATATTGCTTGTGAGGGAGTGAGTTCTAGAATGTGATCTTGGAGGGATTTTCTATGCAAGGTTGTAAGAGAATTAAGTTGATATCTTATGTTATATGTTGTTGCTATACTTGAAGTGATCTGCTATTATTCTTTCCTAATCTAACAAATTCGGCCTACGACTATATTTCCCATCTCTTTCCATGTATTTCCTGTTTCTTTCTACACATTTGTAATTTCTTTCCAGCAACTCTAATATGAAATAAAACTTAGAAATAGTAAGGGAACCAGCCCTCTCTAGATATTGGTCTGGGAGACATCTCTTTCTCCCAGCATTTCAATGTTGGTCGGGTCTAGGGTGCATAGTTTTAGAAAATCCTTTCCTATGGCAGATTCGTGACCAACAGGGACAATGTGCAAATTTTGGGTGTCTACAATTACTAAGTGAGAGTGAAATATATGGTGAATAAAATGGCCAATATTGGTAAAACTTTGGAAACACTAGTAGTTGTGAAGAAGGTGTTGAGATATCTCACATCAAAATGGAACCATGTTGCCATTATCATTGAAGAAAGTAAATACTGGTCAAAGCTGGATTTTGAATATCTTGTTGGGTATCTCATGTCACATGAAGAGAGATTCAAAGAAACCACCAATGATAATGATGAGAATAACTTTAATTTTGAGGTAAAACATTCAAGGAGAGATAGATATGAATGCAGTTCCAACAGAGGAAGGGGTAGAAATCAACAAAGAGGAAGAGGTAGAAGAGGAAGAGGAGATTCTAACCAAGGAAGAGGTAGAGGAAGGATTGATATAAGGAATTTGGAGTGCTAAAACTGTCACAAGAATGGGTCATCTTGCTAAAAATTGCTGGTCAAAGACTGCAAATGAGAATAAAAGGGCACATTATGTTTGTGAAGATGAAGACACTCAAGGTAATATTTTATTAACTAGTGATATGGTGGAAAAGACTAGCAATGAAGTTTGGTATTTGGATTATGGTTGCTCTAATCATATGATTTATAAAAGGATTTATTTTTTGACATTAATGAGATTTTTAAGTCAAGAATCATGCTTGGAAATAATAATTCTTTGGAAGTGGTTGGAAAAGGTTCCATGGAGGTTGAAACAAAAGAAGGTAAAAAAAAAATCAATGATATTTTTAATGCTCCAAATCTAAAGAATAATTCGTTAAGTGTTGGATAGCTTGTTAAAAAGAATTACAAAGTAGTGTTTAAAAATAGTGAATGCATTATTTATGATAAGGGTAATAGGAACCGTGTTGTCACAATTGTTCCTATGTCTAAAAATAGAATGTTTCCTTTGAAGTTTGGTAACAAGGGAGGTGTGAAATTAGCAAATTTGGCACTTGAAGATAAGAATTGGTTATGGCATTTGAGATTTGGGTATTACAATTTCAAGAGTTTGAAATTTATGTCAAATCAAGGCATGGTGAATGGGCTTCCAAGAGTTGAATAGAGGAAGGATGTGTGTGAAGCATATGTGTTGGGAAAACATGCTAGGATTGAGTTTCCTAAAGGTGAGGCATGGAGAGCCTCATATCCTCTTCAACTAGTTCATTTCGATATCTATGGGTCCAAACACAAATTTTGGGTAAGTTATCTTATTTCATCACTTTTATTGATGATTACTCAAGGAAATGTTGGATTTATTTTTTGAAGCACAAGGATGATGCATTTGGGGTGTTCAAACTTTCAAATCACTTGTTGAGAATTAAAGTGGTCATAAAATCAAATGTTTGAGGACTAATCGTAGAGGAGAGTTTTGTTCAAAATAATTCAATGATTTTTGTAATCAAAATGGTATTTAAATACAACATACAATTGCATATACACTTCAACGAAATGGAGTGGTTGAAAGAAAGAATAGAACCATAGTTTAAATGGCAAGGAGCATGCTCAAGACCAAGGGTTTGAGCAATGGATATTGGTATTATGCGATTGATACAACTATACACATCTTGAATAGATGTCCAACAAGAGCCTCCATAAAATGAAACCTCATGAAGCATGGTATGGTACTAAACCCACGGTTAGCCATTTGAGAGTTTTGGGTGTCTTGTTTTTCACATGTGAATTATGAAGTTAGAAAGAAGCTTGGTGACAAGAGTGTAGCATATATTTTTGTTGGATATTTTGAAACTAGCAAGGCATATAGATTGTATGATCCAAAAGCTCATAAATTTATTGTGTCTAGAAATGTATGGTCATCAAAAAATAGTGAATAGCAAAGGAAAAAGTGTAGCCATGGTTGAAGAAAAAAATAGCAGTTTGGGAACTGCCACCAAGTGTTCCCTCACCTCCTCATAGCCCACTTTCAAGCCCAAGCACAAGTTCTAGTTCCACTAGTCCAAGTACTGGTGACTCTTCCTCAAGTTCAAAGCAAGGAAAAGGTAAAATAAATTTGAAATCTCATCCACCAAGTCAAATGCTAGATAAAAAAATTGAGAAGATGTTGACAAGGAGTCAAGCACAAGAGATGGACCAAATTGTTACAAGGCTGGAAAATATACATGTGTATGGTGATGATGAAGAAGAACCCAAAGGTGAGATAATGCATTATGCTTTGTTATCTTCAATTGATCCTTATATTTTTGAATATGCAAGTACTAATGATGTTTGGGTGAAAGCAATGGATAATGAAATTCAGTCCATAGAAAATAATGATACATAGGAACTTGTTTAGTTACCCAAAGGAAAAAAGGTTTTTGGTTGCAAGTGGATTTTCAAGACAAAGTATAACAATGATGGTAGCATACAAAAATACAAAGCAAGGCTGGTTGCAAAGGGGTATACACAAAGGTTTGACATGGATTATGAAGAAACATATGCACCCGTAGAAAGACAAGAAACCATTCGAATGGTTATTTTTGTGGCTTCCCAAAAATAGTTGAAAGTGTATCACATGGATGTTAAAAGTGTATTTTTGAATGGCTACATTGAAGAAGAGGTTTATGTGCAACAACCTCAAGGCTATGAAGTGAAAGGTAAAGAAAATCATGTGTACAAACTAAAAAAAATATTTTATGGGCTGAAGCAAGCACCTAGAGCTTGGTACTCTAGGATTGAAAAATATTTTCAAGAGTATGGTTTCAAGAAGAGAAAAAATGATCCCACTCTTTACTTCAAAAAGGAAGGTGAGGATATTCTTCTTATATATCTTTATGTTGATGATTTGATTTACATGGGGAAAAATAACAAGATGTTGATTGATTTTAAAACTTCCATGATGAGTGAGTTTGACATGACTGATTTGGGTTTGATGAAATAATTTCTTGGGATTGAAGTGTTTCAAGGAAATGGTGAAATTTCTATTTTCTAAGCTAAGCATGTGAATGATATATTGAAGAAATATGAGATGCAAAACTGTAAACTGGTTTGGACTCCTTTTGCAATGGTGAATCATTGTGTAGAGATGATGGTTTTGAAAGGGCTGATGAAAAGTTGTATAAAAGCATGATTGGGAGCTTAATGTTCCTTACCACTACTATACCGGATATTGCTTTCGTTGTTTCACTTCTTTCTAGATATATGAATCAGCCATCACAAAATCACATGAAATCTGCCAAGAGGATTTTGATGTATGTGAAAGGAACCTCAAACTTTGGAATACATTATTTTTCTAACAACAAGTTGGAGCTTGTTGGATATTGTGATTCAAATCATGGAGTTTGTTTAGATGATGGAAAGTCTACATAAAAAAATTATTTCACTTTTGGTTTTGGGATGATCACATGGAATTCCATGAAGCAAAGCATTGTTGCTTTGTCATCTACATATTCTGAATATGTTGCTGCAATAGCAGCAAACACTCAAACTCTTTGGTTGAGGAAGATGCTTGAGGAGATTGAAGAAGTCCAAGACAATCCTACGATTTTCAATTGTGAAAACACTAGTGCCATCAAGATTTCCAATAATCTGGTTCATCATAGTAGGAAAAAATACATTTCATTAAAGTATACTTTAATTAAAGATGTCATTGAAATGAAGTTTGTTGATCTTGTCTACTGCAACACAAAGGAACAACTGGCTGATTTGTTTACCAAATGAGTTGCTAAAGAAAAAATTTTGTATCTAAGAGATAGATTAGTTTCACCACTTAGCATCAAGGGGGAGTATGTTGGAGATTGATTCTAAGAATTAATACATTATTGTAATGTAAATATTATATCTTAAAGTCTTAGAGAGTATTTTGATGTTCCATGACTGTTGGGTTACTTGAAAAGTCATTCCAAGGGTTATAGATAGATAAAACATGTTATTATTTTATGTGGTACATAGAAGAAAGTGTAAAAACAATAGAAAAAACTTAATAAATACTTTTCAAGTGTTCTGGGTTTTTTTGAAAGTTTTAACAACTTTGGTTCATCTCCTTCTCCCTAAAACATGTAATTGCAGACCTAAAAAAAGTAGTTAACTTGTAGAGCATGTAGCTTTTGATTTACAGATCCAATTAATGTAATGTTTAAACCATTGGATAGGTATGGGTCTCTAGAATAAAATCACAAAATTTTATCTCATTTGAACAAGTTTAAGGCCTCTTTGTTTGGACTATTGGAACAAAGGTTGATTAAGGAAAAACCAGTTTTTGCAACTTTTTAGTTCATAAACTTCACATTAGAGGCCCACATAATTGATGCCTCATAGGAGTTTTTACTTATAAAATTAGCATCCTAGAAAACCTTATTCATTGGGAATTGGAGTAAAAAATATAGGAGAAATGTTTTTTTGAGTCATATAAGAAAAGGTGCAAAACAAAATTTGAAGTAAAAGAGCACCCAACATGCTTAAGATTTATGAACCCTAAATGTTTCACCTTTCTCTTGTTGTATTTGCTCCTCTGAAATTGGTTTCCTTCCTGAACCAATTGGGATATACTTCTTGGGATGCAATATTTGATAAGCTACATACCAAATCTATTATGGTGGAAGCTTGAATCCCTTGATCTTCTTATAGACGCCTCTAATATTTTAGGACTTTTTGTAAGAGGGGTTTGATTGTATTCTTACCAACCCTTGTAATTTTTCATGCATAGTAGCTAGCTTATCAAAGGACTCAAATATAATTCTTGCTCCTATTTACTATTGTTTAAATGCTCAAATTTTATCTTCAAATGTTCTATATTAAATATTTTTTCATTTTGGTCCAAGAGTCGAGGAAATCCAAGGCCAATATATTTTTAGAATGAAGCGACTATTTTATCCCCTTTATCACTAAGTGATTTAGATATCTCCCAACCTTCATGAATCAGTTGATATCATTCAATGAGTTCATTGTCTAACTCCATTGCTTCATCCTTGATTTTTTAATGTTTTTAGTTGAGGCTTGGAGCCCTGTTTTAAAATTTTGACAATATTGTATGCTTGCTACACTCTTGTGCCCATCTGGATCTAAACATTTTTAAACTCAGCTTGGACCTCCCTAATGGCTTGTAGGTTGAAAGTTAGGAATTTTAGTGTTGGTTCAAGAAACTTGGTGATTCTGAACATTTTATTCCATCTATTCATCAAGGCTTCTTTTGCAAAACAATGAGTTTGTGTCTTCTTCTTTCCCTTAACAAGCTCTTATTTTAGCCTTTCCAACTCTTCTTCTAGGTCTTGAAATTTTTTCTCTTTCTTGTAGATCTGACTTGGTGGGAGCACTATCAAGGTATTGTTGCAACCTTTCAATCTATATCTATAGGGTTTTCATTTTAGCCTACCCTTCATCCAAATATTTAGCCAGGAATTTTATTATTTGCTTGTCCTTGTGATACTTTCCTTCATTTGAATTTATTTTACATGCATTAGTTCAACGATATCTAGAGTTTTATGGCTAGATAAGGGTATGAGAGCAATGTAATATGGTAGAAGAGGAAATGAAGAAGGAGAGGGATTATAGGCTATGGAAACAACATCTTTATGGGTTGGAGGCTACAAATACTTGGGAACTTGTCCATGCTATGTGGATATGGTGGAGGTGATGCTTTTAGTAGGTTATTAAGGATGTACCCCTTATGATGGGGGTAGAGGTTTCTTAGGGGAGATGAAGGGGGTGGAGGCAGTATGGAAGAAGAAGAAATATTATGGAAATGAGAAAACACACCTATGCCTTCTACTTTGGTGTGCTCTTGAGTTATTAAGGTTGTATGGTAGACTTTGGCATTTTTTACCTTTTTATTTGGTTCCTATTGGGGAGAAATTTATTTTTATTTCATTTGGGTTTCAATTTGTTCTCTAGAGCTCTCAAGCACAAATACTTGTTACATGAGCAATGGAATTTTCTTAGCCTCTTATGTGCTATTTCGAGCATGCAAAATGCTAGCCTCAATCTCAATACATTATCTCCTTTGATCTAGTTGAGTGGGGCTAGTAATAGTTATTGAAGTTTTTCCCAAGCCTTCTTTTGTATACCCATTCTCTACACAAGATTTAATCGTACTATATGTCATGGTTGGATCTCATAAATTTGTCAAAGTCCTTATGGTGAGGGATATCTACTTCCTAAATTCCCTACTGGGACCTCCTCTTCTTGTTATTGGTCATACAAACTTGCTTCCACTGAATTTTTATATTCCTATTCCTTGGTTTGTACTTCCTTTGAATCTTGATGTTCTTTTGCATGTTCAAAGGCTTGCTCATCGTGGGAATCAATTTCTTCCTTTGAGACGTATTTTTTAGTATTTTGATTCTAAGGCTCATTTTATTCATTATCTCTATCTTTCCACCTTTGGTAATTACCATCATAAAGAGATGAAAATTTTTGGTCCATGTTGATAGAGCCTTTCTTCTAGAGACCATTTTCATGCCTACAAATCCACCCTTCCTAAATTTTATCTTTTGACCATTTATGTCTATTTTGCATTATTTCCTTTTTGTTTTCTCTACAGTTGGTCTTTGTTCTTAATCGGGTCATATAGCTTCACCACAACATAAAAATTCCTTTGTGGAGGCCTTTTCTTTGCTTAGCGCATATCTATGTTGATTTCTTCTATCTTTGATTTTTTTGGAATACCTCTATCTCTATTCTTTGGACATGTTCAAATGCAAGAGGCTTATTGTTTACTTCTACCAGTTTAGCTATGAAGACGCATTATGGATCATATTGCCATATGTCCTAAATCACTTTGATTTTAAGGCCCTTATGCTTTGCATCCAATATTTCATGATTCTTTTAGGCTCTCAGAGTAATAGGCCCATAGTTTAATGGTAGGTCATATGTAAAACCTTTGTATATCCTTAACCCAAAACTTGCATTGGCATAGTTCATATATTGATAAAATTCAATTCCAAAAAACCAATCTATTACATAATAGGGCAACAAACAAGGTTCCTTGTCAAAGACATATACCATTATTAATGTGCCATTATTTAAAATGTACCAATATTCAATATCTCTTCTAGGGGTTTGAAGATGTGTTATGGTTTGATTTGTTAGTTAGGGCACTTTTCCATAGATGCATGCCCAAATAGAACCCAAAAAATATTTATAAAATTCCATATAGGAACTTGAAGTTCTGAGGGTTGGGGTCTAGTATACCACTAGAAAAGCTTCTCCCTCTAGGATTTTTTGGTTTATTTTTTAGATTTGGGAAGATATCTAGTTTATGGTAAATAAATAATTATGCAAAATAGGAAGGATATCTAAATGCCCCATATTCATTTTTCTTAAAATGCACTAGTTGGTTGTGCATTGCATCATTAAGGTATTGGACCCAGTTAAAACAATAGTGGATTATGGGATAGGTCAAGGTGTATGCAAATCAAATATATTTTCATCACTATTCAAACCATAGATGACTACTAGCATGGTAAACAGGTCCTTTAAGAATTTAAAATCAGTAATTTTCATAGGGCCTTTGGGAATTCAACGAGACAGTGGCACAATTAGTCAATGAGCTAGGAAAACATCTACTTTTCATAATAATCCCTTTGTTTCTCTTTATTGAAGCTAAACAATTTTTTTTTAGGAAGACTATGAGTCATTAATGCAAATGTGGTTGCAATATTATCAACTAAAAAGTACTTGGCATTTATTATTATAAAATGTTCTCTGTTTTACATTGTAATGGTCTGACACAAATTTTACCAGTTCAAGGCAAGGATGCATGCACCTTGGTATATAATGGCAACACAAAATTCCATATGGCTATGGTTGGGTACTCCCCTAGATGCTCGATGGATTTCTATTCAGCCTTCCTTCTGAAGTTTTTTAACTTGATAGTGAGCTTTGAGTCATAAACATCAACCATCATGTCCTAGAATTCAATTTTTTTGTTAGCCATGGTTGTTTAGTTCAAACTTTAGGTAACAGACTACAACAATACCTTTTTATTTTTGCTTAGTGCTTTCCCCTTCTAGGTGCTCCAATTCTCCAGTGCCTAATTTCTTAACTTCCTAATATGCAAATGAAAAGTGTAGGCCTCTATTATTATAGATTAGAGCTAACTACTCAACTCTTTAATGTTAATTTTTTTTTGTGTTCTGCCTTTGTTACCAAAATTTCTTTCCAAATCTGCTAGCATGTGTGAGCACCTTCATGCATGTACTAACATTAACTACTACTTTACCTTGGCCAAATATCTTATTTATAATTCAAAATTGTTGCATGCCATCTATTGATTTTCAAAATTACCATGAGCTTATGAAATTGTTCTTTTCTATACATTTATGATACAAATTTGGACATTCCTTATTTTGTGCAAAGCATTTTCATGCAATGATCGTTTTACCATTATTGGAAAATACTAGCCATTGGTTACCGCTAGCTCATGTGCATTACACTTGTACCTCTAGTTATTTCACTAAGGCCCAAACCATATTTGATCAAATTTTTCATGCTTTCCCAACCTAGCCTTTACTTCATTCCAATGCATTGGATCACTACTTAGAAACTCTTATGACTAGTTTATCCCATCAAAGAAATGTCTAGCAAATTCTTGCTGTTGCCAGAGGCTATTGTAGGATTTTTATCTTTGCTCCTCCAAAAATAGTAATTTGACCATTATTATTGCATAGAATTCTATATATAAATTGGATGGAAAACATTGATCATATGATCCTTAAACACCATAAAATACAAGTACATCCTTTGATGCAACATTAAAGTCTCCCAGGGAGAATTCATTCTCCATTTGAAATTATCTAGTCACCTCTTCAACATAGTCTAGATCATCCTTAACCAAGTTAGCCCTTTCTTCTTTAGTTTTTTCAATGTGGAAGGGAGATGGTTTTTCCACATATATCTTGACCTTTTTTCCTTTGTAAGGGAGAAATTTATGAGAATAATCCAAAGACAAGTACCCTACAACTTGACAATGAATTCTATATAAAGGCATAAACCAAAGTACACCAAAAGGTCAACCATGACTACCTCCTAAATAATTTTTACCTTAGGTAGCTTATGGAGCACCATTGGTATATCCTTGACCAACCCAACTGTCTAAAAAGGAGTATCATACAATGATAAAACTCCATGACTTGAGCGAGTATACTCCATTCCCATTGCTTCACATACTATATTTGACATGATAGTAGTGGCTATTTGACATGATAGTAGTGGCTACTCCTAAGTCAACCATGTAGTTGTATACTATCCATCCTTCCATGCACAAGACATATAAAAAGGTGATGGTCAATTATTTCCCATGTTGGGGCTTTGTTGGTCTTGAGATAAATTTAATTTTGATAGCCTCAGTTCTTTAGGATTGATTACTTTAAAATCTACCTTTAGAAAATATATCTAATTGAGTATTAGCAATGCATCATACATGCTTTCTAGGGAAGAGGTCTTCTTTAGCTCTTTAAAAATACTACATCTAGTCACTACCAATAACTTTTATTCATTTTGGTCAGGTTTATCAAACCTTTTATGATATTCTTCAATGGCTTCTAGATTTTATTTTTTGGTTATAGAGGGATACCTTAGCCTTTTTAGCACTTGCTTTTTAGGATATTCATGGATAAAATTTACATTGGCTGGTTCTAGTTTTGTTAGATCTGGCCTTGACTACTCTTTTGCTTGTTCCTTCTGAGGTTGAGCAAGGACTTTGAATGGCTCCAACTTTTGTAGCTCCACTTGTAGAGGCTTCTTCTTAGATCTGGTCAGGACTTGAATGGATTATTATTCCTTAGGATCCTTGGTCAACATGACTTGGTTCAAATCCATCACTATGTTCACTACTTCCTTCTAAGTTTCTTTGCTCTCTCCATATTCTTTGTTACTACCAAATGAGCTTGATGCTGATAGACCATGTATGTGTCTATGTTGTGGGGATTATTATAGGCCAAGAACCATTAGATTTATTGAGGAGAATAAGTGGATAGTATCTCCTATGGCTTAGCATATGCAACATTTGCTCATATAACCATGTTATTGATAAAGATCCAGTATATGATAGGACAAGGTAAGATATTCTTGGTTTGTGATCCACCCAATGGATAAAAGTGCACCCTAGACTATAGGGTCCAATATTATATGGTTAAGTATTTCTCCCTATCCTTGTTCCTTGTTGTAAAATAAAAATAAAATAAATGGAGAAAGACTAATGTTAGAAATGAAGGGTTAGAAAGATATGGAAGAGAAATGTGGATTAAATGTAGTCAACATTGGCTAACAACATTGCCACACCCTATGCAAAACACATTGCAACTATACTATATATAGGACCTAATAGACTAGTCACTGAGCATAGCATTGAAAATTGTAAATTAGGCTCAGATCATGCCTCTACTACTCCATTAGCCCCCAACACCCTAAGCAAGCTTTTAAAAAAGATAGTTAAACCACATAATTAAACACTAAGAATCCCTAATATTCCAATAGCCTAGAGTGATAATCCAAAATACTCAAGCTTAATAAGATAGAACACCCACAAATATTTTATAAAAATATCTAGATCCTATAGAGAATTTATATATGAAATAATTCCACAACACAATGATAACAAAGGTCAAAATGCAAGTCAATTCATTACAATTATCGGGAAAAATTGCATATTATACAACAAACAAACACTTAAATTATCAACCCTTATACTGAGTAAATTGTGCTATATATATATTCCTATACTTTCCTAGCTAATGATTACAAGGATGGCCTACCAAGAATAAGCACAACCTGGCTCTATTCGTAACTCGTGCTTGATTAGTATGCTTGGAAAGAGTAGGTGTCACTTTATTACCTATATCAATTAGTTTTTTTGATCATCATCATCCAACATCCTCGAAAACCATGTATCCTTAGAATATTTGCATCTCTTGAACATGCTCATCTCCTCACAATACCTTATTGTTGTACCAAATACCAAATTTGTAGGCTTTCATAATTAGTGGTGGTCAATGTTATTGCAAGTTCCAAGGAACTAACTATCACTTTATGTATAACTACTTCATTATGGATGGCTAAGAAGTGTCTAGGTGTCCCATGCCTTTGACATCCATGCTTTTTGCTAAAAGGGACCAATCTAAGGAGCTCTTTTCTTTTATCTTCATTTCTACATGATTTTTCTTGTTGTTGGGATCTCAAGGATCTTGTCGAGGCTATTATGAGTCTTTGCTAATATTGTTCAAAACCTCTATCTACCTCAAATTCCTAGCCATCCAATATTATGATAATTTGAGCATCTGGCCACTTCAAACATGGCAACTCAATACCTTGCCACTCATACAAATTTTGAAGTGGCTAAACTTCTTTGCCTTGGTGAAATTCTAGGCTTGATAAGTATTTTTTGAACTTTCAACTAATCATATGCAAAAATAACTAATTCTAGACTTCCTTGCATCTTGATAAACATTTTTTTACAAAAATTAAGTCAAATAAAAATTGCTAGGACTCATCTATGTGGGAACTCTCATGGGCCCAAAGGGAGGAGCAATAAATAAAAAAGGAAGAAGCTGATAATAGAGATGGTAGTGCTAGATGGGCCATAGGATAATATTTTTGGTATGGTAATTGATATTAGGAGGGCCCAAGTACTTGAGTAGAAGATATATTAGGATGCATATAATGACAGAAACCCTTATGAAAGATATGATCCTTACTCTGCTGAAGTCGAGACAAAAAGGGCCAATAGAAATGATGCCCCCTCAAAGGAGAAATCTCTTTTGTGACACACATTTATGGAGAGACAACTCCCTCTCATATATATTGGTAAAGTATATTACAACACTTTTTAAGATAGCATATTGGTATGAATAACTAGGAAGTAGCAAAAACTAAGATGGTGGTAGAAGAGTTGGACAAAGTATTAGGGCTACAAATTTTGATATATTTGGAAAGGTATAAAGGAAAGCCTCATCAGTTGCAACTATATATCCAAAAAACTAAAACAAATAAGGCACCAAGAGGCAAGATGTCATGAATAGTGTTAGGAAACCAATCCTAAAATAATAACGACAACATGAGGGATATCCAAAGCAGATCTAAATAATTTTCTAATGTTTGGGAAAGATACAAAATATATGAAAGGATACTTTTTAATTCTAGATAACATATGGAAGAAAATGGGTGTCACTGATGAAGTTTTTATGAATCAAGAGTTCACCTACTATGAGGAATAATACTTCCAATTGTATAACTAATTCATTTAAGAACACTTGAACATCAAGTTTCACTTATTTGAAATTGAAACATAGTGTTAAAAAGATGATGGAAATGTTCCAACATTTGGATGAGGTTGTAACAAAGTTTTATAAACTCTTTTAAACTATACAAAGCAAGTTATTGATTAAAAAATATAAGAGTGAGTGGTTTGTGTTAGGGTTGAAACCTATGTTGAGGAAATGGGTATATGGTAAAATATTTGATACTTATTCAAAATCACTTAAAGTAATTATGAGGATGGAATCATAAATTTGAGCCTATTGTCCTCTTTGATTATACCAATCAAAACAATTGTACCTCACACAAAGTGATACAATAGGGCCTTGATCAAGAGCACAAATTTTGGCTCAATAAAGGGCCTTCAAGAGTTTTTTTACAATGTTAGCTCCTTGTTAAGATGTGATATTTAGGTACACTTGAAATCATGGGTAAAAGGGATGCAAGAGATAAAAATAAAGCAACTCAAAAGAAAAAAAACCTAAGCTACTAGGTTGGTGATGTGCCAAATATTCCCTAAGATCTCCTTGCACAATAGGCTTGAACACTATGTGCCAATGGTAAACACTTCCTCTCCTTGACACAAATGATTCCAAATGAGATTTACTAGCACATGCAAATGCAAAGAGATGAGTTAGAGTATGAGAACCACAATGGTTACCCAAAAAATTGACACGTAGGCCTCCCATACACACACATGCAAAATAAAACTCAAAATAGGTAAAAATTAAGAACATACACACAAAGAAAGAGATAGGTTAGTGTGAGATCCACAAATGACTACTCTAAAAATTGATGCATAGACCTCCAATATATATATGCAAAAAAAATTTACAAATATTATGCCTGGAGTGGGGTTTGATTTACCCACAAGCCTCTCAGGAGCCAACTGCTCTACAAAATAGAATGAAAGGAAATATTACAATATATTACAAATGCAAACTTGCCAATCCTTTACAATGCTAAATATACTCATATTTATAGATTACAAAGAGGAGGATTTCCTTCTAAAACTCATGCAAATATTTCAAGATGATTGATGCTTTCTAATGTTTGGTCATATATTCGTTTAAGTTGTTGGTCTTCTCAAGGTCTCTAGTTTTGAACTCATGAATGTCAAATGATTATGAGTCTTTGGATTAGCAACTACCATCATTATTTCCATCTATCCATTTTTTAGGAATTTATATAATATGGGTGCAAAAGATTTCTTCAATTAAGGCTCTAGATTCGTGGGTTGCTTTTGTTGTCTCCCATGTTGTTGTTGTCCTTTCAAAGTGATATGAAATATTATTTTATTTGAAAGGATTATACTATCAAAATATTGTACACCTAAAAATTTTTAACTTTTTGTGCATAGGTGGTCCTCTGTAGAAGTCTCCTCATCACTTAACATCAAAACATCAAGACTTTTTTATCTTGGGCCTTTTTGACCATGTGACCCCTACATCAAAGATTTTGCATTTCATATTCAATCAAGAATAAATAAAATTATGAAATTTGGAAATAATATTCTTGTATATGATACTTGCCTTATGACCCTCAAAACTTTTTATCGAAGGTTTCTTTCACACTTGTATGCTACTTTCATTTTTGCTTTTTGCTGCTAAAAATAGTGTAGTGAGAATTCACTACAGTTCTAATGACTCACAAGGGATATTTAGTCTGCTACAGCGAAGGAACTTAGAGAATATAGTGCCTTAGTCAATTGAGCATGGATTTAGGAAAAGAACCTACATTTTGGAATGGAATCGAAGGTGTAAATTCTTAATAGTCAGTTTGCATCTTCATATCTCTACAACTGTTAGGAGTTTTGTAGACTTCCAAAACTAGGATTACTCCTTTATGATACATATGTACAAATTTAAGTGGATGGACTTATCCATTGGGCATGATATCAAATGAGCCTCCCACTCTTGTCTGATTTATTTATTACTTCTCTTTTTCTAGTTATGTGGGTGAATTACTTCTACCTCTATAGGGCTCAAAGTTTTGAGCAACTTCTTTGGTTTAGATAAATTGGCACCATGGATGAAAAATATTCTTGGTGAAGTAATACTAGTACCAATGCTAACTTCCCCTTTGGATTTTATCCAATTGGCATGCATATTCCACATATAGCTCAAATCCTTTGCATTTTTTGTGCTTTTAGAGGGGGATGGTCCTTCCTTCATGCTCAAAGAAGTGTTCACGCTTGTTGGATTGAACAATTTAAAGGAAGTGGAATACACTAACTATACTATCCTTTGGTCCATTTTATTATTTCTCTAGTTTTAGATCCTATTGGATTATTCTACCTCAACCTCTATGTGTCTTTCTTCCTTTTCCTAGATTGGTGTAATCTAGTTAGAAGTAGTAAGTTGCTGAGTGAGAGAGGACTAAGTAGTAGGTTAAATAACTGGGGTTGGTTTCTCCATCCACTTAAGTCCATTTATGAATAGGACAAAAAGTTGGTTCCATTCAAGAATTGAGTTTAGGGAAGGGAGTAGTATTCCTTACAATCATTTCCTTTGAATGAAATTGCTAGCAACCCTAGATCCATGTTATGCTTTGTGATGTTATGCAATTGGTAAAAGTAGACTATATCTTTCAAATTATCTTGCAAGGTTGACAAACCTTCTTCATAATTATATGGAATATTTTGAAGTATGGGTGTCAAATAGTCATCCCTAACATATAGAGGCATTGGAGGACACAAGGGGCTTCTTTTACTCCATGCTAAAAGGAAGGAGACATTTTTGGTATGCAACCTCCATGGTGGATATTTCATATTTTTTTGGATCTCGTGGTTTGAGCAGAGTCACTAGGTGAATGTAGATTATACTCTGAGAGTATGTAGAATGTCTTCAACAATAACTTATTTCGATGTTTATTTGGGAGGGGATTCACTAGGTGAGTGAAAAAGTGCTTCAATAAGCAAGGGTGGGCATAGACCCTCACCAAGTCTATGTCTTGTTGTTGTGATTATTAGATCAATGATATATCACTAGGGTCCCACTAAGTGTGCCATTAAATGGTTATCCTCTTTGATTGTCCCAGTCAAAAAAATCTTACCTCTAAGAACCATAGATGACTACCTACAAAATTGATGTGTAGGCCTCCCAGACACACACATATGCAAAAGAAAACTTAAAATAAGTAAAAACTAAAATTATACAAACACATACAAATATGGGTTAGCATGAGAACCACAAATGGCTACTCTAAAAATTAACATATATATATGTGCAAACAAACTTTACAAAGATTATGCCTTTAGTGAGGGTTATATTTACCCAAAATCCACTTAATAGTTGACTGCTCTATAGAAAAATATGAAAGGAAATATTCAAGATATTACAAATGCAAACTTGGAAGTCCTTTACAACACTAAATATACTCCTATTTATAGATTACAAATAGGAGGGTTTCCCTCCAAAAATTCATGTAGAGATTTCAAGATGACTGATGCTTTCTGAATTTGGTCATATCTTTATTTAAATTGTTGGTCTTATTGAGGTCTCTAGATCTAAAGTCATAAATTTCAAATGGTTCTAAGTCTTAAAATAAGCAAATACCATCATTATTTCCATCTACCCATTTTTTTGAGAATTCTCATAATCTGGGTGCAGAAGATTTCTTTATTTAAGGCTCTAGATATATAGGTTGCTTCTAACGTGGCTCCCATGCTATTGTTGTCCTTTAAAAGATATGTACTATTATTTTGTAGGAAAGGATGATACTATCAAAATATTGTACACCTCAACAATTTTGATTTTTAGGGCACATGTGGTCCTCTTTATAAGTTTCCCCACCATTTGACATTGGAGCATCAAGACTTTTTGACCACATGCATTTTCAACCATGAGACCCATATGTTGAAACTCTTGTCTTTCATCTTCAATTGGGAATAAATAAACTTGTAGCCTTTGAATATAGCCTTCTTGTATATGAGACTTACCTTCTAACCCTTGGAAATTTTTATTAGAGGTTTCTTTTGCACTTGTTTGCTACTTTCACTTTTGCTTTTTATCATCAAAAAATGGTGTAGTGAGAATTCATTATAGGGATAAAATTAATACATCATGTATACAAAATTTAGAAAAGTTGACCAATTATATTGAGGAACTAATATATATCACCTTTATCCAACCACATTGACAAATAAGAACCTTGGTGTTTTAGGTGCTTAACACCTCATTTCCTAACGAAATATCCTCAACTAAATCCATTGGATGGATTATCCTACCCCATATGTAGAATTAAGGGAAAGCATACACCACACCTTTACCCTTTTCTATCTATAGATCATACTAAGCAAGAATAAAATCAATTATATTGTAGTATGTATGGTAGCCATAACGATGCTAACAATGAATGGAGGGGTAAAAAGATACTAGAAGAATTAGAGGATGTTTTTAAAATAAGTAAACAATTATTTATAATATCCCTAAAATATACATATGCTTAGGCCATAGTACCAATTAAAAATATGTAGTCCTATAATAACATGGTGCCATAAGTATATTTGACAATTAAAGCTATACCTTCCCAAAGCCAGTACATAAAAATAATGTCAAATCCTATTGTATATCAACAAATGGTGCGAACCATATATCTAGAAGTGGCAATGCTAATGCCCATCATGTACTAGTAGACTGTAGTTCAAACCTACCACACCACTACCTATGGTGTTTGTAATTTAGTTTCAACCTCCAATCATTATTGTGTACATAGCACTAGAATATCAAGGTGGTAGAGGAGGTGGTTGTGTTGGGTAAGAGAGAGAACAATGTTGAGGAGGCAACCATGGAGGATATCAAGGGCGTATGGTCATATAGCCAAAATATAAGATCAAAGTGTTGGTATTGTGAAGCTTAAAATCATCATTATTGGGATTATCCCCATAAGATGAAATTACAACTAATATGTGACTTCTGCAAGGAATTCTATACTCATAATTATATGGATTATCTTGGCTTAATGGAATACATGAGGAATAAAGAACCAAACTTGATAACTATGTACACCAAATAAAATATAATGATTAATTATATAAGAAGGATTTCAATTAGCTCTAAATAAGAGGATTATAAGGAATTCAAGATAAACAATAAAAATATTCCTTCAGAGATAATCTTGACACTATCTTGGGAATCAAAGAAAGATAAAATAATGATAGATAACACCACATGCAATTCCAAAGTAATGACATGGTCTAGCACGAACATAGAAACATGAGATCATGACTGATCATTTAATATGTGGCACTAAGGAATAATTTTTTTCTCAATATTAAGAGTTATAGGGATGTGATCAATAAAACCCAATAATGGGTTACACAAATTCAAAATGTGGAGGATAGGATGGTGTCAACAAAAGATAATAAATTGATACTAATAGGAGAAATCAAACTAGGGATAAGATAAGGTAAGGGTAGTAAGTATCTATATTTAGAGGGACTATAATAAGAATTGGAGTAGATGGGGTTGAGATGCTAAATGAGGTTGTAAAGATACTTGAAAGTACTCAATTATTGGATAAATTAAATCAATTTGATCAATGTTTCAACCATAAGGATGGCAAAAAAGAAGGCATCACTAGAAGAGTAATGATACAAACAAATGGTCCCACATATATGAATGATCTAATATGGACAAAGGGCACGGGGAAAATATCTAAAGAGTTAAGACAACTCATGAGAGGCTATGGAAGAAAATTATAGTGTTAATTGATGCTTAAATAAAAATTTAATGGTATTATGAGAAACATGATAATATACCTCAAAGTGGATGTAAATGCTATTTATAAAATATAAGATCAAAGTGTTGGCATTATGAAGCTTTAAATCATCATTATCAAGATTATCCCCATATTCTTATAAAAACACAATAAGGTAAGGATATCAAATATAGGTGGCCAAATGAAATTGATTGATGTTAAAAAATTGCATCTATAAGGATAATAAAGTGATTACAAATAATATGGATATTTAAACATATCTCAATAGAATATCATAGGTCTCAATATTCTTAATCAAGAGTAGATTTAAATAAAAGAGCAATCAAAGTATATTCTGGCCAATATAAATTATAATAACATCCATAATAATATCAAATATAAATGTAAATGACCAAAATAATTCATGTAATGACATGGAAAATACTTATAATAAAATGGCTCAAAATGTGTATACAAGCTTCAATATTATCAATTTTTGATATGGTGATCTCTTACAAATTGTTTTCCCAATGATCCAATGTATGGAGCTTTGTCTCCATAATATAGACATAGAAAGGTGACTCTTCAATACTTGAATATTTTACTCCTAACATATATGGGAGTTGCAACATTTCCTATTATTTACATACAACAAGACTCTCATGTCCTTGGGCTTCTCATGTTGTCACTTGTATACAAGACTCTTGAATCTCTAATTACTTGCACACTTAACCCTATGACACTTGCACTCTTTTAATAATACATGCACTCCTAATACATGACACTTGTGAACATATTCACATTACATATTTGCACACTTAATTACATAACACTTGTGCACATTCTCTCATTACATACTTGCATGAAACTTGTGCATATCCTACACATAGACACATAAAGGGAAATATAAATCACTCATTTAAACTATAGACTCAAAGTCTATTTTAATATTTACATTTGTACCATAGGTACCATGAGAGTACATTTGCATGTACCAAATAATATAATATTCTCCAACATCCCCTGTATTACATTATTTAGTTATTGAATCTTCAATATTTATCTTCATCTTCATTCTTGTGTTCATCCATTGCCTATTTTTGTAATCTTTGTAAGACAATCTTGGACTATGCCTGACCCATTTTATTTTTTCCTATATTTTTGAAAAGTCAAGCAGTTTATCATTAATATAATCCTAAGGTAAAATTTGCTCAATGAATCTGCACCAGGTATCTTACTAGCAAGTTCCCTCAATCCTCAAAAGGAGGTCCAGGGTTCAAGCTTGGTGGCCTGCACCATATACAAAAAACCCCTCAAGTAGCCTGAGGGATATACCCAAATGGGATAGGCCCCATGGAATGGAATGTCATGGCCCCAAGGGATACATGGAATTTTTTCCTTAACAAAGGCTTTATATGCACCAGGTACCTTACTCGTAAGTTCAATCAATCCTCAGAAGGAGGTTCAGGGTTCAAACCTGATAGCTTGCATTAGATACAAAATACCCCTCGACTAGCCTGAAGGGTATACCCGGATGATATAGATCTCGTGGAATGAAAAGTCTTGCCCCCCAAGAGATACGAGGAAAAAGTTTTCTTAACATAATATTTTGTATGTCTTTGTAGTACAAGTGGATAAAGTGATCCTAGACCTGTTGAACAAGAGGTACATGATTCAAACCTCTATGATGCAAAGGGAGACACAAATATTGTGTGGTAAATTCCCTATTGATAAGCGTATCTCTTAGCTTTACGAGGGGTTATGGTTGGGAGGAGACTTCTCAGCCCTGTGTGTTGGTCATAGGGGTTTCTCACACTAACCTAAAATTTAAAAATTTATAGGGGGAAAACGCAACGGTTTGGGCTTTGGCTCTTCTTCAGGAGGTCCAAGGTTAAAACCGTGGCATGGATGAGTGTGTGAAGGGGTGGGTGTGTGGTGGTTATGTGTAAAATTCTCTATTGATAAGCATAGCTCTCAGGTTTATGAGGGGCCATGTTTGGGATGAGACTACTCAACCCTGTGCATTGGTCATAGGGGTTTCTCACACTAACCAAATAAAAAAAATGCTCAATAATATTTTGATAGAATTCTATCGTGTTTAAAGAAAATATTTCATTCTTGATGGAACCTGTAGTTTTAATTTTGTTTTGATTTTTGATAATACATTTTATATGTTCGTTTGTATTTTTTAATTCCATTGTTTATCCTTTTTGAACTGATTTGGCATTCGAGATAAGATTAGTTGATAATTTAAGAAGATATAAAACATAGTCTAGCACAAAATCAGAGAATGGTAAATTAGGTATTACTTTTCCAGCTTCTTGAACATGATAAATCTTATCATCTACAATTTTTAGTGAAATATTGTTTTTCATTTCCAAGGATTCAAACCAATCTAAAATTTTAGTCATATGACGACTGACACCTGAATTTATATACCAAACATCTTTTTTCTCTTTGTATTTTTTGATTAGATTCACATGATGCTATTTTACATCCATGATGAGAATTTTGATAAGCTCTTTTATGATCTCGCCCATTGAATTCAAAAGATTCATTTTGATAGAATTTGCTATTTTGACATCTTTCTCTCAGAAAGTATGGTCTTGTACTTAGAGATTTTCTCCTATGATGTAATGCTCATGTTTTCCTATGTCATTTATCTATTTTTCAAATCTATTAATTCCTTTGAATTTGAAATCCTTTTTACTCCAAAGTTTAATCAATTGCAATTTCAAAAATCAATACCTTTCTCAAAAATAAATTTGCAAATTTAAAATTTTCAAAATTTCAAATTCTTTGAAGTAGCAAACCTTTTATCTACCAACTAAATTTACAAATTTAAAAATCTTCAAATCTCAAATTATCTAAATTCAAAACTACTAAATCTTCAAATTTCAAAAACCAAAATTTTCTAAATCCTATTTGAAGTAGAAAACCTGATCACCCCAAAATTTAGAAAACTTAAAAATTGAAATATCAATTTACAATATATAGTAGATGTCCTTATATCTCCTACCTAAATTTTCTTTTTCCAAAATTTTGTATTCCTTTTAGACACCACTTAATTATTAAATTTCCTAAGATTCAAAACTTTAAATAATGCATCACTTAGGACTTTAATTAATCAATCAATAAAGGTAATGTTACTAACTTTAATATCCACCTCATAATATATTTCCAATGCATACGTAACGCTTTCAAATTGATGAACATTGTAGGAGATGGACGTTATCACTACAATGCAATGCTCACAAATATGTTACAACTTTTGAGCATAACAAATGTGTAGGGAAGATTCTTCCTTTGCTCTCAGAGCTTTCCTGTGCTAATCTAAAATTTATTGACTCTCATGAGGTGTTACTTTATCTTTCGTAGGTGATCTATCAAGCCAAACTTATTTAGGCTCCTTTATTAATTCCAAATAGATGTGCTCTTCTAGACAAAATTGCTCTTTGCTAGCTACGTTGGTTGCTTTGGTTAAAATTTGGTTGCACTAATTTACTTAGATGATGGATGCTCTAGTTAGATGCTAGCTGCACCAATTTACTTAGACATTGGATTCTTTGGTTAGATGCACTTAGCCACTATCTCTTTAGATGCACTTAGCCACTTTCCATTTAGATTCTCTTAATCGTTGTCATCTCAGGTTTACTTGTCTGCTAGCCCTTCAAGATCACTTAGCTGCTTCAATCGACTTCTATCTGCTTACAATGGAGCTTTTGCTAAAATTCCTATGCGCTCTAGACTACTATAGATTTTCTAAATTGCTTAGGTGCTTGCTTTACTTTCATTTTCTTGCTTTCTTAATATTACAACTTGTTTGGTTTCTTTCTTTAGATGTTTGCTTACCTGCCTTACTGCTCTTGAAAATGTATATAATTTTTTCAAAATACGGTTGAATTTCATCAATTATACCAAATGTAATTAACATAAGGGCTTTTGCATCACTTTATTTGAACTTTTGTTTTTCTCTATCATATTCAACTATTTTTTCTTTCTTCCATTCACTATATACCAAGGTTTTTCTACAATAAGAATCGATTTCATTTTAGTTTTTCATGTTGTAAAATTTGGTCCTTTCAAAAGTTGAGATTAAAAAAGGAAAATTTAATTATTTGACATAATGAAACTCATAAAAAAATTACAAATTTTAAATCCTTTTAAATAGTAAATTTTTTATCTCCTTTATTAAATTTGCAAATTCCAAAATTTTCAATTTTCTAATTTTGAAATCCTTTTCAGAGTAGAAAAGCCTTCTCTCTCCAAAAATTAATGAATATTTTTTAATAAGTTGTGTGTGCCTTCTATTGGGGGCCACTCCCATTACAAAAACAAGACATTGCATTGCTCTCATTACATTTCTAACAAGTTAATTAAAGCATACCCATATTTTACTTTCTATCAAAGATATTCTCCATATTACTCAAACTACTAAGTTTTTATAATAGACTCTTTTTTTTGAAGGAACCAAAAACAAGAATATAATTTAATGAATATTAAATTTTTTTAAAAATAAAATTTTAGAAATGAATTTCAAGAATAGTTGAAAATTTTAATATGTAGTAGAAGTCCTTATAACTCCCACCTAGATTTTATTTTTCTAAATATTTGAATTCCTTTTAGCTCCCACTTAATTATAAAGTTCCTTAGTTTATACAATTTAAATAATTCTTGACTTTGAAGTTTAATAAATTAATTGATAAAGGTAATATTACTTACCTTACTGAGGTTTCGTGTGGATTTTCATCGAGATATTGCTTTGGAGAAGTCCTACAAGGAGCGCTACCATGACCTGAGGAAGGTATAAAAAATCTATGAAGCTACTAGTAAGGAAGCTACCCTTACAATTACTGGTGAGGGATATCGCACATTCAAGATAAATCTATGATTTTACATATCGGTAGTGGTGATGCTATAGGAGGCAACAAAGGTGTATCAAAGGTGTATTTGGTTTGGTTGTTCAAGGACACCAAACTGTGTGCCATTCAGGACAATCACGTCACCTTCATGCCCAAGTATATCCATATCGTCTGCTGCATTTACGAGGGTAAACCAAGAGGGATTATGATCTGATATTCAATCATTATATAAGAGTGGTAGGTTAATTTGGAGTGCATAAATACTTCAAACCCCTACCATGAATGTGTGGAACATTGTTTCCAAAAAAAAATTAAATCCAAAGAACATTGGGAAAAAGAAGATACAAGGGAAATTGTGAGACAAGAGAAAGTGCAAGTTGGGAGTAAGTGCAAGATAGGAGAGAGTGAAAATAAAAAGGGAGTGCAAACTAAAAGGGAGAGCAAGAAAATATTCAATCATGGTGAAAGAGCAACAAGTTCATCTAGAGTGCATTAATGCTTCAAACCCTTACCACGAATGTGTGGAACATTATTTCCAAAAAATGTTGAAGAAAAGGAACACCAAGAAAAGAAGAGACATGGGTAATTGTGATCCAGGAGGGAGTGCAAGCTAGGAGTAAGTATGAGGTAAGAGAGAGTGCAAGCTAGGAGAAAGAGTGAGTGCAAGAAGAGAGGGAGTGCGAACAAAGAGGAAGTGCAAGTCAAGATCAAGTCCCATTAGCTATTGTGGAAGGAAAGTTATTTTTGAAAGCCCTAATAGGAAGTTAGGATGCCCTAGCTAAAAATCAAAATGCCCTTATTGGAAGTATGAAGGCCCAAGCTGGAAATAAGTGAAAGAGTGAATGCATGGCAAGTTCTATCTAGGTAGAATATGGTAAACCATAAGTAAGTATAAAGGATGAGATGATTGAGCATGATATAATGGTCATTAAAAGTAGGCGACTAATATGTAAGTTCCATAGATCATGGCCAAGGTTTTTGGAGATTCAAAATTGGATCAAGTAGAAGTGGAGATTGAATTCAAATTTTTCTATGACTTTTCTTCCTAAAGGTTTTTTCGTCATCATCTTTTCTAGTTAAAAAATTAGGGATAAAATAATGGTTGGTGATCCATGGTTTATAGGAAGAGATGCACTTTATTTGAGGCTATGGAATGAAAATTTTTTAGTTGAGACATAAACTACTAAGAAGCTTCTAGTATGGGTTCGAATTTTTGGACTTCCTTATCAAATTATAAATATGTTTTTAAAAATATTGGAAATACCCTAGGGGAATTCATCAAGGAAGGACCAACAACTAAGGAGCGAAAGCATGCTATATTTACTTGTATATGTGTTGCTATGGATATTTCAAAACCTTTAACACAATCCATTAGATTAAATTTGAATCAAGAGAATGGGATCAACAAGTAGATTATAAAAATATTGCATTTCATTGTCACAATTTTTGAGATTGGACACATGACAAGAGTTTGCAAAGTAAAAACTATGAAGAAAGAGACAAAAAATTCTAGCCAAGAGATAAAATTCAAGATTAAGCAAGGAAATCATTCAATAATAGAATCTAGATCAGATCAAGGATATTCCACTTCAAAAGAAGAGGTAAAAAATCCTATCGACAATATCAATTGGCAATTTTAGAAGGAATTAAAGGTGTAAAAGAAGTGGAGATAAAATCGTTCAATAATTTTTTGAGATTGATGAAGATGAAAGTATTGCTGAGAATGAAAAAAAGAGGAAGACCCAAGAGGCAAAAACAAAGAGAAAAAGAAACACAAAGGGATATTTATATGGGAAAATAAAATAAAATATCACAAGTGTTAAAAATAAGTGGGGCTAAACCCACAAATAAAAAAAAATAACAATGACAATAATATCTTGGAACATTAGAGGAATGAATAAGAACCCTAAAAAAGGTATTAAGAAATTGTGAGGTTGTTATAGACAAGATATTTTTGGATATAGAAGTTGGGTAGCAAATATTTTAGCCATTCACAGTGTTGAATTTCATCTTGATAGAATTTAAATTTTTGAAGGTATTTATATAAAAGGAGTTGATTGTGGAAACTTAGCAGTTTGAGGAAGATGAAGAATATTTTGATAGAAGGTTAAATGAAGAATATCTCCGATAGAAAGACAAAGTTGGATATGCTTTAATTAACTTGTTAGAAATGTAATGAGAGCAATGTAATATTTTATTTTCATAATGGGAGTGGCCACCAATAGAAGCCACACATAGCTTTTTATTAAAAATATTACTTACCTTACCATCCACATGGTGACTTAGGGTAAAATAATTCCAACTTTGAAAAACCACTCATGAGCTAATGAATGCTACCACCTAGAAATGGATGTTATACCTTTCGAGTAATGTTCAAGAACATTAATGCGTTACTACCTCTCTATATGTGGAAACAATATTGTGAAAGGAAGATATTTCCTTAACTATGTATTTGCATTCAATGCTATCTCTCTACTAAACTATATTGATCTCATGAGGCACTCAAAATTTATTCTTATGTGATGCTCTATCAGACTAAACTTATCCTTATGGGGTGCTCTATCAGGTCTTCTTAGACAAAATTGATCCTTATGGAGCACTCTATCAAGTCTTCTCAGATCAAAGCAATCCTTATGAGGTGCTCTATAAAGTCTTCTTAGACCAAACCGACCCTTACAAACTGCTCTATCAAGTATTATTCAATCAAATTTATCCTTATGAGATGCTCTATCACATATTCAACATAATTGATATTTATAAAGTGCTCTTCCAGATCAAATTATTCTTTACTAGCCATCGAGGTTCACTTCACTTCTTAAATCAACTTCTATATGATGAATGCTTTCAATGGCACTTCTACTTATCCGAGTTACCTGTGCTCTCCAATACCTTTCTCAGGTTCTTTCTCGAGTTCTCCAATATCTTTCTCAGGTTCTTGCTTGAGTTCTCCAATATATTTCTTAGCCTTCTTGAGATTGAAACTCAATAAGTGTTCTATCTACTTAGGGTCAAATTTGCTTGAAATTTAAAGCACTATAATATTTTTAATATGTGATTCTCTATATTTTGAGAGAATCCAAAAATTAGGTGACACTTGATTTATCCCCTCAATATTGAAGCTGAGTCCTAGTCCTCACTTCTTTTTGAGTGAAAAGACTCCAACATAAAATTTTTGGAACTCTATCAATTCACAAATTTGAAATTTGTAGTAATATCAGTCTATGTCATGCGACTCTTAAAATAAAATCACACCAAAGACTTTGTTCAATGTCAATAGAGTCTACTCAAAAATACTTTGATACCGATGTTGTATTTTAATCCAAATTATCTTGGGCTCAAAATTTTGGATCTTAGAGTAGACTCAAATATAAGAGAAATCAAAATATAAGTTGGCTAATATAAATAATAATATTCAAAATATATCAAATATGAATGTAAAATGACCAAAATCATTTATGCAATAACATGAATAACACTTATAGTATATTTCTCAAAATATGCATACAAGCTGCAATATTATTATAGCTTGAATTAATCATACAATATTTAGATACTTCTATTCTTCAATATACAACATGGATCTTTGCATCCATAATATAGCCATACAATATGACTCTTCAAGTACTTGAATATTGGCTCTCCATATGACAACTCTCATGTCCTTGGGCTTCTTATATTGCCACTTGTATATATGACTCTTGAATCTCTACTTACATGCAAACTTAGCTCTTTGACGCTTGCACTCTTTTACTTGACACTTATACTTCTACATGCATTCCTAATACATGACACTTGTGCACATTCTCTCATTACATACTTACATGACACTTGTGCATATCCTGCACATAAACACTTACATAAAGGGGAAATATAAGTCACTCTTCTAAACTATAAAATCTTACCCTAATCTATTACATATTTATATTTGTACCATAAAGGTACCATGGGAATACATTTGCATGTACCAAATAATGTAATATTCTCCAACAGAGAATTCCACCTTGCTGCAAAGAGTTTTTTAGGAAGATAATTGATGAATATTGCAAACTTCTTATTTTTTGCATTTTTGAGAATTAAAGACAATTTTAACTTCAAGTCATCAAGCATATATCTTTGCTCATCAAAATTATCCATCAAATTATGAGTATAAATTTTTAGTTTTTCAGCTTTTCTTCACAATCCTATGAAAAAACATTTCCAATAATTTCTTCCATAATGAAATATTTTGATGTAGCTATCCTTATTTATCCCAAGTTTAATTCAAAAAAATATTCAAACTCAATTTTTTTAATTTCACAAAATAAAATTTTCAATTTTCCTTATGGCTTCCAAAATCATTAAATTCAAATTTTCAAAGTTTGAATTTCAACCAATCTTCAATAATCAAATCAATTTTTCAATCTTTCAATCTTCATCAATTTCAAATGCAATCAATTTATCCTTATCTCTCCAAATTAATTTTTCATTCAATATTAAAATTCTTCTAAATTCAAATCAAATATTATCACCATATATCTCCAATTAAATAAATGATGCTTAAAAATAAATAACCTCCTTATTACTCCTATAAAGCACTCAATAAATTGAAAAATATTTTCACCCAAAAATTAAACCTTACCTCCTTTTTAGCTCTACACTTGAATTCATTAGAATGCTTCAGACATAACAAGGCACTTCAGTCGTGTTAGGGTACTTCAGTTATGTCAGGCCAAATAATTACTCCAAATTCCAAGTACTTCCCATGGTACCTTATTTGGTATATGCATCCAAATACCGAATACATGAATCAATCCAAAGACTCCAAGTAATTCCCATGGTACCTTATTTGATATTAATTACATCAATGTCACCATGGGAATACATTTACATGTACCAAATAATTACATGCAAATAATTATATCAATATTTTATTCTATGAATGTGATTCAAAATGGAGTCTTGTTAATTGGAAGACTATTTGTCGACTGAAGCAGGAAGAGGGATTGGGTCTCCGCCTAATATCTATTTCTAGGACTGCTTTGGCTGCTAAGTTGTATTGGAATTGGTTTAGTAATCAGCATTGGTGTATTAATCAGGAGCAAACTTGGGCTAGGATTATCCCCCACAAGTATCTTAAGAGGGTGGAAGGTTATGAGATTCCTAGATACAACTTGATTGGTTGAGGATCATTTGTTTGGAATACTCTGAAGAAGGGTGCAGATGTGGTTAAGCAGGGGTTGTTCTAGATTTGTTATACTATGTCTCAAGATCTTTTTTGGCATGATTATTGGGATGGATTTTATCCTCTCCTTAGCGAGTTTCTCCATATTCAAGATCTTGCTCATTGATTTTTGGATGCTGGATGGGTGAAGGTGGTGGATTTCAAAACTGTTAAGTCCTTTGGTAAGATGGTTAGTTTCCAGTGGAAGGATCCTCGAGAATGGCCTGTTGGTGGCACTATGGATGCGAGGGTGGAACTGGCCCACATTTTGGCTAGCCGTCCCTGCTCTTCTCTGCTTGGGGATAATGTGCTAGCATGGGGGAGGGATAATAGAGGTATATTTTTGGTTGTTGTTGGTTATTGTGTTTTGGATTGATTACGATTTGGGGAGGATGTGGTCCCATGGTGGAAGCAAGTTTGGAATAAGTATGTTTGACCTAAGTGTAGTTTTTATGTGTGGTTGGCTACTCATAATCGATGTCCTACTTGGAAAATATTCAAAAGTGTGGTTTTGATGGCCCCTCTTTATGCTATAAATATGGTAAGGATGAGGAGTCTGTTGGCCATTTACTTCTCCAATGCAACTTTGCTCGTCAACTATGGAATTATTGATGGGGAGTGTGGAATCAACCTTGTTCACATGCTTCATCTGTAGTTGATTTTTGGAGGAGTATGGGGCGACCTCCTACAAGGGCTTTCTTTTTAAAAGTTGGGTGGAGCATTGGTCCTTCATGCACTTTTTGGCATATTTGGCTTGAACAAAATCGTCAAATTTTTCAAGGGAAGGAGTTAACTGCTTCTCAGGTCCGGTAGAGGATTTTACGAATGATCCAAGAAACTGTGTCTACAAAATATCAACTTATTTCTCCCATGGACCAAGCGGAACATCAAATCATGGAAATATTAGGTTTGTTGGTTAATGGTCCTAGTCCTAATGTCTCTTGTAGATGGATGGGTTAGAGTAATCGAGTGCGAAGAGCTAGTAAATGGAATCCACATCCTCCGAGAGTGCTGAAGATTAATACAGATGGATCTTCTCGGGGTAATCCGGGTAATGCTAGTATTGGTGGTTGGGGGCGAGACAGTAGTGGTACTGTCTAATTTTTTTTATCTTGCTTTAAGGGATATCACTCTAATAATTCATGGAAGCCCTTGAAATTTTATATGATTTGGAGCAAGGGTATGCTTTGGGTTATCATCAATTTTTTTGTGAATCTAATTATCAAATTGTTATAAATTTGTTGAATTCTAGGGATATTTTTCATGGGATTTGGCGGTTGAGTTGGATTGCTCAAAAAATTCTCAATGTATCTGCTCACTTGGAGTTCATTTCTTTTGTGCATATTCCCCAAGAGTGGATTGGGGTAGAATTTTTTTTAGCTAAATGGGCTTTTGAGTTTCAATATGGTTGGGATGTTCAGAATTGGTCTCAACTTTCTTCTGATTTCTCTCAATATCTCCCTTCTTTATTGAGAGTTGATATGTCTGAATAGCTTCTTATTTTTCTTTGTATTTTGGATTTTTTGCTGAGTTAATAAATTTTTACCCTCTTTTTCAAAAAAAAAACATTCATTCATGAAAATTTCTCATGTAATACCATTCCAAACTATGCTCTTCTCCTTCATGGTTAAATCTAAGGATAATTCTCCTCTTCAAGCACTTTCAATATTGCTCTTAGGAAACTTTTCTATCTTTGGCGTTTGGTATTCAACCTCCTCAACACTTCAAAATCCTCCAATTTCAACTCAACTTTGAATGCGACACTCACAATTATTTTGGTTCCACCTTGACTCAAATTCAGGAGCTTATCCTTCTATTATGTTGGTTCTACCTTGTCTTGCACTCAAGTACTTATCCTCTGCTCTTCACAACAATACTACCTTCAATAATAAAAAGGTATAACCTAAATTAAAATTTTTAGTGCTCTATTTTCTTATGCCAACGTTCTCCTCACATGGCTTATTCTTCTCAATTTATATTCTCCTTTCATGGCTTCTTCTTATCAATTTATATTCTCCTTTCATAGCTTCTTCTCCATAATATATTAGTAGGTATAAATCAATATCTCCTTCAATTTCTTCAAACTTTTCTTCTTCAAAAATATATCACTCTTATTTTTATATTCTTTAGTATTGTTTTAGTTTTACAAATTCACACCAAAGTGCACCTCCAATGATTATTTTAATTTTGCAACTTTTCTCTTCAACAATCTTCAAATTCATACCAAATTTTTTTATGCTAGATTTTTCACCTATGGCTCCACCAATATGAATAGCTTGGATCTAATACCACTGATGGAAAATCTATCAGGTTCATTCACAAGTCTCTTAAACAAGGATCAAATATAAATCAAGTAAATCACGTAAAATATATATATTTTGGATTTGGTTAGTGTGAGAAACTCCAACAACTGATGCTCAAGGCTAGGCATCCCCATACCACCATGACCTATAATAAGGATGAGAGATGAGATTATCAATAGATAATTTAACACACAACCACACACACACACACATCAAGGTTTGAATTTTGAACCTCCCAAAGAAGATCCAAAACCCTAACCGTTGTGATGTCCCTCTTGGGACCAATCACTTAAAATGTTACTTTCAAAATAATATCAATATAAATGAATCACATTCATAGAATACAAATATTTTAGAATAAATCTCATATATTATTGAGCAAATATACAAGATATTTGTTACAATTTTCATGTATTTCTTGATACAATACATGGAATTTTGTCTCCATAATATAATATTAGGAGTGACCTTTCAATCATTTGACCATTAATCTCATCAAATATCTAGGAGATGCATCCTTTCCTATCCTCACATAAGATAAACCTCTTATTTCTCTTGACATTACATCTCGTCACATGTTATGTGACTCCTCACTTGTATACTTGCCACCTACATACAAGACTCTTGACTATCTACACAATTGCACATTTTATTACAATGACACTTGTACTTTTCTCACACATTAACACATACTTTAGGGAAATATAAATCACACAACCTAATTTAATAACTCACACCCTAATTAATATTTACAATAAGTACAATTGTACAATTGTATAATGGGGATGCTTTAACATCTACCAAATAGTGTAATATTCTCCAACACCCTCCTGTATTACATTATTTGGTTTTTAAGACTTTAGTATTCAATCTAATGCCTTAATTCCTTTGCTTTGTCCTTATATGTCTTCAATTTTACTTATTCGTCTCTTTGCATTGTTCTTCTTATTTTGATTCTTTGCTTTCTGCTTCTTTTGGGCCTTGGTCATGATCTTGTTTTTTGATGTAAATTTTATACATTGAATTAGTAAATCATCACAATAGTATATTCTATAAATATTAGAATTTAATGATTCCACATTAAAGTCAACATATGTTGAATTCAAATCTATTGTATCACAATTGGTATTTTTCAATTCAGTTTTTTCTTGTCTATTTTCTTAATAAATCTCAAAAGTGAGTAATGCCATACACATCACTAAGCCTAATTTAGTAGGTAATATAACAATATTTTGAGAATTTCACCTTGTTGCAAAGAGCTTTTCAAGAGGATAATTAATGAATATTGTGAACTTCTCATTTTTGGCATTTTAAGAAATCAAGATAATTTTTCCTTCAAGTTATCTAGCATATCTCTTTGCTCATCAAAAATATCCATCAAATTATGAGTACAAAATTATAGTTTTTTCAACATTTCTTCACAATCCTTTGAAAAAACTATTTCTAATAATTTTTTTCATAATGAAATCCTTTGATGTAGCAATCCTTATTTCTCCCAACTTTAATTCAAGCAAATCTTCAAACTCAATTTTTTTAATTTTATAAAATCAACTTTTCAAATTTCAAATTTTCAAATTTTAGCTTTCAATTAATCTTCAATAATCAAATCAAATTTTCAATCTTCATCAATTTCAAATGTAATCAATTTATCCTTATCACTCTAAATTATTTTCATTCAATATTAAAATTCTCCTAAATTCAAATAAAATATTATCACCTTATATCTCCAATTAAATAAATGATGCTTAAAAATAAATACCTCGTTATTACTCCTGTAAAGTGCTTAATAAATCGAAAAATAGTTTTTGTTTAAAAATTAAACCTCACATCATTTTTAGCTCCACACTTGAATTCATAAAAATGCTTTAGACAAAATAGAGTGATTCAGTCATTTCAAGGCACTTTAGTTATGTCAATCCAAATAATTACTTTAGTCTTCAAGTTAATAACATTCATTTATGAACGTTTTTCAGGCAAGACCATTGCAAACTATGCTCTTCTCCTTTGCAGTCAAATCTAAGGAGACATTCCCTCTTCAAGCACTTTTAATATTGCTCTCAAGTAATTTATTTGTCTTTGGCATTTCGTATTCCACCTCCTCAGCACTTCAACATCCTCCAATTTCAAGGTGGCTTTGAATGTGACACTCACTATTCTATTGGTTCCACATCAACTCATATTCAAGAGCTTATCCTTCTATTTTGTTGGTTCTGCCTTGGATTAAACTTAAGCACTTATCCTCTACTCTTCATAGTAATATTACCTCCAACAATACCAGGGTATATCCTAAATTAATTTTTTAAGTGCTCTATTTCCTTATGCCAATGTTCTCCTCACATGGCTTCTTGTCAATTTATATTCTCCTTTCATGGATTCTTATCCATAATATATTAGTAAGCATTAATCAATATCTCCTTCAATTTCTTCACACTTTTCTTCTTCAAAAATATGTTGGTCTTCTTTTTATATTCTTCAATGTTCTCTTAGCTTTACAAAATCACACCAGATTGCACCTCTGATGATAGTTTTTTAATTCGTAACTTTCTCTTCAACAATATTCAAACTCACACTAGAACTTTTAATGCTAGATTATTCACCTATGGCTCCACCAAGTTTAATCATGTGGCTCTAATGCCACTGATGATGATTATGTTATATTAATTCATAGGTCTCTTAAAAAGGGATAGAATATAAATCAAGTAAATCACTTAAAATATTACTCTCAAAATAATATAGCAATATTTTGAGAATTTCACCTTTTTGCAAAGAGCTTTTCAAGAGGATAATTAATGAATATTGTGAACTTCTCATTTTTGGAATTTTAAGAATTCAAGATAATTTTCCCTTCAAGTCATCTAGCATATATCTTTGCTCATCAAAAATATCCATCAAATTCTGAGTACAAAATTTTACTTTTTTCAACATTTCTTCACAATCCTTTGAAAAATTATTTCTAATAATTTATTCCATAATGAAATCCTTTGATGTAGCAATCCTAATTTCTTCCAAGTTTAATTCAAGCAAATCTTCGAACTCAATTTTTTTAATTTCACAAAATCAAATTTTCAATTTTCCTTAAAGCTCCAAAAGTCATCAATTTCAATTTTTCAAATTTTAAATTTCAATTAATCTTCAATAATCAAATCAATTTTTCAATATTCATCAATTTCAAATGTGCAGACACCTAAAACACATCATGTTTATGGTGATTATTCATATGGGACATGCTACAAGACCTTATGGAAGAGCTTGGACGAACTCCAAGATAGAGCAGTGGTTTTAACCACTCAATTTTGGCTCCTTGGTGTAATAAGCTCAAACCGCTGTTGAAACCTATGATATACAGTTTGAACCACTATTGACACCCATGGTTCATAGTCTAGGCCACAAATGTCACCCATGGTTTAGAACTGAAGTTCAGTTGGCCTTCATTCGAGCCAAATTCATTTGAATGACCCTTTATTCTAGAAGAAGGTAGTTGAAGAACAAAATATTCTAGAGGCTTCCAATCCAACTATCCCAACCACCTCTTCTTAATATTGGCTTCTCCATGAATCCACCCCTAGCCCTTAGGTAATCCTATAAGTACCCCTTAAAATTAGGGTAAAAGAGATAGTGCATTGTGATAGCGAAGCCCTATCGGATTGTAGACTCACTTGAGTGTACTAAGAGAGTTTTGTTGCCATTCATTTGCCAATTCATCAAGCATCATGTCAATTTGTGTCATGGATGCCCTAAGGAGATAGAACTCCAAGAAATACAAATTTGAGCAAATGCAGACCCAAATGTGCAACTCAACCGCCAAACCAGTCAGAGGACATCAAGGAGACCCTTGACCATCAATTTGACAAGAAGGATCAAGTCCAAAGCCTTATATTTGAAGGGCAAAACTACTTTGCTGCTCGTCGTGGTTGACAACATTGATGTACAGTGCAAACCGCTCATTTGAGCTACAGTTTGTGATCGATGAAAGATCTCCTTACTATTCTTTTTGCATTATATTTCATTAGGTCATATTAAGCATCTTAGTGGTTTATTTAGCATTTTAGAGAACTCTGAATGATAGAATTAGGGTTTTCATCAAGTTTACTTAACTATGGAAAATAGGACATAATTATCTCATTTTCATGTTATCATGCTTCATTTCATGCAATCAATCCACTAGATAGATAGCTATACTTTCCAGTTATATGTTTCAATTAATATTTTGAAGTATTGCATATGATTAACATTCTTTATTTGTTTTCTTGATTTTACTAGTGTTATAACATCTTTATATTCATATTCCTTAAAGGGCCTCATCATGAGAGGTTGCCTATGCTATTAATTCTTTTATGTTGTTTATTTACCATAGGAAGTAGATTCAAAGGAGATTCAACCATCTAATTCCTTCCTCAAAATGGAGAAGAGGGTCAACTCCACCCTAGAGCAGTTTGTGTCACCCCGAAGGGCCTAAAACTCACATTTACAAGTAAGAAAGAACATTTGATTTGTCCTACTATAATAAGAGTATCAAAATGGTATCCCTAGGAGGGACGTAACTATAACTGGAATTGGCTTCTTTATAATGGAATAAAAGTGTTTTTCTTCTTTCCATTTGTTATCCATTTCACACACATCTACTTTGTTTCTCTTATTTCATTTTACGTAGTAGGAAGCATAGGTGTGAGGCTATTTTGGTGGTCATAGAAGGAAATCACGGTGGAAATCTGCATTTTTAGCCTTTGATTTTTGACCTTTTTGTGTTTTTGGATATCGGGTGCAAACCGTGGTTGACAGCTGTGGTCTCATTATTGGCTCACGGCTTCAAGACGTGGTCTATAGTAGCAACTACATGATAGAACTGTAGTTTATAGCAAACATAGTAGAGAGTAGAGATTCAAAGATTTATCAGATGAGGATTATAGGTAGGTCCTATTTTTAACCCCTGTTTCTATTTTTACTGCCTGTGTTTTTTTAGTTTACGTGAAAAGGAGATTTAATTAGAACACATAAAAGAAAAGGAAAATGGATTAGGCTATAAGATTTCAATTCTTTTTACATTTTAGTTAGGTACTTCTAGGAACAATAGACCTCTTAGTGTAGTCCGCCCTAGGATCCAGTGTACTAGATTAAATTGTGTGTTGGTTTACATGTCTAAGGCCCAATCAGTGGCCATTTACATCATAAGGTGCATTGTCAAAAAGAGCATGTAGGATGTAGCTTGCATTTTTTGAATTTGAAAAGTTCTTTCATTGCATAACATGTAGGAAATTAGCATGCATGCTATATGATGCATTTTATTTTTATGCAATAATTAAAATGAACCACACACACCATGTTTCAATTAAATGCTAGTGAGTTGGAAGTGACATACAACCACTAGTAGGGTTTCAATGATGGTGGAGGTGATTTCCATCCGTTGGTCCAAATCCCATGTACCTTATGTTCTAGACCAATATCGGATCCGAGAACATTTCGTAGCCTAGAAAATTTGCATATACTCCTATTCAAAGGGTATGATACTAACTGGGTGAAAACGGGTGAGGATCTGGGAGGACCTGTGCTCCCTGATTGTGTGTGGGCTTCATTACCACACATTATAGGTTGGATTATGTGGCTTGGAGTTCATTGTCAGGTTGTCGAGTTGTGAGCATATAGGTGAAAGCCCTTAAACAATCTAATAATATCATCAACTACTGAAAAACACGATGATAGTTGGATTGTAGTATCAACAAATCTCAAAATACACTAAACCAATTTTAGGACACACATCTAAAATTTAAAAGAGATAATCATATTGTCTACTTTGTGTGTTTCTTTATTATTAGGGTAATCAACATAATATCCTTGATCTGGTTCCAAATCTACTTTTTTATTTTGCATCCAATAGTTTGATAATCATGTGAATCGGAGCTATAACGAAAAAGTTATTTTGGTTTTATGATTACTCTATTTTTGAAGCCAAAATTTGAGGAAAAACCACACTAAAACGATCATAAAATGGTCTAGACAACTCCAAAACTTGCCAAATTTATTTTGTTGCCTTATTTTTCCCCTTGTGCATCTCTCACAGAAATTTTGGATCCTAAGTATTCATGGTTCAAAATTTCCCAAAAAATCCTAAAAGTGGCCATTTTCCCACGAGCCCTGGTTGGCCAAATATTCCAAAAATACAGAATTTTGACCCAAAAATCATATTTTTGAGTTATAGCTCATTGTGATCATCTCATCACACTAATCTTTTTGATATATAACACTTACAACTTTTTTTTTGAAAGTCAAAATTCATAAGGTCATGGTCAATGCACGAGGCCATCCCCAATCTAAGACTGAGGTTGCACCCAATGTACCATAGGGTTTGGATCACCTTAGAGGTAGCACACCTACCCAAAAGATACCTGAATGCACTTTAGGTAGTCTTAGAGGAGACATCACCACTCACAGCGGATCTCATCAAGGAACCTCACTCAGGAGAACTAACAACAGATCTTCTCATGACCTAAATGAGAATACCTCCAGACCTACCACATCTTATTACATTGAGATTTTAAATAAGTCCAATGAAGGATGAGATAGAGGTAAGACAACCATTTGTATGCCTATTATAATGCCAAATAATTTTGAACATGGAGGATGTCATTTGTTTTATCGTAGTGTTGGCGAGGAAGGTACTCTTCTTGTCCAACCTTGGAAGTCCCATCACCTTGACTTCTTAGATCAAGATGCTGGAAGATCCCACCATAGGATGTTTGAGCATGGGAGCATATGTCATGATCGTACCCCTCATGGATTTTATGGATTTTCTAAAGAGTACATCATGGATGAAGGAACTATCACGCAGTTGCATCCTATCTATACCCATAGTGAGTGTTCCCATCAAACACGTGACACCCCCAAAACATCCTTGCATGAGGATTGCACCCCAAGGGAAGAAAATAATATCAATATAATCTTGACTCATCAAGGAAAAAAAGTTGCTAACCTTGTTGCGCAGTTTGAAGCAAACAAGAACCCTCACAAGGAGTTGCAAGTCCTAGACCTAGCACAACAAACCGATCAAATCAGTCACATAGGTCAGATGCGATTCAAAGAGAAAAAATACTCCATGAACAATTGGAGGATTTGCATATTGAGCATGAGTGTTTAGAAAATATAGAACAAGAAATTGCAAAATAATAGTGGTTGCACCTAAAACGGTTATATGAACATCGCTTAGAGGAACGACGTCTCCTTGATCTAAAAGAACAAGAAAAGTGAACAAATATATTGGCTTGATCTGAATTACCCCCTCATAGAGATTACATGCAACATCACAATGAGAGATATGCTACTTCACACCTTGAGTTGCATAATCGGAGAGTAGAAGATTATGTTTGCCATACTTCATAAAATGCTTCTTGGCCACAAGAGCATTTAGTGCCAAATAGGTATGAGCACAGACAGTATGAAAGATTAGAATCAGATGAATGGGATCAACAATATCCTAAACCATCTTCTGTAGATGGTCGATAAATATAATCGACCACCTCATACTCAAAGGAACTTATCTCTGCTTGCACCCCGAAGATCCCTTCGGGAGGAAGAGATCATCTCTTCTCAAGCCTACAAGGTGCTTACCGAGAGAGTCAAATATCTCAAGAAACAAGATGTGGCTGGTAAAAATCCCACATTAAGAAAGATACACAATCAACCATTGTGTCCATCAGTGCCAATCCCTACTTATCCTAAGAATTTTGAAATTCCTAAATGGGATAAGTTTAAAGGTGATGAAGATGCGCAAGAGCATATAACAAGTTTCATAAATGCATATTTCCAGCTACAACATGACGATGCCTTGATGTTAAGAACTTTTGTTATGACCCTCATAGGTGCAGTTGGTGAATGGTTTAATAAATTACCTAGGCACAACATCACCAACTTTGAACAATTTTTGGATGCTTTGCTTGAGCGCTTCTCATTTGGAACCAAAAAGAAAGCTAATATATCTAACTTGGCCAATCTATGTCAAAATGATGATGAACCAGTCATGGATTATGGGAATAGATGATAAAAATTAATAGCAGAGTTACCATTCTCTATTCCCACTACTGAACTTACCCGAATGTTTACTAAAAGTTGTTCCAAGCACATATTATTGTTGCTCCATTTGCAAAAATATACAAAATTTGAAGAGGCTTTGGCACAAGCCAAGGTCATTGAATATATCAAGCTAGAGGAAGGAGACCTAAATATCCATAGCGAGAAAGAATGGAATAAGAGCACACAATATCAACCATAGTAAGATGAGCCTGCGCATGTCAACCAAATCGTGTTAAACGTTCCAAAAGAAGCACAAAGACAACAACAAGAGAACTATTAGGATCAACCTCCTCTTTCACAACTAGTGCAATAGGGATCAAGGCAAGGACAAACAAAGAAGTCCACCTCATACATATATGCCATTTCTTGAATCTTTGGCATCAATTTTTAATCGCCTTTACGAGGATAAGGCCCTAATATTACCTAAAGTACGCACCCTGGATCCTAATCACATCAAACCTAAAGGGTATAAAGAAGATATATATTATGTTTATCATCAGAAATATGGCCATGATATCCAGGATTGTGTTGCATTCAATAATGTAGTGCAAAATATGTTGGATAAGAACAAATTGCAAATAGATAGCCCTTAAGATATCAATAATCAAAACATCAATATATTCAAACCCTTAACACAACCATGAGGTCAACAACAATCAAGTTGAGCATGTCAATGAAGTGCACATAGCCCCACCTGATGAGGGTTTTATCGGTATGATCAATATTATAGCACAAAGTAAGAGATGCCTTGATCAACCCAACATACCAAAAAATTCAACTAAAGTTGATAATATATCATGGTCCACACCAACAATGAATTTAATTCACTCACAAAAGGACCCTGTGATTACCTTTTGTAGATAGGAGATTAAGCCAATATCTAAGGATGAACCCGATCCTCCACTACACATCATAGTGAGTATCAATCAGATCCTGTACAAGAGAGTCTTGATTGGCACTGGGTCATTTATCAACATCATCATAGTTATAGCTTTGAAGAATTTAAATTTGTCACCTTCACATATTAAGGACTCAACATTAACATTGAGAGCCTTCAATGATGCCACATACCCAAAAATCGGTACAACAGTCCTACCTATATAGGTTGGGATAAAGACAATTCCTACGTTGTGCCATATCCTAGGAGGTGAGAGGTAGTATAACATATTTCTAGGTAGACCATGGATGAGGGATATGAAATGCGTGCCTTCCATGGTGCACCAAAACATAAAATTCATACACCAAGGACAAGTGTATGTGGTCCCCCATGATCTGGAGCCATTCAAATATTACAAGAAAGTTGATAAGCTACGAGAAAATCTAGTGGCATGCCAGCCTCAAAATATTCATTCGAATAAAATCATCAAACATGCAACTAGGGCTTGCACCAAGAAATCACTACCTTATCCCATAACCAAAAATAATGGTATAATATTACCTGATAAGGAGAAGAAAACATCAGTTAGAATGACTGATACAAAAGCACCTTGACCAATTTGTGATTTACACACAACTGATCTAAAAGCCAAAGCACCTTCTCATGAGTTTGTGGGAATGGTCAACATCTAGACAAAGGATCGAGTGACTTCCAAATAGATAAAACAAGAGATGGGAAAATTGGATATTGCTTCCGCATTGAAAGGGCCAAAAACTTTGAAATTAGTCACTCTTGACTCATTGCTCATGGTTCCTCTTCAAAAGAAATACCAAGTGCCTTCCCCACATCAAATTGGGGGTACTCAAGCTTACACAGTTCAACAGTACAAAGTGAAACAAAAATATGAACTGAGTCAGAAACATGAGCATGTGGATGCCGCTATCAAAGTGGACCATCAAGAAGCATCCACATCAACCCAAATAAAGAAAATAAGTGATTTACAATTACCTAATGGATCTCTAGCATCCACTTTTTCATTTCCTTCAATAAACAAAGGTATTTCAAGTCAATCATTGGAAATACACATAAATTCCTTGTCGGTCTTGCGAGCCATTCTCAGTTGTTTAGAGAAAATGGAACATTGAATTGACGAGCAAGATAAGGTATTGCATGTTATCATGAACCAACTTGAAATACTAGGATTACAAAGGCAACCCACATCTAAGGTTGAACCACTTTCCATGCAACCACAAGAAAAGCCTCATCAAAGCAAGAGTCGATTCAGCCAACCCAATCATTGAGTGATCAAAATGAACCAATGTGGGTTAGGCACCCAAGACAGTTGTAGTGCATTTGGACTCCTTTAAGTGAGTCTATGTCTGACATTCCTCAAAAGCTACAAGAGGCTGAGGTCATCACCTTACCTGACATCAAACCTATAGATCCAAATAGAGTTAAACATAAGGGTTACAGGGAGGATTATTACTGTCTCTATCATAGAAAAGAGGGCCATAGCATTTGTGATTGTTATGGATTCAAGCATGTAGTTCAAAAACTCATAGATAGTGGGGTTTATCCCATAGATGGTTCACCCATAGTGCCCCAACCTACTAAAGTAGAGTCTTCCTCATCCCAATCGTTACCTCAAATGCACCCATCACTTCGTAGGCCTAACAACACTCTTCAATGAGTATTTGCATTTCAAATGACTACTGTAACTTTATTCCAAAATTTGTATGAGTCAAATGCATTTTTATTGCCTGAGGTCAAATGAAGGAAGCACAAACATGGGTTCACGAATGAAATCCTCTTTTGAATTTATCACTATATAAAGGGAAATGACATTTGTGGCTGCTATTATTTTAAGAAGCTGGTTCAAAACCTGGTAGAACGAAATGAGATTCATGAAGACGATTCTCTTGTTCACTCCCACCAAGATGTAGGTATTTCGTAGAGGTCTGTGCCTCAATTAGGAGAGTTGATTTTTCTCACTCTTCCCGTGTTGAGTGGTATTTTCACCCGATTGTGAAAACACACTCTCCGATAGGATTTGGGTTCTAAATCCTCTGCTTGCAAAGAAACAATTTCTCCAAGGTTCCTGTTATGTCAGCATTCTGCATCTATGTATAAAAGATATTTAATTAAAATGCTTAGAACACCTTAGTGGTTGCAAGTAACTAAAAAAAAGGGGCACTGTGGTTTATTTTACTATGAAATTTAATGATTGTTCCTTGAACCCTAATAAAGTAAATATGATTTGATCCTTAAATGACCATGCTGTAACTTCAAAATAAAATTTAATGAAATGCCATAACATGAATGGAATTATTTTTGGGTTTTGAAGTTTTTTAATTTTTAAATTTTATTTTAATGCTTGAAAATAAAATTGGAGTTTCTGAAAAATAAAATACAACAAAAGAAAATAAAATGTGAAGAAAAGAAATTAAAAATTGCATCCAATCCGATGCTATCCCGTCTCGGCAAAACCGAAAGCTGTGAGGTTTCCATGCATGCAACCTAACTTACTGGACCTGCAAACATGCACAATCCCGATAAGCTAAGTGTTGATTCTAAGGGTTTTGAAATAAAATTCATATTTCGAACATTCGCCTAATGCAACCCACAACAGTGGCATTTAACATTATCTATAAATCCGAAATATGAAAAATAAAAGAATAAACATTAAATCTGTAACATGCACAGAAGATCTCCTTCTTTCTTGCCCACAAGATGCAAATTTCTGAACACTCTGCATTAAAAATATGTCATTTACAGCAGTAGAACTTTTTGGTTTTCTCAAAACCAGCAAAAGGAAGGAAAACAGCCTCAAAGCAGGCCCAGAATGACCCTCTGGCCTCTAGCACTGCAACTCTGCTCCAGCGGTTTCCCACCCCCCTATCTGTCCTGTGCTTCTGCTTTTAAAGCATGGCAATGCTTTCTGTTTCGGCCTGTGATGCTTCATTTCATCTTTCTGATCGATTCGTTTCATATTCCCGCCTTTCGAATTGTTCTTAAATTTATGCTTAATGCTGAAACGTTCGATAATATTCTATGCATGTAACGCTTCTGTAACCCTTATACATGTATGCCACGTGTTCTGCACTTTTAGCATCTTTCGTAATGGCTCCCATGAAAATCATGACCAAAAATAGCCCGCGGCCTTGCTCCTTCACTTTCACAGCGAAAACGCGACATGTCACGAAATCGCGACATGTCGCGAAATCGTGACATGTCGCGATATCGCGACGCTTTTGTTCTCCGTACGCTTCGGCCGCAACTCGTCATGATTTCGCGACCATTTTCTCCTTCGGGCCCTCTTGCCGCAATCTATCGTGATTTCGCTACCATTTTGATCTCCGTACGCTTCCCTGCTTCGGAGCCGCGAAATTGCAACCTATCGTAATTTCGCGACGCCTTTTCGCTTCATCCCCCTTTGCTGCTTTCTGTCGCAATTTTGCGACCATTTTTGCTCTTCACGCCTTTCGGTAGATTCTGTCACGATTTCGTGACCATTTTGCGCTTCATGCACCTTTGCTGATTTTTGTCATGATTTTGCTATGCCTTTTCTATTCCTTACAACTGGGCTTGCTTCTGTCGTGATTTCGCGACATTTTTTTGCCCGGCGCTGCTTTGGCTGCAACCGGTCACGATTTCGTGACACTTTTCACTTCCGTACATTCTCGACCGCAACCTGTAGCGATTTCACGACGCTTTTCACTTCATGCCGTTTGACCAGTTTGACCCACGATTTTGCGACACGTCGTGATATCGCTACGCCTTTCCATTTTGCCTTTCTCTCTCCTCTTTCGGCAGCGATGGAGCGACATGTCACGATTTCACGACACTTTCATTTTCCTTTTCTCTCTCCTATTTCGGCAGAGATGGAGCGACATGTCACGATTTCACGACACTTTTTCATTTTCCTTTTCTCTCTCCTCTTCCGACAGCGATGGAGCGACATGTCGCGATTTCGTGACACTTTTTCATTTTCCTTTTCTCTCTCCTCTTTCGGCAGTGATGGAGCGACATGTCGCGATTTCGTGACACTTTCTACACTTGTGCATTTTTGCCCCTTTTCTTCATTTTTAGCATCTGGGTCACTGAGATTTCCTCTAAAAGCCTGCAAAAAAGGTGGGTCCCCAATTTTGGGGTGTTTTGTGGATCAGCCACAACAAATGGCGACTCTGTTGTCAAATGCTCTTGAGAATTTTAGTAAGAACCCAACCTGAAACACATACAAACTCAAAAATATGTGTTAACACATAAAAAACAAATGCCCAAAGATCAGAAGTACATGAATCATTAGAATCATCAAGTATTAGCTCAGTGTGTGCAATGAATTTCTTTCCCTATCGTTTGAAATTGATCCACACTCCATTGTCAGTTTTGCATGAATGCATATATGAGATTGTGAATGATTTGTGTAACCTAATGAATATGCTAGGAGATCTCACTTTTATAAAATGCATAATCTTTCTTCTAGTATCATGTACAAAAATTCAAGATTTTCCAAACCCTCTTAGGATCCACTTATTATATCCCAAAGTTGGTTATGAGTCCCTACTATCTTGAACCCATGTGCAAGTGAATGTGAAATCAGAACTTTGGGGAATCAGACTCCCAACCAACCGAGATGAGAGTTTAACCCTATCCTTACTATTCTGATTTAGAATTCATTACCTCACTTTGAGCAAAATAATTAAACCAATTATGAAAGAAATGGTCATGCTAGTCTAACCTTTTGGACAAACAGTGGTCTTGTTTTTAGACAAGACATGTTGCCATGCATGGGCATACTTAACCCCACAATCCAAAACTTATCTTCATTTCTTTGGACCTTGGGGATGACTACCCATCCTTTGCAGAGGACAAGTAGTACGATCCTTCCAATCCAATATAAAGATGAGATGGGAAAAATTTATTTTTTTACTTCTTGGACCTTAGGGATGACTACCCATCCTTGCTAGGGACATGTAGTATGATCCTTCCAATCCAAACTTTAGATGTAAATGGAAAATATTAATTTTATTGCTTAGACCTTGGGGATGACTACCCATCCTTTGCATAGGACAAATAGTACGATCCTTCCAATCCAAGATTTATCATGAAATGAGACATAAGAGCTTTGGGGAATCAGATTCTCAACCTAAGCGAGATGAGAATTTATGCCCTATCCTTACTACTCCATTTAGGTCAAATCAAAGCTTTGGGGAATTGGATCCTCAACCTAAGTTCGATGAGGATTTGGCCCTATCCTTACTACTCTGATTTTAGGCTTTAAGATTAAATGGAAGTGGTCAAAACCACTGTTTAAGGATCATGCTGCATAAATAGGATAGACATGAAATACTTCTTTCGCCCAACCCTTTCCTCCAAGTTAGGTTTTGATCATTTTGCTCAAGATCCTTTTTAATGTATGAGACGTGCTTGGTTCTAGATATCTCAAGACTCAGTTTCCAACCTTAGGACTCATTCTTATGTTTATGTTATAACACAACCCTAAGATGGATTGACATACTTTAATGATTTGTACCTAAGATGCATATGTAACTAAGATGGAATGCATATGTGAGGTGAGATGGAACATGAATGCATTATCTCTTGACTTGCAAATGAAATGATTTGTCATGCAAAACTGACTCTTTCATGCATCACAAAATCAAGCAATATAACTTAAGATGTTTGTGTTACTTGTGGAGCTTTTACAGGACAATTCCAATATTTCATATTCTCCTAACCTTAAGCATAAGTTGACATCTCACTTTTTTTTATATATATATATATATATATATATTTAAAAAAAAAAATTAACAAAACATGTCAATTGAAATCAAATCCACCACCAAAATCTTAGCTAGACTAACAATCCTAAACAATAAAAACTAAAACTAAAAATCCCCACCAAAACCGAAAGAATAATATCAAAATATCAAAACCTAAGGGCTAAAATAATGCTTTAAAATCTGCCCATTAACCGGTAGCATGAAATCTCTCCCTTCTAAAATTTTTAGCTTGAAGGTATTCTTCCCAAGAATCTCTGAAATCTGATATGGGCCTAACCAAAGACAATCAAACTTTTGATGATTCCCTTTTTCCTCATGTCTTTTGTCCCATAGTAATACCAAATTTGAAATTCTGAATGACTTAACTTTGGCCCTTCTATCAAACCATATTTTGATAACGTCATGGTGCTTAATCATGTGATTCATGGCTTTTTCTCTCTTTTCATCAAGATGCAACAACTGACTCAACCTGGCTTCAACTTGATCATTTGTCCCCAAATACTCTTGTATGAAATGCAAGGTCTACAACTTCAAATTTGCAGGAAATATCGGGTCTTGCCCATAGACCAAATGATAGGGAGTATTCCCTATAGATTCTTTCACTCTGGTCCTATTTCGCCCAAAGGGCAAACTTCAATTGGCTATGCCAGTCCCGAGGGTTCTTTTCCAGCAACTTCTTAATGATGTTCAATAAATTTTTATTTGAAGATTCGGCCAGACCATTTCCTTGAGGATAATAATTGGATGCAAATTTTAAACTCACTTTGTTATCATATCCCCAATCTGCAAATTGCGTAGAAATAAACGCTTTACCATTGTCACTGACAATAGAATCGGGCATTCCAAATCTTGTTATAATTTGGTCCTCAAGGAATTTAATCACGACGTATGTGGTGGCATGTTTAGTAGGAATCACTTTTGTCCACCTTGTACAGTAATCTGTAGCTATCAATATGAATTTATGGTAATCATACGAATTTGGGTTAATAACCCCGATAAAATCTAGTCCCCACTGTGCAAATGGTCTCATTTCAACTACAGGTTGTAACGGCATAGCTGCATTTCTTTCTCTATTGGCAGCCACTTGACAGATATGACAAGATCGTACATGGGCATGTGCATCTTTGAAAATTTGTGGCCAGTAGTATCCTGCTCTCAGGATTTGATGTGCTGTAGCATTTGCTGCACCATGACCAGTTCCATGTTTCCCGTGAAATTCTTGCAACACCCTGGCAGCTTCTTCTTTGCTCAAGCACCTCAAGTAGATTCCTTCATGATTCTTCCTGTAAAGAACACCAGATTTCATCAGATAATTGATAGACTTAAGCCTTAAAGCTCTTCTCTATGTTGAATTCAGATTAGGACACTTACCAGTCAATCAAAATTGCACAATATCAACATACCAGTCATCCCTAGCAATGTATTCTATATTCGAGCATTGGCCTGTTATTTGCGGATTATTTTCTGCGATCACCTTCACCAGTCCCTATCCTCGAACTAGTTTCATAGGTTGGATTTCGAGATCAAATTCCTGGATGGTGGAAATCCATTTCCCTCTTTTCTCACCTAGTTCATTTTGTAAAAACATGGTCTTAACAGCAGAGTCAGGCACAATGGCAATAACTCTGCTGTGCACAATGTAATGTCTAAATTTTTTCATCGTTTTAAAAAGTGTGTACATTTTCTTATCAAGGATTGAATACCTTAATTGAGCATCTTTTAGGGGGGCACTTAAAAATGCTATGGGTTTTTCGGCACTATCCTCGCCTTTTTGGGTTAAGACACTCGCAAAGGAGTGTTCTGATGCAAAAACATAAATGAAGAAAGGTTTGGAATAGTCTAGACTTATAAGGACCGAGGCCCTGGAAATGGCATCTTTGATGTTCTGGAAGGCCACTCTACTTTCCTTGTTCCATTTTACATCCACATCTTTCTTGAGCATCTTGTTCAGAGGTTTTGCTATCTCAGCAAACCTAGAGATAAACTTCCTCACAAAATTAACCTGCCCAAAGAAATATCTCAATTCTTTTTTACTACTCGGGAGAGGTAAGTTTTGGATAGCTTGTATCCTTTCTGGGTCGATGGATATTCCCTCTTTTGAAATGATGTGACCCAACAATTTTCCTTCTGTTACTCCGAAAATGCACTTTTTGGGATTTAAGGAAATTCCATGTTCTCTGCATCTTTGAAGCACTTTCTTTAAATCTTTGACATGGTCCTCTCTCTTCTTCGAGAAAACTAGGATATCATCCACATACACGATGATGCATTTGCCTATGAGTCCTTTGAATGCATAATCCATGGCGCGTTGAAAAGTTGCACAAGCATTTAACAGTCCGAACGACATTCTCTTATATGCAAATGTCCCCCACTTGGTAGTGAAGGTCTGTTTTCATCCCGTCATCCTGGATGTATAAGAATTTGGTTGAACCCAGAATACCCATCGAGAAAGGACATCATTTCATATCCATTTACCATTTGTAGAATTTCATCGATTGATGGCAATGGATAATTATCCTTTTGAGGGGCTTTATTAAGATTTCGAAAATCTATGCACAGCCTAATCTCTCCACTCTTTTTTCTCACTGGAACGAGGTTAGCCACCCATGTTGAGTGCCTAACAGGAAAAATGATTTTCGCTTCCAATAATCTTTTAACCTCCTTTTCGATCAAAGGCTCCAATAGCGGGTTAACAACTCGTTGTCTTTGCCTAAAAGGCTTGGATTCTGGCTTCAAAGGGATGGTATGTGTGATGATGTCTTGGTTGTATGTTTTCAATTCATTGTAATTCCAAGCAATACAATCTATGTAATGCTTCAATGCCTGCATTATATTGCTCCTTTCTTCCTCTGTACATGCCTTTGCTATGTACACCTCCTTTGGATTTTCTGCACTCCCTAGATTAATTGAATCACATGCATCTTTAGGGAGTGGGACTTTTTTTTCTTTCTTGGTCTTGCATCCCATGTCGAACATCTTTTCCAATGAAGCCACGCCTTTAGGAATTTTGTTGGATTGATACGCAGTTTCAATTTCATCTTCTATTTCATCCTGCCACCTTTGCTCCTCATCAGTCACCTGATTTTCAAAAATACCCGAGTTCGTGACAAATTTGAAAATGTGTCTGTCACTTTCAAAAACCTGGAAATTCTTTACATTATCAGGTATTGATGGACAAGGGACTAGTTCAATGGAAAAAATTTTACATATTTTTATATCAACTGGGTTTAACATGCCCGCGACAACTACAAGAGAGTCTGCTATTCAATTTCCTTTCCTAGAAATAAGGGCTATATTGAACGCATCGAACTCCTCAATGAGGTCCATAACCCTAGTTCTATAAAGGCTTATCTCCTGTCACGACATATATACTGTCCTTTGATTTGTTTGACTACCAACTCAAAATCTCCCAAAACCTTCAAGCATTTAACATGTTTGCTCAATGCTAGACGTAAACCAAATATCAATGCTTCGTATTCTGCCACATTGTTCGTGCAAGGAAATTACAGTCTGTAGGCGACCAATAATGGTTTACCTCCCGGGCCGATGAGCTCGACTCCTGCTCCTGCTCCCTGTCTAGATTTTGATCCATCAAATCTGAGCAACCATGTGAAATCCTTTTCCTCAAAAGAGCCACCATGACATGTCTCCTCTTTAGGCTCTTCAGCTGCTTCCTCAACATCAAGTGCATAAACTCCTAGTTCTGCTCGGAAAACCGAACTTCATTCGGCTTGTTAAAATCTGTTATAATCTCCTTAAGCCTCGGTTCATTTTCCACTCTGATTTGGTTTGCAATTCCTTTCCATGGTAGCCACATATGTGAGCAGTCTGTTGAAAAATAGCCATTCAAAGTTTTCATCCAATCCCTCGCAAGTAACATTCCATACCTACTTGGGATATTAACAACCAGAATTTCAACAACCTACTGGACCCTGGGTTCAGAATTTAATTGAATCTTGACATCATATAAGGAACTATAGCCTGAGGATTAACTTGGCTGGTTCCTTGTATAGTCGATTGACTGTTCTGCAAAAATGCGAGAACAGGTGGAATGGATGTAATTGGTTGGATTGGAATGGGTGCATACGCGGGTGCTAGTGGATACGGCTGCTGATAGGGGAAGGCATTCATGCTTGGCATTTGTGGTGCCATGAGCTAATTTTCCAAGGGAGCTTGACCATATGGAGCATACTATCCCATCACAGGCATCTGGGTAAACCCGTAGCCCTGTGGTGTCATTTTCTGCTCAATAGTCATGGCTTCATTATAGGCTAAAGCCAGCGTGGTGACTTGAGGATTATGTCTCGCAAACATGGTTGTCATGGGGTCCAATGCCCCAAAATATATCTGCAAAGCCACTACGGGATTGATGGCAAAGTGCCTAATTGCTCTATTATAGCACTTTTGGAATCTATGATTAAACATTCTGATCGGTTTCCCCTGGCCCCTTTTGCATATAATAAACTGATTGTAAATGGTTGCGGGATCCAAGGGCAACCTAAATTGATTAACAAAGGCATTTTCCATTTGTGTCCAAGAAGTGATTGAACCGGTTGGTAAGCATATATACCATTCATATGCTATTGGATCTAAGCTCATAGGAAAAAGTCTGCAAGCCACATCTTCATATTGAACTTGCAGCCTAATTAAAACATCCCTATAGGCTTGGATATGTTCTTCTCCTGTTCTTGGGTCATTTGGTTTATATTTAGGCAGAAATCTTTCAATGTTCTTGGGGATTTCATGGATATCCCCAGTAATATTCAAAGGAGTATTGTTATCTCCATACCAAGGAGCTGCTGGAGCTTGAGCCATTTGACTCAAAATTGATGAAGAAAAACCTACAATAGCAGTATAAATATTACTAACAATAGGAACACTAGTGGCAACTGATATTACGGGCATAGGTCCACTCGATGTTCCTAGAGAAAATAGGTCTTTTGTGACTAGTGAGCTTACTACTTGCTTGGTTTTATTCTTGGGAGTACCAGTAAGGTCATGAAAAATGGTTTCTCCGGTTGTTTGGGACCTGGTCGCAATACGACACTGTGGGTCCAACCTGCCTGATGAAACCCTCGATTATTTCAACGAAAACCTGCAACAAAAGAAAGCAAAAGCTACAGTTTAGCTATTTGTGAGCTTTAAGAAAATATTTCAAAATTAAATCAAAAGATATTATTCATGTATGAAAACCAAAAGAAAGTAAACCGATTCAGCCCTCCTTCTAGCACCAATCTGTTGAGTGGTATTTTCACCCGATTGTGAAAACACACTCTCCGATAGGATTTGGGTTCTAAATCCTCTACTTGCAAAGAAACAATTTCTCCAAGGTTCCTGTTATGTCAGCATTCTGCATCTATGTATAAAAGATATTTAATTAAAATGCTTAGAACACCTTAGTGGTTGCAAGTAACTGAAAACAAGGGGCACTGTGGTTTATTTTACTATGAAATTTAATGATTGTTCCTTGAACCCTAATAAAGTAAATATGATTTGATCCTTAAATGACCATGCTGTAACTTCAAAATAAAATTTAATGAAATGCCATAACATGAATGGAATTATTTTTGGGTTTTGAAGTTTTTTAATTTTTAAATTTTATTTTAATGCTTGAAAATAAAATTGGAGTTTTTGAAAAATAAAATACAGCAAAAGAAAATAAAATGTGAAGAAAAGAAATTAAAAATTGCATCCAGTCTGATGCTATCCCGTCCTGGAAAAACCGAAGCTGTGAGGTTTCCATGCATGCAACCTAACTTACTGGACCTGCAAACATGCACAATCCCGATAAGCTAAGTGCTGATTCTAAGGGTTTTGAAATAAAATTCATATTTCGAACATTCGCCTAATGCAACCCACAACAGTGGCATTTAACATTATCTATAAATCCGAAATATGAAAAATGAAAGAATAAACATTAAATCTATAACATGCACAGAAGATCTCCTTCTTTCTTGACCACAAGATGCAAATTTTTGAACACTCTGCATTAAAAATATGTCATTTACAGCAGTAGAACTTTTTGGTTTTCTCAAAACCAGCAAAAGGAAGGAAAACAGCCTCAAAGCAGGCCCAGAATGACCCTCTGGCCTCTAGCACTGCAACTCTGCTCCAACGGTTTCCCACCCCCTTATCTGTCCTGTGCTTCTACTTTTAAAGCATGGTAATGCTTTGTTTTCGGCCTGTGATGCTTCGTTTCATCTTCCTAATCGATTCGTTTCATATTCCCGCCTTTCGAATTGTTCTTGAATTTATGCTTAATGCTGAAACATTCGATAATATTCTATGCATGTAACGCTTTTGTAACCCTTATACATGTATGCCATGTGTTCTATGCTTTCAACATATTTCGTAACGGCTCCCATGAAAATCGCGACTAGAAATAGCTTGCGGCCTTGCTCCTTCACTTTCATAGTGAAAACGTGACATGTCGCGAAATCGCGACGCTTTTGTTCTCCGTACGCTTCGACCGCAACTCGTCGCGATTTCGCGACCATTTTCTCCTTCGGGCCCTCTTGCCGCAATCTGTCATGATTTTGCTACCGTTTTGATCTTCGTACGCTTCCCTGCTTCGGAGCCGCGAAACCGCAACCTGTCGCGATTTCGCGATGCCTTTTCGCTTCATCCCCCTTTGCTGCTTTCTGTCACGATTTCGTGACCATTTTTGCTCTTCACGCCTTTCGGTAGATTCTGTCGCGATTTCGTGACCATTTTGCGCTTCATGCACCTTTGCTAATTTTTGTCACGATTTCGCTATGCCTTTTTTGTTTCGTACAACTGGGCTTGCTTCTGTCGCGATTTCGTGACGTTTTTTCGCCCGGTGCTGCTTTGGCTGCAACCGGTCGTGATTTCACGACGTTTTTCACTTTCGTACATTCTCGGCCGCAACCTGTAGCGATTTTGTGACGCTTTTCACTTCATGTCGTTTGACCAGTTTGACCCGTGATTTTGCGACGCATCGCGATATCGCTACGCCTTTCCATTTTGCCTTTCTCTCTCCTCTTTCGACAGCGATGGAGCGACATGTCACGATTTTGTGACACTTTTTCATTTTCCTTTTCTCTCTCCTCTTTCGACAGCGATGGAGCGACATGTCGCGATTTTGCGACACTTTTTCATTTTCCTTTTCTCTCTCCTCTTTCGACAGCGATGGAGCGACATGTCGCGATTTCGTGACACTTTTTCATTTTCCTTTTCTCTCTCCTCTTTCGACAGCGATGGAGCGACTGTCGCAATTTTGCGACACTTTTTCATTTTCCTTTTCTCTCTCCTCTTTCGACAGCGATGGAGCGACATGTCACGATTTCGCGACACTTTTTCATTTTCCTTTTCTCTCTCCTCTTTCGGTAGCGATGGAGCGACGTCGCGATTTTGTGACACTTTCTACACTTGTGCATTTTTGCCCCTTTTCTTCATTTTTAGCATCTGGGTCACTGAGATTTCCTCTGAAAGCCTACAAAAAAGGTGGGTCCCCAATTTTGGGGTGTGTTGTGGATCAGCCACAACACTAAGTAAGATGATTATATTTTAGTGGATAGCATGCACACTAGGGGTCTTCAAGGTAGCATTCCTTCCCTGTCATCCATGCCAAATTTTATAAATTAAAGCGTGGATTCTAGAGGTATCGCACCAGGGGTATCTAGGGTAGTTTACCCTCCCCAAAAGGCTCCAAGGGTTGCCTGAACTGCTTGGTCATGTCAGTCAAAGTATCCAAAGATATCTGTAAGCCCTTTGGTCACTTAGAAAAGGCTCCAAAGGTATTTCCAAACCTTTGGTCAACCCCAAAAGGCTCCAAGGATTCCTAAGAATTGCTTGGTCATCCCTAAAAGCTCCAAAGGTGCTCATAATCCCTTTGGTCAACCCAAAATCCCCAAGGGTTTTCTGAAAAATTTCCTGGTCAATTTTAAAAGGCTCCAAAGGTATTTTTGTTCCGTTTGGTCACTCCTAAAGGCTCCAAGGGCATGTACTCACCGTTTGGTCAAATATAAAGGCTCAAAATTCATAAAAATAAAAAATGGTAAAGCATAAAATCCAAAAATATTTTCATTTGCATTATGCATTTTAATTTGCATTCACACATACATTCACTTCATCACATTGCATGTAGAAATTCTTCATCCATTGCATTCCGTAGTAGAATGGATTGTGTTTGTTAGTCTTACAAATGACACCACGTTGTGTTTCAATCATGCACCTTTGCATTTATCATAATCCATCATTCATGTGAGTAATTGTGTTTTTCAACACAACCCATTTTGTTGCTATGAAGAATATACTAGGGTTTTTCGGTCATTCAACCATACCTAGAGGTCTTCTCAAGAGTTGATAGAAAGCTTGCTTTGCTTTTGTAGACAAGGTCTAGTTAGTATAGCCCTTAGCATATCATAATCCTATCACTAATCAACAAATTAAACAATCCTAATAAGGACTAGGGGAAGATGAAAGCCACGAAGTAGGACCAGGTATCCTGAGGTGAAAAGAGTTATTCTTGCTTATCCCTCTATGTGGACGATATGGGAAATGTTGGCAATTGGAAAAAGGATAGGTTTATTTACTACACAGAATCCCTTAGTTATGTTAAAATAAGCAATATCCCAGAGTGATATCCCAGTTAAATCCTCTAGATTTATACCCTAGATCAATATAATAGATCGACATCCCAGATTGATATCCCATATTGATATCATAAGATCGATATCCTAAAATTGATATCCTAGAAATAGTTCCCAAAAGCAAAATTCCAAAAGGAAGTTTCTGAAGAAAATTATCAAATGTAAATCTCAGAAAGTCAGATCAAATTGTACAAAGAAAGTAAAATCAGTATCAAATCCCTTACTCAAGAAAAAGAAAGAAAGAAAAAGAAAAAAAAAAAAAATAAAGAAAGAAAAAGAAAAAAAAAGAAAGAGAAAAAAAGAAAGAAAAAAAAAAGAGAAAAAAGAGAGTATATACAAAATAAACAGTGATTTTTATCACTTTATATGAGCAAGTATCCTAAAAAATTGAAGAAAAGAAGGGAGCAAACTTGAATCCATGGAATTTCCAGCACTACTATACCTTACGCATGACGATATGTCTGATACATTAGCACTTCGTTTTTATGTAGAATAATGTTTGAATGTGGAAGAGCTAGCTTTAGGTAAATTGTATCGCCTAGTGGTCTAATCCAACTAAAATCTAAATATAGGATTGAATAAACATTTGTGGACCCCCAATCTTAGCAATTGGCTGAAAGAATCCCACATGACATCGGGGTATGCTTGTGCCTTATCTTAATATATTTATTTGCACACACAGGGATAATGAATAGTTAGGGCCTATCCTAGAAAAATCCTTATGATTCAGAAGTCTAGTATGGTTAGTATACAAATTTTGATAAGTCAATTAGGGTGCTTGAGTCTCATGGTAAACCTCAAAAAAAATTCCAAATAGCAACAACCAATTTTCAATGTAATCATCAAAACATAAATTTATTTTATGAGAGTTTGTTTATTAGAACTATTTGTAATATATGATAGATACCGGATGGATGTCAGAAATGATGTGTAGACAACCACTGACTATGTTATCCATATAATTTTAGTTTACAAAAGCTTATGAACAGAAACCAATAAATAATTGCATCTCACATATGGGTGTACTATCTTTCACAAAGAGATAAAGCAACTACAATCCATAATTGTTATACATTCGGTGGTGTCATCCATTAGATTGTCAAAATCATATTGCATTCATACATTATGTTTTAAGTGATTAAAGCATACATGTCCATTTCATAAACACATTATCAAAGAAAAAAAGAAAAGTATGTAGTACATACATGGCATAGATTATGTCATAACAACATAAATTAAATGCATACAAGAGAAAAAAATTATACATGCATTTAGCATCAAAATATTGCATTCATGACGATGGTGGGAGTAGCAGGAGCGGCATCAGGAGCAGCAGGAGCGGCAGCAGGCACGGCAACAGGCGCAGATGCCGATGCAGGGCTGGATTCGGATCCAGCGTAGAGCGCTGGTTTCTGGGCGGGCCCGGATCCTGGGGGCTCAGGTACGCCCGAGCTCGGGCCTGGGCCGGGCCCAGGCGGATCGGCGGCTTGGTCGGCCGAGGGTCTAGGATGCGATGGGTTCGGTGGGGTCGGGATTTTGGGCCCGCGGCCCTTATCCAGCGATCCCGTCTCGGAAGGCTTTGGGAAGGCCCCCCCCGCCCCTGGTCAAGGGCGGGCCCCGGGCGGGCATAAACCCTCTTATCAACAAGTTCTGGCGGGCAACAGATCTCCTGGTCGGGCCCTGGGAGTCGGGCTTTCCCTCCAAGGCTCTCACATTTCCATCCAGGAGGAGGTTTACTCTTCCCTGGTTTCCGATTCTTCATCATCTCTGGTTGGGAAGTTCCTGGGCGGGCGCCCAGACATGGAGACGATCCGCAGATGGGCGGCCACCAGATGGAAGGTCTCTGGTCATATCCAGCTGGTCGCCCTGTCCAGAGGCTTTTTCATTATCAAACTTAATAACAACGAGGATGCTGAGAAGATCCTGTCGGGCGGGCCCTGGTTCTTGGGTCGCAAAAGCCTCTTTCTCAGACGTTACGGTGCAGACTTCCACCCCAGAGACCCAAAGCATCAACTTCGCCCTGATCTGGGTCCGCCTCCCGGACCTCCCCTTCCATCTGTGGCGTGAAGACGTCCTCAAGCTCATTGCTCAGTCGGTTGGAGATCTGGTGGCTTTTGATCCTGCGACCAAGGCCGGTTCTCGCATGGTGCATGCAAGGTTCTGTGCCAACGCCAACCTCGAATCTGAGCTCCCCTCCTCGGTGACTATCTCTTCTGGGTCCTTCTTCTGGCGCCAAACCCTGATCTACGAAAACAAACCTGCCTTTTGCACCTCTTGCAGCTCTCAAGGCCACCTCCCTCATCAGTGCCCGGCTTCCAGGAAGACGGCAGGCCCTATTCCCAATCCCCAACCCAGTTTTGGTCGGGCCCCCTCCCAGGATCCTTCCCGTCCCACCCCTAGCACTCCCCCCAAGGAGGTCTCCCCTTCGGGCCCCCAGGCCCTCGGGCCCAGCTCGGAGATCCCTAGCAACCCTTCCGGGGCCCCGATCCCCGATCCTTCCCCGCAGGTCCTTCTGGCTCCGCAAGCCCCGGCTCCTTCCGAGATCCAACCTTCCCCCCCCAACCCCTTCTGACCCCGGCCCCCCAGCCCTTCCCGGAGCCTACCCCTTTGGTTTGTGGGTCCGAACTATCTAATGATGAGACCGACGGCAGCTCTCCGTCTGAGTCAGATGAAGTCAGCCCCAAGAGGACCCGGAGCAGATCCTTTGCCACAGATTTTGGTTCCAAAGGCAAACGAGGACGGCCCACCCGGTGCGAGCAACGATCAAGGATCACCGAGGATGATATCGCTAGCGGTTCCCAGACTACGCTCCCTGATGCTGCCTCGAACTTTCGCAAGGCGGATGACACCCGATCCAAACCTCCCACCCAGGCTGGAAAGGGGGGTAGGCGACCCCAAAAGGGTGCCAAATGAAGCTAATCTCCTGGAACATTAGGGGACTCAATGGAGTCCCCAAGAATAGGATCCTCGGCCAACTCCGAAGGGATCACCGTCCGTCCTTCATCCTCCTCCAGGAGACCAAGATTGATGACGCCGCTGCTCGGCGAATAGCCCATTCTACCTGGCGCGACTGCGAATTTCTCTCCACCCCCGTGGCTGGTTCAGCCGGGGGCCTCATGTGCATGTGGGATCCCCGATCTTTCGAGGGAAGGCTCATTTCTTCCTCGCCCAGAATCATGAACATCCTGATCCATTGCCTCAACTCTAAGCGTTCGTGGATCCTTTCCAACGTCTACGCTCCCAACAGTCCCGTTGAGAAAGCAAGGCTCTGGCAGGAGATTAGTTCGATGAGAGAGGCTTTCGCTCCCCTGCCTTGGATCCTGGTCGGGGATTTCAATAGCCCCCTGTTTCCCTCTGACAAATGCGGGGGCACAGAGGCCAGAACCAAAAGCATGGATGATTTTGGGGCCTTCACTGCCCACAACGAGCTCATGGATGTCAGTCTGAAGGGAGCCCGATTCACGTGGTCCAATAAGAGAGCAGGTCCCAATCACATCCAGGTTAGGTTGGATAGAGTGTTCTTGTCCAAGGAAGCCCTCCCCACCTTTGCTGACGCCTCCCTCTTGGCCCTCCCCAAAATTGGGTCCGATCACTGCCCCCTCCTCCTCGAGACTGATCACCGACCCCCCCCCAAGAGACCCTTCCGGTTTGAGTCCATGTGGCTTCACCACCCTGACCTCCGGGCCCAGGTCGGCTGCTGGTGGGCTCCCCCTGCCCCTGGCCGCCCCGCCGAGCGGGTCTTCCATAAGCTGAGACGCCTCAAGGAGCACCTCAAGACTTGGAACAAAGAAGTGTTCGGCAATATCTTCGAAAGCAAAGCGGCTATCAAAAATAAACTTGAGGACATTGAATCCATATTCCAAGCTGGTTCTCAAGAGCCTGGCCTCAGGGAGGAGGAACGCACTGCCCTTTTCGAGTACCACAATGTCCTAGCCAGGGAAGAAACCTTTTGGAGGCAGAAGTCGCGTGCTCTTTGGATCCAAGATGGCGATGCTAACACAAAGTTCTTTCATGCTTCGACCCTTCGCAACAGGGGCTCTAACAGAATTGCCGAGCTGGTCGACTCCAATGGCAGCATCATCAACAAGGAAGCGGACATCCAAGCCGAGGCAGTCCGCTTCTTCCAAGAGCTCCTAGGCGATGGTCCTCCTATGTCCCCTGAGGCGGCCGACTCCCTCTTGGCCCACATCCCGACGTCCGTCCCAGCCGCGGCTAATTCTAAACTGGTCCAGGCCCTGTCGGACTCGAAAATCCATGCTGCCACCTTTTCCATGAAGGCTGAGGCGGCTCCGGGCCCGGACGGGTTTCCTCCCCGCTTTTTCTAGACTTTCTGGGATATAGTAGGCCTTGACGTTTGCGCTGCCATCCGGGACCTGCAGTTTTCCAGATCCATCCCCAGAGGCATCAACTCTACATTCATAGCCCTGATCCCAAAGACCCAGGCCGCCGTGTCCCCGTCGGACTTCCGCCCCATCACCCGTGCAACGTCCTCTATAAAATTCTGACCAAAGCCATGACAACCCGCCTCAAAGACATCCTTCCCCTGATCATTTCCCCCTGTCATGGAAGCTCCGTCAAAGGCAGGTTGATCACCGACGGGGTCATCATCATGCATGAGGCTATCCACTCAGCTATCCTATCTAGAAAGGCCCACTTCCTGCTCAATCTTGATATGAATAAGGCCTTTGACAGAGTCGACTGGAGCTTCCCCGACCAAAGTCCTCCTCAAATTTGGGTTTCATCCCTCCCGGGTCCATCTCATCGCCAAGTGCGTGTCCTCCCCCCTGGTTCTCTATCCTGGTCAATGGGTCTCCGACCGGGTTCTTTCCTAGCTCCAGAGGTCTCCGCCAAGGTGATCCCCTATCCCCGATCCTCTTCATTATCCTGGCCGAGGCCCTGGGCCGCACCATTTCGAACGCTGTAACCCGCGGTCTTATCTCGGGCATCAGGCCGGCGCAGGATCTCCCCCCCGTGTCCCATCAGCAATTTGTGGACGACACCATTCTGGCCTCCGCGGCCTCGGTCCCTCAAGCTAAGGCCCTCAAGAGAATCCTTGCTTTGTACGAGGAGGCGGCTGGACAAAAGATCAACCTGCGCAAGAGTAAGATATACTTCATCAACACCCCTATGGCCAGGAAACTCAAAATCGGGCGGATCCTTGGTTTCTCCCCCGGCTCCCTCCCTTCCTCCTACCTCGGGCTTCCTCTGTTCACAGGGGCGTCCTCCAAAGGGCTGTGGAGTGGGTTGATCGAGCGGATCCAAAGAAAACTTGCCCCCTGGAAAGGCCACCTCCTTTCTCAGGCCGGCAGAGCCACTCTCTTGGCTTCCGTTCTCCAAAGCATTCCTATATACTTCATGTCGGTCTTCAAAATTCTGGCCTCCATTGCTAATCTCATCGAGCAAATCCAGAAATGGCTTCTCTGGTCGGGAGGCGAAGACAAAAAAAGGATTCCCCTGGTCTCCTGGCCCCTTGTCTGCCGCCCCAAGGCTGAGGGAGGAATCGGGCTCAGACGGGTGGTTCCCATGAATCAGGCCCTTCTGTCCAAACATGCCTGGAAGGTCCATACCAATACCCCTGACGAATGGGTCGGCATTGTTCGGAGGAAGTACTATCACAGTCACCCCTTCCTCGGGGATTCCCAGCCCCATGACGGATCTGCCTTCTGGAAGGCCCTGCTCTCCACCAGGGACATCGTTCAGCTTGGGACCAGATGGCTCCTTGGGGACGGCGGCAAGATTGACTTTTGGGAGGACAGATGGATCCTCGACGAGGCCCTGAGCTTCGACAGAGATCTCCTTCTTCTCAAGCCTGGGCTAGCGGGCCGTGGGCCTAGAGTGTCTGATTACATGGCCCTGTGCCATGGCGCATCACCCGGAAACCCATCCCGGACCCCAGGTTCCCACTTCAAGCTGCAGACTCCAAAGCATCCTCAGTGCGACAGTCATTCCCTCTTTCGGTGCCAGCGACAGAATTGTGTGGCATGGTTCTCCTAGCGGCATCTTCTCTGTCAAGTCCGCCTACCATATTCAGAGAACCCCCGGGGCTACCACCTTCCCGACCCAGATGGTCTGGGCCAAGAAATTGATCCCCAAAATCAGCCATTTCGTCTGGGCGGCCGCCCAAAACAAAATCCTCACGCTCGAAAATCTGATCAAGCGTGGCTTCCAAATTCCCAACAGATGTTTCCTCTGCCGCGCCGCGTGGGAGTCTACCAACCACCTCTTCTTAAACTGCGCCTTCTCTTCCGAAGCTTTGGGCCTCATCCTTTCCCAGTTTTCCGTTCAGTGGGTGGCCCCCAATTCCATCTCCGACTTGCTGTCCCAATGGCCCACCCCCTTTGCCCATCCCCTCCTCCGCTTCCTCTGGAAGGCCTGCCTTCCCCACTTACTCTGGCAGCTTTGGCTTGAGCGCAACCGGCGTGCCTTCTCCGCCCCGGCCTGCTCCCCCCAGAGGTTGGCAATCAAAGCGGTTTCCTTCGCCTCCGAGAATTCCCGCTTCCTTCCCTTTTCTACGGAGCCCAGGCGCCCGAGCGATGCCTCCCTCCTCTCCTCCCTCGGCTTCCAGATCTCCCCCCCCGCTTCCCCTCCCGCCCCTTCCCCCGATCCCTGATCGATGGACTCCCCCCCCGGGTGGCTCAAGCTCAACTTCGACGGCGCTTCCAAAGGCAACCCCGGTCCCTCTGGGGCCGGCGGGGTTATCAGAGACAGCTCTGGGAATCTAGTCTCTGCCTTTGCGGTCCCGCTAGGTAGACAAACTAACAACGTTGCTGAAGCTGCTGGCATGCTCAATGGCCTGACGGCTCTCCGGGGCCCCTCCCCAATTATTATCGAAGGGGATTCTCAAGTCATTATTAGAGGTGCCAAGCAGCCCGAGTCCTGCTCCTGGCGTTATCAGAACTCCATCCGGGAGGCCCTCTTTCTGCTACAGGGTTTTCCTGATCACACCTTCCAACATGTTCTCAGGGAAGGCAACAGGGCGGCTGACTTCATGGCGAACCTTGGTATCACCGTTGGAGAATCCACCAACTGGACCTCGCACTTCCCTGCAGGCCTAGTTCAAATTGCGCTCCAGGACCACCCCGATCCTGTCATTTGGCCAGGTGTCTAATCTCCTCCACGGCTGGGCGACGTTGTCCTCCCGGTCTGGGCCTCCGCCGTTCAGTACTTCCCGCCCCCGTGCCAGGCATAGCGGCCCCGGCAGTGCTAGGACCCTTTTCCTCCCCGCAGCGGCCCACGTCACCGGCCTCGTCAGCTACCCTCGCCGGCCAGTTGGCAGCCCCGATAGTCTGTCCTGTTCTCGCATGTCAGAATTCCTCGCTTTTCTCGCGGTGATTTCAAAATCGCTCGTTCCCCGTGCCACTGCAATCCGTTCAAAGCTATCTCTGACTCAGCTCTTCCCCGGTGATCCTCCGCTCAGCATCCGCCAGATGGCACCTCGGCTGTGGGCCTGCCCCACCCCCGCGTGTCAGATCCTTGATCCGCTCCGTCACCCTCCTCCCTGTCGTGTCGTTCATCAACGCGCGCGCTACTTCCCAAAGTTGGCGGCGCTTCCCCTCCCCAAGCCCCCGCCAGGTCTTTTTAATCCCCCCGCTGTCCCATCCCGCTGTCACATTCCCCCTCCCTTGTGCTTGCGTCCCCGGTCTGGCATTTTCTGGCCCCCGTGTCCCCACCCTCGCCGTTCATCCCTCATGGCGTCCAGATCTATTTTTTTTGGAGCCCTCTGTTCTCGAACTGAGCGGCCCTGCCCGCCTTTTCGCCGACGCCAAGAATTATACTGCTTTCTTCAACAAGTTTTCCGGCCACGATGACGAGATTACCCAGGCCTTTCTGGATTCTTGGAACGACGACGAAGTCACTGTTAAGGGCGTGCATTTTAAAATTTCTAAGGACTTCCTCACAGAAGTCACTGGGCTGCACCACGAGGAGAAGGGCCGAGTCGTTCGACGCGATAAGCATAACTGGGAGGAGGAGCTTTCCCGGTTTCCAGATCATCAGTGGGATAGGGGGAACTTGCTTCGATCTCACCTGCCGACACCATTCGATGACGCCATTGTCCCGGTTATGCAGTACATAACCTGCGATGACCCCGAGCAGCGCCTCTTCAGCTTCCACATCAGCTTTTTTAATCACCTTCGCGGCGCCACCCTCATTAGCACCCCCCGTTTCCTCCTTTACTCGCTGGGCCTGACCATCGAGCGAGCCCGCAAAAGCCATTCACGGCCCCTGCACCAGGGGCTCATGGCGGTCCTTTACCGCCATGCCTTGGCCAACCAGCCTCAGTTCCACTCCATCCCCCCCGGCCTCCTCGCCCCGGCCCCCGAGTCAGGTGTTTCTCCCCCGGAGTCCCCCAAAGACTCCCCCGCCCCTGATGCTACTCCCTCCCTGAAGCGCCGCAGGCCTACACGCAAGTGTAGGACGTCGAGCAAAGGCCCAGATGGGGCCCTTCCCCCGAGCTCTGGCCGCAAGAGGGCCTCCCCTGGTCCCAGCCGGGCTTCTGAAAGCCCCAAGTTCATCAAAACAGAGGACCCGGAGCCCTCGATGATACGCTCCGAGACAGACGACGTGCTACAGAAGACGGTGCTTCACGGTCTCCTGGACATTGCGGTGAGCTCTCTCAATACGGCTGCCCTCGCAGCGTCTCATGCCGCCAAGGCGCTGTCTGAGCTCCGCCACAGGCTGGAGGAAAGCGTTGCAAAGGGGCAGCGGCAATCCGAGCAGGCTGAGGACGGGCAGGGCCCGGACAACTAGACCCCGGTCTTCGCAGTTTTTTGCTCTGTTTCTTGGGTTTGGTTTTGTGGAGGTTCACGGCTGCGCCCCGTTTTGTTGGGGTTTTTGTTGTTTGTAGGCTCCAGGGCCCCGTGGCAAGGCCCTTTTTGGTGTTGTCTGTTTTCTGGGCCCCAGTTTGGGGAAATCAACTCTGGTTGTACGGCTTACTGCTTCGGCTCATATTGTAAATAAGGTTTTGGGATCCTTCTAAAAAAAAACCCGCTGTACATATTTCGTTACCTATCAAAAAAAAAAAAATATTGCATTCATATACATTCATCATAAGTAGTATACCTACACATGTATATCATTGCATTATAAAATCATACAACCATCATCTAGCTAGTGCATGTCATCCATACATCACATCATATAACGTCAAATAAATATAAGCATTGCATACACGTGAATCTCAAAAATATAAAAATAACAAAAAAAATCAAATAACTCAAAATCCAAATGTGCCTCGTACCTAGTTATTTACCCTATAGACTTGGCGGTTGTAGTGACTTGCGCTCCATGCAATCCAGCAAGATGAGTACATTGCCATAAGGACATTTGGGGTAAATTCATCATCGTGGAATTGATATGATTTTGTTCAATACTTAAGAAGGCCCAGACGACCGTATTGCTCTATGGAAACGAGATATTCATGTCAATTCTTTTATTTTTTCTTTCAGCAGATCATCGATAATATGATTCAACACATGCCTAATTAGAATTGCTTTCATTTCAATTCCCCAAGAAGGCCTTCATGGCTAGACCGCTCCATGGGATAGAAATAGGTAATTACTATTAATAGTTGCAATCATAGCTGATTAGGCCTTGCCAAGTATTCAAATGCTAAATCTTAATTTGTTCAAATCTTTCATAGTGGTCAAGCGACCTCGTCGCTTCATTTAATTATCATTACCCTCATTGACTCATCACTTGAGGGGGTAGTCATAATATCATAATCATAATCAAAGTCAATAGAAGATCCCTTGATCTTATCAAAATTACGTTCATCTTATGAATCATTACCAACAATTATCATAAGCTTACCCTTTTCTAGGGAAAAAAGCAAAAATGATGAGTTAAGCCTTTGTCACTCTATCTATCGGTCCTATCCGATTATACCCAAAAATGCCAAAGCACCAAATGTAAGCCTTCCATCTAGTTGGAAGCAAATGTAAGCCTTCCATCCAGTTGGAAGCAAATGTAAGCCTTTCATCCAGTTGGAAGCAAATTTAAGCCTTTCACCCAGTTGAAAGCAATGATTCTAGGATACACATCCTTTTGCAGGACCTGGGGCATCTAATGTTGATTAGACTAATCATCATCATCCAACCAATGACATCATTTTAGGAGGTCTATTTTTTTTTAGAATTGTTCGATCTCACAATGCATCTCAAAAGGTGCATCTGTAGACACCTAAAACGTGTCATGTCGATGGTGACTATTCATATGGGACATGCTACAATATCGTAGGGAAGAGCTTGGATAGACTCCAAGATAGAGCAGTGGTTTTAACCACTCAATTTAGGCTCCTTGGCCTAATAAGCTCAAACCATTATTTGAAACTTGCGGTCTACAATCTGAACTGCTGTTGACACCCGTGGTTCATAGTCTAGGTCGTAGCTATCACCCGTGGTTTAGAACTAAAGTTCAGTTGGCATTCATTCGAGCCAAATTGGTTTGAATGGTCCTTTGTTCTAGAAGAAGGTAGTTGAAGGACAAAATATTCTAGAGGCTTTCAATCCAACTGTTCTAGCCACCTCTTCTTGATCTTGGCTTCTCCATGAATACACACCTAGCACTTGGGTAATCCTATAAGTACCCCTTCAAATTAGGGCAAAAGAGATAGTGCATTGTGATAGCAAAGCCCTGTTGGATTGTAGACTCACCTGAGTATACTGAGAGTTTTGTTGCTATTCATTTACCAATTCATCAAGCATCATGTCAATTTGTGTCATGGATGACCTAAGGAGCTAGAACACCAAGAAATGTAAATTTGGTCAAACAAAGGCCCAATTGTGCAATTCAACTGCCAAACCAATCAAAGGACATCAAGGCGACCCTTGACCATTAATGTGACAAGGATGATCAAGTCCACAACCTTATATTTGGAGGCCAAAACTACTTTGTTGCTCGTCGTAGCTTATAGTCGTGGTGTACAGTGTAGATCGCTCATTTAAGCTACGGTTTGTGATCGGTGAAAGATCTCCTTACTATTATTTTTGCATTATATTTCATTAGGTCAGAGTAAGCATCTTAGTGGTTTATTTAGCATTTAAGAGACTCTAACTGATAGAATTAGGGTTTTCATCAAGTTTACTTAATTATGGAAAGTAGGACATAATTAGCTCATTTTCATGTTATCATGTTTCATTTCATGCAATCAATCCATTAGCTAGATAGTTGTACTTTCCAATTATATGTTTCAATTAATCTTTTCAAGTATTGCATAGGCTTAACATGCTTTATTCATTTTCTTGATTTTATTAGTGTTATGGCATCTTTATGTTCATATTCCTTAAAGGGCCTCATCATGAGAGGTTGCCTATGCTATTAATGCTTTTATGTTGTTTATTGACCACAGGAAGCAAATTCAAAGGAGATTAAACCATCCAATTTCTTCCTCAACGCAGAGAAGAGGGTCAACTCCACCCTAGAGCAGTTCGTGTCACCCTGAAGGGCCTAAAAATCACATTTACCCTTAAGAGCGAACATTTTCTTTTTACTACTGTAATAAGAGTATCAAAATGGTATCCCTAAGAGGGACGTAACTGTAATCGAATTGGCTTCTTTATAATGGAATAAAAGTGTTTTTCTTCTTCCCATTTGTTGTCAATTTCGCATGCATCTACTTTGTTTCTCTTATTTCATTTTACACAGTAGGAAGCATAGGTGTGAGGCCGTTTTGGTGGTCACAAAATGTAATCAATTTATCCTTATCACTCTAAATTATTTTTTCATTGAATATTAAAATTCTCCTAAATTCAAATAAAATATTATCACCTTATATCTCCAATTAAATAAATGATGCTTAAAAATAAAAACCTCGATTTTTTTTTTTTTTTTAATTAAACCTCACCTCCTTTTTAGCTCCACACTTGAATTCATCAAAATTGTTTAGATAAAATAGGGTGATTCAGTCATTTCAGGGCACTTTAGTTATGTCAATCCAAATAATTACTTTATACTCCAAGTTAATAACATTCATTTATGAATGTTTCTCATACAAGAGCATTGCAAAATATGCTCTTCTCCTTTGCAGTCGAATATAAGAAGACTTTTTCTCTTCAAGCACTTTCAATATTTCTCTCAAGTAATTCTTTTTCTTTGGAATTTGGTATTCCACCTCCTCGGCACTTCAACATCCTCCAATTTCAACTTGGCTTTGAATGCGACACTCACTATTCTATTGGTTCCACATCAACTCACATTCAGGAGCTTATCCTTCTATTTTGTTGTTTCTGCCTTGGATTACACTCAAGAACTTATCCTCTACTCTTCACAGTAATATTACCTCCAGCAATACCAAGGTATATCCAAAATTAATTTTTTTAGTTCTCTATTTCCTTATACCAATATTCTCCTCACATGGCTTCTTGTCAATTTATATTCTCCTTTCATGTATTCTTCTCCATAATATATTAGTAAGCATAAATCAATATCTCCTTCAATTTATTCACACTTTTCTTCTTCAAAAATATGTTTGTCTTCTTTTTATATTATTCAGTGTTCTCTTAGCTTTACAAACTCACACTATATTGCACCTTTGATAATAGTTTTTTAATTTGTAACTTTCTCTTCAACAATATTCAAACTCACACTAGAAATTTTAATGCTAGATTATTCACCTATGGCTCCACCAAGTTTAATAATGTGGCTCTAATGCCACTAATTATGATTATGTTATATTAATTCATAGGTCTCTTAAACAGGGATCAAATATAAATCAAGTAAATCACTTAAAATATTTCTCTCAAAATAATATAACAATAATTTGAGAATTTGACCTTGTTGCAAAGAGCTTTTCAAGAGGATAATTAATGAATATTGTGAACTTCTCATTTTTTGTATTTTAATAATTCAAGATAATTTTTCCTTCAGGTCATCTAGCATATCTCTTTGCTCATCAAAAATATCCATCAAATTCTGAGTACAGAATTTTAGTTTTTCAACATTTCTCCACAATCCTTTGAAAAAATATTTCTAATAATTTCTTCCAAAATGAAATCCTTTGATGTATCAATCCTTATTTCTCTCAAGTTTAATTCAAGCAAATCTTCAAACTCATTTTTTTTAATTTCACAAAATCAACTTTTCAAATTTCAATTTTTCAATTTTCCTTAAAGCTCAAAAAATCATCAATTTCAATTTTTCAAAATTTAAATTTCAATTAATATTCAATAATCAAATCATTTTTTCAATCTTTATCAATTTCAAATGTAATCAATTTATCCTCATCACTCTAAATTATTTTTTCATTCAATATTAAAATCCTCCTAAAGTCAAATCAAATATTATCACCTTATATCTCAAATTAAATAAATGATGCTTAAAAATAAAACCTCCTTATTACTCCTATAAAGTGCTTAATAAATCAAAAAATATTTTTTTGTTTAAAAATTAAACCTCACCTCCTTTTAGCTCCACACTTGATTTCATCAAAATGCTTTAGACAAAATAGGGTGATTCAGTCATTTCAGGGCACTTTAGTTATGTCAATCCAAATAATTACTTTAGACTCCAAGTTAATAACATTCATTTATGAATGTTTCTCATGCAAGTCCATTGCAAACTATGATCTTCTCCTTTGCAGTCGAATCTAATGAGACTTTTCCTCTTCAAGCACTTTCAAAATTGCTCTCAAGTAATTTATTTGTCTTTGGTATTTGGTATTCCACCTCCTCGACACTTCAAAATCTTCCAATTTTAACTTGGATTTGAATGCGACACTCACTATTCTATTGGTTCCAAATCAACTCACATTCATGAGCTTATCCTTCTATTTTTTTGGTTTTACCTTGGATTACACTCAAGCACTTATCCTCTACTCTTCACAGTAATATTACCTCCAACAATACTAGGGTATATCCTAAATTAATTTTTTTAGTGCTCTATTTCCTTATGCCAATGTTTTCCTCACATGTCTTCTTGTCAATTTATATTGTCCTTTCATGGATTATTATCCATAATATATTAGTAAGCATTAATCAATATCTCATTCAATTTCTTCACACTTTTCTTCTTCAAAAATTTGTTGGTCTTCTTTTTATATTCTTCAGTGTTCTCTTAGCTTTACAAACTCACACCAGATTGCACCTTTGATGATATTTTTTTAATTCATAACTTTCTCTTCAACAATATTCAAACTCACACTAGAAATTTTAATGCTAGATTATTCACCTAGGGCTCCACCAAGTTTAATCATGTGGCTCTAATGCCATCGATGATGATTATGTTATATTAATTTATAGGTCTCTTATATAGGGATCAAATATAAATCAAGTAAATCTCTTAAAATATTACTCTCAAAATATTATAAATATAAGGGTCTCGAGGAATATTTTTGGATGGAAGGGTGTCCTTCTTAGTCAAGCGGGGAAGGCTCTTCTTGTCAAAACTACCCTTCAGGATATTCCTACATTTATCATGTCTATTTTTAGACTCCCTTCAAAAGTTTTGATGAAATTGGAATGAATCCATAAATCCTTTTTATGGGTAGGTTTAGAAGATAAAATGAAATTTCATCTTGTTTCCTAGAATTAGGTTTGCAGCAAGAAAGATTTCGGGGGTCTAGATCTTAGAGATCCTCACAATATGAACAAAGCTATGGTGGCCAAGTAGGTCTAGAAACTTTCTAAGTTGGAATATGTGGGTTGGGTTCAAATTATTTCTTCTAAATATTTAAATCATACAAGGTGTTTTCTCTCTAATCCTTTACCTCCTTCATGTTCTATTTTTTGGCAGAGCTTGGTGAAGTCTAGGTCTACCATAGTCAAGGGATGCATGTGGAATCTGGAAAATAATAAGAGGATTGAATTTTGGAATGATCCATGGATTTTGTATGGAACCTTAGCTTAGGTTCCTAGTTTAGCATTGGTTGAACCTATCTAGGAGTTTGAAGAGAATTAAGGTTGATTATTTCATTGAAGAAATTAATGGTAGAAATTCCTAGAAACCTTTGAGTACCTATAACCTCAGGAGGGAGGAAAAGTTAGCTTGGGATTTAATTTTTAATGCCCTAAAATTTTAAATCATTAAGTTATGTGATTAGGAAGATGCTTTTATTTGGAAGGGGGAGAGTGATGGCTCCTTTTTGGTGAGTTCAGCATATGCTCTGCTTGATTTTGGATCCCCCTAGTAGCTTCCACAATGTAAATTCTAGTACAAGTTTCTCACCCTAAAAATAAATATCTTCTTTTGGATGACCATTTAAAAAAATATCCTAATGATTGAAAATTTGGGAAAGCAAGGGATGATCCTGCCGAACAGATGCTACTTGTGTGAATCATGTGATGAATCTTTGAACCATCTGTTCTTCCAGTGTCCTTTCTCTTTTTAGGTTTTTTGAGTGGTATTGAATGCTTTAGATGTTTGTTGGGTCATTCTGAATCTTCATTCTGATGTTTGTTTGCAATGGGTCTCTCCCTTTGTGTCCTTGAGGCTTAAGTGGTTTTGGTGGCTCATGTTACCCCATCTCTTCTAATGTATTTTGTGAGAGAGGAAAAAATAGAGATTTTATGAAAATCAACAAGGATGTTTCGATTTATGCAAGGGTGATCTCAAGAACTATTAAGAATATTTTTGGTATGCATCTTGAGAATAATGGTAGTAGATTGGATGAATTTTCTCTAGAGATGAAACTCAGCTTTTCCTCTCTCCCTAGATTTATGGAGGTCCCTATCCCTATCCTAGAGCATCCATCAAGTGGATCCTCCCTTGCTGTTTGGTTTAAGCTTAATTTTGAAAGGGCATAAAAAGGCAATCCTAGTTTGATAGGTAATGGAGATGTCCTACAAAATGAGAAGGGGGATTTGGTTTTGGATTTTGCAAAATATCTTAATATCCATACATCCTACTTCGTAAAATCCAAGGCTTTGTATCAAGGCCTATATTTGATTAAGCCTTTGGATTGTAGGAAAATTTTCATTGAAGGGAATTCATTGAATCTAATTAATCTTATCAAAGGCACTCAAACCCAAATCTAAAATATTTTTAATTTGATCTTTGAAGCTAAGAGAATTCTATAATCTAGAGAGGAAGTTCAAATCCAACATATATTCAAGGAGGGTAACAATGTGGCAAAGTTAATGGTAAATTTAAGTATTTCTCAAGAAGATGTCTCTATTTGGAGGAGTTATTTTCCTCAAGATATATTTCAATTGGAGTAAGGAACCTGATTCTTGCCTTCAATGTCAATAGTGTCTTATGGGATTTGGTGCTTTAGTTTTATCAACCGGATCTACCAATTTGGAGGGTTCCTTGCAACCTAGTATTTTTTGTTGATCCTTCACAAGTTCAAATTCAAATTTAATTTTAGGTTCTTTATCACTAGATTATCCATAGGTATGTGGAAGCTTAATATTTGGCATGTAACACCAATCATAAATGGAAGCCTAAGAAATTTTCTAGCTGGTATGGACATGTTCAAGGTGCTGAGGTGTGGAGAGTGGTATAGGTATGATACTTTAAATATTGATTATTCAAGACATCATTCATTGTACAGGGCATGTCCAATGGTATGATATCTTAGGTTAGGATTCACGAGTGAGACACAATTGTTAATGGCTAGTGAGTGTGCTTTGTCAAATTTGTAGGATGCCAAGGATTTGAAACTTATTAGAAATATGTTGATTTATCATTTTTCAAGATTGCATGTATTGAGGTGGTAGTTCAAGTAGGGAAAGGACCTTTTTGGCTCTTATTCTTGGTGTATGATCCACTTAACTGGTTTGTAGTTGAGATTGTTGGAAGTATATTTTGATCATTCTAAGAAAGGGTGTTGATTGGGGAATAATAAATATTTTAATGAAAACTATTGGATATCCATTTGCTTTCATAAACTCACTTCTCCTTGATGCAAGATCTAGCTATTGAGGTGGCAAAGCAGTTGGTTTTGGCAGGTTTTTTTTTTCCTATTTGGGAAAGAGAACCATGACTTCTGGGTTGGAAAGAGAATTATTTTTTGTAGGCTCCTTTTCTCTTGAGCCTCTGAATCTGCACCACCATTGGATTTGGTATTTTTTTTAATTTTATTTGAAAATCTTTGTGATATCTTCAACAACTTAGTGGATATTTTAAACCCATTGAAGATGGTATACTTCAACATAGTGAGCTACAACATAAGAATATTGGTAGGTAGGGCCTTGTGTTCTAGAGATAGTCTTTATTAGTGGTTGGTCCATGGGAACATGGATAAAATTGTATTGGAACCTGAAACTCTTCAAGTTGAATATGATGTCAAAAAATTCCTTCAAAAAGGAGACCTCCTAGATTGTATCCTAAATTTTCATGCACATAACTTTGGGCTTTCAAGGCATATGGCCTCTTGGACAAATGGATGGGTGAAATTTGATGGATTAGAATTTGAGATCTTTATTGCTTTAGTTGTTGAGGTGACAAGTCTGCCCCCTACTGGATATTGTCATAATAGGGAAAAACATTCCTTGATAAGATAATTGGGGTACTTTTCTGGATGAAGGTGAGTATCTACCAAAAATTCAAAATTATTACCAACTTAAGGTTCTCAAGCCCTTATGGGACGGGGTTTTTTTAGTGTTATGGATTACTTTTTGCCAGATGCAAACAAATATGTTTTACATAGCTACCATGTCATGTTTCTCAACTAACTGCATTGTAAGAGACATGAATATTCCTTTTTTATTCAGTTCTATGGATAAATTAATGTTTGAAATCAAGAGGGGAAAAGACTTGTATCTTATTCACCAGGGGTTGACCCTTTTGATTTTCAAGCACATTACAATGGCTAAGGGTATATTTTAGAAGTGATTATTTGTCAAGTGTGAAGAACACAAGCTTATATTGAGAGGGGGGTGAACAGTATAAGACCACTTTTTACTTTTATTTTTAATTCAATATTATGTAGTGTATAGACAGTAGTATCAATAGCAGTAATCAAGTAATGCACAAAATACCAAACACAATAGAGACACCATAGTTTACGTAGTTCACCTAATGTGGACTACTCCACGAAGAAAATATTTTACTAAAAATTTCTCAATCAATCTCTTTGGGAATACTTCCCAATTACAATGTTTATGGATCTCTGTCCAAAGGATATGTTGATCCCCTAATCTCAAGTTTGTGGATCTCTTCCATAGGAGAACTCTTTCCCCTTCTTCTCTAGCTAATGATATTCTAGAAGACTTTGTCTCTACTACACTGATTGGTGGATCTCTCTCCACTTGAAGACTCCTCACTCAGATCTGTCTTCAATTATGTTGGCTGTTGGATCTCTATCCACTGAGACTCTATCCTCTATACTCTATCACCTCTAAAGCTCTATCAATAGGCTCACTTAGAACCTACTCAATAAGCTCACATAGAACTTGTCTAAATATTCTCAACAAAATCACACAAAACTTGTCCAAATCTACTCAATAAGCTCAGACAGAACTTGTCCAAATCTACTCAACAAGATCACACAAAACTTATCCAAATCTGCTCAACAAGCTCACACAGAACTTGTTTAAATTTGCACTAGCAAGCTCACCAAAAACTTACCCAAATATGCACTAGCAATCTCACCAAGAACTTACCCAAATCTGCTCTAGCAAGCTCACCAAGAACTTGCTCAATAATTCAATCTCATATAAGCATAAAGAGAATTGTTAGAGACTCAATATGTTCTATACTCAAATCCCAATATCAACTCAAATCAATATTATAGAAGCATAAAGATAATTGTTAGAGACTCAATATGTTCTATCCTCAAATCTCAATATCAACTCAAATAAATTTTATAGAAGCATAAAGAGAATTGTTAGAGACTCAATATGTTCTATCCTCAAATCTCAATCTCAGCTCAAATCTAGAATATAGAATAGTTTTTTTCATGGAACTTGAACAACCTCTTCACACAATAACTTGACTAGGCTCAAACAACTCTTCTCAACCAACTACCACAAGGAACAACTATTTATTACAAACCCTAGTCCAAGCATGTATCAACCAACTCAAAATTTTCCAACAATGCTCAACCATAAATCTCACATAACGATGATACTCATATTTTTCTCAAAACCTATCTCAGGTTTTTCACACTACTAATGGCTTCAAAAACAGTGCTTATAAAACAAGGTTTAATAGCAACTCTCAACCCAGAAAACCTTGAGACATTCAACCAACTACTTTAAAAAAGGAAACCACAATTAATCCTTTTCTCTCCAATGATATTTTAGAAATCAACCACCATAAACAATCAATAGGAGAATGTGCCCATACCTTTTATGAATATGAAGAAGCCTTTTGGTTGTCCACAAAATCTGTCTCACTCAACACACTTTATTTTTCAACTTTCAACAAGGGTTAGAGATGTTGATTAATAACACAAAAATAACATCCAAATAACACCTTATTAATCCTAATCAATAACATACACCATGTCACTTCATAAATGAATTAATATCTTTTGAAAAAGAACAAATCAACCTTCACTTTGGAACCTCTTTACAAAATCATAAATATCTCTTTACACACACCTTATTTCTCCCTCTAAGCAAGTTAATCAAATAGCCCTCAGAATAATTTTTCCAACGATATATAATATGATATACTTTCAAAAATTAAATCACCAAAAATATCTTCTTTTTTAAACATGCATCATAACCCTTATTCCTCCTAGGGAAACTTTAGAAAAATAAAATATATCTAAAAATTATTAACTTGCTTCTGTCCCTAACGGGATTCGATCTCGTGACATTCCTTGCTCAGCGCCTTAACCACAGCCAACCTACCTTTGGGCCACATGCCCTCACATGCTCAAAAGAAGCACAAAAAAAAACCTTATGCCACGAATATCTACACCCTTCGAAAACAAAACGCGCTTCACGCATTTCAACACAGCAAAACACATCCGACAAGAATCAAATGTAGGACCTCCTTCTTCACACATAGTGCACGAACCACTAGGCCAAGGAGGCCTATACATTTGGATTTATTCCACAGTAGTCTCTTCAATGAACGTGAAAATCATAAGTCTTTTAAAACCCTTTTCACACACACTTCGACACACGATGTGCAGGATCTTTTACCATTCGAATCCAAATATCAAATCGAGCGCTTAGAGAAATAAATCAAAACTTTGGGCATATATATATGTCCTCCTCCTTTCCTTTGATTTCGGTGCTATAATTTAAATATTAGTTTTATGCCTTTCCCTTTCTTTGACATTGACGCTATAAATTAAATTTTAATTTTAATTTAAAATTTAAACTTAAATATTTAAAATTAAATATCTCCATCACCGGGGCACCTTTTTCGATGAAAAAAAAATCCAACATGGGTTTTAAGAAAAACCCATTTCAAATCTGCCATCCATGGTTTTAAATAAAACATTTTATTTTGCCTACCTTGGTTTTCACAAAAACCCTGTATATATCCATGCTCTCCAAAATATCATAAATGATTATTTATGAAATGCTTTGGCCACCAAAACTCAATGTGATCCATGTGACATCAATGAAAACATAAAATCACTTAAATTTTCAACAATATCCCCATTTGTCATTGATGGCAACACCTCTATTGTAAATCACCACAATCATTGCAAAAACCATCTTTGAGAATCAAAGATGCTCCCCCTGACTCAATACTCTCTAGGGAGGCTGATACCCTTAACTCAATTCTCTCTTTGGAGGCTACTCCCCCTAACTCGATGCTCTCCTCATTACTCAAATATCTCCCCCATTGACATCAATGGCAAAAGGGACACCTATAGGGCTAAAATATATGACTCTTAAGATTAGCCCCCTCACCACCTTCTCTCTTGAGGTGATTAACTTTGGGGTGGGAGTAATTTTACTCCCATATTACATTTTTTCTTTCCTCTGTCAACTTCCTTCCATATTTTTTTGTTATCCTTCTCTTGATGAATTACTTTATCTTCTTGTCTTGAACCTGTTTGACCTTCTTGCCTTGAAACTGCTTGCCCTTCTTGTCTTGAACTTGTTTGGAATTGAGTCCTACATCATTTTACAATATGTCCAAAGTTATTGCAATTAAAACACTTGATATTGTAGCCTTTGTATGGTGCCTATATCCTGAATTATTTCTTGAAATAATTTCCATATCCATTCCTTTCTTGAACCCTATATTGTGAAGTTTTGTTTTCATGACCATTATGACCATGACTTCTGATTTGTGTAGCTCTAAAACCAAAACCATGTTGCTCATTTTCTTTGCCCTGAGAAGCTCTATGACCAATCTTGTTACATAAGAAGAAATGTCCTTGAAAACCATACCTTCTTCCTTTGAAGTTTCTTCTAGCAAAATCAAACTTCTTTGATCCATGGATCCTACAGTGTATAGCCCTGTGTCCAAATCCATTACAAGAAAAAAAATGTCCTTGAAAAGCCCTTTGTTCATACCTTGGTTCCTCATACCTTTCTTGATCATTATAATTGTAATCATCTTTGACTTGTGCATTTTATCCTTGAATTTTTTTTGTAGCATTTAAATCCTCTTTCTTAATTTTTTCCTTGCTTTCTTCTTCAAGAATTTCTTTTCCTTTTGAACTTGATTCACCTATCTCAAAACAAGATCCAAACTGGATGTTTGGAGCCATAGGAACTTTGGAACTTTATTCATAAAACTTAGATGCTTCCTTGCTTTCATCTTTTAGAACTTCCTTTCCTTTTGAGTGTGATTCCCCAGACCCAAAATATGATACCTTTGGTGCTTTGGAACCTTCCTCTTATTTGTCTTCATTTGTGTCAAATAGCAAATTGGCATCCATCTTTGTTGTCTCTTAAATACATGTTTCCTTCTTAGTGAGAATATCTTGACCTTTTGAGTCATGTTATGGATCAAAATTCTCAAGTAGGGAACATATCAATTATTTTAGATTTTCCTTAACCTCTTGTAGTTATTCATGGATATCATTGAATTCCTCCTTTAGATCAATTGAGACATCTGTATTTCTCACAATATTCTCTTGTTTAACTTCTTCTTTTTCTATTTCCAAAAGTGGGATTTATTCTGTTTGGAGTGAATTTTCTTCTTCTATTTCTTTTATCCCATAGAAAAACACTTCTTCATCTTCACTATAAATAATATCATTATAATATTCTATAGCAAACAAACTCTCAAGATTTCTTTGACCATACCTGTTTCCTTGATGTGTCATCTCATCTTCACTATCACTGAAGCCATTGCAATATCCTGATCTGTGATCTCTTTGACCACACACAAAGCACTGTTCTCTTTCACCTTCTATTCATAGGAATAGATGTTCTTCCTTTTCATAATTTGACTTTTCTCTATCACTGTAATCTGAGATATCACTTGCATCTTCAATGTAGAAAGTTTTCTTTATATTACGAAAACTTTTCTTCTTCTCATACCTGTTTTGCTTGTATCTGTCATCTTTGTCATGTTTATGCTTTCCATCTTGTTTTCTTCAGTGACCTTGTTTTTCATCATCACTATTTTCTTCATGTGGACACTTGTATGCATAGTGACCAAAATCACCACACTTGTAGCATCTGACTTTCTTCATATCCCTATAATTTCTTAAGTCATTTTTCCTTTTGATGAAGTTAGCTTCCTCATCATTATCTGAATTTCTATCCATCTCTAGAACTTTTCCTTTATTTTTCTTTGAAGCCTTTAATGCAATTTCTTTTATTAGAACCTGATGCTTACTTCTCCTTATCTCATAAGATGTGAGAGTTCCTTGTAGTTCTTCCATTGTTAGCTTGTTGATATCTTTTTCTTCTATTGCTGAAACCTTTACATCATACTTAATGGGAAGTGATCTCAAAACCTTTTGAGTAACATATGATTGTTTCATTTCAAATCCTAGACCTCTCATGGTGTTAGCAATCTCATCAACTCAAAGTAAAAACTATGCAATATCTTCAGAATATTCCATTTTCAATTCCTCAAATCTTTTTCTATGAGTTTGTAGTTTTGCCAACATTACCTTGGAATATTCTTCATAGGTATTCCACAACTTGGTCCACATTTCATTTGTTGAATTACATACCATGATGTTTGAAAAATCTATCTCATGTAGCCCACTCAGAATACAATTCATTGCCTTTGCATTAATATCAACCAATTTCCTGATAGTCTTATATTCCTCGGGATCACCTTGAACCTTATACTATTTTACAACCATCTGCCATACCTCATATCCTTGTGATATCAAGTAGTTCTTCATTCTTGTTGGAACCGATTCTTGCATCTATAGAAAATCAATTGTTACACTACAAGAATCCATTTGAAACCAATGAGCTATTATAGGCTCTGGTCGACCTGCCTCATGTTCTGCTAAACTCGAATATTACTAAAGAAGATGACAGAACGGGTAAGGAAACCCCAGTGGCAATTCTTTAATTAAACTTCTAATTTGCACGCTCCATATTTATATTAAACTATAAGTATTCTTATTAAAGTGACCGAGCAAAAAAATAACCAATTTTTATGCCTTATGTAGACCGGTGCCTAGATTCATTGGGTACGTTATAGCAATTTAACAACAATTTTAATTATGAACAGAGAGGAGGGGAAAAGGAAATTAGCATTCTTTATTTCATTCGAATGTCGTAACAAAACCAAAATTTAACTAACAAAAGAAACATGTATAATCCATTCAAATAATGTAACCCATTATACAGATGCACACAATACCGAGACAAAGAAATGACAAGAATAAGATTTAGAATTGTATTGATTCATGGAAAAATTACATGTAGAGTACCTTCTAAAACTGCATTTTCTTTACCAATTATTTTCTACTGAATGGTGCATGGTAATTCAAGAGAGTCTTCAAAATATGATGAAACACATTCCTTGGGTTCATCGAGAATATTCTTCCTTAAATTAGGATCATATTGAATAGACAGTTCCTTGCTAATATGTTAAAATTGTTGTTCTATGTCCTCTAAGTTTTGATCTACTTTTTATTCATAGGCTAAAGCCTCAAAAGAATTGGAATTTCTTCCAGTATCCTTTCTTATTGGTCTCCATTGTTTATTTTATTTTATTTTCCTAGATCTATTTTTTGGAAGTTGAAAACCATCTTTATTTATAACCATTTGTAAATTTCTCTTACAATTTTCTACAAATGATTCTGTTGGACTCTTCTTAGGGCATGATCTCTCAATATGCCCCATCTCATGACATATTCTACATATAAAAGATATATTTTTTATAATCTATAGTTTGGGTCCACATATTATACCCATACTTAAGAATGATTGATTCTAGTAAAGCTTTACTTATATTAATCATGACCAATATTCGAGCATAAATAGCCAAAAATCCATCTTTTGTTGTATCTGAAATATCAAGGAATTCTCCTAGAGTATTTCCTATTATCTTGAAGCTATCTATTTTCCAAAATTTAATGGGCAATCCAAACATCCTAACCTAGACTAGTACTAGATATAGATTTACATTTTTAGGTGAAAAGCCTTCATACCAATGGGTAAGGAAGAGCCCTACTCTTCCCATAAACCAAGGATCCCCTTTTAGGATTCTTTTTCTTTATTTCCTAGAACAAAAAATATCTAGGAAGAAACCTTTGAGAAGAAATGATAGAATCACTCCTGGATATTTCCAACTCCTATCAATCCATTTTCTCAAAGTTGAAGCCCCTGGCCAATACCCATTAAATTTACAAAAAACTGCCCTATCTTGGAGCAATGAGGATCTCTTTGAGGTGCACTCACTAAACTCTACCACTAGGGATGATTCTAAGGATTTAACTATAAATTGATCCATGGAAAGGAAACAAAAAATCAAAATCTAATGAAATTTATTTGAAAGTTCTATAACAAATATAATATTTGATAAAAACTATAAATTTGCATGCATATTTTCTAAGATAAAGAAAGGGAAAAAAGAACTTAGCTAAAAAATTCTTTGTCTAGATAGAATTTATTGCCTTGCTGAAGTCCTAGCCCTTCATTTCTCTTTTCATCATTCGAACCCTAGTTGGAAAATATTTGCAATTTCATTTTTCGTGACTTGAAAAATCGTTACTACCCTTGTTTCAAATGGTTGACTTCATAGGGTTGTATCTCCCTCAATATTGGTCCAAGAATCAGCTAAATGGTTGACCACTCATTTTAAAGCTATTCAAATTCTGCACAAGTTGGTCCAAGAATCGGCTAAATCGGATAACTCTTCACAAAAATATGGCTCCTAAAAGATGAGATGTTTTTTTAGGAAAAAACCCTAATCCTTCGCACTTTACAATTATTTTTTTACGATTTGAAAAATCGTCACTGCCCTTGTTCCAAATGGTTTACTTCACAAGGTTGTATCTCCCTCAATATTGATCGTATTTTTTTATATGACCATTTATTTTAAATCTATTCAAATTCTACACAAGTTGGTCCAAGAATCAGTTGAATCGGATAAATCTTTGCGAAGATATGGCTCCTAAAATATGAGATTTTTTTTAGTAAAAAACCCTAATCCTTCGCACTTTCCAATTTTAATTCCTTTTGAATTTTGGCTTTTCATTGCATTTTAAATCATCCAAATTTGGAGGAAAAGTGGATGAGGAGACAAGGTGGATTAAATGAGGGAAATTCCAAGGGGATTTAGGTGGGGATTTGGGGAGGCCTAGGGATTTGACTAGGATTTTTAAATTATAGTGCATATCTCGTAGGGATTTAGATAAGGGCTACCTTGGATTTTAGGGATTTGATTGGTATTTTAAAATTCTTTTGTGCATTCCCCTTGGGATTGGGTCATGGATTAGAAGGGTGATTAGGTGGATAAGATGGATTATGAGAAATTTGAGGGGAGAGGGAGGAATAAATGAGAGGTATTAGGTGGAAATTATGAGATTAGAGAGGCTAAGAGAGAATTAGCAGAATTAAATGGAGTAGAGGGAAATTAGATAAGGATATTAGGGAGAAATTAAAGGGAAAAAGAAAATTAGAAGAAAATAGGAGACTTGGGGAGACTTTAGAAGAATTAAAAAAAATAGATTAAACTAAAATAGAATTAGAAAATCCTAGAGGGGATTTAGAAGAACTTAGGGAAAATAGAAGTTAGAGGGAAATTGAGTTTATTGGAGGGGAAGCAAGATAGATTAGAGGAATTTAGGAGGAATTGGAAGAACGTGAGAGGGAGTTAGAAGAAATTACTAGAAATCAGGGGAATCGAAAGAAATTTGACAAAATGAGGAAATTAGAAGGAAAACACAAGAATTTGAAGAATTTTAGAGGAATTAGAAGGGGAAGTAGAAATTTGGAGGAATTTGAGCAAATTTGGGCAATCAATGATGATTTTTTGATAATTTGAGGACTTTGGTGAATTTGTAGAAATTGGAGTACAAATACCTAAAATTTGGTATCTACATATGCCCCTTTTTGTACCACATTGCATGAAACACAATGCGATGCAAAAACAAGATACATATGATCCATTGAATGAAATTATTTTGTTTGTTACCCCAGCAAAAAAGTTGAATGATTTTCAAAATTTTGGGGGTTTTTTCTACCTCCTCAAGCGATGAGTGGGTGGAAGATTGAACAGATGACAACAATGAGTCGTGTTGGTAGTTTTGCCACACTAAATTTTGATTGTAAAATTAAAAGAATTTAAGATGAATGATGCAGTTGTTTGAATATTTTTTTTTTTACTATTTTAATGTAACATTTTTGTTTCCCTCCTTTGATTGATTTTGCTAAATAAAGAATGATGATTTCATCCCTGGAAATACACAAGTTTTTGTCGATAAAAATTAATGTAAATTGTGGGTAAAATATAAAGGGGGAAATGTATGGCAAAAGAACATCTCAGGATCAAAGGAGTGATGAAAATGGTCTAAGGCTTCAACAATTACCTTTAAAAGGAAAAGTGCCAGTGAAGACAAAGGGGACACATTTTCACCCTAGGGAAAGGGCAAAAATCATTTTCGCCCTTCTTTTGGGCAAAAATACCATGTTAAGAAGATTCTACCCAAGTGGGAGTGAAAACAATGGAAAGCACTCGGTTTAAAATGAAGGTAAGATTTTACAAAGTGGAGAAAAGTACTTTCACCCGAAAATTATGCATTTAAGGTGATTTCACCCTTTTTGGGAGTGAATTACTATTTTAATTAATTTTGGGGCAAAAATAATGGAGGGGGACTAGTCAAAGGAGAGGTGAAAATCATTTTTGCCCTTCTTCAGGGCAAATTTCTAAATGAAGACGTTTCGGAGTGAAAATCAAGCAAAACGTGTGCCTTGTGAATTCAAAGTCAAAATCACCTCAAGTAAGAGGTGAAAATCACTTTCACCCTTCTTTTGGGTGAAATCCAAGTTGAGGACATTTTTCGAAGTGCAAATGATGAAGTGACATCATTTGGGTGAAGGTTGCACCAGTCAAAGTCAAAGCAAATTTAAAGAAGGTGCCTGCCAATGTAATTTCACCCCATTTTGAGCAGAAACATTGATTTTACCCAGTTCGGAGCAAAAGTCCCAAAAAAGTATCTTTTCATGCCATTCAAAGTCAAAGTCACCCCAGGTAGGGGGCAAAAATCATTTTCACCCTTCTTGAGGGCGAAATCAATTATTTTCACCCAGTTTTTAGCAAAAGTCATTTCCATTCCATTTTTGGGTAAAATTCTCTATTTTTCGGGTGAAATTAATCAGGTACTATTGATGGGCAAAAACACCAAATTGTCTGGGCGAAATCAATTCTTGCCCCTTCCTTTCAACAAAGTTTTCTTTCAAAGGTGCCATTGTTGCTGATATTTTTTGGGAAAGATCAGAGATTGGTGGAATTTAATTCTTGGAGAAATAAAATTAATATTTTCATAATTCTTGCTGAAGAGATGCCAAGATTAAATGCTACATCCTAGATTTTGGTGTGATCCTGTTCATTTTTGAGGTGCCCTCCATTGATTTCACTCCTTTTCAAAATAAAGTTAATTTTATTTGGGTCTCCCTTGGTGAAGATAAAGTTCTAAGGCGTAAAGTGATGAAATGGTGACCAAAATTTAATATCTAAGCTCCTGATTATCGTGCATGATATTGCTGAGTTTCGATGCACCGACATCTGGAACATTTTTCCTATCATCCATCTCTGCTGATTTCCCAAGTGCACTCCATGAAAAATGGATCATTGCTTCTTGAAGAATATTCTGATTTGAGCATTGCTATTGTCGAGGAGAGAATTGCTCTTGCTGGTCTTTGACTAGCCAACATTTTGTTTTAATTCACATTTAATTTTAGAGGTGAAATCCTCTATAAATACTAAGAATTTTGATGTAATGAAGGAGGATGAACACTCTACAAAAAACACTTTGATTTTTCTGCATCAATTGAAGGATTCGTGGCTTCTGGTTCCTGGAGTAGTGTTGTATGCAATTATTTTCTGCCTTTCATTTCTATTAAGTTCATGATCTTTGTTAGGTAAATTTAAATTCTGCACTTTTAAATTTAATTCCTGGTAGAAAACTGAATGTTGAAATGGTCATTGGAAATTATCCCTGCAATCTATGAATGGTTCCTATGCTTTCCTTCCCATTACATGTTGATTGAAACTTGATTTGATTTTTAGTTGTTAGTTTATCCCCATCCGATGTTTTTTGGCTCATAGCCATATTTCCTATTTCTTTCTATCATTTCCCATCTCTTTCCTATTACCCTAAGATTTAAACCGAATTAGATTAGTAAGGGAACCAACCCTCTCTGGAGATTGGCCCAAAGGACATCTCTCTCCTTCGGCCTTTCAATGTTGGTCGGGTCTAGGGTGCACAAATATTTTGTACTTAGGTAGATTTGTGACCAATAGTTTTTGGCATGCCCGGTGGGACCTTAAAATGTTCCACTTTGAATAGTATCAAGGTTTGATGTTCATATTTTTACTCTTTAATTAGAACATCTGGCGACTCAGTTTTACCCAAAAGCCTCCGAACGTGAAGTGAGCGAAAGATTTCTTCATGATCACAAGATCGAAGGCCAAAAATTTTGAAGATCCCATTGAGTTTTATGAGCTTGACACCCAAGTGTTAGGAGAACATCCTAGGTTAGTCACTCTGACTATCTCATCAGTCGCAATTTCTTCATAGGTAGCTGGTGTGTTTTCTGTTCCTTCGAGTCCAGCTAGCACAACCACTAGCTTTCCTCCTCCTCAAGAAAATACTCTAGTCCAAATGGCTCAAAATATACCACCCCAACCACCAAGATAGTTCTCAGCCTGGAATCACTTCAAAGCTTTGAATCTGCAAGCTCAAAACCTGATTCTGCAAGTAGCGTTGAAGGCTTTGCCTACTTATGATGGTACGGGTAAGATGACTTATGAGCATGTCCAAGATGTGGCTTCTCTAGTGACCATTCATAGTATCACGGATGAGGATATCATGGTAAGATTACTTGTTCTCTCTCTCAGAGGTAAGTTGCTTTACTGGTATCGATATTTACAACCTACCACTATTACCACCTAGGACCAGTTGGCTAAATTATTGATCAAAGGGTTCAATGAACAAGTGGATCCGTTCTCTCTATTGCATCAATTTACCACCATTCAAAGGCATTTTTAGGAGGAAATCATGGACTTCAATGTCAGGTTCACCCAAACTTGGTAGAGAGTTCCCAATGGTCTCCGACCAACTCCTAAACAAGTTGCATTCTACTACCTTCGAGCCTTCAATTCCAACATTAGTATGGCCATCCAATAGTCCAATGTTAACACATTTCCTAATTTGTATTCTGCTGCACAAAAGGCTGAGGCTGATCTGATTGCTATCGGTAAGCTTCCACCAAAGATGATGATGCCTATCTTTCCTGATCTTCCATAGTATTTGTATGCCAACGCATCTTCTCAACCCTTACCGATGTCTCCCATGTATCCGGTTCCTTCATGGAATCCGAGTTCATCTCAAACCATGATGATAGTTTCTATCCCGTAACTACCTACTCCAACCATTCCATAGTTACCCGCTCCAGTTCCATTCCTAGCACTGCCATCTCCACCTGTACCACTTCCATTACCAGCTCCTCCAGCACCCTCAAATCCTGATCCACAAGAGAAGTTGCTGAAAGAGATGCAGTCAATGAACTCAGCCATAAGAGTGATGGGCAATGAGATCATAGTTATTAAGAGGAAGCAGGCTGAAAGAGATTTCTAGCCTAGGATATTTCAACCTCCGCCGATCACCAGGGAGCAAGCAGCTTCAACTAGCAAGGTGCCTAAGAGAAATTTGATTATATTGATAAATGAAGAAGCTGGCACATCAGATAAAGCATACTGGTGCTCTACCTGCAATGATCCGCATGGTGAGGAAACTTGCATGGTTCACCTGAACTACATGTAGACATTGGCAAAAAGTTCTTCCAATGGTCAAATCAACATGATCACAGAAGTCAATCATAATTTCATGGTCCCTTATGAAGAGCAAGTTTCAGTTCTCACAAGAGCTAGAAGAAAACCTGTCACCGTGGACCCAGCTGAGATGGAACCCCTGAAGGTACCTACTGATCCAAAGGTGCAAAATGAGAAAAAACAAGCGCAAGTGAAAGTAGCTATTCCAGCACCCAAGCCAGATGTGCCTATCCTATTAAAATATCTTTTGCCTCCATGAGCAAAATAAAGAGTGCAAGAAAAGGCTTCAACTTTACAAGCGAGAGCTAAAACGGAGGAACATGCCAGAGAAAAGCTCAAATACCCATCCTTGACCAAGCGTCAGAGGGTAGAGGCTACCTAGTAGTATCAAAGCAAATATGAGGCTACCAATGAAGGAAAAGAGTCTAGTGCATCCACGTACAACATCGTTGAAGAGCTGAAGAGGATTCCAACCAAGGTGAGTCTCTATGATGCATTGCAATTGCCTGGACAAGTGGACTTGTTGCAAGAATCACTAAAATTTATGAAAGATAAGGGGAAGAATCTAACTCAGATAGTGTTAGCTCAAACGTTGATGACTTCTACCACTAGAAAGAATAGACCACCCCCTTTCTACTTGTCTCTCAGGATGGAAGGTTGGATTGTGCACAATTGCATGATCAACTTCGATGCTACAATGACTATCATGCCAAAGGTAGTCTATGATGTTATGGGTATGGAATATACAAGAAGCAGCCCTAGAATTTTGCAATTATATGGAATCCCTATGAGGATAGTGGGGGTCATCAAAGACATCCCCATTGTGTTGCATAAAATACCTCAGATCACTATGATCCAAGAGGTGGTTGTGGTTGATCTGGAGCCGTATTTCAGCATGTGCCTATCACGGGAGTTCACTGCCAAGTTGGGAGGCTACCTTTCTCTGGATTATTCTCATTTGGATATTCCTATCAAAGGGAGGAGAATCCGAATTTATAATGAGAAACCTTCAACTTATCACATAGAGAAGATTGAAGAAGAAGATAAACCCATGAATTCTATCAACTTGATGATCGAAGAATTGGAAGAATTAGACTTGATGGAAGAAGTTATGGATGAGATTCGAATAAGCACAAGTTTTCAATGCTTGATTTCAATGCCATGATGGAGACTAAAATTGGCTGTTACACCATTACTAAGCCTAAAAAAGCTGAAGTGAAGGTGTCTGATGATCAAGATCCTATTCCTAATCAATTATGGAAGTTGTACTTCGATGGTGCTAGATGTAAGAATGGTGCAGGGGTAGGAATCATTCTCATTTCTCCTTCTGGTACATAGAAGACTTATTCATACCGACTAACCTAGAGTTGTACCAACAACACCATCGAGTATGAAGCACTCTACCTAGGCTTGAAAAAGGCTAGAGAAGCTCGAGATCAAACAATTGCATATTTTTGGAGATTCTAAGCTGATCATCAACCAGGTAACTAGTAAGTGTGTTTCCAAACAACATTACCTGAAGGTATACCATAACAAATTTTGGGACCTGTTTGAGGCCTATACAACATTGAACATCCAAGCGATCTCGCGGGAGCAGAACAAGCATACCGATCTCTTGGCATCCCTTGGCGCTAATTTTTCTCCAGTTGAGCATGTGGTGAGAAAGCCCAAGACTGTGAGGTTAGTTTATAGACCTTCAGTCCCTGAAAAAAATATCTTCTAGAAAGTGTTTGAAAGTGATGAGCAAATTATAAATTTCTTGATAAGAGAAGCTAGTAATGTGGAAGAAAGAACACTTGATGAGGAAGAAGCTGAGGGATTGATCCAACTATGGAATAATCATATCCTAAAAGTATTGATTACACTTGAGAGTCTCTTTGATCAAAATGATAGAGCAAAAAAGCATAATATCAAAGTGGATGAAAAAGAGTACATCGAACTACAATTGGGACCCACAAAGTTGATCAAAGTTGATACCGATTGCACTCAAGAATATCTGGAGTAGCTTAAAGATTTATGTCATGAGTACCCAGACATTATCACTTGGAGCTACCAAGATTTGAAAGGCTACAATAAATATGTGATCCAGCATACCATTGAGTTGTAGGAAGGAGTGAAACCCTTCAGGAAAAATCAGAGACCGATCAATCCCAAGATTGAAACCTTGATGAAAGTAAAGCTGCTAAAAATGCTGGAAGCCAAAATCATTTACCCGATTAAGCACTCTACCTGGGTAGCAAATCTGATCCTTGTGAGGAAGAAGAATGGAGATATTCGCCTATGCATGGATTTTTAAAATTTAAACCAAGCATCTCTGAAGGATCACTATCCACTACCACAAATTGATCAGATTCTTCATGTAGTTGTTGGTGCTCAGATATTTTCTCTGTTAGATGGATTCTCTAGCTATAACCAAATTTGGGTCAAGGATGAAGACCAATATAAAATGGTGTTCACCATGAAATAGGGAACATTTTCTTATCAATGAATGCCATTTGGTCTCTCGAACGTTGGAGCAACTTTTTAGAGAGCGATGGACGTAGCTTTCGGTGAGTTGTTAAATCACGTTATTGTGATTTATTTGGATGACATGATTGTCTTCTCTCACAATAGGGAGGAGCATAGTCTACATTTGACATAAGTGTTCGAGAAGTACCAGGAGTTTAGAATATCCATCAACCCGAAGAAGTCCATCTTCATGGTAAAAGAAGGAAATCTCTTGGGCCATGTTATTTTGGAGAAAGGTTTGGCTATAGATCCAACTAGAGCTAAGGCTCTCTTGAAGCTTCCATTGCCAGCTAATAAGAAGGATTTGCAATTATTCTTCAGGCAGATAAACATTGTTCGAAAGTTCATTGTAGATTTCACCCAAGTGGTAAAGCCGATGACTGAGCTGTTAAAGAAAAATGTTGAGTTCAAATGGACTGAGTAGAGGAAGTGAGCATTCAAAGAAATCAAAGAAATAATTTCTCAAGCCCCGGTTCTGGTGAACCCTGATTATTCAAAATATTTTATCCTGTATGTCATTGGTGAACAAGAGAGCTATGCAATGATGCTTACACAGAAGGTAGATGATGGAGATGAGCGGCCAATTGCTTTCTTAAGCCAAGTCATCCAACCACATGAAGAAAAATATAATTTCATTGAAAAGCAAGTATATGCGGTGATGAAATCCTTGAAGAAGTTTCGGCATTTTGTTTCTCAAAGCAAAATAATAGTTTATGTTGTTCATCCAGATGTCTAGAGTTTCATCATCCAGGGAGAGCTTGGAGACAAGAGAGCTGGTTGGGTTTCCAAAATCCAAGAGTATGATATTGAAATTTGACCAACCAAGCTAGTTCGAGATTGAGCACTATGTCAGGAGCTTGCAAGAAGTACTACTTCTCAATCCATGGTTTGCCAACTTGAGGATTCAATAAGTGGAAGTAATTTTGCTAATCACTCTATAGTTTATCATGATTGGACAAAGGACCTTGTTGAATATTTCCATTTGGGAAGGTGTCCTTCACATCTTAATGCCTCATAGAGAAGAAGGTTCAAACTTTAGGCCCTCAGGTATGTGATGTTCCCAAATGGATAGTTCCATAAGAATATTGGAGTACTTCTCAAGTGCATCCGAGAATCAGAGAAACAAAGAATCCTAGAGGAGTTTCACTCTAGTTTATCAGGAGGCCATTATGCAGGTAGGCCAATGGCATTGAAGATCATCAAAGCAGGATATTTTTGGTCTACTCTCTTTGCAGATGCTTTCAAAATTAGAAAGAGTTGTGATAAGTGCCAGAGATATATTGGCAGAAGCAGGAATGCATCATTACCCCTTCATCCGATTCAAGTAGAAGCACCATTTCAACAATGGGGCTTATACTTCATTGGGGTTATTGATCCCAATTCCTCTGTCAGATACAAATACATATTGACTATAACCAACTATTTCACTCAATGGGTCGAAGCAATTCTGACCAAGAAGGTGGACCAAGCAACAATTATCTCTTTCCTTGAAGGTTTAATCACTCGTTTTGGCATACCAGATGCAATCATAATGGACAATGGAACTCCCTTCATTGATGCCAGGATTAGTGAATTCATGGGTAAGTATGGGATTTATTTAAAGATATCATCTAACTATTATCTATAGGGAAATGGCTTGGTTGAGTCCACAAAAAAGAATTTGCTCAAGATTCTTAAAAGGTCTCTAGGAGATAATAAGTGCAGTTGGCACTTGCTCCTGAACCAAATGTTATGGCCCTATCACATCTTAGTAAAAAACTCCATCAAGATGTCTCACTATTCCTTAGTATATGGTAAAGAAGCAGTCTTGCCCATTCATATTGAATTATCAACCCTTCAATCATGGAACTTTCTGGATGGTGAAGATGATGAATCTAACCCCATGAGCATGAGGTTGGATCAACTTTTATAGCTAAAAGAAGAGGGAGAAATTGTACAACACTTTCATTGAACATGCCCAGATGACACAGAAATGGTTTGGCAATAAAACTTCTAAGAAGTCAGTCGAGGTAGGTGATCTAGTGCTAAAATGGAATGAGAACAAGGCTAAAACCAACAAGCATCACAAGTTCAAAGCAATATGGGAGGGCCCATTCCAGATTTTGGGTGTGAATAAGGTTAACTCATTTCACTTATAGGACATGGATGGTTGTGTGTTGTCGATTCCAGTAAATAGCCTTCATTTAAAGGCTTATCATCATTGAATATTTCCATATCAAGTATGTATATATGTACATAATTTTTTATGCTATCTCATTTTTAATGTTGTTTTGAATTAAAAATTTAAATTAAATTAAATTATTTTTGATGGGAGAAGTAATTCCATCCCCAAGGTAGGTGATTTCACTCTGACATAATGTCTTAACTAGCAAAAAATCGTTTTCACCTGAAAACATTTTAAAAAGCCTTTTGATCATGTTCTAGGAAAAAATCATTTTAAAAAGAAAAAAATGGGGGGGACATGGTTTGCTTTTTCATTTAAGATCACCCTTATTTTTAATTATCGAAAAAGGAAAAGAAAATGAATGAAAAATAAAAGAAAGAAAGTGAAGGGGAGAGTATTTTTGCTCGAAAAGGTGTTTTACCATGTATATTTTAATTTCAGGGTGAAATTCCCCTTGACTTCATCGAAAGACACTTTTAAAGCAAAATCTCCAGTTAAGAAGGAGAACTTCCCATGCTTTTTTGGGCACTCAAGTTGGCAGCATGAGCACTCAAGCTAGTTTTATTTTTCATTAAAAAACGCCCCTATGTTTTAAATAAATAAATAAATAAAAATAAAAGGAAGAATGATGTTTTTTTCGAGGGGTGAACAATAAGAGTCTCATATCCAATAGGGGATGTTTTTTGTAGGACTACCCAAACTATCGAACTTGTTTCGGCCATATCTCACTCATCCGGACTCGGATTGAGCTGAAATTTTGAGGGTAGATGCCTGAAAAACCCTAGAACATCTCCACCAATTTTTAGATCATTTGGAGCAACACAGATCCTAGCGCATCCCTATGTGTGAACAAGATTTTTGGCAAGCGGTTGTGCGAGGGTTTCATCTGGGTTGAGTGCAAGCAGCTCCGAGAGGTTGGTTTTTAGGGCCTTCGGGCCCTAGCGGCCAATATTTTTGTGGTTTATGCTCAATATTTTAGTAGGATATGTTGCAGGGGATCCAAGATGGGTTAGAAATCTGTCTTTCAATAGATCATGCTGTGAACTTGAGTGACAATGGCTTCCAATTTGCTGCACAAAAGAAAAGTGAAAACCATACCTTTCCACGACGTCTAGGGCAAGGATTAAAGAGATCACGAAACAAGTTTCAAGTAGTTGATCAAAAAATGGCTCAGATCTCAAGTGAATCTGGTGCTAAGGTGCACCCACAAAATAATTCTACTATGAAAACCCCTGTCAAGGGTAAGAATTTTGAAGACTCAGCCCCAAAAATAAATTTTAGGGATGCCCTCCATGGTGGACAGCCTCAGCCCAATGCTAATATTAATCTTAGGGCTTCCCATAAACCTCTAAGAATGCCTAAGATTGATCCCAAGAAAATGGAGTCAGGATGTCTTAAAGCAGCTGATGGAACTCCTATTGTTAAGCTTGATATGGGTAACATTCAGACTGGCATTGAAGATTTGGAAAAAAGAGGACTAATTTGTCGGTTCATGGGTTTTCATCCGAGCCTATCTGCTTTCAAAGTCTGGGCTGCAAAAAGCTGGAAAACTAAAGGTGAGTTACAAATCTCTATTTATCCAAATGGTTATTTTCTTGTTTTATTTGCTAATAATGAAGATAGAGAGAAAACTTTTCAAGGGGGTCCCTGGTTTTTTGGAAGGGCAAGGCTTTTCATGAAGCCCTGGCATACTAAATTTAAAGCCGAAGAAGAGATGCCTTCTATAGCTCCCGTGTGGGTTAGACTCTTTGGCCTCCCTATTGAATTTTGGAATCCTACTATTTTTTCTTCAATTGGAAACTCTTTAGGAACTTTTATGATGACTGTTGATTGTACTCAAAATTTTGAACATATTATTTATGCTCGGATTTGTGTTTTAATGGATTTTGACAAACCCCTACCTAAAAATATCACTTTACAATTTGGGGAAGACACTTGGGAGCAAGTAGTGGACTATGAGAACATTCCTTTTCATTGTAGAATTTGCCATGAATATGGTCATTTGGCTAGTGCTTGCCCAAATAAAATTCCTGATCAAAAGAAAGAAGATATAAACTCAGCAGGTTTCCAAATGCCTAAGAAGAAGAACACTCGAGAAAAACCAGTTATGAAGGATCAATCAAAGTCATCTGCTAATATGTTTGAAATCCTTTCCACAAATGATGTCCCAAGTGAGGAAGAGGAAATAATGGAAACAAAAATCTTAGAAACACAATTTAAATATGAAGGGAAGAACTCAGAGACAAACCAACAAATCAAAGGTTTTCAACAGAAAAAAAAGGAGAAAATTTACACAAGAAAAACAATCTTTTAAATGTCAAAACTTCAAATAATACAGGTCCCAATATAGACTCTGTTGAACCCTCTAGTAAAATTTTGGTTGTGTACGAGCATTCTTCAAGGTTAGAAGCCATCTCAGATTCAATTGGAGTAAGTCAAGAAATAGGGAAAAAAAACTGAAGATGGATTCTAATCAAAAAGCAGGTCGCAAGACCAATCAATATCATATGGTAAAAGAAGGTGAAAAGCTTGTAGAGGAAGGTAAGATTAATGCCCTTCCCAAATTTTTTAGCCCTGGTATTAATGAAGATCATCACTTGGAATATTAGAGGACTCAAAGGGAGTCTTTCAAAACAAAATGAAATTAGAAGAATGATTGAGATAAATCATCCACATCTTGTTTTCCTTCAAGAAACGAAGATGTCAATGGAGGATATGGACTCAATTGCCAGTAAAATTTGGCCAGCTGGAAAAGTGGTTTCCCTCAGTTCCCAGGGGACTTCTGGTGGCATTGCTTGTCTTTGGGACCCAAAAGAGGTAGTTATTCACCATATGGTTGGCAGTTGGGGTCTGTTGGCTATAGCTATTCAAAGTAGACATTCCAACCAAATTATGCTCTGCATTACTGTTTATGCTCCGACTGCTTTGGAGGAAAAAAAGAAGACAGTGGAAGGATATAACTCATATTATCTCTCATTTTCCTGAAGCTTGGATCTTGATCGGAGGAGATTTCAATACCATCCTCTCTCTGGATGAGAAAATGGGGGAAATAGAAATTTGGACAAAAGCACCGACCTCATGAGCGAATATATTACAAACCTCCATCTTGTGGACATCCAACCGAGATAATGGCCTTATGACTTGGTCTAACAGAAGGCAAGGCTTAGCTTGTATAATGGAGAGATTGGATAGGTTTTTGCTCTCTGAAAATTTCTTAATCCATGGTCACATTCCTAAAGTGAAGACTCTTAACAATGCTGGTTCGGATCACTGGCCAGTCATGGTGGAAATGTGGAAAACCAATGTGAGTTTCTCTCCTTTTCATTTTCAATTAATGTGGCTCAGAGACAGTTCCTTTAGACCTCATGTGCAACAATGGTTGGAAGGAAGGTAAGCCTAGGCATGGGACTAAGATGTTTTTTTTTCCAAAAGACTGCAATACATTAAATCCAAAATCAAGACTTGGAACTGGAAGGAGTTTGGGGATGTTCATAAAAAAAACATGAAGTTATTGCTCAACTTGAAAATTTGAATAAGAAAATCCATTTAGATGGCCTCACGAGAGAATAGAAGTGCAGATGAAATTAAACTCACAACTCAGTTAGAGGAATGGGAAAAAAGAGAAGAACTCTTATGGAAGCAAAAATCTAGAATTCAATGGCTCAAAGAAGGAGATCGAAACACAAATTTCTTCCACAAATATCTTCTAGCTCGAAGATCTCACAACTTTATTTCTTCCCTGAAATCAGATTCTGGAGATGTTGTCTATACTTGGGATGGCATGAACTCTATTGTTGTCGATTACTTTTCCAATATTTTTGTTGCTACTCCTCTTGACTCAGCTTCTCAACAAAATGTTCTTCAAGCAATCCCTTCTCTTATCACTTCTGAGGAGAACTCTATTTTGACTGCTCCTGTTACTATCAATGAGCTTCAACAGGTAGTTTTTAAAATGCAAAAGGGAAAACCCCAGGTCCTTATGGTTTTCCCATTGAGTTCTACCAAGAGTTCTGGGATATCCTTCATGTTGATTTATTAGAGGTGGTGGAAGAAGCCAGGAAAGCCAAAGAAATTTTGAAGGTTATCAATAAAACTTATATTACTCTTGTTCCAAAATCTCAAGAGGTTGATCATATCTCAGCTTTTAGACCTATTGCTTTATGTAATGTTCTTCTCAAAATCATTACTAAGATCATGGCTAGAAGGTTGAAGCCTCTTTTGCATAAGATTATTTCCCCTGAGCAAGGGGGTTATGTGGAAGGGCGTCAAATAGTAGATGAGATAGTTCTTGCTCGGGAAGCCATCCATTCCATGGATATGCAAAAATATCCTTCCATGTTCATTCGGTTAGACTTATCCAAAGCTTATGACAGAGTGGATTGGCACTTCCTTATCAAAGTTTTGAGGCAATTTGGTTTCTCTAAGGATTGGATGGATTGGATTATGGGATGTATCTCTTCAGTTTCCTACTTAGTTCTTATCAATGGCAGGCCTTCTCAGTCGTTCCCGCTTCCAGAGGTATTAGGCAAGGTGACCCGCTATCCCCTTATTTATTCATCATTCTTGTTGAATGCTTGGGTAGGACTATAACCAAAAAGAGGGAAAACAAAACCCTTGAGGGAGTTACCATTGCTCATGGAGCTAGACCTATCTCTCATCTTCAATTTGTGGATGACTCTACTCTTTTAGGTAAAGCTACAGTTAAGGAAGCTTCTAATATTAAGCAAATCATTAGCTATTTTTCTAAGGCTACTGGGCGGTTGATCAATGAAGACAAATCTAAAGTTATTTTCTTTCACTGCTCTTCCAGACAGGAATCCATGGTCTTGGATAAATTAAGATATAAGAAGACCTCCCTTTCGATCACTTATTTAGGTATTCCCATCAATATTCAAAGGCAGAAAAATAAATATTGGAATTGGTTGTTGGACAAAGTCAAGAAGAAAATTGGAAAGTGGACCAACAGGTGGCTTTCTTCTAGGGGTAGAATCACCTTGGTAAAATCAGTCCTTCAAGCTATTCCTATTTATGTATCTTCCATGTTGAATATCCCAAAGGTTGTTCTTCGAGAACTAGATCAAATCGAGTCATCGATTCCTTTGGAGTGGTACTAAGGAGAAAAGAAAATGGGCCTTGGTGAAATGGGACACTTTATGTCTTCCTAAGAATGAAGGGGGGTTAGGATTCCGGTCTTCTATTAATAACAACAAAGCTTTAGCTGCTAAATTATATTGGAGGATGTTGCATAACCCCAATGCTCTTTGGGCCAATAATCTCCATGCTAAATATGCTGAGAACAAAAGTCCTGAAGACCTTGTTCGCTATCAACTTCCTACCAAAGGTTCTCCCATTTTAGCAGTTCTTAAGATTGGTGAGGATTTGATAAAGAAAAATTTATTTTGGATCATTCATAATGGTCAACAGGTAAATTTTTGGATAGATTCTTGGGATGGTCACAAGCCTTTGATAACTCAGTTTCCCGATTGGAGGCCTTGGATGGAGGAGCTTCACCGAGCTAACTGGATAAAGGTGGCTAATTACTATCGGTACCATATTGGTAATTCAAAGGTTGGTAGATATTGGATCCCTATTGAGGACTGGCCTATTCAAATCCTAGAAAGGCAAAGACAAGATATCCAAGGCATCCTTCATATGAGATCTCTCTCTTGGTCCCATGAAAAAGATTGTTTTGGATGGAACAACACTACTAAGGGTGAGTATTCAGTTGCTCAAGGTTATTTGACCTTATGCCATAATAATCCCAACCAATCTTCTGACATATTTTCTCAGTTGTGGGCTCAAAATCTCTGGCCTAAGGTGAGGTTCTTTACTTGGCTTTTATTGCATCGTAGGGTGCTTACTGGTGAGCAACTTATGAAGCATGGTTTTCATGGCCCTTTTAGATGTGAAATGTGTGAAGAGAATGTAGAAACTCTCAGCCATATTTTTATTGAGTGTACTTTAGCCTCTGAGCTATGGAGGAGAATGGCCACTTTACTTGGCTTACAGTGGTCCAATTTTTTTACTTTTGAACAACTTTGGAGGGATTGGCCTAAACAAGAGGGTGTTGATCATTTTATTAGGCAGTTAGTTTGGATGGGTTCTACCATTCTTCTTTGGAATATATGGAATGAAAGGAACAAGCCAAATTTTTAATCAAGATAGGAAGGATATTCACTATATTTGGCAAAAGACCATAGCCAACTTAGTTGAATCAGTCCATCAACTCCTTAATCACCCCCAAAACTCCCACCAAAGATGGGATCAAGTGATGCAAATATTGAAGATTAAATCTTCTAAGGGCAACCAACTTAAAGGGAATGTGAGTATTTGTAAGATGGATAGGACAAGAAATTGGCAACCTCCTCCTAAGGATTTTGGAAAATTCAATACTGATGGAGCCTCTAGAGGGAACCCTGGAAAAGCTAGTGCGGGAGGAATTGGTAGACTTTCAGATGGCTCCCTAGTTTTTACTTTTGTTGAGAATTTGGGTATTCTTTCCAATAACCTTGTTGAGGGGTATGGTATCCTCAGAGGCCTTCAAGAGGCTACTAAGGTTGGATGGGAAAAGGTGTTAGTTGAGTCTGACTCTCAACTCATGATTAATATTTTGAAGACTCCTTCTAAGAATCATAAGGTTGATTGGAGAATAAAAAGAATTATTGAGAAGATTCAATTAATCCGGATGGGATTTTTGAAAGTTGATTACAATCATGTGGTCAGAGATCAAAACAAGAGTGTTGATGCTTTAGCTAATTGGGCTTTGGACAAAGGTGATCTTACTTGTTATGGCCACCCTCCTAGATGGTGGGCTTCACAAATTAGGGAAGCTCTTCTTTCTATCATTTCTTTGGATGGCTCTAGTTCTGAAGGTACCTAGTTTCTTCTTGCTTTATTTTTGCTTCTCTTTGGTTCGATCAAGTTATTTTAGTTCCCTAGCTCAAACTATTCTTTCTTTTGTTTCCTCTGTTGATTCTTGCCTTAAAAGTCTTCTGGTCTAGAAAGGTCATTGTTATGTTCAATTTTTTTTCTTTTTTCTTTTTGTTTTTTTGTTTAGTTTTTTAAGGTGTGTGTGTTCTTTTGTTTTGTTTTGTTTTTGTGTTCTTTGTGTTGTTTTTTGTTGTTCTTGTGTTTTTGTTGTTTTGTGTTTTTTTATGTTTTTTGTTATTGTTCTTCTGTTTTTGTCATTCTTGTTCTTGTGTTTCTATTTGTTTGAGTTAATTCATGTTTTTATGTGTGAGTGTTTTCTATGTTTTTTGTTTTTGTTTATTGTCTGTTGTTGGTTGTTTTTTATTTTTATTTTATTTTTTATTTTTTAGGTTTTGGTTGTGTTTATTTTTCATGTTTTTTTTTTGTTATGTCTTTGTAGTGTTCTGTTGTTTTTGTCATGTTTGTGTTTTGTTATGTTGTTCTTGTGTTTTTTCTATGTGGTTCGTGTTGTGGTTTTTTTATCTTATTGTGTGTGTGTTTGGTTGTGCTTTTCTTTTTGACACACTCAAGGAGCATGTTTTTTATTTTATTTTATTATTTTTATTGTTATTTATTTATTTTTAAAATGTTTTTGTGTGTTTGTTTGCTCCTTGAGTATGTCAAAGGTGGTAGGCCAGGTCCGAGTCCTGGGCGTTTTTGGTGGAATGGATACCCCTGCCTCCTTGGGTCTTACCCGAAAGTGGCATCCCTTCTGGGATGTTTTCCACAAATAAAAAAAATTATGTTTTTGCCCAAAAAATGTGTTGTGCCCTACATATCTTATTTTCGGGGTGAAATTGCTTTTCACCCTACTAGCAGATAACTTCAGGATGAAACTCAAGAGGAAAAAGAAAAATTTGCATGCTTTTTTGAAAACTCAGATTGAAAAGTTTATTTTCAGAAAAGAAGGGGGCAAAATTAATTTTGCTTTGCTTTTTCAATAAAACACACTCAGTAAAGCTTACTTTTTCAACAACTTAGCTTTTTGGGGGTAAAGATAGGAAAAGATGAATTATTTTAAGGACTCCCAAGCATGTAATTTCATCAAGCAGGCAGGGAAGAGCATTTTTGGAGTACCAGTTGCATGAGTATTTTTGCCCAAGGATGTTTTCGACAAAGCAGGCACTCTCAGTTGACATTTTTTTATTGGCAGTAATTAAATTCGGAGCATACTTCAATTGGATGCATGGAATTTAGCTAATTTTATCGATGAAACCCTCAAAAGATATTTTTGGCATTATCATGCAACAAATTTAATGGTTTTCACCCTCAAAAAGTGCCCATCACTCCCACTTGGTATTTATTATTCCTGTGAAAAGTTGTTAAATACCCATATTGCACCCTCCAAGATAAAATGTAGCTGAGTATGGAGTTTGAGGAATATTTACAGTGCAAGGGCATTATTGGTAGTTAAGGACATCCTAAAAAAGTATGCCAGGTGAGAGAACTAAGGGAGCATGTTCACCCGAATTCATCAAAAGCATACCAAATGCATTTAATTTGGTAGAAGTAAAAAATTTAAATACGATGAACCAAAATCTTGCAGTTAAAGAGAGATTGAGATTATTTTTCTTGAGCATTTCCAGATTAGCATTTATTTTCCCTGAACTACTGCTTTGTTGTAGGATTATCAAATTGTTGTAGAAAAGTTGAGTGTACGAAGATGGAAAAGAAAGCTACAAAGTAAATGAAAGCTACAGAGCCAAAGAAAGCAAAAGGAAGCAAAAAAAGCTAAAAAATCCAAGTGGAATGAAATATAGAGCTTGATCTGTACTATGATGCGCTAGCTTGGATTGAAGATTGTGCTATTTCAAACGAGGGTGTGGAAAAATTACACCAGGATGTGGAAGTTGTTGTCAGGAAATTCTTGATGCCAAAAATATCGCTAACCATTGCCTATCATGTGTAGATTTTCTAGTACCTATGTACACCTGTTCAGCCTTACCCCGAGCTAGTGATGGTGATTTCAAAGTTTTACAATCCTGCCACGAGGGCTGTTTGGAATATGAAGGGAGATAAACTATTCACCATTTTTCCCAGTGCAGTTAGAGAGGCATTTGCTTGTGGAGTGAAGCCTTACCCGAACATCATATTCAAAAAATTAAATCTCAATAAGCAGGAGGAGAGGTACCATTAAACTGTGACATTTCGCTAGTTCATGGAGAATTAGCTGATAAAGATGCCCCAATTTGAAGAATTATCAACGTTTTTGAAGCCTCTGATATAATTTAAAGGTCCAAACATGTTTTCCATGTTGGATTAGGTGTTCGATATTTCTACCGAATCCATAGTATATAAATGGTAAGCGATACTAGTACAATGTATTTCGTAGGTGGAATTTTATGCCCCAACAATAATGCAAGTAAGCACAAACCCAATTTTCTTTGATTGGATAGATTACATGGCTCAAGCAATGCATACCCAGTTAGAGAAGATACAAAGTGAAGGAGCAGTATCATTCAGGCACACTTCATTTTTGTCCTGGTATTTCTTCTTCCACATGCACCAGCGTTTTTCTTTTATAGCCATAAAACAGGTTGATGAGGCAGACAGGAAGTTGTCAGTTTATTTGTGGATTCCAAGCTTGTCCAAGAAGGAGTCATTTTTAAAATTTTAATCACATGTTTTTGGGCCCTACCCTCAAACTTATTTTTAGCACACATGAGAGAGCTCCAAGGTCGATGAGGGAGGAGGTCGTTGTGAAGGAGAAAGGAGATATTTTCATTTTAACGCAAGGCATCGATGTACGAATTTTTAGCTTCATTAAAAGTCGTTTATCCTTTCGTATTTTATTACAGAGCACCTTTTGTGAGGGAAGTTATCCACTATAATGACTTTATCAATGATGTCTACAAGGTAGGTCAAGGAAAGAAGACTACATGCACCATACCATTTTGCTTCGATGATATCGAAGTAGACCAAGTTGGCCATAACAGGTTAATTAATGAAGCTCTCTATGACCTCGGTATGGTGGAGTTACCTTAGCATTGGAAGTATGACCCTTTGGGTTACTTTGCGACATTGATTAAAGCCAAAAGTTTTCATTGTTGCCCAGACCTGATATTGAGTGACACAAAAAAAACCTAGAGGGGCATGATCTTGAATGGCATGTTGAAAATATGATGTCGCTCCCACCATGGCATGATTTTTATGAGATGGAGGCTGAGTATAACCCTACAGTTCACAAGCATCATATTCCTCCTTTAATCTTGTTTAGCAAAATGAATGAATAGTTGCCCACCTGGTCTGAGGAGAAAATCACCAATTGGTGGGTTATGAGGGCCCACAAAGGGAAAATTGGGATAGCTTATGGCTTGGCAATGGATGATACATTTTTGGATGTATATAATGAATATTATAACAATTATCAGCCAATTTCTTTTTCTAAAATTATACCTCAGAGTTTTCAAATATCTGACAACGAAGAGATCATGATCAAATAAGAGCAAAATGTGGTTGAGGAAGTGCCACTTGTGAATGAAGAGAAATAGTCATCACTAAAAGAGCAATCCCAATAGAAAAATATGAGTAAGCATGAGGTACTTCCTTTTCCAAATATCTCCAAGAAGCTAAGGACTAGTGTAGTTTCTTCATCAAGTGTGAACTCTCCTCCTCTAGCTAAAGATGCACAAGCTGACACTACAGAGAATCCTCCTTTGGTTCAGGGGTAATAGCTTGGCCAACATATGGAAATTATAGATCTAGAGAAGAATGCGAAGGAGGAACAAGACAAAGGAGAGCCAGTATCACAATTGCCCTCATCATCCGCTCAAATGGTATTGAAGCCTAAAAGTACATTTTTTTGCCTTCTTCTCTTTCTCTTGAGCATTCAGTGACTGTTGCACCTCATTCCATAGTTGTTGATTTTGTCTCACCCCTATTTGGTATACCTTCCACTTCCATTTCAATTCCTATTTCCCAGACCCCAATCATCGAAGCTCTTTCTTATTATATTCATGTTTCTTCTATTTCCTTTTATTTCAGTTCCTTTGCATCTGGTCCCAATCCATTTTCACTCCCTTCATCATCCAACTCGATAGCTTCTATCATGGCTATAAGTACACAAGCTCCTCCTCGGGTGAGTGTAACTATAGCAAAACCCCTCATTTCCATTCCCTCAACCACTCCCATTCCACCAACCGTTCTCATGTCTACTTTCCTTCTTGAGCCAAACCCTCAACAAGCTCATTTTCCCTCTGCTCCATTTCTTGAGTTACAGGTGATACTAGAGCTAGAGATAGAGATTGTTCCAAAGCATCTTGTTATAGAAAAAATTAGTCGACCCTACCAAAGTTTATCCTAGTGGCTGAAAATATGTAAGTGAAAATAAGCTCAAGATCCAACAAAGACATTGAAGAAGGTTACTTTTGATCCCAAAGCTATGGAGTCCCACACTATAAAAATGATTCCCCAAGTTCAAAAGCCCCAAGGAGAGATGGCTCCAAGTGATTACACTTATGAAGTCACTACAGAGGATCTCACAAAAATATTACAAATAATATGGGGAATATACAAGTTGATATGAGCTCTTTTTACCTGCATGACGAGCATTACAAGAAAAAAAAATTCAAGGCTGAGGCAAATATTGTTGAGTTAGAAGAAGCTCTGGCCAAAAATAGGGCACAGTGAAATCAGAGGTAGAGTGTTGGCAACAGATGATGGAAGAGTTTAAGAAGATAGCCAAAGGATACCAAATAGCTTGGGTAGGAGCAGAGTAGCAAGTGTGAGCATTAGTCTCCCAACTTGAACCTTTATAGAAATAGCTACCTGAGAAATCCACACACTCAATGGGATTCTCCAAGGAGAAAATCAAAGAAGCTCGCTATCATTTAATGAAATATTGTGTAACATTGGTATAAGCACTCAAAGTCCTATTGTATATTCATGAGACCCGAATAGTAATTTTTCTTGGTGATCGGACTTTGGAGTATGTTGAGGAGAATCTGGAACCAAAACTAGAGATGGTATTGAAGATTCAGGCATTGGCCTAGTCTGACTTCTAGGTTAAGCCAATGAGAGGGATGGATCATGCTTGGTCCAAGGCTAGGAATACATTACGTAGCTACTTTTCCTATTTAGAGCTAGCAAGAGAAGGTTGGAAGCTAATGACTATGTTTGAATAGGAGTGTTACATTTTACTCATTTATTTTGAGGCTCTAGATGATGCCGAGTTTTCAAGCTTCATGGATGATCATGGAGAGCTTTTGCCAACTAAAGAGTTGAAGGCGGCCTGGAAAATTTTTGCAAAAGATACTTTAGAGATTGATAGTTGGGAGGTGCTAATCATGGAGTACTAAGTACTACCATGCATGGAAAGGCTCACCCCCATCGAGTCATCCCTATTGGAGCTCCATCAAAGAGCTAATCACATTAGCATGGATCACATCTATACATTGCATTTTATCATTATTTTACTAAGTACACTTTCTATATTCACTTCAGATTCCTAGGATAATGCAGTTGCAATGTATGAAAGTACCAATTCTAGTCTCACCAAGCAAGAAGCACAGGCATAGGCGGAAGTAGAGTAGAAATAGGCTATAGAAGAGCAGGAGAAATAGGTACAAGAGGAAAGAAAAAAGAAGGAGGTTGTTGAATCAAATGTACCATATGATGCAACCGACAATAATAACAGCTAAGCCAAATGGATGAAGGCATGGGGTCGATTGCATCCAGACAAGCTGAATACCCCGAGAGCCACCAAAAGTGTTGGCAGTTTTGCCACACTAAATTTTGATTGTAAAATTCAAAGAATATAAGATGAATGATGCAGTTGTTTGAATCTTTTGTTTTTATTGTTTTAATGTAACATTTTTGTTTCCCTCCTTTGATTGATTTCACTAAATAAAGAATGTTGATTTCATCCCTGGAAATACACAAGTTTTTATCGATAAAAATTAATGCAAATCGTGGGCAAAATATAAAGGGAGAAATGTATGGCAAAAGAACATCTCAGGATCAAAGGAGCGATGAAAATGGTCTAAGGCTTCAGCAATTATCTTTAAAAAGGAAAAGTGCCAGTGAAGACAAAGGGAAGACGATTTTGCACCAGGAGAAGGGTGAAAATCATTTTCACCCTTTTTCTAGATAAAAATACCATGTTAAGAATATTCTGCCCAAGTGGGAGTGAAAATAAGGGAATGAGCTTGATTTAAAATTAAGGTAAGATTTTACAAAGTGGAGAAGTACTTTCACTCGAAAACTATGCATTTAAGGTAATTTCATCCTTTTTGGGAGCGAATTACTATTTTAATTAGTTTTGGGACAAAAATAATGGAGGGGACTGATCAAAGTCAAAGTCACCCCAAAGGGGGGGCAAAAATCATTTTTGCCCTTCTTCAGAGCGAAATTATAAATGAAGACATTCCAGGGCAAAAATCAAGCAAAACATGTGCCTCGTGAAGTCAAAGTCAAAATCACCTCCAGTAAGAGGTGAAAATCACTTTCAACCTTCTTTTGGGTGAAATCCATGTTGTGAACGTTTTTTGAAGCATAAATAATGAAGTAACGTCATTTGGGTGAAGGTTGTGCCAGTCAAAGTCAATGCAAATTTAAAGAAGGTGCCTTCCAATGTAATTTCTCCCCACTTTGAGCAAAAACATTGATTTCGCCCAATTTAGAGTGAAAGTCTCGAAAAAGTATCCAGGTAGGGGACGAAAATCATTTTCGCCCCTCTTGGGGGTGAAATCAATTATTTTTGCCCAGTTTTTTAGCAGAAGTCATTTCCATTCTATTTTCAGGTAAAATTCTCTATTTTTCATGCGAGATTAATCAGGTATGGATGGGCAAAGATACCAAATTTCCTGGGCGAAATCAATTCTTGCCCCTTCCTTTCAACAAAGTTTCCTTTGAAAGGTGCCACTATTACTAATATTTTTTGGGGAAGATCAGAGATTGCTCAAATTTAATTCTTAGAGCAATGAAATTTATATTTCTAAAATTCCTACTGAGGAGATGCTAAGATTAAATGCTACATCCCGGATTCTAGTGTGATCCTGTTCATTTTTGAGGTTCCCTCCACTAATTTCACTCTTTTCAAAACAAAGGTTATTTTAGCTAGGTCTCCCCTGGCGAAGATAAAGTTCTAAGGTGTAAAATAATGAAATGGTGACCAAAATTAATATCCAAGCTCCTTATTATCGTGTGATATTGTTGAGTTTTGATTCATTGACGTCTAGAACATTTTTCCTATCATTCATCTATATTGATTTCCTAGGTGCACTCCATAAAAAAGGGATCATTGCTTCCTAAAGAATGTTCTGATTCGATCACTGTTGTTGTCAAGGAGTGAATCGCTCTTGCTGGCCTTTGACTAGCTGGCATTTTGTTTAATTCACATTTAATTTTAGAGGTGAAATCCTCTATAAATACTAAGCATTTTGATATAACGAGGATGATGAACACTCTATAAAAACACTTTAAGTTTTTTGCATCAATTGAAGGATTCGTGGCTTCTGGTTCTTGGAGTAGTGTTGTATGCAATTATTTTCTGCCTTTCATTTATGTTAAGTTTATGATCTTTGTTAGGTAAATTTAAATTCTACTTTTCTGAATTTAATTCCTAATAGGGAACTAAATGCTAAAATGATCATTGGAAATTATCCTTGTAATCTATGAATGGTTCCTATGCTTTACTTTCCATTACATGTTGATTGAAACTTGATTTGATTTTTAGCTACTAGTTTATCCCCATCCGATGTTTTCTGGCTCATAGCCATATTTCCCATTTCTTTCTATCATTTCCCATATATTTCTTGTTACCCTAAGCTTTAAACCGAATTAGATTAGTAAGGGAACCAGCCCTCTCTAGAGATTGGCCCGAAGGACATCTCTTTCCTTCGGCCTTTCAATGTTGGTCAGGTCTAGGACACATAAGCATTTTGTACTTAGATAGATCCATGACCAACAAGTCGATTGATAAAAAGGTGGATGGTGAAGATATTGATGATGAAAAATGGATTTTGTCTTGAGGGTGACATAATATTACCCCAAATCAAGAGCAATGGAGAATGCCCCAATCATGGAAGCAAAAAATATATGTGATCCTTATCTTTGAAAAAAATTAAATGTATTGAGACATTTATGCTAACAACTATACTACTGAGACATGAGCCATTGAGTCATTGTTCTAAAAAATACTCTAATGAGACATGAGGTATTATGTTAAGAACTATGCAGAAATTATATTATGTGAATGATAGTCTCGAACAAGGTTATGAGATAGACACCACTTCCAAAAATGGGTTTTTAAGTATTGATCTTGTTTGGAATAAAATTTTGTGGATATTGTCTGCCTCCTAAAGTGATGAGTGGGTGGAATACAGAACGAATGATAATGATGATTTGATTGATAAAAAGGTGAAGTGAGATGGGCAATAGAAGAGTGGAGATAGAATGATTGATGGAAACTTGATATGAATATAGGGTAAAATTATGGGATTTTTATGTTGTGTTGTTACTAGTTTGTTATTGGTGTTATTTTTTTTGTTGGATGCAAGTGTCCTTATGGTAATTTACCCATCCTACTGGATTGCATGGATAATAAATCACTACAAATTCTAGGTATCTAGAGTGGATTATTGGGTATGAGGGTCACTCTAGGGTCTATGCTAGGCAAACAAGTAAATGTAATCTATGAAAGCAAAATTAAATCTAATCTATGAGCATGAAAGGAAAGTCTATTCTATGCATAGGCAACATGAAATTAAATCTAATATAAGAACATGAAAGGAAAATCTAATCTAATGCATGGAAAAATAAAAGCTAATCTAATGGACAAAAAAAGAAATCTAATCTAATAACTGAGCCAGGAAATAAAAAATATATGTTAAGAAACTAGAAATGAGGGAATTGAACTGTAACTATGATTATGATTGTTTCTGGGACTATGTTTGTGACTATGTACCTATTCCTATGTGTTTATGCCCATGTGACTAGATTATACCTATGCATCGATGTGCTTATGTGACTGAGTGGGACTATATGAGGGTGAGTGTGTTCTTATAATTGTTTCGGTGTGTCTGTGTTCCTAAGACTATGACTATGTGCCTATGTGCTTGTGCCTGAGATTGTAACTATGTGTTGGTGAGGTTGTGCCTATATGACTATGTGCTTGACATTGAGATTATATTTTTATGGGATTGTGCCTATGTGTATGTGTGTTTGCTTCTATGTGACCGTGACTATACCTATGTGTCTGATTGTTCTTGTAATTATGCCTATGTGCCGATGTGCTTGTGACTGTGCCTGTGTATTGGTGCTTGTAATAGAGACTGTGGCTGTTCTTGTGATAGTGACTATGAAGTAAAAATACGACACTAAAAGCAACTATGAAATTAAAATAAACCAATGAACAAGAGATTGCACAAAATATGATTTTATTCAATGAATGGGGGGGAGCTGAGAAACTCCTTTTGTTACAATTTGTTTGTTCAAAAGAACTTATTTTGATATAACAATTACATATGCTAGGATTCTTTGAAACCCTAGATATAAAATAAGTAGTGTCTCCAATGTATCTTGCTTCCAACAGGGTGAGTGGGCTTCTGGTTATTCGTAATTGGGCCACTCTAGCTTCAGCAACTACTCAACAATCCTTGATGTGATCCTGCATAAAACGGGCTGCGAAGATGGCTGGAATAAGAAAATCCTAGGGCAAACTAGTATTTTGGGGAAGGATAAGCTAGGGCACAACCTACTCATAAGAAACTAGCTCTCAGCAAGGTTAGATCTCACAAGTAAATTAAAGCTCCAGCCTTCAAGCTTTTCCAGGGGTTGAGCATTGAGAATGCTCTTATTTATTATCAAGACTAGGGTTTTCTTAGGATTTTAGCTTAACACTTTTTGATCGTGTGGATAATATTAAAGTGGATCCAAAGGCTGATATTAAACTTTAGGTGTGACATGGATTAAGGAAGATGGATGGCTGAGATTAAATCGGATTGGACGGCTAAGGTTAATTTGGCTTATAAATATATATATATATTTTATAATAAATATATTAGAATATAATATAAAAATATTATATTTAAATATAAATAATATAAAATAAATACAAATGAGTCAAATAGGTATCAAAAAATGGTGGGAAAGGGCTAAAGAGGGTCATTGGATGGCGATAAAGGCATGGAATGGCCAATTGAATGGCGGGAAAAGGTGATGATGGATAATTGGCTAGGATTTGGTGTCTACAATGACTATGCCTATGTAACTGTGATTGAACCTATGGAGAATATGTGATATGTTGAACATCCCCAAACTAAATTAATTAATTGATTGAGTATTTTGATTGATTGATTAATTGAGTTGTGCATGCGAGGTAAAGTGTGCAACCTTTGACAAAAGGATGCAACTTTTTGAACCAAGCAACTGATTTTGTATTTGGGGACAACAACAGAGATGATATTTTTGGTTGAGGCTTGAGAGGCCTCCATTTTGTAATCATTTTTATTTCATTCATCACCTTTTTTTGTTTTTTTAAGGTGAGGATGAAGTATGTGCATGGATATGTTATGGGGTGTATTAATTGATGTGTGAGAGAAATACGATGACGAGAAGATGTGAGTCATGATATTATGTCATGTATGGATGGTGTTTGTTGGTTCGACTTTCATACACACCCTGTGAAGAATGAGCATGAAATCCCGATAACACTTATAAGGGATAAATCCCACTCACTTTAGGATCTTGCTGGATATCCAAGGTGTGAGTTACCGAGTTGGGTCGAATGTCTATTCACTCTTTTTCGCTTCTGGAATAGTTTCAAGTGGACTGTCTGTTACCTTACAACGGGTTCTGGACTTTGTTCAGTAATGTTTTTGGAATTGGTTATCTTTGTGGACACTCGGATTTACAATCGAGTTCTTTGATCTAGCTCTTTATGTTTTAGCAGTTTTAAATAAAAGACAAATTCTAAAGAAAATAAAAATGGATCATTCAATCGGTGGAACAGAGAGAAGTAGAGTAGGGCAAAAAGAGAAGTTTACCTAACTTAGTTGCAAAACCAAAACTACCAATTTTAGTTATACCGGTTAGCTTCACAATAGAACAAATCAAAGAGGAAAGTGTCCAGATTTCTAAGATCACCTTCCACTAAGAGCATAAGACAGAGACAAAATAGATCTGAAAGAAAATCACAAACAGAAGGAAAGTCAGTTGAAATTGGTATCTCTCACTAGCAGCTTAGCTCGCACAGTGAGGACAGAGCAATTAGAACAGGCCTGAACCTTAAATCTATAATTTTCCCTAGCATACAATAAAAAGAATGAAGCCTAGTAGCATACCCAATCTTTGATAACACAGATCTACAACATAAATTAAATAAACCTTAATGAAATGAAAACAAAAGAAGATGAACTTATCGCAATCTGAAAGAGATTAGGCTCCTGGCCATGCTATCACAGAAAACAAAACTACACCAACTCCAGGTCCAGAACAAAGCATTCAAACAAGATTTGCAAGAAATTGCTCCAATAGCTTTTTATTCTAAGTTTTCGCCTCTCAAATTTACATCCGGAAGAAGTATATATAGACTCAGGACAAACCCTGATCTTTTCAGAAAATCTTCTTCTCAAACCCTAAATCTTATCCTCTAAACCTTACTGCCTAGGTTTTACAATATAAGGCCCTTTAAAAATAGAGTTTTGATAAACCCTAACCATTCTGCAAATCTTAGTGCAGTTACTTGCCATAAATGGAGAAGGCATGATCTGATATTATTCTCATCCATCTGTAACTGCAAGTAAATATCTTCGTTTTCTGTCGGGAACGTCTCATTAATTCCTCAGAGAAATTTGGATGAGTCACTGGTTTCTCTGACATTTTATCTTCGCAAAGCCACCTCTGAGTTGAAATTCTCTGCACGCCATTACTTTCACCATAAATTCTCCTGTTAAATGCGTCCATCGGCAAATTTTGGTAACTGTGTGTAGATATTTTCATTTTTCGATTAATTTTTGACATATTCCATTAAATGAGGTAGCTGCTTAGTCACCGTAAAGTTTCCTTGCGACCAGATCTATAAAATCTGGATGGACCAAAAATTCTTGGCATCCCCCATTTCTATTTGATGGCCTTCGCTTGATCCGTGCTTATTTTGTCTTTTTTGCCATTACTTCTGCCAGTATGCAACTGCCAGCTCGCTTTCTGCAAAAGACAAACAAGGATTAGTATTTTAATATTATTAAATTAAAACCTTAATGTTCATTATATGTCGGCTTTATTTATTTTGACACGTGTCACGAAATCACGACGCTTTCCTTCACCTTGCCTCTGTCTCAACTTCCTTGCTCTTCTGTCGCGAAACCGTGACATGTCATGATTTCGTGACATGTCGCGAAATCACGACGTCCCCCTTTACTTTGCTTCTTCCAAGCTCTTCTGTCATGAAATCGCGACGTCCCCCTTTACTTTACGTCTTCCAAGCTCTTCTATCATGAAATCGTGACATGTCATGATTTCGCGATGTTCCCCTTTACTTTGCGTCTTCCAAGCTCTTCTACTGCGAAACCACGACATGTCACGATTTCGTGACATGTCGTGAAATCATGACGTCCCCCTCTACTTTGCGTCTTCCAAGATCTTCTGCCACGACATGTCACAAAATCATGACATCCCCTTTTACTTTACGTCTTCCAAGCTCTTCTGTCACGAAATTGTGACATGTCGTGAAATCGCGATGTCCCCCTTTACTTGTCTTCCTTCTTGGCAAAACACGTCGCGAAATCGTGACGTTTCTGAAACTCGGCTCTTTCAACCAAAAATGTCACGCGTGGCTTGGCTCTTTCTTCCAAAATATGTCATGAAATCGTGACCTTTTTATCACTTGGCACTTTCTTTCCAAAACCTGTCATGAAATCGTGACGTTTTCACATTGACTTTTCCCCTTGCTGCGTTGACCGCGAAAATGCGACGGGTCGCGAAAATACGACATGTCGCGATATCGCGACATTTTCATCAAGCTTTTCCTTCACTTCAAATGTGTCGTGAAATCGCGACATTTTCCATACTTAGCCTCTTTCAAGCTTATTATTTCCAAAAATGGAATATGTCACGAAATCGCGACGTTTCCAAAAATGGCATATGTCATGAAATCGCGACATTTTTGAAACTCGGCTCTTTCAACCAAAACACGTCGCGAAATCGTGACCCTTTTATCACTTGGTCCTTTTAGTCGAAATACGTCACGAAATCGCGACGTCTCTATTGCTTGCGTCACGATTTCAAACCATGTCGCGATTTCGCGACATTTCCAAAAATGGAATGTGTCGCGAAATCGCGACGTTTTCTCAAGTTACTTCCACTTTGCAAATTTTCCAGAAATTGTAGGTTGACTCCAATGATTTTGTTCATCTGTATTCTGCATTTTTTTACATATTAGTGAAAGATTTTCTTTGCTCAGAAATGATTCTAACATTTGAAAAAATGAATTCTAAAATAAATCAAAGCCATATGCAAGCCTTCAAATCAAATCCAAATGCAAGCCTACTTAAATGCTTTGGTATATGCAAAACTTGAAGAAGAAGGAGGCAAGCAAAATTTGGAATTAAAACCTGAAAAACATCAAGAGGGTCCCTATGGCAAAATGAAAGCTAAATATTTTCAAAGGATGGAATTTCATTTTTTTAGTGGGGGTGTGTTGCTTCTCAACAAATGGCGATATCTGCGGGGAAAATAGTAGCACTATTTTAGAATCCAGGACTCTAGTTTCAAAACAATATAGACCATGTACCATGCTTTGCCACAAATATTCTTCAAAATAATTTAACTACTACCTGATAGTTGTTAAAATTTCCCAAGGACATACTAGGTTGAATCACTTAAGGAAGATTTCTGATGTGCAATTATAAGCGTAAAAAAAAAACTTTCTTCAAGAATGACTGGGCCTTCGAATGCTGTACTCTAGATTGTGAAAGGGGAAACCGAGTAGGGCTCTGTTTACTAGTTTAGCCTTTTACAGCCCCGACGGAGTTACTCTTTAGATTTTCACGACCCTGATCCACAACTATGAGGTGGTATCTACAACTTGGTAAAAGAAAACATCTTCTGGAGCCTTGGCTATCTCTTTCATTACATAACTTCTTCTCTCTTAAATTTTTTTTTTTTTTTTTTATTCTTCATTGATCTGGAAACTGCTTCAGCCTGGGTACCGATAGCCTCTTTGGACACTTAAATAATTTCACGAGTCGAGTCCCCTCTTACGACCAACTTTTCTTGGATTCCCTGGGAGTTCTTCAACCCAACAGTATAATAGTTTCTTTATAATTAAAATAATTGTGGCAAGCAAGACACAAAATCCAATTATCTTTCTACCGTTGTTCTGAATAACAAAATAGTTCCACTGTTCAGTTTAAGCAGACTATCTCTTAATTAGAATAAAAAAAAATGAACACAGGATTTTGAACTCAGAATAAAAACAATTTTTTAAAGGCTGATTCTTTCTTTTCTGCCCAGGCAAAACCTTAAAAAAAACAAAGCTTTAAAAGCTAAAAGAAATTTGTACAGACCCCAAAGGATAAAACACAGAACTTTAAAATCAAACAAAATAAAATAAAAACAAACTACTTTGTACAGACCCCAAAGGATAAAACACAGAACTTTAAAATCAAACAAAATAAAATAAAAAACAAACTACTTCAAAGCTTATTTACAATATATACACATGTTACAACGTCTTTGTGATTTATTCAATCGATGTATTGGATGGAACAGTTGAGAAATAATGCTTTAGATATTGACCATTAATAGGAAGGTTCAAAAAATTACCCTCTAGGTCCTGTAGAAGAAATGCATTATTACCTAGGGTCTCGGCAATCTGGTATGGCCCTATCCATAGAGGTTGCAGCTTGGTGTATTTACGCTTCTTTTCATGGGCTTTGTCCCATAGAAACACCAGGTCTCGCAAGTTTGAAGGCCTTCGAATTGGCCCTTTCGTCAAGCCGACGCTTGACTGTCTCTTGGTGTCGACTAAAATGCTCTACGGCTTGAAGTCGTCCACCCTGCAAATCAACCAAGTCCAACACACGAGCTTTCGTATCTGCATGATCAAAGTAATGTAAAGCAAATTTTAATCCTGGTACTAATGCTTCATATTTTGCCAAATTATTCGTGCAGGGAAACTACAAGCGATAAGACATAAAATCGGTTTGATTTTTTGGTCCTTTAAGAATAGCCCCTATACCAAAACCTTGCTTAGATTTAGTTCCATCAATATGAAGCATTCCAACTTCATTATCGTGATCTTGGTGAGCTTTAACCGGTTTCTCCCTTTGAGTAGTTGTCAAATTATAAACCCCGATATAACAACCCTCAACAAGATTAGCAGTCTCATTCTTGGCATTATACTCTGTGATCATGAGTTTATATCTTGGTTCTCTGTTGATTCTTAATTGATTTGCAAAACCATTCCAGGGTAACCACATATGCGAAAAATCAGTAGCCAAATACCCATTCAAGGATTTTGACCAATCCCTACTCAGAAGCATTCCGTATCCTACAAGAATATCCACCACCTGAATGTCAATTCTGTGTTGTGCTCTCGGCTCAGAAGCTAGCTGGATGTGTATATTCTGAAGTTCACCTACCACTTTAACCTCAGACTTATCCAATTGGACGACTCTCATCTCGGAGTTCATGGGGGTCAAACCCAACTGCTGATAGATGGCTAGAGGCATGACATTGGTCGAAGCACTCGAATCTACCAGACAGTTGTGTAAATTTTTCCCAAATATTTGGACAGTCAGTAGAAAAGGTAGAACTTCAGTCTTCTCTTTATACATGGCCACATTTGCATTTGCCATCTTCTTTCCCTTTTCCAAAGGTTTGGTAGTAGGTTCAGAATATGTTTTGATCAGGTTATCTCTTTGTTCAGAAATTTGGGCTAACTCATGGAGAGTGATATTAGCTTTGATCTTCTTCATGTCCTCCACTATATTATATCCCTTATTGAGTGGAGGGACAAATGCATCTGGTCCTCTCGGATTTCCTCCCTTGGGTGGGGATGGGTTATTGCTTGAAGATGGATCTGGAGGAACACTATGGGAGTTGTCCGGAGGGGTAGATGTAGTGTTGGGCTCCGGATTTCTATTTCTGAGGTTGTAGTTGTCCCTCCTATACTGTTGAAAGGCTTGCACTTCATCCATGGGTAGCTCCACAACATTCTCTGATTCTTCTGGGAAAGTGAAAGAATCTAACACCATAGCTGCACTATGTTTGGATGAACTTGGAGCATCCGCAGTTCTTTGATGTTCAGGAGAAACCAACTCACCAGATAGAGCTTCAAAGGCATTACAGAACTCCAAGCAATCCAATTCCCCGTGCTGAGAAGTGGCATGTATCCTACACCAGTTAGGCAAAGCCAAGTCACAAATATTTACATCATGCCCTTTACCTTTATAATCTTTATTGGGTTCGTATGGGGGCCGAGTGAATCTGTTTTGTTGATAAGGAAATCTATTTGGGTTTTCGTCGGTGGACACTTGCCTTTTGAAAGTCAAAAAGTCATTTGCCAACTTTTGGACCACCCTTGAAACTTCCTCAACTCTTGTGTTATCAGATTCTTTATCCGGATTCTGTACATTTTCAGCAGGTGTTACAGCCAATGGATTTCTTGATGGTGGAGTTTGATGTATTGGCAACATCATCTGATGTGGTATGGGATTGAAGATAGGGGTACCTTGTGTGACCAAAGGAATTTGATGAGCATTTAAAGGTTGGGGTCCCAACTGTCTTTCCAGAACCAAAGCTTCTTTGTAAGCCTCTGTTAGATTGGTAATAGAGGCATCTCTTTTCAAGAAAATAGAAGTCATTGGATCTAGAGAATTCCTAAAAATTTCTAATGCCAGGTCTGCATTTGGCACATAATAACCAGTCAGTCTACCATAAGCCTTCTAAAATCTGACATTGTAAGATCTGACAGATTCATTTATTTCTCTTTTAATACCAGAAAATTGTTGATATAATACACTGGGATCTATCACTTCACCAAACTGCGATACAAAAACCTTTTCCAAGTCATTCCAACTGGTAATAGAATCGTTAGTGAGATTTAGAAACCAGTCGTAAGCTCCCTCCTGGAGAGTGAACGGGAACAATCTGCAAGCCACATCTTCATGCTATACATTTAACAATTTTAGAGCATTCTTGAATGCTACTAGGTGTTCCTCTGCTGTCCTAGTTCCATCATGCTTGTATCTGGGAAGATATCTCTCAGGATTTCTGGGCAGGTCATGGGCTGCACCCGGGATATTTAAGGCAGTGGAACCCAACCAGTTTGCCATTACTACTTGATTGACGATGATACTTTCAGTTGTAGTTGGAGTAACTACAAGTGGTGACAAAACTATTCCAGACAAGGACTTGGCCCTTCTGAGGTTGCTTCTTCTTGGAGTTTCTAACTCAGGCACAAGGAGCTCTCCGGCTCTGGAATGGGACCTTGTTACTCTATAAGTGGAATCCAACTTTTTCACAAGCAACTTATAATCTTACAATCCTTAACAAACTACTGAACTTCAGCCCTCCTTCTAGCGCCAATTTTAAATGTTGGTGTTGAGTTCCGTTGTTTAGGCAAAAACTCAAACAAACAAGTTTTAAAAGGTTGAGGAGGAGGGAAAAAGGCTACCAGACTCTGGATAAAACACAGTATTTGTTAAATACCACATACAATCATATTTCTCAACCCAAGCGCACTAAGAACGTAAGTTTTGGCCCTCCTTCTAGCGCCAATTTTAAATGTTGGTTCGACTTTCATACACACCCCGTGAAGAATGAGCATGAAATCCCGATAACACTTATAAGGGATAAATCCCACTCACTTTAGGATCTTGCTGGATATCCAAGGTGTGAGTTACAGAGTTGGGTCGAATGTCTATTCACTCTTTTTCGCTTCTGGAATAGTTTCAAGTGGACTGTCTGTTACCTTACAATGGGTTCTGGACTTGTTCAGTAATGTTTTTGGAATTGGTTATCTTTGTGGACACTCAGATTTACAATCAGTTCTTTGATCTAGCTCTTTATGTTTTAGCAATTTTAAATAAAAGACAAATTCTAAAGAAAATAAAAATGGATCATTCAATCGGTGGAACAGAGAGAGTAGAGTAGGGTAGAAAGAGAAGTTTACCTAACTTAGTTGCAAAACCAAAACTACCAATTTTAGTTATACCGGTTAGCTTCACAATAGAACAAATCAAAGAGGAAAGTGTCCAGCTTTCTAAGATCACCTTCCACTAAGAGCATAAGACAGAGACAAAACAGATCTGAAAGAAAATCACAAATAGAAGGAAAGTCAGTTGAAATTGGTATCTCTCACCAGCAGCTTAGCTCGCACAGTGAGGACAGAGCAATTAGAACAGGCCTGAACCTTAAATCTATAATTTTCCCTAGCATACAATAAAAAGAATGAAGCCTAGTAGCATACCCAATCTTTGATAACATAGATCTACAACATAAATTAAATAAACCTTAATGAAACGAAAAACAAAAGAAGATGAACTTATCGCAGTCTGAAAGAGATTAGGCTCCTGGCCATGCTATCACAGAAAATGAAACTACACCAACTCCAGGTCCAGAACAAAGCATTCAAACAAGATTTGCAGGAAATTGCTCCAATAGCTTTTTATTCTAAGTTTTTGCCTCTAGAATTTACATCCGAAAGAAGTATATATAGACTCAGGACAAACCCTGATCTTTTCAGAAAATCTTCTTCTCAAACCCTAAATCTTATCCTCTAAACCTTACTACCTAGGTTTTACAATATAAGGCCCTTTAAAAATAGAGTTTTGATAAACCCTAACCATTCTGCAAATCTTAGTGCAATTACTTGCCATAAATGGAGAAGGCATGATCTGATATTATTCTCATCCATCTATAACTGCAAGTAAATATCTTCATTTTCTGTCGGGAACGTCTCATTAATTCCTTAGAGAAATTCGGATGAGTCACTGGTTTCTCTGACATTTTATCTTCGCAAAGCCGCCTCTGAGTTGAAATTCTCTGCATGCCATTACTTTCACCATAAATTCTCCTGTTAAATGCGTCCATCGGCAAATTTCGGTAACTGTGTGTAGATATTTTCATTTTTCGGTTAATTTTTGACATATTCCATTAAATGAGGCAACTGCTTAGTCACCGTAAAGTTTCCTTGCGGCCAGATCTATAAAATCTGGATGGACCAAAAATTCTCGGCATCCCCCATTTCTATTTGACGGCCTTCGCTTGATCCGCGCTTATTTTGTCTTTTTTGCCATTACTTCTGCCAGTATGCAACTGCCAGCTCGCTTTCTGCAAAAGACAAACAAGGATTAGTATTTTAATATTATTAAATTAAAACCTTAATGTTCATTATATGTCGGCTTTATTTATTTTGACACATGTCACGAAATCGTGATGCTTTCCTTCACCTTGCCTCTGTCTCAACTTCCTTGCTCTTCTGCCGTGAAATCGCGACATGTCACGAAATCACGACGTCCCCCTTTACTTTGCTTCTTCCAAGCTCTTCTGCTGCAAAATCGCGACGTCCCCCTTTACTTTGCTTCTTCCAAGCTCTTCTGTCGCGAAACCGCGACATGTCACGATTTCGCGACATGTCGCGAAATCGCGACGTTCCCCTTTACTTTGCATCTTCCAAGCTCTTCTGCCGCGAAACCGTGACATGTCATGATTTCATGAAATTGCGACGTCCCCCTTTACTTTGCATCTTCCAAGCTCTTCTGCCGTGAAACCACGACATGTCGCGATTTCACGACATGTCGCGAAATCGCGACGTCCCCCTTTACTTGTCTTCCTTCTTGGCAAAACACGTCGCGAAATCGCGACGTTTCTGAAACTCGGCTCTTTCAACCAAAAATGTCGCGATATCACGACGTGTCGTGGCTTGGCTCTTTCTTCCAAAATATGTCATGAAATCGTGACCTTTTTATCACTTGGCACTTTCTTTCCAAAACCTGTCGCGAAATCGCGACGTTTTCACGTTGACTTTTCCCCTTGCTGCGTTGACCGTGAAAACGCGATGGGTCACGAAAATACGACATGTCGCGATATCACGACGTTTTCATCAAGCTTTTCCTTCACTTCAAATGTGTCATGAAATCGCGACGTTTTCCATACTTAGCCTCTTTCAAGCTTATTATTTCCAAAAATGGAATATGTCACGAAATCGTGACATTTCCAAAAATGGCATATGTCATGAAATCACGACATTTTTGAAACTCGGCTCTTTCAACCAAAACACGTCGCGAAATCGTGACCCTTTTATCACTTGGTCCTTTTAGTCGAAATACGTCGTGAAATCGCGACGTCTCTATTGCTTGCGTCACGATTTCAAACCATGTCGCGATTTCGCGACATTTCCAAAAATGGAATGTGTCGCGAAATCGTGACTTTTCCAAAAATGGAATGTGTCGCGAAATCGCGACGTTTTCTCAAGTTACTTCCACTTTGCAAATTTTCCAAAAATTGTAGGTTGACTCTAATGATTTTGTTCATCTGTATTCTGCATTTTTTTACATATTAGTGAAAGATCTTCTTTACTCAGAATGACTCTAACATTTGAAAAATGAATTCTAAAATAAATCAAAATAAAGTTGAAATCAAAGCCATATGCAAGCCTACTTAAATTCTTTGGTATATGCAAAACTTGAAGAAGAAGGAGGCAAGCAAAATTTGGAATTAAAACCTGAAAAACATCAAGAGGGTCCCTACGGCAAAATGAAAGCTAAATATTTTCAAAGGATGGAATTTCATTTTTTTAGTGGGGGTGTGTTGCTTCTCAATAGTGTTATATATGTACATTTTGGTGTTTAATAAATGAATGTGGTTGGATAGATATGATATGTTAAATGATCAAAGTTTGATATGCAAAACGGTGGATGATGATGTGATTAATTATGCATGATGAATGTGTGAGATGCTAGAAGTAGACATGGATAGCAATAGATGAAAGTAGGTATGATAGATATAATAAGATAAATACATGTGTGCAAGTTTGATCTTTGTGTGAAAAATGCATAGAAACATACTTATATATATGAATTTTATGCTTAATCAAGGGCATCAACACAATTGTACTGACTTGATTGTGAGATAAATGGTAACATGGGATGCAAGATGTGGATGAAGCGGATGATAGAACAAAATGAGAATGAGACTACTTATCAATTGGTGTGTTCTAGGGATGAATAAACTAGATGTGCTTTTAAAAGATTCAAACACCCTAGTGACCTCAATCAAAATCATCTACTAAACAAACATGCCCTCAAAGATACTAATACCGCCTTAGGGAGTCAAGTATCTCAAGGACCAATAATGTGTGTAGTGAATGTTCATTTCCAATTTTGAGCAAGTCTTTTTCATGATGTATTCCCTTTGTCTTCAAAGTATGACAGTGAGCATTAAATGCTCTACATTCAATGGCACTCTTAAGACTGTCTTCTTCTCCTTTCAATGCACTTTGACCTGTGTAAGCTTGACATGCATACTCTCTTTCGACAAGGCTATTAATACTCCTCTTTCTCCCTTTGGAATGCAAGCCACATGGTACTTTACATTGCACTAGAACATAGGTCTTCTTGTTAGGTGGTATTGGGAGGTTACAATATTTTGAAGGCATTAATTAGGTGGCACAGGCCTTATATTATGCTTTGAACATTGAAATAATGATTATTGATTCCTTCTTGGCTTGAATGGAGCATTACTTCAGACTTGGGCACTCTTCTCCTTTGTGCAAGCGTTATATTCCTAAGGTGTTATTGAGGATTTGTAGGTGCTCTTATTTCTTTGTGCCAAGTGGTACAATATTCCTTTGGTTGGTGAGGCAAGTGGAGGCTTCTTCCCTTGCATGCAACCAAGATCTTCAATAGTCTTTATCTCCTTAACACTCTTCCAACTTATTACAAGTTGTTTTGCTTCCCTTGAAACATTTTTTCTTGAACGTAACATATTGTGGATCCTCTCCAATGAATGTGGCTCCTCCTATGGTGTTTCAATGCGTTCTTCAAGGTGGTCACTCGTCCAAGCTTCTATCATCTTCTGCTTGGGTAAATCTTTGATATTCTTTTCCTTGTGTTACGTTATTCTCCTTGTGTTATCCTTATTGCAACTTGCACTTTGTTGCATTATGTTGTCCTTGCTATTGGTGCTATGTTTTTCTTAGTCTCCTTTCTTGTTGCAGGTTCCTTGTGCACTGTGAGTGCTACCTTCATGAGACCTGAATTTGGTATCTTTAGACACCTTGAATGGGATGATATTGAGCCCTTAGATGGCTCTATCTCCTTTTCTTCATAGCTTGTTCTTTAACCTAATTAATATTGTTGCTTGATGACTACAAATTTATGCTACTTTGGTATCTTAAGACACTTGAACTTTGCCTTCCTTTTGCTACGTTAAAAAAGACAAGTATTTTGCTATTATGGAATGTAAATAAATATGTTATAAGATAGAATACCTTAGTTGCACCTAGATTTTTGAGACCTTCTTAGTCTCTTTATGTAGCTTTATTTCTTGACTCTAGTATGGTGGCACCTAGTCTATTCCTTGGTGGTTATAATACTCCTTTTGGTGGCTTATCTTCACCAAGACTTGTTGCATTTTTACCTATGTTCAATGGTGTCTTTTGACACTCCAAATCAACCCTATTTTGTGCACTAATCTTACTTACTTGCTTAATACTAAATGCACTTTAATGGATCTTTAAAAATAACTCGTATTATGCACTATCAATTTCTCCTTATTGCTCCTTTTAATCAACTTTCTAACACTAACTTGTGTTAATATATTTTACAAGTTTCAAGATAATAGTGCTACCTCCTTACTCAACTTGAAAACCTTTAAACTCAACACTTTAATAACACCAATTATCAAACCTTATTTTGACCTCCTTGTAGCAATATTGCTTGGTGATTTAGTTCACATGTTTGTTCTCCTGGATTTGATGAATTTGTAGCTCTTCCTTATTGTTCAAATCAGCTCTTAAACTCTTCTAATTTGAATCTTTGTAACTTCTTTAACTTGCTTCCTGAAACTGTGGTTTTGTGACTTCAAATCCCCTCCAAGTAACCTTCTTGAATTTTAAAAATTATCAACTATTAATGCTACCAAAATTTTTCCTTCTAACTATCCTTAAACTCTAAAATCTTTAGATTCTAATGCAACTAATTTATCCTTCTATATGTTGTCCAAAAATCTCTTGGACTTATGCTGTAAAAACAACAATCTCTTCTTTCATAGATCAACCTTCAAATCCTTTATGAATATCCTCAAATTTCTCTAATTTGGAGGTTTCTTCTAACTCCTTTCTCCTTCGGTCTCCTTTGCCAAACTTTGACTTCAATCTTGGCCTATTTGCTGGCCTTCTTCTCAATAATTTTAATGTCTTGAGGTCTTTGGAAATCCTTTCTAGAATTTGGCAAACTTCTCGCCAAATATTTATTTATTTTGGCTTGTTGTGAGATGGCAAAAATTATCCCAAATCTTTTACTATCAGTTACTTATACTTGCTAGCAATATTCTCCCTTGAGTTCTCCTACAACCTCCTCCAATGGCCTTCTTCAAAATCTTCAATGAGGCTTTCCCAACCTTCTCCTTCTTTCTCCTTTCAATCCTTCCTTGAGACCTCTTCTCTTGGGTCTTTAATTTCTACAACTTCTCTTCTTCTTAAAAATTCAATGATACCTTTCCTTTATCTCTTCAATCTTCAACTATGGAATTTTTACAATAAGATATGTTTTTTGGATCTCCTAATAACACTACTTCTAAAATCTGCAATAAGACCTTTACTAGTCCTTCTCTATCTTCAATCTTCCAAAGCTAAAATTTCTTCAATGGGACCTCCTGTGGGTCTCTTCAACTTCTTGAAGTCTTCAATATTCAATGGAGATATTCAATCTCCAGTCTTCTTTTCCTTGAGTCTCTTCTTCCTTCAATATTCAATAAGGCTACTTTAGCATTTTTTAGTCTTCTCAATATTTCAGTCTACAAATCTTGCAATGGAATATTTGTTCTTAGGCCTCCAAAATCTTCAGTCTTAAACTTATTGCTTCAAGTACTAGATTGATTCTAAAGAAGATATTCTTCCTAGCTCTTGTAAGAAGCTTTCCAACTTTCTTTGAATCTTCTTTTTCTGCAACAAAGTATTATAAAAACTGTAATAAAGAAAACTTTAAATCTAGATATAATGAATTTTCACTAGTTAATTTGTCAATCTAGTGGAATCAATGTTGAGTCCTAGTATTCACAAGTTTTTTGTAACACTATGGAAAGACTCTAGCCAAATGCAATTTCAAAAATTCTAAAAATGAACTCTCTCTATCTCCTCTCAATCTCTCTTGTGGATTTCTCTATTTCCTATCAATCTACCTTGTGTTCTGATACTATTGATAGCTTTTGATGATCTAAATTTAAGGAAATGCAGCCACAAGATGTAAAATGAGCAAGAAATAATAACTATATAATAATGGAAAAATAAAATGCAAGAAAAGTATATGAGAAACTTCTCCAATAACTCTAAAAATAGCCATTAATGAAAGATCACAAAAATAGTACAATGTAATATGATGGAGGACATGAACACTCTAAAATTTATGAATGATCTACATTGTACTCACTATACTTACTCTATCTAACTAGCCTCTATCTAGCATCAAGCATCTACCATGTACAATCTAACCTCTTACTCTCAAAGACCTATATATAGAGATATATGTCCCTTGTCCTTTCATCTACCCATAACTCTTCATCTGTCTAACCTATGACTCATGTACATATGGACTACATGCACATTTACATTATTGCATATTCTAACACTTATACATTTATTACATTGCATGAAGTAACTACTCAAACCTTAATCTAAGATAAACTCCTAATATAAAGATGTAACCAAGGTGGTACATTTGCATATACCAAATAATGTAAAATATTCCAACAAGGGTCGATTAGGGGGTTGAGCAGGATGAGGAATGAAGAAGGGTTGGATTGGCAAGAGTTGAAAGGGTGGGGAGGATGCTCCTTGGTAACTTAATTTTAATGTGAGATGTGTAAGTTGGTTGGAAATTTGTTGCAAATCTCTTAGGATGGGCAAGATAGGTGGGAAAGGTCGACCAAGATGATGAGGTTTAAATTGGGTAGGTTGAGGAAATGAGGAATGGAAAGGTGGATGAATAAGAGGTGTGCAATAATGTAATTGGGGGTAACCCATAGGAAGAGCAGGATTGAAAGTATGGGGTGAGTGGTAAGTTTGTGGGGGGAGGCACATGAAGGGGATGGTGTAAGAGGTAAGGAGACAAGAGGATACGTGGAAGAGGTGGTGTTAGAAGAAGAGGTGAAAGTAATGGGGTTGCAAGAAAATGTGGAGTTGAAATAATAGGTGGCAGAAACTCGGTTGATTGAGGCAATGAGGACAATGGGACTCTCTAAGAGGTTGGGATTAGAGTGGATGGTGACATGGTGTCTTTAGTTGGTTGAGGGGAAATGATATCAACTCTTTCTGATGAGAGGAGTTCAAGAGGTGTCTTAGGGGCCACCACACTCGAGGTGGGACTAGGATTAATGGAATATATAAAAGGAGAAGATGTATGAGGATAGGTTTTCTCTTTATGAAGGGGTCAACTATGTGGGTTGAAATGTAAAACTGAGGTAAATATGGTCATGGTAGGTTAGGTGGAGGAAAAGAGCCAGTATGAAGGGTGCACAAGGTATCAATGTCAATGGGCATGATGTGAGGATGCGTAGGAGACAAATGTGCCTTAGTACTAGGTGATTTGAGAATGGTGGCATGGATGGCATTGTGCATCATACCTAGATCATATTCAGTATGTTGCCCCTTAGGTGGGTATGGAATGTAATGAAGAGGCTTGTTAGACAAATTAGCATGGTGGACTTGTGATGCATCCCCTTGATGGGTTAAAGGAATGGTCGGGTCATGGGAGGTTTGACTAGAATGGTCCATGGAGGATTAGGCTTGATCTTGGGCATGGGCTTGACTACAAGTGAAAACCACGAGTTAGTAGGAATGGAAGGGGTGTGGCAATGATAGGCTTTTGGAATGGGCATGAATAGGTTTGTTTTGGTAAGTTTTGCAAAACAACTATACTATCTAATTAAATTCAATAAATGCTCAAACAAATAAAATAAACAAGCAATTTTATTTATTTATTTTATTAATATTTTTGTTTTTTTGGGGATGTTTTGAGGTCTTTGAAGCGGTTTTGGGAAATTTGAGCCCAAAAATGGAAGGATGGTTTGGAGCGTAATTTTCCTTTTATTTTGTTATTTTTTTGAAATTTTTGTGTGTTTTATGTCCCTATACCTAGGAACTACAACAGGTTGATGATGAAGTGAAATCTAAGAGGGTGTATATGTACCCACCCCCCTTTCAAGGAATAAGACACAAATGGATAATGTGACTTCCTAGGATGGAGTTTTGGTGATGGGTATCCTAAGGGAACAAAAGTACCTCCCAAAAGAGGTCAAGTTGTCTAAGTCCTGCTACTGGCCTACCCAGTATTTCGCTTCACCATTGGTTGGGCTTGGACAAAAATTATAGTTGTGATCCATTAATTACTAAGCCCTATGAAAGGGTGTTTAACCTCAATATTAACTCGGGCTAGCCCCAAGGGTAACCAGTTACTCGATGATGAAGTATGAGAAACTATATGCACTAACTATGGCAATCTAGGGCTCAATAAATGGTTGGGGTTGAAGTCCAACTCACTAGGAGGATTTTCCTCACATGATATATTTGTGTGCAGAATAATAGTGTGCAAAAGTATGTGTGAAATCTGGTTTTATGCTTGCTTTTGTGTTTTTTATCTTCTTTTTTAGGTATTTTTTTACACTAAAAGCAAAAGAGGGAGATAAATGCAATCTATAGTGAGGATAAGCTTTCCCTAGAATGATTTTGAGCCCAAATGCAACTGCCCTAAGATGAAATCTATGGACTTCTAAGTGCATGCCTAATGCTAATAAGAAAATGAATTATCCTAATGCTAATGAGCCTAAACTCATAATTCTAATGTAGGATGGGATGCAGGTGACAAAGAGGATGGAGACTATTATCTAGGGAAAAAAATCAAAAGTGTCAAAAAGAGCCACAAAATGGGTCTGAAGCACAGTCTCAACCACAACTGATCATTGTCTAACCATCGATGGTGATTACAAGGTCTGCCTAACCACCAATGATAGTTGTTGGTTGCCAATGGTAGTTGCGCCTATGTCCCAAATGTAGTCTATGGATAAAGTGAGATGAAGAAATGCAAAGAAAGCACAAAAGGGTCTTGAGTCACAGATCCAACCACAGGTGGTATTTGTCAACTTCCAATGATGGTTGCATAGTCTTAACCATCGATGGTAATTTTGGGCTGCCAGTGGCAATTATGCTTGTGTCTCAGATACCAATTATGGATATAATAGGGTCCCACTACAAAAATATGCCTAACTCCTTCAGGGGATGCAATGCAACTATTGTACAAATATAGGCAGACTTGTGACAAGCAAAAACTATGCTACGACCAATGAGGCTAGCTTACCCTAAAGGTGACAAAATATGCTTATGATGCAAACTAAATATTTTAATGATAGCTAATTGAGCCAAACCATAGAATGAGCTAATCTAATAAAGTTAAATTAAGTTGAGCCAATGAAAATAAAACAAGCTAGTCTATGTGAAGCTATTGAGCCAATGAGTCAAATATAATAAGAAAAGTAACTATTTTAATGAGCCATTAAATCCTATGTATCAAAGTAAGAGAATAACATCTAATCTCCTAATCCAATTAAAATTTTGAGCCAAATGCAAATAAATAAAACCTAAGCTAATAAGCCATTTTGTGCCTTTTTGAATCAATGTGCAAATAAATAAAATCCTAGTCTAATGAGCCAATGAGTCCTTTTGAATTAAAATAAACAAACAACTAACCTAATGAGTCATTTTGAGTCCAATACAAATTAAAAAAACTACTTATAATGAGTCATTCAAGTCCTTTTTAGCCAAAAAAATAAAATAAATACATATGCAAATGAGCCACTGAGTCTTTGAGGCTTGTGCAAAATAGGAAAATCTAACCTAATGAGCCAGTCTTGAGTCTTGAGTCTTGTGCAAGCATGCAGGCCTACACTAATGAGCCACTTTGAGCCCAATGTTGAGTCTTGAGTCTTTATTTTAATGAGCTTTATGCAAATAAAGAAACCTAATATAATATGCTTTCCTTTTTTTATTAACCTAGAGAGAAAACCTATAAGAGGTAGGGAGGTTTACAACTATTCTAGAGAAGAAATATCTAGAGAAATTTAAGGGGGGAACTTTATCTAAACTAAGAGGAGATAAGACATTCAATTATGCTAAAAATCAAAAGGGAATCAAATATTAAAAGCAATAAACTACACATATCCATTTTAGGGTACTCACCTATGATCAATAAGCTTTTGTAGTGACCTTTGTGTCTATCTATGAACCGCCAACGACAACTGTAGATTGCTAGTGATGGTCATCTAGATCTAGACCACTAGTCACAGTTGCTAGTTATCAATGGCGATTGTGCATGGATGCAAATTGAAGGTTAAGGTCTCAATGTGGTTGCACCTTGAGACTATCAAAAGCCTATGATCAAAATATAGAGCAGAGCATTAGTGAAGGCAGTTAACTGGAGGCACAAAACAATAATAAACCCTTAAAACACCACACATTAGGTACATAAGATTAAGAACAAGAAATATTCACTATATTTATGTTCCTATATGAAGATAAACAATGCCTATTGAGTTAAGGGTGAGGGTCCCACCGAGCATGTCATTTTGTAGATATAAAAATGCACCATGCAATAGAAAACAAGCAAAGATGATTTATATTGCTAATAAACAATTTTGAATACAATGTGACCCCTTTTAGAGGGTATTTTGCAAATGTTATAGTTAAAGAACAAAGGGGGATGACCCCTATTTACATCAATGTCTCTTGGTGCAATCTTCCCTTCTCATGCCACAATCGAGTTGTGGATGGGTTTTATTGAGCCTCTTGGACCACCCTAGAATTTTTCTAGTTGCATAACATCTATGTACATGCTCACAAGATCGAGTTAGTAATATTTGATAGGCCTTACTTGGATGAGGCCCTAGCCATAGTAAAAGAAACAAAGCTTTACAAAACTCATGCAAATGATTACAAAACTTGAAAACAAGATCATAAGACTTGAAAAGATGATGTTTTATACCTTCATTTATTTGTATATTGTCTAGAATGCTTTGTTTGTTGTTCTCTAAGTAACCATAAATGGTGGTTGATTTTAGGTGGTTATAGTCGATGCTTGAGACTGTATAACTGCCAGTGGCAGTTAGGATGGTGTGGTAGATGGGACCGAGTGCTTTGGTTGGGATAATCTGGTGATGGCTATTATCCTCTAGTGCAAGTATGGCATCAGGATGTCGACTAGTCTAGGTGTAGTTGTATGGCTAGATCCAAAAGAGGCTCTTGAAAAAATTGATTGTCTTGATCCCATGATGAAGCTTTGATTAGAGGTTCCTTACTCACTTTTAAACTTTGAATATGCTTTGACATTTGAGATGACTGAGATGGGGGTGAACAATATAAGACCACTTTTTACTTTTCTTTCCCAAACTGTATTATCCAATATAAACAATGGCAATATCAATAACAATAACCAAAGCAATGCACAAATCATGAAACACAATAGAGACACCTATTTAACATGGTTCACCCAATGTGGGCTACTCCACGGATAAAATATTTCACTAATATTTTCTCAATATATCTCTTGGGAATCCTTTCTCTATTACAATGTTTATGGACCTCTGTCCAAAGGAGACACCAATTCTCTAATCAAGTTTGTGGATCTCTATCCATAGGAGAAATCCTTTCTCCTTATATCTGACTGGTGATCTTCTAGAAGAACTACTACCCCCACTACACTAGCTAATGGATCTCTATCCACTGAATACACCTATCCTCACTGCCATGGCTAATGTATCTCTATCCACTGGAGATTGTTGTCCTCTATGCTCTGTCACCTTCAAAGCTCTATCTCAAATCTGCACTAAACACAGTCCTTCGGTCTAGCACAAATCTACTCAATATTTGTCTCTGGTATGGCACAAACTTATCCTCAAATCTGCACCAAACTCTATCCTCTGTTCTGGCACAAACCTATCCTTAAATCTACACCAAACTCTATCCTCAAATCTGCACTAAACACAGTCCTTCGATCTAGCACAAATCTATCCTCAATCTCTATCCTCAAGCCTTAACACAAAGTATTATCCCATCACAAATCAACACTGCTAGATCTACCCCAAACCTTAACTCAAGGTTTGAAAAAATCAATCAACTCTACTCATAAGTCTTCTCAAAGACTTGTCTCAAATCTACCTTGTAAGCTTCCACAAAATCTCACACTAATATGTCCACAAGTCCTCTCTAGAACTTGTCCAAATATGCTCAACAAGTTCTCACTAGAACTTGTCCAACTCTACTTAATAAGTCCTCATTCGAACTTATCCAAATATGCTCTCAATATGTATTGTAAGCTTCCACAAAAGTTCATACAAATCTTTCCATAATTCTTCTCAAATACTTGCCTTAAACTTGTTCAACAAGTCCACACTAGAACTTGTCCAATCTCATAGAAACATAAAGAGAATTGTTAGAGACTCAATATGCTTCACATTCACCACAATGCTCAATTACTTTCAATCACTCTTTTAGAAACATATAGAGAATTTTTAGAGACTCAATATGCTTCACATTCACTTCAATGCTCAATCACTTTCAATCACTCTTTTAGAAACATATAGATAATTGTTAGAAATTCAATATGCTTCACATTCACAATCTCTCAATTACTTTCAATCTCTCTTTTATCACAAAAACATATAGAGAATTGTTAGAGACTCAATATATTTCACACTCATCAACACTCAACTTCTTTCTCAAATAAATTCAGAATATAGAACAATTTGTTTCATAGAACTTGAACTATCACCTTAACACATCCACTTGACTAGGCTCAATCAACTCTACTCAACCAATCACTCAATGAAATAATCCTTGCTCACAAACCCTAGTTCAAGCATATGAACACTCACTCAAAAGTTTCCAACAATGATTATCAACCAATCTCACATAACAATGATACTTATGTTCTTTGCAAACCCTAATTCAAGTTCTTCACTCAACCAATCACTTCAACAACAATGCTTATAAAACAAGGTTTTATCAACAACTCTTAATTCCAAAAAATCTTGAAGCATTAATTAAAAACACACTCAATAATGCTAACCAAACAATCCTTTTCACTCTAACTTTGTTTTTCACAAAACCAACCAATCAAATTAACCAAGGAATAATGTACCCATACCTTTTATCTGATGTAGAAGTAGACCACACAAATTTACCACCATCATAAACACTGCTCTACAATTGATGGGATTCAAACTTGTACCAAATGCTTCAGTAGTGCCTTGGTCGTGGCTTCCATGTCGTGTGAGCCATGTGCTCACCTTGCTGCTCTAAAGTGCAATGTGCGCTTTATCCTCTTCACTCTCCCCTAGAGCCTTTGGCTCTTCTTCCAACACGATGTGCCTGCTCCACACGCACTTTGGAGGCACCTTTCGTTCGATTTCGCATGAGCTCTTTCTCACTGAATATCATGAATATTTTTCGAATGCCAAACATAAGGTTTGGCTTAAGGTATAAATACATTTGCCCCTGATTTCATTCACGTCAGTGGAAATGAATTCGTTGGGGGTCGACACTAATGTTTTGGCTTCAAATATTTAATTTATAATTTATTTAAATTTATTAGAATTTAAATATTATAAATTAATATTAAATCTTTTGGCTTTATTAAGGATTAAAGCCTCCTTAGGTTTTAATAAAAACCTTTTACTTTGCCCATTATGGTTTATAATAAAACCTTTTATTTTACCCACTATGGGTTTTAATAAAAACCTTTTATTTTGTCCAACCATGGTTTTAATAAAAAACCTTTTATTTTGTCTAACCATGGTTTTAATAAAAACCTTTTATTTATGTTTTACATAATATTAAAAATAAATATTATGAAGCTCTTTTACCATCAACCTTTTGCATTGCTCTCTTTTGCCTTCAAACTTTTGCATTGCTCCTTTTGACCTTTTGACATCAATGGTAGCTCATTCATTGACATCAATGAAAACTTCATTCCTTGACATCAATGACAACTTCATGGACTCAAAATGTCCAACATTCTCCCCCTTTGTCATTGATGGTAACTGTTGACAATTTTGTCACATTTCTTAAGGGGTAGAAAAGGAAAACAAATTTTGTACAGTGTTTTGTAAAGTTTTTCTTTGTTGTTTTTTTTATTTGAAAATTTGCAGCAATTTTGGCTTTCAATGCCACCCCTTTGTATATAAAAGAGAAAAGAAAGAGCTTCGCTGTCAAACAGGCTAGAGAAAAGAGCTTTGTCGAAGGAAAATGAGAAGAGCTTCGCACCCGAGGCATTTTCAGCACTACTTCGGGTGAAATTTTTGCGAAGTAGAATTGCCAAAGAAGAATACAAGGATAGCGATAAAAAGAACTTCGGGCCCGAAGCGCTTCAAACCATTACTTCGGGAGAAAGTTGAGCGAAGCGGCGTTCAAAAGAACAACTTCGCCGAAAAAGGAAGGTCCAGACCACGGTCCAAACTGGCTAAGGCAAGAAACTACTTCGGCGCTTTCCTTGTTGGGCCCGAAGCATTTCCAGAGCTACTTCGGGCGAGATTTCTGCGAAGCGACGTTGTCAAGTAAAATACAAAGGAGGAAGAATGAAACTACTTCGCACCCGAAGCATTTCCAATAGCTACTTCGGGCGAGATTTCTGTGAAGCGGCATTGCCGAAGTAAAATACAAAGGAGGAAGAATGAAACTACTTCGCACCCAAAGCATTTCCAGCAGCTACTTCGGGCGAGATTTCTGTGAAGCGGCGTTGCCGAAGTAAAATACAAAGGAGGAAGAATGAAACTACTTCGCACCCAAAGCATTTCCAGCAGCTACTTCGGGCGAGATTTCTGCGAAGCGAAACTCAAAAGAGCATTGAAAATACTTTGCCAAAAGATTGTCGAAGCACCCACTTTGGGCCCCTCCATTAGCGAATCATTTTTACTTCGCCGAAAGTCATTGCGAAGCATCTGCTTCGGCTAACTTTCATGCGAAGTACTTCTACCCGAAGTGACGGAGGACGTGAAGAATGCAACATCATTGAGGACAATTGCTTCGGCCGAATCCTTCCCGAACCACAGTTTTGAAAGAAGATCACAGCGAAGCATTTCTCCAAGGCATCAACGAAGCGATTTTGTCAGCGAAGCGACGAGGACGAAGAGGCCCATTTTGTGAAGCAAATATACTTCGGCACTCACCACCCCCGAAGCAGTTTTGCGAAGCTCAATTTTGTGAAGTACAAACCGAGGAGGAGTTATTGCTTCGGCTCAGAACCATTGCGAAGCGAAGTTGTGAACGAAGACTTAGCGAAGCGCTTCAAGGGCACACGTTCCAAGCCGGGTATTTTCCCGAGGCGATCAAGTGCCTCATAAATGCAATTTTTCATGCCCGATAAGCTCGCTGCTCATTTTTGGCAATCAAAAATGAAGTATCAGGCCATGATGGAGAGCCCGATGAGCATGGTGGCCACTCGAGCACCGTATCCGGAGACCAAGGACGTCCAGACGGCTCATCAATGCATCTTTCCATGGTTGACCCGATCACAGTTACCAGTTTTGGTAACGGATTTGAGAGCTCGATCACGAGAGCCTCGGGGAGCCAAATTCTCAGGGCTCGAGGGTGTACTTCTCCTTGCTGTGTAATTATGACCCAGAGGGTCGGGTCCTCTATAAAAACCCAGGCATTGTAATGTTTTGAAAGGGGGGAACTATCTGCTAGAAAGTTGTTGTAACTTGATGTCCTGCGATTAATACTAAAGAGCTTTGGGCTCAATTCCTTTCTTTTATGCTGCCTTCTATGCTTGATTCTTTTGTCTTTCTTCGTTTGTATACTGAGATGTTGAACTCTGCGTCCGGTGTGCGATCGGGGATTGTACCCTGAAACTCGTCTGAAGGATACATAGGAAGGGAAAAACGTCGTACTGGCTTTCTTTTATGCTGCCTTCTATGCTTGATTCTTTTGTCTTTCTTCGTTTGTATACTGAGATGTTGAACTCTGCGTCCGGTGTGCGATCGGGGAATGTACCCTGAAACTCGCCTGAAGGATACATAGGGAGGTTGATATTGCGTTTCTTCTATTTATTCTTGGTATTCTTTGCTTCTATTCAAGCTGCTAGTTAGTGATCGTGCTTCCTGTTCTCTCCCACTTTAAACTACCGATTTCTCTAACCCTTACTCTTTTATCTCTTTCTTGCACCCTTATCTCAAACACCCGAGTAGTTTAGCATAGGAGCCGGCCTTTCTCCGGAGATTGGCACGAGGGGCATCTCTTCCCTTCGGCCTTTCAATGTTGGTCCAGGTCTAGGGCGCATACACTTACCCAAAATCCTTTCCTAGGCAGATTTGATGACCAACAGTTTTTGGCACGCCCGGTGGGACCAACTAAGATCCATAACCAGTCAAGGTCCCATATTTTAAGTGCAAATCTCAAACCCGTCTACATCGGGGCCAATAGTTCTAACCAGTTCCCGGTGTGACCCGATCAGTCTCACCTTCTGAGTGGTAGTGAGAATCGATGCTCTCATTACTAAAAGACTCTTAGCATCTGGTGACTCTGTTTACCCAAGAATATTTAAGCCGTAAAGACCAGTATCAAAGTCTGTGTCTTCATGCAAACGAGATGGAGAGTTAGGAATAGAGGAGAGGAAACTGAGTTCTTTGAGCTAGATATTGACGCCATCGGGGAGCGATCAAGGTTGGTCACCCCTGAATCACTGTTACGTGGAACATCCTCGCAAGAGGTTGCTATCGACGAACAAAGCCTAACTTCTGTTAGTACAACATCTAGTTTTCCTCCCAATCCTCCCAACTCACCGAAGCATCCTAGTGCCTCCATTCCTATTAGTTGTCCCATTAGCAATCAAGGAGGACCTTTGGGAATTCTTGTTTCTCAAAAACTAGGAGCAAGTATGGCACAACAACAACAACAACAACAAATGCAGCAGCCACCGCCACCCAGGTTGTGCCCAACATGGGATTCTTTGTCACCACTGAATCTAGCGGGACAAGGGCAAGTGCCGCCTGCTACCATAAAAAAGATCCCAACGTTCGATGGAACTGGGAAGACTACCCTGGAGCATATCCAGGACATAATATCTCTGGCGACGATCCACGACATTACAGAAGAGCAAATTATGGTAAAGCTTCTGGTTCTTTCCCTTAGAGGAAAACTCCTCTACTGGTATAGATCTCTACCACCCGGTAGTATTACGGGATGGGACCAGTTAGCTGGGCAAATGATGGGAAACTTCAATGAGTCTTTCGATCCTACCTCTCTCCTGCATCAGTTCACTTCGATCAAGAGGCATCCACAAGAAGAAATCATAGATTTCAATGTTAGGTTCGCTCGAACTTGGCAGAGAGTGCCAGTTGGACTTCGACCAACCGACGAAGCTGCAACACTCTATTTCCTTCGGGCTTTCAATCCTGATATCAGTCTCATGGTAAGATATTCTAACGTTAATACTTTTCCCGAGTTGTATGAGTTAGCCAAGAGGGCAAAAATGGACTTGATAGCTGTGGGCAAGCTTCCCCAAAGGATGTCGACGCCCATACTTCTTGAATTCCTTCAATTCCAGTATGCAAGCATAGCCACTTCGCAAATCTCTACAACCCCTGCACTCCCGATCTCATCTTGGAACCCGAATCCTATCGTGTCTCAAATCACCGCTCCACAAATTCATTTCCCTACATTTTCAACTCCATAGCCCACTGTCACTTTGGCATTCCCTGTACTACCAGCACCACCTCAACACCCTGCCCTACCTCCAATACCGACGATGGCTTCATTACCACTCGTTTCGAAAGTCGATGATATACAAACTAAAATTTTGCAAGAGATGCAGTCTCTAAACTCTACAGTTCAGATGTTGTCCAATGACATGACCATTGTGAAGAAGAAGCAAGCGCAACAGGAATTCCTACCGAGAAGATCTTATCCTACGCCTGCGCTTACCAAAGACCAAGCAATCCAGCAAGGAAAAGCTTCAGCGAGAAATGCTGCAATTGATGAAGCTCCGAGCACTTTCGATTATGTATATTGGTGCTCTACGTGCAATGATCCGCATGAAGAAAATACCTGCACGTTGCACCAACACTATGTACAAATGCTAGCAAGTAGTAGTCATAGCGGTCAAGTCAACGTCATTAGGCAAATGAGTCAGAACCTGACAATTGGCGAGGAGGAGCCGGTTGCTGTGCTTACCAGAGGAGGAAAGAAGGCAATAGAAGTAGATGCTACTCAGATGGCTCCCTTAAAAGGGGACGACCGACCCGAGAAAGGACAATCATCTTCTTCGACTGCAAACAAAGCTCCTCCGCCTGCACCAATCAAAGAAACCGCTCAAAAGGCCTCTGTCGAACCACCTCAGGCAGAAACTAAGGAGCAGGCTAAGGAAAAGCTCAAGTTTCCTTCACTGACTAAGCGACAAAGAGTTGAAGCTACGGAGCAGTATCGCACTAGGTATGAACCTAGAAAGGAACCCAAAGTGCTCAAATCCCTGGCGTACAACATTGTAGAGGAGCTAAAGAAGATTCCAGCCAAAATCAGCTTGTACGATGCACTGCATCTACCTGGACAAGTAGACCTACTGCAAGAATCATTGAAGACAATCAAAGCAAAAAAGGCAGCACCGCTTGCTCTTGTGCAGACCCTATCCACATCCATTATGGGGAAGAATAGACCACCTCCGTTCTACCTGTCTCTACAAATGGAAGGGTATATTGTACATAATTGCATGATCGACTCTGGGGCCGCTACAACAGTCATGCCAAGAGCAGTCTACGAGGAAATAGGGATGGAATATATGCGAAGCAGCCAAGGTGTACTCCAGTTGGATGGAACCCCAATGAAGACTGTAGGGGTGATCAAAGACATTCCTATCCGACTACATAAGATGCCTCAGATCACGGTCATACAAGAGGTAGTAGTAGTCGACTTAGAGCCTTATTTCAGTATGTGCTTGTCAAGGGAATTCACGAAAAGTTGGGCGGATATCTGTCTATGGATTACTCTCATCTGGAGATCCCATTCAGAGGAAAGAAGGTGAAGATCTATAATGAAAAGCCTTCTTCCTTTCTTGTGCAGAAGATGTCCGAAGAAGAAAGCAACGATCCAGTGAATGCAATAGTGGAGGAAATAGAGCAGGTAGACCTAGTCGAGGAATCTCTTGCGCAACTAAGTTATGAAGATGAGTTCTCATTGGCAGACTTTAACGCCATGGTGGAGACCGAGATAGGATGTTATGCGATCACCAAGCCTGAAAAACACTCCCAACCAGAAAATAGAACAAGTGCTCAAGAAGGACTATGGAAGTTGTTCTTTGACGGTGCCCGATGTAAAAATGGTACTGGGGCAGGAATCCTTCTAGTCTCACCATCCGGAGAGCAAAAGGAGTATTGCTACCGGTTGTTATGGAGCTGCACCAACAATGCAACAGAATATGAAGCATTATGCCTAGGACTCAAGAAGGCTAACAAGTTAGGCATAAAGCAACTCCAAATCTTCGGGGATTCCGAACTGGTTTGCAACCAAGTCACAAATAAGTGTACTTCAAAGAAGCATTATTTAAAGTCATACCGCAATAGGGTATGGGACTTGTTCGACCAGTTCGAATCTCTCAATCTGTAGTCTATCCCGAGAGAAAAGAACCGACATGCCGATGTTCTGGCATCCATCGCAGCCAAGTACTCTCCAGCAGAAGACATGGTGCACAAGCCCAAAGCTGTGAGGATGATCTACAGACCCTCTATCCCAGACAAAGATCTGCATTGGCAAGTCTTTGACAATGACGAGCAGATTGTGAATTTCATGATCCAAGAAGCTGCCATAGTCGAAGATAGAAGCTCTGATGAAGAGGAATATGAAGGGTTGGTTCAATTAAAGAATAACCATGTTCCCAAAGGACTGATCACTCTTGAAAGCCTCTTTGATCAGAATGATCGAGCACTCTCTCACATGATTAAGGTCAATGAAAAGCAGTATCGAGATTTAGAGCTTGAACCTGGAAAGACAATAAAAGTTGGAACCGACTGCACTTCGAAAGAGATAGAACAGATCCAGACTCTGTGCAAAAAGTATCTGGACATAATTGCTTGGTCTTATCAAGACCTCAGGGGATACAATCGACAGCTGGTTCAACACACAATCGAATTACAGGAGGGGGTCAAACCCTTCCGACAAAAGCAAAGGCCAGTCAACCTAAAAATCGAGGTCCTGATGAAGGCCAAACTTCTGAAAATGCTCGAGGCGAAGATAATATATCCCATCAAGCATTCTTCATGGGTAGCAAATTTAGTCCCCGTTAGAAAAAAGAATGGAGATATACGGTTATGCATGGACTTTCGCAACCTGAACCAGGCTTCCCTCAAGGACCACTATCCTCTTTCGTAAATCGATCAAATATTGCACTCGGTGGCCGGAGCTCAACGCTTCTCCCTGCTCGATGGTTTCTCTGGATATAACCAGATCTGGGTCAGGGACGAAGACCAGCACAAAACAGCGTTCACCACCAAGTGGGGAACATTTGCTTACCAGTGAATGCCATTTGGCCTTTCGAATGCTGGTGCAACTTTCCAGAGGGCAATGGATCTTGCTTTTGGTGAGCTGTTGAATAAGGTTATCATCATCTATCTAGATGACATGACCATCTTCTCCCGAAGAAGGGAAGATCACCCCATACATCTACAATAAATTTTTGAAAAATGTCGAGAGTTTGGCATCTCAATCAATCCAAAGAAGTCCATATTCGCAGTCAGCGAAGGAAAGTTGTTGGGACACGTGATATCAAAAAAGGGCCTCGCTGTAGATCCCGACAAAGCCGAGGCTCTAACAAAGCTCCCACTCCCAGCAGACAAGAAAGGACTGCAATATTTTTTTGGCCAAATCAACTTCGTAAGGAAGTTCGTCCCTGATTTCGCCCAAGTCATCAAGCCAATGTCCGAGCTTTTGAAGAAGGGTGTCGAATTTTCCTGGATGAAAGAAAGAAAGGAGGCATTCGAAGAGATTAAGGCTCGAATCGCTCAGGCACCGGTCCTGATCAACCCTGACTACAGTCAAGATTTTATCTTGTATGCCATAGGAGAGCCCGAGAGCTATGTTGCTGTCCTGACACAAAAGGGGGAAGATGGCGAAGAGCGTCCCATCGCGTTTCTGAGTCAGGTGATCAATCCCCATGAAGAAAGATATAATTTCATAGAACGTCAGGTGCATGCAGTAATGAAATCACTGAGGAAGTTCAAGCAGTTCATCTCCCAAAGTCGAGTCACAGTTTTTGTCATTCACCCCGATGTGCGCAATTTCATCATCCAAGGAGAATTGGGAAGCAAGAGAGCCGGTTGGGTAAACAAGATACAAGAATTTGACATTGAGATCAAGCCTACCAAACTGGTTCGCGGTCGCGCATTGTGTCAAGAATTGGCAAAGAGCGCAGCGGCCGAAGCTACAGAACCTCAGGGGGATGACGCACTGTCAGAAGGATGCTTCACGAACCAGGAAGGGGATGAGAAAGATTGGGTTAATGAGATAGTCGACTACTTCAACATCGGCAGATGTCCTTCACATCTAAATGCATCGCAGCGAAGACACTTCAGGATGCGGTCCTCTCGATACACTCTACGCCCCGAAGGCCTATTTTTCAAGAACATTGATGGGGTCCTTCTCAAGTGCATCAAAGATGATGATAAAAGGAGAGTCCTAGGAGAATTTCATTCAGGACTATCTGGAGGTCACTTCGTGGGGAGAACAATGATGCTAAAGATCATCAAGGCGGGTTATTATTGGCCCACACTCTTTGTCGATGCCTTCGTAGTTTGTCGCAAATGCGAGCAGTGTCAGAGGTTCACCGACCAAAACAAAAATGTTGCAATGCCCCTCCAACCGATACAAGTAGAGACCCCCTTTCAACAATGGGGGCTGGATTTTATAGGGGTCATATTGCCAAACTCCTCCGTTGGGCATAAATTCGTATTGACTATGACTGACTACTTCACCAGGTGGGCCGAAGCAATTCCTACAAAGCACGCAGATCAAGAGACTGTAATCACCTTTCTAGAAGGGTTGATCACCAGGTTCGGCATCCCCGAAGCAATCATCACGGACAATGGCCCCGGCTTCACAGGTGCCAAAATCAATGAATTCCTCTACAAATATGGGATATACCATAAAGTATCCTCCAACTACTATCCATAGGGCAACGGCTTGGCAGAATCCACCAATAAGACTCTGTTGAGGGTGCTAAGAAAGCTCATAGAGGCAAACAAAAGGACTTGGCATCTCCTTCTAGATCGGGCCTTGTGGGCTGATCGAATTTCTATCAAGAAGTCAATCAAGACTTCACCTTATGCCCTGGTCTATGGCAAGGAGGCCATCTTACCCATCCATGTGGAGATCCTTGCATTACAGTTGTTAGAAGCAGAATATGGAGTTAGCCCAATGGAAAATAGATTAGCTCAGCTGCTGCAACTAGAGGAAGATCACGAAGAAGCATACCAAAACTTCGCTAAGCATGCTCAGGTCACTCAAGACTGGTTCAAGAAAAATTCATCCGATCACACATTCAATGTGGGAGATCTGGTATTGAAGTGGGATGCCTGGAAGGCCAAGCCTGGGAATCACGACAAGATGGACGCCTTCTGGGATGGGCCATTCAAAATTATGAAGGTAAACTCGGCCAACTCTTTCATCCTCAAAGATGCAGATGGACAGGTTTTTCCGATCTCTATCAATGGTCTTCATCTGAAGACTTTTCATCACTGAGTTTCAATTCCTTTCTTAAAAAAAAAAAAAGAGCTTCGCACCCGAAGTATTTTCAGCAACTACTTCGGGCAAGATTTTTGCGAAGTAGATTTTAAAAGAACTCTTGCGAAGCAGTTTCGAAGCAAAGCGGCAGCGCGACAAAAGGAAAGTACTTCGGGCCCGAAGTGTCGAAAGGCAGTCCGAACCAAAGGTTCACCGTGAAGCATTTTCGACATTAAGTTCAACTTCGCCAAACCGACCACGCGCGAGGTGGAGAATTTGAAACGTGCCTCGGAGAACGTGTCGACAGCAGCCTTGAAAGGAGTTCGAAGCGGACGAATTTAAGGCAAAAGGTGGTGGAGCACTTCCCAAGGTAATTTAGTTAGAAAAAGGGAAAAGAAAAGCTCGCGCCAAGGTACGAGGTGGCAGCGGGTTGCGTCTCCAATACAAAGTGTAATCATCGAAGCGTGTAGCCCTGTGTACCACGTCGCTGCAGAATCAATTTAAGAATACGGCAGCCTCTTCCGTCCGAGGTGTAAATTTAATTTTAGTAGGTGCCATAAATTCAGGTGGTTGCCTTTTTTAGGTTATAAAACGTGAATTCCTAGCAAGAGGGAAGTTATTTGTCCATCAGTTCAAGCTAGACTAAGAACCTTCAGATACTCTGCAATCCTCCTGTCCTTTGCATCTGGCCGTTCGCATTGAAGCTCTCTGTATCAAGAACTCTGCCGCTATCACTTGCAACATGGGAAAGAAAAACTCCAAGGAGAAGGGGAAAGAGCCCGAAGTTGCAGGCCCCAAAAAAACAAAGAAGGGCAAGGAAGAGAAAAAGCGTACTCCAAAGAAGCTAAGCCTCCCCCCTCGCCCCAAAAAGTAGCCAATGGAAGAAGGGGACGACTCAGAGGAAGAACAGCTTGTGGAACCACCAATTGATGGGTGGGAGAAGATTAGAGACACACAACTCTCTAAGGGTGTATCCGATCTCCGACGCACCATAGAGTTCATGACAAGCAGACTCACCCCAGAAAATAAGAGAGCTGCTGCATATTACTCCCAGATTTACTGGTTTTTAACCCCGCCTGCTCACCATTGTCCTGAGCTGATCCATGCTATCGCACAAAATTACCAACCTGCATCCAGGCAAGTGTTAGACGCTTCGGGTCACAAATTGTTTTCCATCTTGAAGGAAGATGTACAAGCAGCCTTCGCACCACAGCAAGGTCCGCCCAAAGGCTATTCGGTTCGCAATGTCATCTTAAGCAAACAAATGGAGAGATTCACCTCTAATAGCTACATATTGAAATTCCTACGCGAGAATCTCAAGAGCGGGCTACCTTCAAACAAGTTGCCCCAGATGCCCTTACCCTTGGAGGCCTTCAAAAACATCGATATTTTCTCCATCATTGCATGGGTGGCGGGCTTGTCAACAGATGCTTCGGTGCAGCCCTGGTAGGTGTCTTTGGCCGAATGCATTTCGAGAGGGGAGTTTTATGCCCCTGACGCTTCAAGGCCAAACACCAACCCAGTTTTCTTTGACTGGGCGGAATGGGTGGCCCGAACCTTGCATACAAGGCTCACCAGCATGAAGAATTCGACAACAGGCCAGTACTTCGCACCCTATTCTTTTCTTGTCTGGTTGTACTTCTACCAGGTTCATAAGCGATTTCCCCATATCGCCATTTCTCCAAGCGGCAAGGATGGAAATCCTCTGCCAGTGTATCAATGGACTCCCCTCTTATTGAGGGCAGAGTCCTATTATCCTTTTAATCAACAATTTTTGGGACCCGCCATGCATCTGTTAAAAGGTTCTTGTCCTCGGGTACCCCTCAGTTTAAGAGATAGAGTGGTGCAAGAAAAAAAAGGAGACGTTTTCCAATTGACACAGGGACTGGTGATTCGCCTGTTCGGTTTCATAGGGAAGCCCTTCCTATTACCAGTCTACCCCTCCGAATATCAGTTCGCATTGGAAGTCGCTCGGCAGAGCGACTCTACAAATGCAGTATACGGCCACGGCCGAAAGTGGGCACATACCTATGACTTCCCCTTCAGGATGGGCGTGATCGAAGTCTTTGCCCTAAAACAGAACGTTTTCCTGGAGGAAAAGCTTGCCGATTTTGGCCTACTCCAGATTCCTCAGCAATGGCTCTATGATCCTTTGGGCGTGATGAGGGATCATTTAAAATTCAAGAACTTCCACATCTGCCCCCACCCCGAAGTTGTGGAACAAAGGAATAACCCCAATGGGAAAGATCTGGAGTGGCATTTGGAAAGAATGAGGACATTGCCTCCGTGGCATGAGTTCTACCCCATGGAGGTCGAGTTCGACCCTGATCAGTATCCCCTCTCGACTCCAAGCTCCACATTTTGGAAAAATGCAAGGGACGATTTGAAGGAGGAAGTAAAGAATTGGAGCGAGGAAAAACTTTGGGAATGGTGGATAATGAGAGTCCATCGCCAAAAAGTGAACTCTTATGGACTCTTAGCATCAGATAAAGACTTCGTGATTCTTTATGACACCAATGTTGAAACCTGGAAGTCTATATCCTTTGCGGATTTTGTTCCTCCAGCTACCCCAGGGTCAGGCGAAAGCCCAGGAGGAGCTAAAGATGCCTCGGAGGAAGAAGAAGAAGTAGGGGTCGAAGCTACGCCAGCAGCACTACCACAGGGACCGTCGGAGATCCATGACACAAGTGCCGAAGAGGCAGAGCAACCATTGGAGAGAAAGAAAAGAAAGAGGCAAGAGCAAATTCAAGTGCCTCCGAGCCACCCAAAGCGACCTCGCACGAAGCCTACAAGTACTCCTGCCGAATCACCTACATCAGGCCCGGTTGAAGCAAATATCGAGGATGCAGGGCCACCAAGTGCTGAGACGGTCCCTGATATAGATATCATTGATGTGGAGGAGCTCCTCCAACAAGAAGGAGACCCCAAAGTAGAAGTTGTGGAGGTCGGGAGTGTTGAAGCCCGAAAGGAACAAGAGCCAACCACCCAAGATGTCACCACGACCGCTTTGCCAGGAGGGCACGTAGGTACGCACTCTCTTCCCTTCGCCTTGGTCTCCAACACGTCCACGGTAGTCCCGATTGAAGGTCCTCATCAATCTCTCCATCCCCTACAAGGTCAATCACCCACTCAGATACTGCCCATTGCCAGTCCAATCCTGCATAGCTCCACTCCACCCGAGTCGTCTGACCAGGACAGGCCCGTTGAAACCACTTCGCCTACCCATGCCGTCGTTCCTTCAATCCTAAGTCAAGGCGAAGGCAGTGTCCCAACGCCAAGCCCCGTAGCCCACTCTCCCATAGCTCAAAGCATAGTCCCGCTTTCCAAAGCCCCTGCTACACCCGTCTCCGAACCGTCAGGGGAATCATTCCCCGTTAGTTCTTTATATTTGTTCACACCTTTGGCTGGAGATTCAGCCTTTTCTGAAATAGATTTATCTTTAATAAAGGAACGCCCCCTAGCCGAGAAGCTACTCCTAGCTCAGCAAAATACAGAGAAAATGTTGAAGGAGGCAAGAAAGAAAAGAGGGCGATCTCTGGCCCAAGTTGAAAAATGTGCGGTCTTCGACTTGAAGGGCGGAAAGTTACATAAGGTTAAGAAGGTCCCTAAGGTCCAGAAGCCTCTGGATGAAATGACTCCAGCTGACTATGATTACCAGGAGAAGACCAAGGACCTGGAGCATTTAGATATAGATGAAGAATCCGCATCCATGCATGTCAGGATTGAGACTTTTCGAGCGCATGCAAATATTGCCAATCAACGCAGGATTGAAGTAGAGAGTGCCAACATCAAGTTGGAGGAAGAGTTGGCTAGAATCCGCTCCGAGCTGGAAGATTCACAGGGAAAGTGTAAACTAATGAAGAAAGAAACACATGCCCTGAAATAGTAGATACTACAATTGCAGTCTTCGGTTGAGCACCAAGCACAGAAACAGGCCAAAAATGAGCTAAAAGCCAAAGAGCTCGAGAACAAGATCTTGCAGGCCCAACAACAATTGTTCGAAAAAGCAAACCTGGAGCTGTTCGACAAAGGCAGAATCAAGGAGATCCGCTCTCACTTGCTCAAAGGTTTCAGATCGCGGGCCTCCAGTGCCCTATCGATTTTAATCTATGTCACCGAAGCCCAACATGCCATTGCTAAGAAGGGACCAATAGTAGATGAGGTGATCCAGAAAATCAAAAGGTGACTCAAGCTTGCTTTTGAAGTCCAAAGTATTAGATATCAGGACCTGCAGGTTGTTGCTATGAGTCGAACGGCTAGGGATTGGTCTACTGCCCAAGCCACTGTTCGTGCCTTCTTCTCCAAGGTGAAGAAAGTGCAAAAGGTGAAGGACCTCCTAGATATATTTGAGCAAGAGCAGCGCACATCAATGAGTTACTTCGAAGACCTTTCTTCCTTGGGTTTCTCGAGTTTCATAGACGATGATGGGAACCTTCTCACCCGGGAAGAACTTAAGCCGACGTGGCTCCATTTCGAAAGTGACGTCTCAAAAATTGATGAGTGGGAAGAGCCAGTCACAGAGGGACAAGTCACCGACTTCATCCTGAGACACTACAAAATCATGGCTTGCTTGAATGACCTAGGTGCAAGAATTAAACATGCCGATATAGGGCAGATTGATCGGTTCCATGTTTTGGTCAAGGCACTCGAAGACCAAGAACCATTTCAAAAAGGGTTCTGGGCTCATGTTCGCCGAACCATGAAGAGAATCCACGATCGTCTTGTCCCATCACCACAGCAGGAGGCCACGCCAGCAGAAGAAGGAGCAGAGGAGGAGGAAGAAGAAGCAGCAGAAGAAGGAGAACCAGCTATGGAGACACTCCCAGAGGGAGAAGGAGGAGAAGGATCTGGAGAGGACTCTGGCCCAATGGATCAAAGCTAGGGGTTCTCCCATCGAGACGAGCTCGTTGCCCCATGAGCCGCCAAGAATGTTGACAATTTTGTCACATTTCTTAAGGGGTAGAAAAGGAAAACAAATTTTGTACAGTGTTTTGTAAAGTTTTTCTTTGTTGTTTTTTTTTATTTGAAAATTTGCAGCAATTTTGGCTTTCAATGCCACCCCTTTGTATATAAAAGAGAAAAGAAAGAGCTTCGCTGTCAAACAGGCTAGAGAAAAGAACTTTGCCGAAGGAAAATGAGAAGAGCTTCACACCCGAAGCATTTTCAACACTACTTCGGGTGAAATTTTTGCGAAGTAGAATTGCCAAAGAAGAATACAAGGATAGCGATAAAAAGAACTTCGGGCCCGAAGCGCTTCAAACCATTACTTCGGGAGAAAGTTGAGCGAAGCGGCATTCAAAAGAACAACTTCGCCGAAAAAGGAAGGTCCAGACCGCGGTCTAAACTGGCTAAGGCAAGAAACTACTTCGGACCCGAAGCATTTCCAGCAGCTACTTCGGGTGAGATTTCTATGAAGCGGCGTTGCCGAAGTAAAATACAAAGGAGGAAGAATGAAACTACTTCGGACCCGAAGCATTTCCAGTAGCTACTTCGGGCGAGATTTCTATGAAGTGGTTGGTTGGCGGGGGGTGCAAAGTAAAATACAAAGGAGGAAGAATGAAACTACTTCGGACCCGAAGCATTTCCAGCAGCTACTTCGGGCGAGATTTCTGCGAAGCGGCGTTGCCGAAGTAAAATACAAAGGAGGAAGAATGAAACTACTTCGCACCCGAAGCATTTCCAGCAGCTACTTCGGGCGAGATTTCTGCGAAGCGAAACTCAAAGGAGCATTGAAAATACTTCGCCAAAAAGTTGCCAAAGCACCCACTTCGGGTCCCTCCATCAGCGAATCATTTTTACTTCGTCGAAAGTCATTCCGAAGCATCTGCTTCGGCTAGCTTTCGTGCGAAGTACTTCTACCCAAAGTGACGGAGGACGTGAAGAATGCAACATCATTGAGGACAATTGCTTCGGCCGAATCCTTCCCAAACCACAGTTTTGAAAGAGGATCGTAGTGAAGCATTTCTCCAAAGCATCAGCGAAGCAATTTCGTCAATGAAGCGACGAGGACGAAGAGGCCTATTTTGTGAAGCAAATATACTTCGGCATTCACCACCCCGAGTTGCGGTTTTTGCGAAGTACAAACCAAGGAGGAGTTTTTGCTTCGGCTCAGAACCATTGCGAAGCGAAGTTGTGAACGAAGACTTAGCGAAGCGCTTCAAGGGCACGCGTTCCAAGCCGGGTATTTTCCCGAGGCGATCAAGTGCCTCATAAATGCATTTTTTGTGCCCGATAAGCTCGCTGCTCATTTTTGGCAATCGAAAATGAAGTATCAGGCCATGATGAAGAGCCCGACGAGCATGGTGGCCACTCGAGCACCGCACCCAGAGACCAAGGACATCCAGACGGCTCATCAATGCATCTTTCCATGGTTGACCCGATCACAGTTACCAGTTTTGGTAACGGATTTGAGAGCTCGATCATGAGAGCCTCGGGGAGCCGAATTCTCAGGGCTCGAGGGTGTACTTCTCCTTGCTGTGTAATTATGACTCAAAGGGCCGGGTCCTCTATAAAAACCCAGGCATTGTAATAAAAGAGGGGGGAAACTATCTGCTAGAAAGTTGTTGTAACTTGATGTCCTGCGATTAATACTAAAGAGCTTTGGGCTCAATTCCTTTCTTTTATGCTGCCTTCTGTGCTTGATTCTTTTGTCTTTCTTCGTTTGTATACTGAGATGTTGAACCCTGCGTCCGGTGTGCGATCGAGGATTGTACCCTAAAACTCGTCTGGAGGATACATAGGAAGGGAAAAACGTCGTATTGGCTTTCTTTTATGCTGCCTTCTATGCTTGATTCTTTTGTCTTTCTTCGTTTGTATACTGAGATGCTGAACTCTGCGTCCGGTGTGCGATCGGGGAATGTACCCTAAAACTCGCCTGAAGGATACATAGGGAGGTTGATATTGCGTTTCTTCTATTTATTCTTGGTATTCTTTGCTTCTATTCAAGTTGCTAGTTAGTGATCGTGCTTCCTGTTCTCTCCCACTTTAAACTACCGATTTCTCTAACCCTTACTCTTTTATCTCTTTCCTGCACCCTTATCTCAAACACCCGAGTAGTTTAGCATAGGAGCCGGCCTTTCTCCGGAGATTGGCATGAGGGGCATCTCTTCCCTTCGGCCTTTCAATGTTGGTCCAGGTCTAGGGTGCATACACTTACCCAAAATCCTTTCCTAGGCAGATTTGATGACCAACAGTAACCCAAATTCTTTTTACCAAACACTTGACATTTTTCTTGTTCTGCCCCCCTGGGACATTGCTCCCCCTGTCTCAATGTTCTCTCCTTAAACCAAATCTCTCCCCCTTACTCAAATCTCTCCCCCTTTGATATCAATGGCAAAGGGTCACCTTTTGGGCTTGGACCTAAGAATGAGTCTCTTAGCTTAGCCCCTCCCCCACCTCCTCTTAAGGTGGTTAATTCTGGGGTGGGAGTATTTCTACTCCCAACAAGCACTGATATTTACCTTTATCCTCTTTACTTCTCATATGATTCTTCTGATTTCTTTGACTGTTCCTATTTTAGTCTCTATCCATGTCAATATTCCTATTCCTATTCATATCCATATTCCTGTTCCTGTTCTTGGTCTTGTCCATGTTCATATTCCTATTCCTGTTCCTGTTCTTATTCATGCTTGATTCTGGAATGTCTGCTCCACACCACTTTGTTGTATGTCTATCATTATTACATTTATAAAACTTAATGTTATTATTCCTTGGAGGTGCAAATGTCTTTGGATTTCTCCTGGTGAAGCCATATCCTTTTCTATCATGAACCCTGCAATTCATTGCCTTGTGATCAAACTGATTACATGAGTAGAAATACCCATGAAAAAGTTTTTTGTTCCTAAAATTCCCATATTCTTGTCTTTCATGTGTCCTACACTGTGAAGCCATGTGCCTAAATCTATGACATGAGAAACATCATCCATTGAAAAAATCTTGTCTTGACCCCATTTGTCTCTTAGTCTCTTCTACCCTATCTTGTTTCATGTTCCATATTTTCCTTATTTGTGCATTGTTTCTTTCCTTGTTGAACTTTCTATTGTCTAACTTATCCTTATAAGTTTCACTCTCTCTTTTACTCTCTTCTTTTGAAGCTTCTTCTTATTTGGTGCTTAAGCTTGACTCTCCTTTTTCTACTCCTTGTTTCCCTTGTTCTTCTTCAAAACTAGGTTCTATTTTGGTGACTGATGATCTTTGTGCATTGATAATCCTGTCCAAGGTCTTTGAATTTTTCTCAACCTTGTGTAGCTTGTCCTTAGAGCCTTTTACTTCCATCCTTAGTGAAACTATCTCATGTTCTAGTCTTTCACACTCTAGATCTTTTATCTTTAATTTTTTGGCCATACCTTCTTCAATTTTTCTTGCCTCTTCAACCTTGATTTTGAAAATGGTGAGTTCTTATAGAAAATTTGCATTTGCTTTCTCGTCTTCTTGAGCTTGAACCCTTATCCTGAGTTCTCCCTTTTTAGTTCTTCAAGAGTAACCATAAGTCTTTCACATTCTATCTCTTTTATCTTTGACTGTTCAACCATACATTTTTCAACTCTCCTTACCTTTTTAATTGTATCTTTCAAGTCAGGGAGATCTTGTAGAAGCTTTGTCTTACATTTATCATCCTCTTGTATTTGAGCCTTTAATTATAAGTTCTACCTTTTCAACTCAACAAGTTCCTTAAGAATGACTTCCTCCCTTTTTCTTTCTGAATTTCTCTCTTTTATTTGGTCTTCAATAGGAGTATTTTCTTCTATTACTAAAAGTAGAGTTTCTTCTTCATACCTATTTTGATTGTCCCTATTATCCTTTTCTGAACTAACCTCTAGGACTTCAGTTTCAATAGTATCATCTTCATATTCACCGCTACTAAACCCATTGCAATAACCTGCATCATGACCGATTTGACCACAAACAAAACATTCTTCACCTTCTTGTGGATAATAAGCTGCATGGTGACCTGTATTCCTACATCTGGTACAAAACTTTATCAATCCGATCTTTTCTCTACTGCTTGATTCATCTCTTGAATCTATTTCCATTTTTCCTCCCAAAACAGCAATATCAAATTCATCTTCCTTTTCTTTCATGACCATGTGTGTTATTTTCTTCTTGTATCTCATGGTTTTTCCTTTGTCTTTTTTTGCCATTTATGTTCTTGTAGGATCTCCCTTCAAGTTGTTAAACCTTTTTCAAAGGAACCAGCTTTGATACCAATTGAAGAACACAAGCTTATATCGATAGGGGGGTGAACAGTATAATACCACTTTTTACTTTTCTTTCCCAAATAGTATTATCCAATATAAACAATGGCAATATCAATAGCAGTAACCAAAGTGATACACAAATCATCACACAAAATAGAGACACCAATTTAACTTCGTTCACCCAATGTGGGCTACCCTCAATCTATGTCCTCAAGCCTTAACACAAAGCTTGATCCTGTCATAAATCAACCCTAAACCTTAATTCAAGGTTTGAACAAATCAATCAACTCTACTCACAAGTCTTCTCAAAGACTTATCTCAAATCTGCCTTGTAAGCTTCCATAAAAGCTCACGCTAATCTGTCCACACGTCCTCTCTAGAACTTGTCTAAATTTGCTCAACAAGTCCTTACTAGAACTTGTCCAACTTTACTTAATAAGTCCTCACTAGAACTTATCCAAATCTGCTCTCAATATGTATTGTAAGCTTCCACAAAAGCTCACACAAATCTGTCCACAAGTCTTCTCAAAGACTTACCTTAAACCTGTTCAAGAAGTCCACACTAGAACTTGTCCAATCTCATAGAAACATAAAGAGAATTGTTAGAGATTCAATATACTTTACTTCATCACAATGCTCAATTACTTTCAATCACTCTTTTAGAAACATATAGAGAATTGTTAGACTCAATATGCTTCACATTCACCTCAATGCTTAATCACTTTCAATTACTCTTTTAGAAACATATAGAGAATTGTTAGAGACTCAATATGCTTCACATTCAAAATATCTCAATTACTTTCAATCTCTATTTTATCACATAAACATATAGAGAATTTTTAGAGACTCAATATGTTTCACACTCATCAACACTCAACCTCTTTTTCAAATCAATTTAAAATATAGAACAATTTGTTTCATAGAACTTGAACTATCACCTTAACACATCCACTTGACTAGGCTCAATTAACTCTACTCAACCAATCACTTAATGAAATAATCTTTGCTCACAAACCATAGTTCAAGCATATGAACACTCACTCAAATATTTTCAACAATGTTTATCAACCAATCTCACATAACAATGATACTAATGTTCTTTGCAAACCCTAATTCAAGTTCTTAACTCAACCAATCACTTCAACAACAATGGCTTATAAAACAAAATTTTATCAACAACTCTCAATTCCATAAAATCTTGAAGCATTAATTAAAAACACACTCAACAAATCTAACCAAATAATCCTTTTCACTCCAACTTTATTTTTCAAAAAACCAATAAATCAACTTAACCAAGGAATAATGTACCCATACCTTTTATTTTATGTAGAAGTAGACCACACAAATTTACCACAATCATAAACACCACTCTGCAATCGATGGGATTTGAACTTGCACCAAATTCTTTAGAAGTGCCTTGGTCGTGGATTCCACGCCATGTGAGCCATGCGCTCATGTTGCTTCGCTAAAGTGCAATGTGCACTTTATCCTCTTCACTCTCCACTAGAGCCTTTGGCTCTTCTTCCAACACGATGTCTACTCCACACGCACTTTGGAGGTACCTTTATTTCGATTTCGCACGAGCTTTCTCACCGAATATCATGGATATTTTTCGAATGCCAAACATAAGGTTTGGCTTAAGGTATAAATACCTTTGCCCTTGATTTCATGCACATTGACAGAAATGAATTCGTTGGGGGTCGACGCTAATGTTTTGGCTTCAAATATTTAATTTATAATTTATTTAAATTCATTAGAATTTAAATATTATAAATTAACATTTAAATATTTTGGCTTTATTAAGGATTAAAGCCTCCATAGGTTTTAATAAAAACCTTTTACTTGGTCCATTATGATTTTTAATAAAACCTTTTATTTTGCCCACTATGGTTTTTAATAAAAACCTTTTATTTTGTCCAACCATGGTTTTAATAAAAAACCTTTTATTTTGTCTAACCATGGTTTTAATAAAAACCTTTTATTTATGCTTTACATAATATTAAAAATAAATATTATGAAGCAATCGATAATACCATTCTAATGCAACTCCAACAAGACTCTTTGGAAATGTTTTTAATAGAAGCATATCATCATAAACAAGATCATGGTAAGCTATCTTGAATCCTCTTAGATGCTCTATTGGATCTTTTGTCCCTTTATAGATTGGTAAAACTAGCATGGAAAAATGCTTGGGATAAGGTCTAGTAGCAACAATAGGATCCAATGGCTAACTACACATTTTATTATAACTGTATGTAAACCCTGAAGGCTGCATCATATCCATCCTTGAAACCAACTGATTCACTATATTTGCCAAGTTATGCATTTTTGTATTATGTGTGTTTCCAATATTCCCTTGACTTAGGTTGGACATGAGAAGGTTATTGTTATATGTGGTTCCTTGTGATAATGGAAGATTAACTTGCGGTGGAATAGAGGCAATAGTGTTGACATTAGAAGATGGAGGAAATTGAAAAACAAATTGGGTACCACTACTAGTTAGAGGAAGGGGTGGATTCCATCCAACATTGGTGGTATTAGTAGTAGCACAAGTTACTTGGTTCTTCATATTACTAAGATGCATAGGTTGAGATGTGGGATTATCATGATTAAACATAGGAGATCTAATGGGAGGAGAAGGAGTAGCATCCTCTTTTTCAAGATGAGCTTCTCGTTCTACATATTCCAATAGCTTCTCCATATGAGCTTTCATGAATTTCTAAATATGATCAAATGATAAGAAGATAAAGCTACCATTAGGTCCAGCATAAGGATTAGGATTGGTTTCAGTTTCCATATATACCTCTTCTTGCTCTTCTAGACATACATTAGGGTCTTCCCTATCAATATGATCATCTTCCAAGGAAACATAATCAGATTCTAATTGTTTCTTCTGAATTCGACGAAAGGGAGCCATTAGAAGTAGTGAAAATAGTTAGGGAAAACACATATTTTAATCTATTAATTTTTTCAAATAGAATTAATGATCTTGCTTAGAGTTTTTAAAATAAAGAAGATGTTCACTTTGGTTTCACCAAAGATGTAGAGGGGGAAAACTACCCTACCGCATACAATTCCCAAAAAAAATGGATCCGCAAATATAGAAATCCTTATGGGATGAACCGCAGGGGTTGTGTTGTTCTTTACACTCGGTGCTAAGGGGAAGGGTTTACTAGGAACGGTTTAAGTACTCGCTCCAAGTCCTCAGGATTTTGGGATAGTTTGATGTATTCAGTATCAAGAAATCACCTAAGTTTGGCCTTTCTATATCTATACTATGAAAGATAAAGGAAAATGTAGAAAACATAATGCAAGAATACAATAGCTAACCTAATATGACTCTTCCTTTGAATGCTTTCTAATCTAGGGCTTTATCTAGAAAACCTTTAAACCAAGGGCACAAAGTAAACATACAATATTAACCCTAGATGCACACTATATGCTTTTCACTTTCATATGCCTAAGAATCAATATTCATATCAGATCTTCAACCAATAAAATAATTAGAACACTTATCTAGACCGGTGGTTGATCTAGCTTTTTCTGCCTCTTGTCCAATGATATCATAAATACCTATTTTTGTAAGATAAATTAAGAAACACTTGAATATGGGATTAGCATTAGGGGGCCTACTTAGGCCATTGTATAATAATGCTTGGAGGCACAACAATCAAGCCCCCTAGGTCCTTTTAGATGACCTTTGAAAACAAAAGCGAAAATTGACCTTTGGAGAATTAATCATAAAACAACAATGCAACAACAAAGAAACAAAAAATAGATTATACTATCATGCCCTAGGTGCAATTTAGAAAATACTCATGCAATCAGAATTTGACAGATGCCCCCAGTTTAGTCCTAGGCAAAATCATACCTCGTAAATAGTTGGCATGATAACGCTACAGGTGAAGTCGTGATTCATCAGAATGGGATGTGGTTTTGCTTCTGTGAGAAAAAACCCTGAATTAGGGTTAGCAAAGTCATACCTCATCGATACAGGGTGCGATTTTGCTTTAGATACATGAAAAATAAAAGATAGATGTAGAACATAAATAAATGCAAAAAACAAAGTACGCAGAACTTGATGGATGGTGCAGAAGTAGACAAAAGAAATTGAGTATCCAAACGGGCACTCTCTTTCCTTCTGAACCACAACATGAATCCACCAAACCACACAACAATCCAAATCAATGTAGCAGAAGATCAAATCCGAAATTCATACTTCAAGGCTAGCTTGTAGAAGAAATAGGAAGTAGATCGAAAGTAAAAATGCGAGCACAAGTCAATCATAAGAATTTCGAGCTTAATCATGTTTCCAAAAATTGTTCATTGTTATTATTCTTGTTGTTGAAAGAGTGAGATTAACCCCTCCTTTTATAGATGAAATTCGAGGTGAAAGGGGTGGGAAAACAAACACAGGTTGATGCAAAACATGCTGGAAGGGTTTAAACCAGGGTTTTAATAATTAAAATCCTAAAATAGTAAAATTGCACCCCGTGTCGATGGGGTGCGATATCGCTTCTGCAAAGTTGCGCCCTGTCATAACTAGGTGCAATTTAACTAAAGGCTAAAGAAAGGCAAGGTAGGGGGAGAAGAGGCTTACCCTTGTCTAAGGCAAGGGTTGGGGATCTCTTAGGGGCTCTAAGGAATATTACCCACTAAAAGTGGGTCAATTTTTCGTGTCTATAGAAAAACCTAGAGGGGAATTAGAAGAATTTAGCAAAATTAGAAGGGGTTAGAGGTAAATTGAGTCGACTGGAGGGGAAGCAAGATAGATTAGAAAAATTTAGGAGGAACTAGAAGAACTTGAGAGGGAGTTAGAAGAAATTGCTAGAAATCAAGGAAACTAAGAGGAATTTGACAAAATGAGGAAATTAGAAGGAAAATGGGAGAATTTGAAGAAATTTAGATAAATTAGAAGGGGAACTGGAAATTTGGAGGAATTTGAGAGAATTTGGTTAATCAGTGATGATTTTGTGACAATTTGGGAATTTTGGTGAATCTGTAGGAATTTGAGTGCAAATGATTAAAATTTGATGTCTACGATATGTTAAGGGAAGGAAACAAAAATGTAAATAGGCTAGCCAATAGAGGGGTTTTAATTGAGGATCGTGAAGTTAAATTTTCTTTTTCATGGCTAGAGGAAGTAGTAAGTTTAGCTAAAGCTAACAAGAAAATGTTGACTGCCTAAATCAAATAATGATTAAAATTTACTTTAATGTTTTTCATTAGTAATATTTGCTTTATTTTATAACATTAATGTGTTTTCATAGAAACTATTTATTATAATTTTTGTGGTTGCACTTATGCTTCAAGAAGGAAACTAGCAATCCAAATCTGGTAAAGCAGACTATGATTGTGTGATGTTTTTGAGATATTACTCTATGAAGATGCAGTGCATAGATAGTAGATGTGGGGTTTTGGTATTGTGAAGGCTACTATAGGAAAATGTCAAAAAGGATGTTGAATTCTAGAATATTTATGTTCACACAAAACATTGAAGATGCAAAAAATGAAAATCAAGAATTCAAACATTATGAAAAATGATGTAGGTATCTAGATATAACATCTAAATTGAGATGAGAATTGAATCTATTTGTAAACTCTTAGGCTCTAAAGGAGAGAGTTGTGGCTTTTCAATGGTGGGGGACTCGAGTATAACCCTTTTTTCTCAAAAAAAAAAACTTAAAACCCTCTTAAGGTGTCAACTCAAGTTTAAATTATTTATGTAATTTGGGATTAGGCATTGGTATAGACACCCACAACCATTCCATCCATTGCACCAAAGTGATTTGATTCTTAAATATGGATAATATAGAGATTATTTATGGTTTCCATGAGTGTCCACTATACCTTTCTATCTTTCATCTTTTTTTATGTTTTTTTGTATAAGAATGAGTGGATGGATTACTTTTGTTTATTTTTGGAAATATGTGTGAATTCCATCACATATTTTTTGAAAGGAAGGTACATTTTATGTTGGAATTCACACCTATATTTATAAATGAACAAAAGCAATCCATCCCTCAAATATTATACAAAAAGTGTAAAGCAAGAAAAAGTGATATAGATAGTGGGCACCTATGGACACCATAAATAATCACTATATTATTTGTAGATAAGAATCACAATATTTTAATACAATTAATAGAGTGGTAGGGGTATTTATACCAATACCAAAACCCCCATCATGTAAACAAGTTTAACATAAGTATACATAACAAGAGGAATTTAAGTTAATTATAGGTTATAAGTTGGGTTTAATTGTAACAAGGTTAACCACGACCCATAGGGATTACATGTTTGAATAATACAATAAATTAAATACATTTATACAATGATTTTTTTCAATGGGTTATATGGGATTGAAATGAGCCCCACCTGCATTACATCATCAACACATAGTGGTATTACAACAAAGCTTGGATATTATTTTATGTATCATTTGACAAGATTCAAACCTAGGTCTCCTCTTTGAAATGTTAAGGAATCTAACCGATCGAGCTAATGCCACTTAATTACATTTATACAATGATTACCCATAAGCCTATACAATATTATATCATACAATGCCATCCTTGGCCATAAGTCAAGTTACACTTTCAATACCCCCTCATAATCTAAACTGAGAGGCCATATAGAGAAGATATTAGTAACAATCATTTTTACCCCCATAATGGATGCTCTAGTGGGCCTCCATTCTTTTGGAAGTATTAGTCGAACTCCCTTATCATCTAGAAAACTAATAAGATTCCTTTGCACAAGAATCTTCTTAAGTTGAACCTAAGTCACTGCTACTAGAATTAAATACTCACATGCATATCCAAATATCACCTCCACTATGACTCCATGTGAGGAAGAGAGGTCAAGAGTACTCACTTTGCTTCAATTTTCTATAGACATAAAAGACAAGGCTTGGAAGCATAACTTTCCCTTTTACAACATACATCACCTTGTTTAGAAACTTTGACTTGCCCTTGGACCACCTAATTTTTGTCACCAAAATAAGCTTTGCATAAACTTGTTTATGAGAAGATCCATTAAAAATTTCTAAGAGCACCTAGGCGAAGAAAAAAATATCATGAAGGGTTAGATCTTCATGCATAAGATGAATCAATAGCCCAAAGGAAGAGGAAGGATTGACTAGAGCATATTCTAAATTCTTTTTTTGTATACCTTCAAAAGACTCAATAACTACTACAAATGTCATAAATCCCATTGTATCTCCCATAAATATAGACCAAATATTTGGATTGCATAACATATTATAAATTTACCGCTTTGAGTAATAGGTCTTAAAGCCAATCACACAATGAGATGTCCCTTTACTTGTAGTAAGTTTTTGAAAAAATACCACCAATGCGAAGAGCTAAAAAAAGTATGTAATTTCAAAAAGACTTAAATACTTTTGAATGACCTTTGTAAGTTTACCTTCCAAAATAGCACTAAAGTGAATTTTTTGAAAAACATCAATTTTTTTATTTTTCCTTTTTATTTATTTTAAGGAAAAAAAAAAATTCGCTCCTTACATTAAAAGGTAGAATATCCTTATGCTATGCCCATCTAACCTAACTACTACCATAATTGATTGGATCCAAAGGCATGTCTTCTTTGCAAATAAGGGCATCATGATCCATAACAATAAAGAGCTCTAATCATTTAAAAAAACATGGTGCACAAGATTTGAACTGAGGCAAATGAATACACCTTTTTTTCCTTCTTCTATCCAAGGCACCAAAGATCCAAAGTGGGACAAAAACATCACAATTCTCCTTTGTTTGCAATGTCACCAAGTCCTCTTTGTGAGAAAACAATCCTTGACTCTCCATGAAGAAGTCAAAACACCTTTTTGAAGTCAAAATGATAATACTTCTTCTATTGTAAGTGGTTTTGTTCAGTACAAGATAGGTAAAAAATATTCCAATAATAATGGAACATAACTTGGAACAGGCATGAATTTCCTAAAAAAATTAGAATAATTAGAGAGAGAAAAAATGGATCTTCACTTTGCCTCTTTTGTTGAAGATACTTATGAAGCTCTAAGAAGTAATTCATCCTAGAAGTCAAAAGAAAGATCGGAGGCTCCAAAGAAATTTTCTACATGACCAAACAATAAAGCTTCATACCCACCTTGATACCATGTTGGAATTCACACCAATTTCTAAAAATTACAAAAGCAAACAATCCACTAATATCTTACATAGAAAGCATTAAAAAGGACAAAGGAGAGAGAGAGAAATAGTATGCAACCATAGGCTCCATAAATAATCACTATATATTCCAAGATAAGAATCACTATATTATCCATAGATAAAAATCATAACACTTTGGTACAATGAATGAAATAGTGGGAGGTATTTATACCAATACCAAAAACCCAATTACATAAACAAGTTTAACCTGAGTTGAGATAACAAGAGGGATTTAGGTTAATTACAAGTTATAAGATGGGTTTAATTATAACAAGGTTAACTCCAACCCATAAGGCTTACATAATTACTTAATACAATTTATTAAATACAATTGTATAATAATTTCCCCTAAGCCTATATAAGATTAAATCATACAATGTTGACTTTGGCCATAAGTTAAGTTACACTTTCAACATTTTAGACAGTTTGGTTCCTACATGGGAAGGTTTTAAAAGGGTGGTAGAGTTTGATCAAAATATAGTTTGTATGAAGCTTGATTTTGACAAGCTTATGATAGGGTTAGATGGTCATTTATATTGTGTATGATGGAGTGGTTAGTGTTTGGCCCTAAATATAGGAGTAAGATTACCTTGCTTTTTTTTTTTTTTGGTAATTATTATAGTAGATTAACAAAGGGTCTTTATAGAGGATCCCAAAACCTTATGAACAAAATCAGCCTTGCATCATGCCTCCTGGCTTTATGTATAAGCCTATTACACAAATCGTAACCCCTAAAATAATTGCCCGAAGGCAACAGAAAAGGCATTTATGCCTGGTTAACCAGGAAACAAACCAAAATTTAAACAGGATAACAAAAAGTAACAGTCGAAGAAAATGAAACATAACCCCTAAAATAATTGCCTGGAGGCTACAGAAAAGGCATTTATGCCTGATTAACCAGGAAACAAAATGAAATTTAAACACAAAAAGTAACAGCCGAAGAAAATGAACCATTGGAGAGTAAAAGCAAAATTTCGGATCCACCTGATCCTCCGAGTTCAGACATATCACAGCTAGTCCAAATCCTCCAGATCCTTTGAGTTCTGGCGCTCCTGGGTCTACTTCAGATTCATCTGGATAGTTTGAGGTTCTTCTTGCCTCCCTTTCCCTATTGGAAGGGAGGTTTAGGCACATGCACATCGCCTGTCTAAGTATCAGAGTCATCTAAAAACAACAGACATTGGGTGCCATTCGTGACGTCTACCGTTGTCTCTTTGTCTCTTCTATCTTTGTTGGGAGGTCGGCCTTGCTTCCTCACACTTCCATAATCCACATTTTGCTTTCGACTCCTAGTAATTCGAGGGCTCATATGTCCGATCTGGTTGACGACCCTCCTTCCCAGGAGGTAATCTTCTAGCAAGGTTTGGGACTGGCTGAAATCAAAAGGGCCCAGGTCCTGGAGCCTAGGTGGACCTGACTGAGAGGTGTTTTGGGGGGGGCCACCCCCCCTTCCTAGTAGGTAATATTTCAGCACAATTTGGGACTCGAAAGGGTTCTGGTATTGAAGTATGGGTAAATCTACCTGTGAGGTGTGTTGGGGGGGGACTGAACCTTCACCACCTGAGGTCCTAGAAGGGTGCTAGCAACACACAGCTGAGAGTCCGGTTGGAGGGAGATTCCTTCTTCTGGGTGGGAGGATTCGTGAAGGTCCCTAGATGGGCCTGGAGACTTATGGTCATTCATAACAAGGGGCTTCACCTAACCAGCACCGTGTTCCAAGGGGTTACAGGAATCCCGCTTCTTCTTCCCCGACTTTTGAAGAGGACAATTGTGCTGGAGGTGCCCTTGAGAACTGCACTGGGGGCAGAAAGCTGGTCTGTTCTCATATGCAATGGCTTGCTTGTGGAGAATGGAACCTCCGGACCGAAGAGTGATGGAGGAGGGAAGGACTACCTCCAAGTCCGCCAAGACATAGAAACGGGCTTGGACAAATCTTGTTCGAGCTCTAGTGGGAGGGTCAATGGTGACCAACTCCCCAATGGAGCGGGCAATTCCTCGAATTACATTTTCATGCCAACAAAAAAGAGGGAGACTCGGGAGCCTGACCCATATTGGAGCAATGTTGATGTTCTGGATATCAAGGTTGAAGTCCATACCCCACTTCCTTAGAAAGAGACTCCTATGGCCCAGGAACCAAGGACCTCCAGCCAAGATTTTGTAGTAGTCCTCCTTGTTGTTCAGTCTAATCACGAAAAAACCTCGGGTTAAGGCCGCCAACTCCATGAGACCAGAGGTTCTCCATTTGCCTGACGCCCATTTGCGAATGGTCTCCATATCTGGCCGACCACCAATAAACTTACCAATAAGGGTAAATTTTTTGAATTCCACGAAGCTTGAGAGAATTTCTGCCGAGATGTCCAACTCGTCCCCGATCGAAAATAGCTCCTCGATGAAGATGTCGCTTAGGGTTTCTGAAGCCGTTGCCTGAGCATACGACTTTCGAGGTCCACCTCCCCATTTGTCTGGCGGATCCTTGCCATGGCTGACACCATCTTCGGATGGCAAGGACTCCTCAGTGCCCCCGGACTCTGGTTGCTCTCCTTCCACCCTGCTGTGTGCATGGTTTGATCTGCTGGCGCTCCCGTGCTCTCCCGCAGAAGCCTTCTCGCCCACCGTCATCTCAAAACCCTAATCACTTAAGGAACCTACCTTGCTTTTTATTGATGTTTTGGCTCGTGTTACTATTTATGGGTCCCTTTCTGATCCTATTCCACTTTAGAGATCCATTAGGTAGCAGTGTCCCATTGAGCCCTTTTTGTATATCATTGTTATGGATGTTCTTGATAACTTATTCAAGAAGGCAGTTCAACTTGATATGGTAAAAAGACAATAGTCTTCCTAATGAGGGGATGTATTGTTAATTCATACTTTGATGATGATTCTACCTTGTTTCTATCTAATAACAAGCAAGAGATTAATAATACTTTAGCTCTTATTGATCCATTTTGTTACTTATTAGGGGCTAAGTTTTCTTCCTCAAAAATTGAGTTTATTCCAATACAATATAAGAGTAGAGAAGATTACATTCATAGGGAAATGGAAGTAAACTAAGCATGGGGAAGTTGCGAGGTAGCTTAGTATTCTCTTTGGGTTTAAAACATCTCCTTCAAAATTATGGAAGTGGTTTCTTGCTAAATTTCATGAAAAAATTGGATAACTAGGTTATTCAATATTTGTCTTTACCATATGGGATTTAAGTAGTGGGAAAAGTGTTTATTGTTTATCATGTCTTCTATTCGTCTTGTTGGTTGCCTAATAAGAGTTGGTACTCACACTTTGCCAAGTTGGTCAGGGGGTTTTATAGAGGAAATGGGATGGTTCTTAGATGAGAGTGGTTATTCCTTGGTCACAACATGTGCAACCACATAAAAAAGAAGGTTAGGAATAATCGATCCTTGGGTTTAGGGTGTTATCCTAATGTCTAAGTGGGTTGCAAAATGTCTTGTGGGTAACGAGCCTTGTAATCACCTTGTGTACTTCAAAATACAATCTATTTAGTGTTAAGAAGCTTAGGAGGAGTCTCATTTTTTGATAGGGTTTTGAACATATGGTATTATAATATCAAGGGATCTCCATTAGTTAAAGGTAAAATCTTGATAAATGTTTAATTCTTTGTTGTAGTGGGATGGATCTTCTCTTAGATTTGAATTGAGTTCTCCTACTTCATCCTTATAATAGAATAGACTAATTTTATTTGATAATAAACCCTTGCTTACCGGTGCTCACTTTAAAGGTATAATTTTAGTTAAAAAGGGTATTTGTAGGGTTATTGATCTTTGGGACTTGTGTTCTTGTTGGAAATCCTGGGAGATATTAAAATATAAATTTGGCTTAAAGAGCACTTAAAGGGTGTTATTATGCAAATTCAAAGTCTAGTTTTTGATGATTTTCAAGCCACATTTTCTACTATGTTGGAGTGCAATAGGTTGAAGGACTAGGAGTGGCCCTATGGATATAGAATTTGTTCTCTAATGGTCAAAACCATCTATAGGTCTTCATTGTTGTCGATTGTTGTTCCCCTAGGTTGAATGATAGATGGAAAGTCTCTCTTTCTAAGGTATCTTATAGGTGGCTTAGTTGTTGAATATGGAAGATAAGTTCTTATATGACCAATAAATATTTGGCTTGAAGGATTTGATATATGAAAATCCCTTTTAAGATCATGTTAGCCAACCTTGGACTTGTAGATAATAAATATGTTGTATGCATAAACTTGAGATAATTTTTTTTTTGTTCTTGTCATGTTGTTAGAGTGTTTGGGCCATGGTTAGAGAGAATTTCCAAGGATCTTTCCTCATCCTATTATATGGAAAGAAGCTCTATTTGGTTCTCTTGCCTAGTTTGACAAGCTTGTTAAGACTTATAGACATGTGGTTTTAGCCCATACTTGGTTTGTTAGGTATTATAATACATTTCATATTAATAACTTTTTAGAGGTAGTGCAAATTCGTAAGGCTATACTCTAACTACGATTTGTAGATTATTGTTTTGATTACATATATGGAGCAAGCACGAGTTAACGAGAGTGATAAGAAGAGGTACTAATCTCTATTACCTTCTATTGCATCAAAGATGAGGATTAGAAACAACTTCCTTGAGGATATTAAGCAAAGGATTGAATGTAAATTTACCTCTGACTATGTGAGACAATTGGCAATAATTAACGTTCAATTGCTTGATGTGATGAACAAACTAAAAATGATAACTTTTAGACAAGCATGTTGTTTTATAAGTTATTTTATGATAGCTATATTGTAATTTTTCTCAAAACTATGAATAGATATGTTATGCTATGTTAAACTTTGATGTAATTATTTTTCTTTTACTTTAATACAAAGAACTTATAATATAAAAAACATTCTATTATATTATATTTATACAACGATGTCCTCATAAAAACTTGGTTATAGCCTAACAAGACATTATCACTTTTATATAATGCCATAGCTTGTATAACATTTCCATGTGATATCTATTCTATCTGTATTTTGAGATTATCTCTTAATTGAATAATTTTTATTTAAAGCCTTAAGAGATAAAAGAAAATTGAAAACTAGTTTTTAGAATCCACATGGTCATTGGTCATATGGACGAGCTTCATAAAGGACGTGTTTATCCAACTAGATTTAATTTAGGTGTTCATCAAAGTATGGTATACAACCCTACTACTTTTAAATTCGAACTTTAAAGTTTTTATTTAGAGTTCTAAATTATTCATCATTACACCTACTCAAGTTGTATATCATATTGAGATACTCATTAACGAAGCATGAGAAAATATCTTAAAAAAACTAAAAAAAAAAAAAAGAGTTGAACCTAGGACGATCTTCATAGAAGAGACGTTTGTTCAATCATGTTCCACTCAGCTCAAATATACCTCATTAGAGCATAGTTTACAACCCTTTATGGCTTTTTAATCCTTAATACTACCACAAATATCATAGGTTAAATATCATAGGAATGAATATAATGTAACCACAATACAATAAGGTCAAATATAATGATATGAGTAGAGTAATATAAGAAAATTAATATGTATATCAAGGCTAATAATATATCAAATAACATTCAATAATAAGCAACAATATGAATGTAAATAACATGAATCATACATGTATCAAGCATGTAGAACAACTTACAATATTAATTTCTCAAAATATATGCAATCTTTATTACTCCACTTTCTCTTAAAATATGATAAGAACTTGCTCTTTTCTCTGTAATGTGATATTCTCTTATGCATGTCTTTATGAAATATATATCCATAGTAGTATGACTCTTTGGATACTTGACTATTCCTTTCCATATGCCAAGTCCCATGACTTTTGACTTATTTATTTGACACTTGCATACTTGATGAACACTTGACTCTATATTGTATGCACACCTATACATGACTCTTACACTTTTATAACTTGCACACTCTAACCTAAGACACTTGTGCACATATTTACATTACATATTTGATCTCTTACATATAAGACACTTGTGCACATAGAATCAACTTACACTTGCACACTAACTCACATGACACTTGTGCATTTTCTACACATTACAACTTTACATGACACTTATGCATATCCTGCACATTCACACTTACATAAAGGGAAATATTACCCACACTCTAAGCTATGACTCAACCATCTATTATTTACAAATGTACCATGAAGGTACCATGGAGGTACATAAACATGTACCAAATAATGTATATACTCCAACAACCCTATTCCCTTTCAGATTCGAACGTTAGGCCTCTTATTTGAAGTTTCAAATTCTTCATTATTACACCTACTCAAGTTGTACAAACCTTGGACCTCCTATTTGAAGTTTCAAAGTCATTTTTTTTTATTAATAGGAGAGTTGGTTACAACCACACTATTTTTAGTAGCTGACAAACACAAGGTTCAAACCATAGGGACTGCATCCACCAAACCTATTCCACCTCGTTGTTTTATAGCTCGATGTAAAATGGACCATTGAGTGCTCAAGATTTGTACCATCGTCGTTGGTTTGGTGCTCACTCAGAGGATTTAGAACAAACTACTACCTTTGCAAGTTGGCAACATGCCCCCAAGTTTGAACCTAGGTCTCTTCTTGGTAAGTACTTGGCTAGTCAAGCACTACCAATCCACCTAGTCCTTAAGGGTTTCAAAGTCTTTATTATTACACCTACTCAAGTTGTATACCATGCTTAAATACCAATCACAAAAGTATAAAAGAAAAAAATCTAAAAAATCTTCATAAAGGATGTTTAAACCATGCTTCCCTCAACTCAGTTACACCTTATCAAAGCATTGTATACAACCCTGTATTGTTATACCCACTTAAGTTATATCCATCATGAAAGTAAGAAAGAAAAAAATAAAAAAAACTAGGTTATTAAGAAAAGAGTTGAACCCAAACCAAAGACCATATATATATATATATATATATATATATATATATATATTACACCTACAAAAAAAAATCTAAGACCACCATCTAATGTTAAGAAGACTTAAAATCTTAACTTTTTCATAACAATAGTCCTCACTTGTCACTTCCCAAAACCTCACTATCTAATCCATATATTTTTAATACACATGGGAATCAATAATATCATTAGGTGCTGCCACTATAAACCCTAGTCCGTTGGGTTAGATGAAATCAATGAAACCCCTGATCCTCGGGGACATCAAACTCCTCGAGCACATCAAACTGAGGCAGCCAATCAACAAACACTCGAGACCCCTTACCCTCGAGGACATCAAACTGAAGTAACCAATCAACAAGCACTCGACTGCTACCATCCATCCAACCTATCCCCGACTAGATACAATGTGATTTGAACCTTGAACCTTCTAAAGAAAGGCCAAAGCCCTAACCACTATGATATCCTTAAAAATCACTATGATATCCTTTAAAAAAAAAAAAAGTTTACACAGGGTTCTATAAAAAGTCTTAGATTTGAACTTGATCTTCTAAATAAAAACCAAAAATTTATGAGGGCTCACACTTTTTTTTAAACTTGCATCTTCTGATCAACAAGGCCGACAATGCTTTTCAAGTTATGAATTCATTAGGGCACGGTAACGAAATCTCCTACCGCACCTATATATAAATACACAATTTTTTATTACAACATAAATCATTATAAAGGATGACCTAACGCTCATAGTCAATGAGAAAGTCCACACTTCACATTACACGTTTCGAGGAATCCTGAAACCAACAGAAATTCGTGGAATCTCCGACCCCTCTTAATAAAAACAAGTTCTGCAGCTTTCGTTGTCTCCTTCGGCCTGTATAAAAGGGTTCATTTTTTAAAGCCGAGGGTATTAAATCTTAAATCTAAAACCTAAAAACAATATACGCAGGGAGGACAGGGTTCGAATCATCAATTTGTGCACTGGAAACGACTTAGCATATCCCATAGACTCAATTTACTTTTGAAGGTAAGTATGAGCTTAGTGAAACTTTTTATTTGCTGTAGCTTTGAATCTGCTTTCTATTATTAGATTTTTTAGAAATTTCTGTTAATTTGGATTCAGTTTAGTATTTTGATAAGTGGGTTTACATTCGAAGGGCTAAATTTGGAATATCGGGCGTTTAAATCTTCCGTAATGTTTATATCATTGTTTGGTGTAGCGTCCTAAGTGTCGATTTAGGATTTGGTAGTTGGGTCTAACATAAAATTTGGGCTTACAGTGGAATATATCGTGGACACTATTTAAGGGAATTAGAAACTAGTTTTAAAGTAACGATGAAGTCAACCTCGTTTTAAGAAAATAAGTATTAGCCTCATATTTGGAAGCAGATAAATGAGAATGTTGACAAGAAAAATAAAATTAAAACGCTTAAATAATAGCAAATATTTGGGAAAACTGAATTGGTTACCGCAAAATTTATAGGTATTGCCTCTACAAGTCATCAGTTGGGATCATACAACGGATCCTCATCACAGAACACCATTCTCATAGCATTCTTTTTTCTTTCTTATGGGCACTAGAGGGCTTGAACTCCAAAACATTCCTGTTTATTTGAAAGTGTTTTTCAGATATGATTCAATTGGGTATTTGATGTCTGATTTTAAGTTGTGTCCACAACCAATTTAGTTTTGTGGGCTTACTATGAAGGCTTAGTTATTCCATATAGTAGGTTGAGATAGGAGGTCAAAGTTCAAGTCACAAGGGGTAATGTATGTATGACTAGTAGGTCTCTTACGAATAATGTTTGGGGACCTTAGAAGTGATTTAACTTGAAAATAGGTTTGAGTGGGCTTGAAGGTAAAGGCTTGGGTTCGAATCCAAAGGGCAAGAGGGGCATAAGAGGTAGGGTTTGTATGCCTCGTAGGCAGATAGCACAACATAAGTGCCTCATCTCACATGTGGGAGTATGAGGTGGACCTAGGAGAGTATGTGGTGGTCTCATAAGAATAATGCTTGTGATCCTTGAAAAAATTATTCAAGTACAGCCTGAGTGGGCCTAACACTGAAAGCTTGGGTACTTGAAATAGGAGTTCCAAGGTTCAAATCTGAAAGGGGTAGGATAGGTACAACCTGTACATAAATAGCACAAACAGGTGTAGGGTAGGTACACCCTGTAGGTGTATGGTACAACAGAAATTCCTCTTGTATGCTTAGTGGACTCAGGAGTACAGGTACACCCTGTAGGTGTATGGTACAACAGAAATTCCTCCTGTATGCTTAGTGGACTCAGGAGTACAGGTACACCCTGTAGGTGTATGGTACAACAGAAATTCCTCCTGTATGCTTAGTGGACTCAGGAGTACAGGGTAGTGTGATATGCTCAATGCTTGGGGACCTTAGAACGAACTTAACTTTATATATATAGAGATGTTTTCTTTTTACTAAAGAGACACGTGTGTATAAATTGAATAAATTAAAAAAAAGTCAACACCAATTAGTTTAAATTAAATATACTCTACTGTATATTGTACTGTATCCCATTCTCCTTGAGGAAGTGGAAGGAAGGATTATATTGTACAAGGATAAACTATCCAAACATGGCCTGGATTAGCCAAGAAAAAACAGAAATTGTTTGTATATTCAATCTTATCCAAGAAAGACATTTGGCCATTTGCTGGCTAGCATGCTTCAGGAAAAAGACAAATGGTTGAAATTTTATAACATCCCTGAAGATATGACATTGAGAACCTGTGCAATTTGGGATCTAACATAGAACGAAAAATTAGTAACAATTCTAAAGCAATTTAAGGATATCAAAAGTCTCAGTATTACAAGAATACAATCTTAGCCAAAAGCAAACTAAAACAAAAAAAAAGTGAGTGATTGTAAAATAAAGAACCAACTTATACAATCTACATTGCGATAGTGGAAGATGGGCTTAATCAAGGACTCTTTTGGAACATAGAATTTAAAGTGTGCATCTCAAATGAAGTGGAAGATGAGACACATTTCCTTTAGATCCTGTTGTATATATAAACCTTTTGATAGTATCTCCAAAGTAAATGAACTGATATTGTATTGGAAGAATAAATACTTTAGAAAGATCAACACAACATAATCAACAATTCAGACACAAGATATGAATTTGGGTGCAATAGCATCGCTAAGATATATCACTTGTTTTCATTGTGATTGATATAAACAGATTATGCTGGATGGATATACTTCACTGATCTCTAGATGGATATTCATACTCACTGGACAGGATTACACACAGTGAATGGGGAGATGCACACAACACTCTCGAGAGTGGTAATGAAAGATTGCTCGTCTTTCAAGTCACTCCTTTATAAAAATACAACTGTTAGCGTTTGTTTTGAACAGCTATTTTCTATTTCACATCCCCCTGTAATGTTTCTTTTTTGTAGGACTATACAAAAACACCATAATAGACTCACTAATATGGGTCTTGACAACTTGCCCTGATTAGGTATCCATTTAGAAAAGCAATATGCCTATTTACATTCTTGAGGTGCATAATGGTCCGTGAAACATTCTGAACAATACTGTTAGATACAAGGGTTTAATGGATTTCCCATGATGCCTCTCTTTTTAACAAACTATCACCTATGAAAATCACTTTGTCAAGTAACTATGGTCCTTTATGACTCAACAACACCTTTTCTCACTCTATGTGGTTGGAATGCTTTTATCAAACAGTTTAGCTCTCTTTTTGGAAACCATACTCTCATAACTTTGTCATGCTTTCCATTTTTGGAATCTGACCAACTTGAATTCTTTCTAATATACCTGTAACAATAAGAAGAATAATGATTGCATTCGTTGCATATTTCACATGAATACAAGTTGCAACATTGACTTGAATAGTGACCAACTTGTCCACAATAACTGCAACTACCTTCTTCTCACATAGATAGATTTTGTTTATTTGGATCTTTAATTATACCATATTTTTCAAAACTTGAAGATTCACTTTCTATGTGCAATTCTGCTTTGACATATTTAATTGCTTCACTTGATTTTTATTTGACCTTGTACATTGTCAATTTTCGTAACCCTAGATAACTGCTGTCCTATATTATTTTAAAATAAATCAGATCTGAAAATAATTTATTCAAACATGCAACAGTCACACAGATGGCTGGAAAAATAAACAGCGTGAACAGCGGAAGTTAAATATATTTCTGAACCTGAAATATTACAAATAAAGGAGGCTACAGCTACAGCAGAACACCCTGCTCTCTTGCTGCCTTTTTTGGCCAGCAATTTCACTGTTCTTCTCCTCCTAAGCTTGTAGTTTTCCTTCAGCAATCTGTTCTTCTTTTCTTTTTGCGTGTAAAAAACTCTTGACCCTCTCCTTTTATCCTTGAAAAAGGTAACCCTAATCTCTCTAACCCTAAGATTAGATCTCATCTCATCTTGAGATGCAAGGTTAAAAATAGAAAATCACTTAAGTGAATTACAAAATAGAATCACTTAAGTGAATTACAAAATATAATCACTTAAGTGAACTTAAAAATAGAAACCACTTTAGTGAATTTCAAAATAGAATCACTTAAGTGAATTACAAAATAGAATCACTTAAGTGAACTTAAAAATAGAGAATCACTTAAATGAACTTAAAAGTGAATTTCAAAATAGAATTAGAAATGTCTCGAACCACTTATACCACGTTCATATTGAAGCCTGTGCAAGAAGTTCTTGTCCGAGCTACATTTCTCAACATACATATCTCCATAGGCTTTTGAATTCCTTGACCACTTTCCTTCATATTCTATAATTCTCATCAACTTAAAACTAATTCCTTTTGGTGTGCTTTTCAAAACATTCTCTGCTATCATCGCCCATCTGAGTTGCTTCTTCAACATGAGTGACAACAAAGCATCATGATTTCTTTGAACATTAAAGACCTTATGAACATAATTGACTTCCACATGAACCAAGTCTACTGTTTCACAAGAAGAGTCAACCATCTTTACCAAAAGTCTTCAACTTATTTTTTTCCTCAATGAACAAATTTATTTATTACTTCAATTCCTCATTTGCCTTTGTCAAATGTTGTGTAAACATAACAAAATGATCACATGAACTAAATCTACTCTTTGACAGGAAGAGTGAACCATCTTTACCAAATCCGTTGTATCACAAAAACAATCAACTAATAATGGCTTAGTCTTCAACTTATTATTTTCCTCAACCAGCAAATTTATTTGTTTCTTCAATATCTCATTCTCTTTTATCAAATGTTTTGTAAACATAACAAAATGATCATCAAGATCTATATCCTTGATAAGTTCCTGCCCTTTCACATAGAAATTCAAAAGCTCTTGTTGTTCAATTTCCCCGTTCTTGAAAAAACTTATCAAAAGAAAAAAAAACACCTTAAACTATTGTGTCCGAACCAAACTCACAAGCCTGAATCAACTTTGCAACCTAGAAGACTTGAAGTAGAAATCCACTAGCATGACTTTCAACAATTTGCAACCTATCCTTCATTTTGCATACCAAAGCTTTGATACCATGTTGGAAATATAAACCTTTTGATGATATCTCCAAAGTAAATGCACTGATATTATATTGTAAGAATAAACATTTTAGAATTATAAACACAACATAGTCAACAATTTGGACACAGGATATGAAATTGGTGCAATAGCACCACTAAAATATATAACTTTTTTTTTGTTGGAGAACAAGGGTTGTACATAGGTCTCCCACCCTTGAAAAATCACAACATTCTCCTTTAAAACTTGAGAGTTTACAAACAGATTCAATTCTCATCTCAATTGAGATGCTATAGCTAGATACCTACATCATTTTTCATAAAATGTTTGAATTCTTGATTTTCATTTTCTGGTTCTTCTTCAATTTTTTGTGTGAATACAAATATTCTAGAATTCAACATCCTTCTTCTTGCAATTCTCTTATAACAGCCTTCACAAAACCAAAACTCCACCTCTACTGTCTATGCATTGCATCTTAGTAGAATAATATTTCTGAAACATTACACTATCATAGTCCGCCTTACCAGATCTGGATTGTTAGTTTCCTTCCTGTAGCATAAGTGCAACCACAAAAATTGTAATAAATAGTTTATATGAAAACACATTAATGTTATAAAATAAAGCAAATATTACCAATGGAAAACATTAAAGTAAATCTTAATCATTATTTGATTCAGGCAGTCAACATATTCTTATGAGCTTCAACTAAACTTACTACTTCCTCTGGTGGTTTCCACTTTATATTCTTTGCCTTCTTTTTTTTTCTTCCAGTACCCATCATCATAATTTTTTTGATGACTTGACTCCATCTATCAAGGCTCTCTATTTCTAGATTAGGGATTGGGTGGTCTACTCCAATTTTGCTGCCTTTTCCTTGTAAAATTAATTCATTTTTGTCTTTGCATATTGCCCATATTATGTAGAAAGAGATGGATTCCGATAAATACTTAATCAAATGTTTGCTTTTGAGACCCCATTTATACATTTGGCTCTATTGGTTTAAGGAATTCTCTGCATTCATGTTACCTGTAATTGCCGAGCCAAATTTAGATGCAACTCCTATCCAAATCTGCAGGCTGCTGGGCATTCAAAGAGAAGATGTCTGGTGGTTTCCTCGCTTTTAAAGCATCTTAGACATATATGAGGTCCCATTATGTTTCTCTTCTGCAAATTCTCTCCGGTGAGAATTTTATTTTGATGCACTAGCCAATAAAATAGCTGAATTCTAGGGGGGATCTGATGTTTCCATATTGTTGCTAACTATTTGTTTACCTTTCCTGCCTATTGGGCTTTACCCTTGTCTTGCTTACCTCCTCCCAAATCTTTTTGTCCGGATTTTGGGAGTAAGGTTTATATCCAACAATTTGAGCTTTGAGATTTATCCACTGTTCTTGTATGTGACTAGGCAGGGGGGTTTTGAGCTTTGAGATTTATACACTGTTCTTGTATGTGACTAGGCAGGGGGGGTCTCTTCGGTTACAATGTCCTCCCACCCATTCCATTATATCAGCTAGTTTGTGAACTCCTAGATTCTGCAATTCTTCTTGAAGAGTTCGAGAACAACTGGTATTGAGAGGGGGTCTTCCCATTACTGGATCCTCCCAAAGGTTGACAAGCTGACCATCTCCAGGTAACCACGACACTTTGTCTAGGATTATATTTTTTGTCTCAACAATGTGCTTCTAGATTGAGGAAGAACCAGACTTGCTTGCTATGTTTTTTATCAGCTGCAGACCTTTAGAGTTGTCAGTGTATATAACATTTAGTATTTCTTTGAAGGGGAGGAAGGGGGATTGACTAGGTGCCATAGCAACTTAGCCCCTAAAGCTTTGCTAACTTCTTCAGTTTTCCTTATTCCTAGACCCCCTAGCTCTTTAGGCTGTGAGATAGCTTCCCAATTAACAAGATGGAATTTCTTATTATCGTTTTGTTTTCCTCCCTGCCACAGGAGCAGGAAACTCCTAATGAGTCCATCAAGTTTATTAAGCGCATAATTTGGAGCATGGTAGACCAAAAGTTGATAGATTGGGAGACTTGCTATAACTGATTTTATAAGTACTGTTCTTCCTGCCAGGCTCAGCCACGCATTATTGTAGTTATTTTAATGCCACTGATATTTTTTTCGACCTTCCTGTTGATTAATCTCCCTAATGCTTCAGCTAATATGATATACAGGTATGGCGAATGGGGGCAACCTTGTCTCAGACCTCTAGAGGCTGTAAAGAAAGTTGTCGGTTCTCCATTAACTATGGGAGCTACCAAAGGGTTGTTAACACAGGCCAATATCCAATTTATCAATTGTATAGGAAATTTAAATTTGACAAGAACCTTTTCTAAAAATTAGATGTCTACTTTATCAAGGGCATTGGACATATCTAGTTTAATGACTAGTCTTTTCTTATTTGCTTTTGTACAAGACTGTAGAGCTTCATGCACCATGATAATATTATCATATAGTTGCTTCCCTGGAATGAAACCCCCCTGCTCTTGAGCTATAATGGAGTTGATCTTCCTCTTGATTTTGTTTGCTAGGATTTTAGTCATGATTTTGTATGAAGAGTTGCAAAGAGAAATTGGTCTAAATCTAGCAAAGGAATTAGCATTTTTCTTTTTAGGAATTAGTGCTATGAAGGAAGAGTTTATAGCACCAGAGAATTTACCTTGAGTTCTGGTTTGCTCTATCATCCTGAGAAGGTCTGCTCCTATTATGTGAAGGAACTGCTGATAAAAATTGTTAGTAAATCCGTCTGGACCTGGAGTCTTGTTTTTGCTAAAGAATGGATGACTTCTTCTAGTTCCTCCATCTTAACCTCCTTAGTCAATTCTGTTCTGTCTTTGTTTTTAAGAACAGTAGGAATATTTTAGAGGAGAATTTCATGAGCTTGTCCATCCCTTGAGGCAGTTTAGAGAAATGCCCAAGTGCTATCTCGTTGATATGGTCTTGAGGAGTGTAATTGACTCCATGTTGAATTTTCTGAATTGTGTTCCTTTGATAGTGCTGCAATGTCTTGAGGTGGGAGTATTTTGTATTTTTGTCTCCTTTCTGCAACTAGGTCATTCTGGATCGAAGATGCCAATGTGCTTCTTTTGTCTGATGCACTTTCTCTAGCTCTTGATATAATTGTCTTCTTTGTTCTTCTTGAAGTGTCGTGGGAGGCTGTTCTCTAATTTCATTTTCTAACTTCTCCATTGGTAGCATGAGTTCCTCCTTTTTTTTATTGTTGATTTTTCTTTGAATTCCATTTCCTTATGGTCTGCTTGAGGTTTGAAATTTTTGTTTTCCAAACCACCTGTGGGTGGTTGAGGGGTTACTTTGATTCCAGATATCTTCCACTTGTGTGTTGAAATCTTCTTGCTCTGTCCATACTGGATTATATTTAAAAGGAATCTTCCTTTTACTAAGCCTTTTTGCCCCATTGTCCAGAATGATAGGCTTGTGATCTGATATTGAACTTTGGATGATCTAGCTGTGATAATATATCTTCATGAACTAGAAATCTATCTTGTTTCTCAGCAATAAATTGGATAGCTGCTCTTCTATTTGTCCAGGTAAATTTGCCTTGTTTGGGAATGATGTGTTGGAAATGTACCTCTGCCATAACATGGTTCACTATCTCCTTGGTTGGGTTTCTTGTTTTGTTTCCTCCCCTTTTCTCCCATTGAGCGAACGTTACATTCAAATCTCCTCCTATTATTATATTGTTAGGCCTCTCTAGTCTGATTCATTGCTGTAGTTGCCTCCATGCCTCTTTTTTCTTTTCTAAATGATTTGGTCCATAGAAATTTACTATGGTTAACTCCAAACCTATTGGCATAGCAAAGTTAACTGCTATCCAATTAATATTTTTTGTCTCACTTCTGTAATTCAAGGCTTGGGGGTCCCAAGTAAGAATGAGTCCTTCGAAAGCTCCTGACGCATCCGTTGCTACTAGTTATGAATGGTACCCGATCCTGTTCCATTCCCCTTTGGCAGTACTCTCTAATATCTTTGATTCTTGAATACACACTACTGTTGGCTTTTGTTGCTCTATTAAGGATTTTAGGTAGTTTTTGTTCAGGGGACTACCCAATTCCCTTCCATTCCAAGATATGTATTTCATTTTTTACTTGTCTTTTTTGCCTTAGGGAAGTCCTCTGAGGTTTTCTGAGTTTTATCCTTTTTTGTTTGTTCCGTTTTGATTTCTTGATTTTTTTTCTTCCTTTTGTCGTAGACCTTGTGGCTGGAGTGCTACTCCCTTCTGCCTCTTCTTCAGACTTTTCTTCTTGTGTATTATCCTTTTTTTCCAACCATATTACCTTGTGGGATTGTGATTTCCACTTCTTTTCACTTCCTCTTTTGTGTTTCCTTCATGTGTTTTTCTATTCTTGATTGGTGTTTCTTCTATTACTTCGTCAGACTCTGATTCTAGGGTTTCTACCTCTTTAACTTGAGCTCTGTTCCTCTTCTAAGGGTGCTTCCTCTTCCTCCAAAGAGTGAACAACAAACTTTTTTCCTTTTTGTTTATCTAGGTCTTGAGTGTTTCTTTTGCAACTCCTTGAACGCCTTGTCTACTTTCGTCTGTTTGGTTGAAAATCTTTATCATCATCCTTTTTTGCCTGATGCACTTTAGTGGGACAATTGTAAGATGGATATCTCCTTTGGTTCCTCCACTTGGGGGTCAAAGCTGGTAGACCATGATGTCATGTATAGGGGGCTCGACCCTAAGAACCATGGCCCCCATGAAAGATGGAGCTTCTTTCTTCTGAAGATGAAAATACTACCACAAAATAGCCTCTCCCTGCCAACATGAGTTCGTAGCTAGAGATTTGCGAGCCCCATTTGGAGTCTATCCATTTCTAAAAGAAGATGGGCTCGACCACATTCCTATGAACTTGCAAACTAGAGCTTGAGAAGACAAAATGAGTGTTGGATTTTGAATGAGATCCGACGGAATCTCAACTATGGGAACTTCGTCTAACTTTGGAATGAAAGTGCTTCTAACTCCAGTCAGGGCCGGATTCGAACGTTTAGGAAAGGCTTGAACCAAGATATCCAGCTTTCCTTGATCAAACATAGGTGGATGAGAAAAGAACAAAAAGGCTTCATTGTTAGGGTTCTTGAACAAAGCAGCTGTAGCCATTGATAGGGTTTTTATTGGACCAAAACCTTACCACTGCTGGATAGAAGTTGTTAACCCTTGTAAGCCGTGGAAAATCGCTCGATATTCCTTTTCATTACCTCTAAACTGCTTTCCTTTTCTTAAAATTTCCTTCTATTCCTTTCTAGCCATATAGTCCAAAGTATTGTATATTATTTTCTTTCAGATCTATGGGAGAAAGGTGATAGTTTTCATGGCAGTTCCTCCATTTGATGGAAGTGCTAATGCCATGGAATGGTGGTTCTAGTTCAAAAATGCTCATTATCAATCTGATTTATGGGATTTAATACTCATTGGTAAATTGAGAGGTGCAGCTCTTATATGGCTTCTTTCATTGCCTACAAACTATTATTGGGACCAAATTGAACAAGCTTTTTTAGATAGATGGGCATCCAATGAAGCAATAATTGATGCGAATAAAGACAAGAGAAGGATGAGAATGAAGAAGAAGTAGAAAGTAAGGATGAAAATAATGAAGATGAGATGAAAGATAAGAGTACATGCAGTTTAACTTCAAGAAAAGAAGATCAAGGAATCTCAAATAGAGGGTAAGCATGTTCAATTTTTTGCAGATTTGAAACTCACCATGGAAAAATATGTTTTGCATTCAAATTTTTATGTTGTAGATATGGATGGGTTAGATATTGTTCTTGGATATCCTTGGTTAGATACTTTGGGAACAATAAACATGAATGTACAAAAGAAGTTTATGAAGTTGTGGTATAGAAAGAAAAAAGTCACATTGCAGGATATTACACATAATGGAGCCCAAAGCAAAGATAAGGTCGAGCAAATTTAGGACTCTAATGGGGTATGCACAAAAGAATCTGCTGGAGAACAAGAGGACAAAGAAGAAAAGCAACAAGAGAAAAGGACTATTTCCCTTCCAAAGCCAACAAAAAAAGTGGCAAAAAGGGTTGAAGAATCAAAGAAGGCTCCAAATTTGAACAAAGGTGCACCATATAGACATCCACATCATTGTGAGAGGCAACCTTCATGGAGGCATGCTACTACATGGAATCAACGTTCCAATCACTCTAAATTGACATGGAACCAAAGTTGGTGGCATCACAAAAGCACCTGCTATTTAGTGCCAAATATGAGGAATTACTATGCAAAAGAATGGGATCAGAGTGGCATAGTGAACTTTGGATCTAGGATAGGATCTAGGTACCATCAAGCACAAGTCGTAGCTCATGGAGGATTAAATGATCGAGCATGGCAGTTTTATTTTGGCTTCTTCCCATGTTTTGAGGATGAAACATGTTTAAGGGGGATGGAATGTAATGTACCTAGGGATATGATATTATAATGTAGTATGTAGTAATAAATAAGGATTGGGGTGCATATGCTTTATAAATCATCCCACTAGTTAATTAGAATAAATGTCTTTATCCCACATGTGTGGGTAAACAGTAGTGGTAGGTAGTTGAGGGTTATATAATGTAGGCAAGAGACTCATATGAGTGGGGGTATGTGTTGGATCTCATATTGAGATATAGTGTGGAGTGACTTCCTTCCAATAAGAAGCATTGTACAGTGTTGCCCTTCCTCAAGGATTTGATCTATACTTTGAACATATTGGAGTACTCTATTATGGTGGGATCTGTCTTCTATGGAGTGTTGTTAATATTTTATGCAGGTTCTAAACATATTATATCCGCCATGAAAGATTTGAACCATTTTTTTCTGATGAATAGAGTAGGGTACTCGAGAATTTTTTGGTTGCATTCAGTAGAAAACATCCGAGGCCATTGTCAAGCATAATAGCCATTTCTTCGGAATAATATTTTTATAATTGCCATTTCAATTAATATCTTGGGCAGTGCTTGTTCAGTCTTCTGAAAAAGAGTTTTCTTGGCTGCCTTGACAAAGCTTTTCTTAGAAAATTGAACCAATGCCCAAGAGATCAGTTGACCTGTCAATTATAAAAATATTATTCCAAGAGAAATGACTATATATGTATGTGTTCTATTAAACCTCAAATCATAATCAGATTGAAGAGGGATTTAGTAGGCCTACAAAGTTAAGCAAGTACCAAATTTTTGCCATTGCTTCTTTAACAGGGTATTTACAGAGTTTGTTTTAGAGATATGGCCAAGTAAAGCAGTTTTTTTTTCCTCCTGTTACCAATTTCTGAATCTTTACAAGGCTTGAAAGTGTGAGCTCTGAACATAAGTCGGCCAAAAGGGCACATTATTCCACTGTTTCCTATGCTTAGAATAAATACTTAGATATTATCTGTTAGATCTTTCCATGGCTGGTGGCTTTGAATGGTCTGAAATGCACTGAGGCAAAACATATTACCTAGACCTCTAGTTCTTATAATATGGTTCTTTAAGTTGTTGATTCATTTGACAACTTTTTTGGGTCCCCTTCCTGCATGCCATAGAAAATGCCGTTTTTTTTGACAGCCTGGTGAAAAATATGAAGACTGAAACAACCTTCTGGCAAACTATGCCACTTAAATGGCTTGCATGGGAGACTTAAATTTGGATTTGGAATGAGTTTTGAACCTAAGCAGTATGAACAAGTTAGTTACTTGCATAGGTCAAAATTTATACTTGCTTAGTTTTGGTTAAGTGTTATGATATTCATGGTTCATAAGCATTTATCAAAGTGATTTAATGGTCTTACTTTCTTCCATGCCACTGAAAATGATTCATTCATCTATTGCTCTTCTTTGGTGTCATATTGTATCAGGTATCATAATGCCTAAGGAAATAAATGTCCGTGCGTTATCTTCTCAAAAATCTAGAGCACATTCGCCTTATCAGCTAAATGCTCACCACTATGATAGGCGATTGCCACATGTAAATCATTCTGATGCAGGGAAATCTTTGTCAAAGAAAGATTGGGAAGATGCTGTCTGTCCCATATGCATGTATCCCCCACACAATGCAGTTCTTCTTTTGTGCTCGTCTCATGATAAAGGTTGCCGAGCTTACATGTGCGATACAAGCTATAGGCACTCCAATTGTCTTGATCAATTCAAGAAAATGCACAATAAGTCAGGTCTGATACATCTAGAACACAGTCCAGATGTCCCAAATGAAAGATCCCATTTTCATGCAGATTCACAAAACCATGCACATGTAGAAGTGACAATGTCGGATGCAATATCAGCAAATGAGGAGTTTGAATCCTTGGAACCAAATGGAGAGGCAGATTTGAATGACCATGAAATAACGCAGTTGACTTGTCCACTTTGTAGAGGACCAGTCAAAGGATGGACTGTTGTTCAGGAGGCTCGCAATTATTTGAATGCAAAGAGTAGAAGCTGTGCAGAGGAATCCTGTTCCTTTGTGGGGAATTATGCACAGCTGAGGAAGCATGCAAGATTGGATCATCCATGTGCTCGGCCCACAAGAGTGGATCCTACTCGGCAGAGAGATTGGAACAGGTTAGAGCAAGAGACAAACCTTCTTGATGTGATGAGCTCTGTCAGGTCAGCAATACCTGACTCCATGGTGGTTGGGGATTATGTCATTGAAGACAACAATGTTGGCAATGAAGGCATAGGGAGGTTCTTTCTTGGTAACTGGTTGAATTTCCTATTTATGATTCATCGCATGGATCCCAATGCTCAGATTACAATCAGCAGAACTGTTCCTGCACGAGTATCAGCAAGGCGCAATGGGAGGTCTAGGAGGAACTCTGCTTTGAGGGCAGAGAATGTAGAAGCTGATAATAACGTTCAAGGGAATGTTTCTCAAAGTGCTGCCAGGCATAATGGCATGTTTGGAAGGGCCGGTGCTAGTGCTCAAGGTGAAGCCTTTGGTAGCAATGCTACAGCTTTTGTGTCAGAAACGTCAAGGAGGTCCTCCAGCAGGAGGCATAGTGGTGGACATGGGTCCCAATAATGTTATGTGAATATTCTTGCTTTCAGTTGCATTTTAAGAATTACATAGCTAGAGCAGATAAAAATCATGACTTTCTTCATTTAGGACCTGCAAACATTTTTAATTTTTGTGGCTATCTTAACTTTGCAAAAGATTTTGATCTTGTGGCATTTTAAACATCTAAAAAGTAGTATCAGTTAACTGGATCAGATGCCAATTTAATATGACTGAAGTACTTAATGCACTCAACCTAGAAACATTTTCGACTATCTGAAGTGAAAACATAAAAGCATACTTCAGATGAAAAAAAGTTACCACCAGTCGAGAAGATTCCTCGTATTGATATAAAGAGTTCTATTTTATGCTTTATTCTTTTTGTGCGCTCATGTTTTCCAGTTAGCCTTTGCTGGGTTATATCTATCTTTTGAGCTGCATAAAAAGGATGTCAAAAATATTAAAATATAAGAATGGTAATTTTTCCATGCAATTCAGAGAAATATGCATTGTTAAAACAAAATATTTGGTGCATTATTGTTGTTTTAACTTGTAATCCATTTTTTGGTATAAATACTCTATTTGTATTTTATTTTTTGTTGAAACTTCAATACATATTTTTAATGCCTTACTTCAGTTTGAAATGATTGTGTGCAAAGAGAAGAACATTGTCCAATAATCTAAAAAAATTGGAAATAGGCATGAGAGAATTACAACATAAGGTATATGTTTACATGGAGCAATTCGCTTGAGGACAATTGCATGGAAATAAATTAAAATATCCTTCAGAGAGAAGTATAAAGAGCTTGTGATTGTTCTGTACTTTGAACTCTTCAACTGATTGGTATAGTTTTTAATCGAACATTCTTTTTTCCCTCCATAAAGGATCTAGTGGATGCACCGACAATCATTTATTTACTATGAATCACGGACCATACCTATTCAATGGAAAGCTTTTGGTCCTCCAAAAATCCACCTGCAAACAAGGGGAAGGAAGAGTTCCTTCCCTTGTTTACTTTTTTGGGAATAGAATGGGGAAAGACATCAAAATTTACTTAAGCAATTTTACCACCAAAAAAGAGAAAACAGTTATGACCATGAATTGTGGTTGGAAATCCTACACATTTTACCGTCTCTCACACAATTAGAATCTTAAATCCCTATCATTTGGTTTATTAATGAAACAAGACAAATATATCATATTATTTGTATGCATTTTAAGTTAAAGCACATACCTTTAGAAGGTTACAATAGTCTTTGCTACACAAGTGATTATCTATCTTCTATGAATAAGCAACTTTATCCTCCACTTGAACCCTAAAGAATGCAAAGTTTACCAGGTTTGCAGCATGTATCATCCTTGGTATAATAATTGACCCATTTTCCTTGTCTTGGATATTGAAGCATTAAAAGTGCTACCATAGCTCTTTAAATTCTCTCATACGGTCAAAGGGCTCAAGCCTTATTTATTTATTTGTTTATTTTATGTTTGTTATGTTACACACTCACAAAGGGATCTAAGACTATGAAGGGGATTGTGCTGTTGAAGTTTTGGATGGGGATTGTACTGTTGAAGTTTTGGATGCAGCCTTACGATGGTCCATAAGGCTAACCTTGTGGATGCAAATATAAATATGTTGACACTCTCAAAGTGTCGTCAACTGCACTGATGTTTGCTTTTTTTATATTTTGTGATAGCTATTCTTCATGCTTTCAATCAATCCATATACAATCTATCAGGAAATAGATAATAGGCATTAATAACATAAACAAACCTTATGAATATTATGTGGAATCCTTATATGGTCAAGGATATGGTTGAAGGACCCATATTCACTAAGGTTGTCTTTGATTATATGTAAGGTTGACAACCATTATTTGTTTTCAACAAGTTTACACATGCTTTTATGAGGGGTCTCCGTCCCCTCATACTAAGTGAGGTTTGAACCATGGACCTCTCAAAGAGAGGTTAAAGCCCTTACCACTGCAGTAAGCTTGCAGCTCTTATATATTTTTCAATGAGTTTACATAGATTTTTATGAGGGGTTCTGGTCTCCTAATATCAAGTGGGGTTTGAACCTTGAACACCTCAAAGAGAGGCCAAAGCCCTTACCACTGCAGTAAGCTTCCAACTTGGTTGGCAACCATTATTTGCTATAAGACAATAATATAAATATTAAAGTCTAACCTTATGGATGCAAATATGTCGACACTCTCAAAGTGTTGTAAACTCTAGTTCTATTTGCTTTTTTCATTTTGTAACAATGCCCAAATTTAAAATACTTCCTCATGCTTCCAATCAATACCTATACAATCTATCATAACATAATCCTATAAAGGAAATAGATAGTAGGCATTAATAACATAAACAAACCTTATGAATATTATGTGGAATCCTTACATGGTCAAGGATATGGTTAAAGGACCCATATTTGCAAGGTTGTTTTTGATTATGTGTAAGGTTGACAATCATTATTTGTTTTCAACGAGTTTACATAGGTTTTTATGAGGGGTCTCGGTCCCCTCATACTAAGTGGGGTTTGAACCTTGGACCTCTCAAAGAGAGGCCAAAGCCCTTACCACTATAGTAAGCTTGCAACTCTTATATATTTTTCAATGAGTTTACATAGGTTTTTATGAGGGGTCGGTCCCCTCATATTAAGTGGGGTTTGAACCTTGGACCTCTCAAAGAGAGACCAAAGCCCTTACCACTGCAGTAAGCTTGCAACTCATATTTTTCAATGAGTTTACATAGGTTTTTATGAAGGGTTTCGGTCCCCTCGTATTGAGTGGGGTTTGAACCTTGGACCTCTCAAAGAGAGGCCAAAGCACTTACCATTGCAGTAAGCTTGCAACTCATATATTTTTCAATGAGTTTACATAGGTTTTTATGAAAGGTTTCGGTCCCCTTGTATTGAGTGGGGTTTGAACCTTGGACCTCTCAAAGAGAGGCCAAAGCCCTTACCACTGAAGTAAGCTTGCAACTCATATATTTTTTCAATGAGTTTACATACGTTTTTATGAAGGGTTTCGGTCCCCTCGTATTGAGTGGGGTTTGAACCTTGGACCTCTCAAAGAGAGGCCAAAGCCCTTACCATCGTAGTAAGCTTGCCACTTGGTTGGCAATCATTATTTTATAGAAGACAATAATATAAATATACAGTCTATAACCTTATGGATGCAAATATGTCGACGCTCTCGAGTGTTGTTAACTGTAGTGCTATTTGCTTTTTTTGTTTTGTGACAATGCCCAAATTTAGAATACTTCATCATGCTTCCAATCAATTTGTTCTCAAGTGTTGTTAACTGTAGTGCTATTTGCTTTTTTCGTTTTCTGTCAATGCCCAAATTTAGAATACTTCATCATGCTTCCAATCAATCCGTATGCAATCTAACATAACACAATCCTATTAAGGAAATAGATATAGACCTTAATAATATAAAAAACCTTATGAATAGTGTGGAATCCTTACATGGTCAAGGATATGGTTAAAGGACCTATACTGACAAGGTTGTTTTTTTACTGTAAGGTTAACAACCATTATTTGCTCACAATAAGACAAAATTCAAAGATCTTTATTATGCATTTACTGTAGTAGTCTTTATGTGTACATATCAACTACACAAATAGACCTTGAACAATACCTAAAGAATAAGTGAACTATTCATGTTTAGTACTATTGTGCTACCTTTTAATAAGTATTAACCATGCAACCAAGCCTTCAAATACATCAAACTTCTTAGGAAATAGTTTCCTTGTAAATGGTTTACCCAATTATATAAACTATACTTTGTTCTTAATATGCACATAACAAGACAACTATATAAATGTAGGGATATTTAAATCAAATGACCTCCTTACAATGTCTTTCATAGATTTATGATGCAGAAGCATCCAAGGTGAATGGGCAATCCTTGTTAACAAGAAATTTTTATGTAATGTTTTTGGTAAGTAGAGAGATAGTTGGTTGAGAAGCAGATAAAAAATATTTAATGAATTTGTTAAGTGGTTGGATAGTGCAAAGAAGTGGATTAATGTAAAAAATATTTAATGAATTTGTTAAGTGGTTGGATAGTGCAAAGAAGTGGATTAAATGTAAATGACAAGTAGTTGGTTGTGGTGCAATAGAAATCTAGAAATAAATGTAGGGTACAAATTATTTAATGTTTGTTGTAACATGTGACCTTATGCACATGCTTTTTTTTTTTCTATTGAGGGGACCTTATGCACATGGTTTTTTAATATTGTTGTAACATGTGACTTGTTCTATATATTTTTTTGGGGGCAATATATTACTTTTTGGGGAGAGAAGCAAAACAAAAATAGATAGATACTATACAATCTATGCAACTACATCCATTATTGTCGGTAATTTTTTATTGTTCTTTTTTTAAACTGTATCAATTTTAATATTAAACCAGGTTGTTGAGTCACGGGCAGAATTACATAGGATTGGAAAATGAACTTGCCAACAATGTCTACAAACAAACCCAAAAGAACGTGAGAGGACTAGGAATCATCTATGTAGGATTGCCATAAAAGGAGCAACAATAGGTGAAATTGTAAAGAAATCGCTTACATAGGGTTATCGCAGGATTAATAGTAGGTTAAGTTTCCCAAGCAAGAAAAGAAAATAATGTTTAGAAGATCGTGAATGTAGAAAGAGATATGGAGAAAAGGAAGAGGGAAGAATTAGCAGATCATGTTCGTAGAAAAAGATATGGAGAAAAAGAAGAGAGGAAAAATAGTAGAGAAAATTAAAATCCTGAAAGAGATTGATATTTAATTTTTTCTAGCATTTTTTCCCTTTTCTTTTTCTCCATATCTCTTTCTAGATTAACGATATGTTAGAGGTTATTTAATTTTATTGCTCAAAAAACTTCACTTGTTGTTGCTCTACGTAAGCTAATTCTCCTAGTGACTCAACAATACGTTCTAATACCAAACTAATATAGTCTAAAAAATGACAATTAGAACTTACCCACAATATGGATGTAGTTAAAAAATTTGCATCGCACTTGTTTGCTTTTTTTTTCCTTATCTTCCCCAAAAGAATACATCTCCTTTTTATATACATCAAAAGCATGGATTGATAATTCATGGGTTTACAAAACCACAATCTCAAGACCATGTAATATAAATTATATGATATAACAAACATTAAATATCATGTGCATAAGGTCACATATTACAACAAACATTAAATATAATATAAAGTCACATGATACAACAAACATTAAATCATTTTGACCCTATATTTATTTTTAGATTTTCCTTGTGCCACATCCAACTACTTGTCATTTACATTTAATATCATCTTCCTTAGACTACTTAACCATTTACCAGATATATTAAGTAATTTTTATCCACTTCGTCCAACTATCCCACTACTTATCAATGAAATGATTTTAATTACGTCCACGGGACCAAAACAATTTATGAGACCAAGAGCTTTAATACAAGATGAGATATGGTATACAACCCTACTTCCTTTTGAATTCAAACCATGAACCTTTTATTTAGAGTTCCAAAGTTTTAACATCCAAGAAAGAAAATTGTTCAACAAAGTCAAAAGGCTCAACATCCTCTTATCATCTTTTGGGTTGTGCTTCTTCTATTGTTGATTTTATAAGAAGTTCCTTAGTTTTTATATTCTCAATTCTTTAAAAAGTTCCATTAGCGAGTTTACTTTTAGAGTGTCCTTATATACAATCCTGATGCCCTTGTAGGCTTCACATTCTATGACAAAATGTTTTTTGGTCTCCACGACTCCTATTGTGCAAAAGACACATTTGTTTTGACCATGCCTCTTGAAAAATTATCCATATCCTAGTTTTGTATATGAGATGGTGTGAACTAAATCTTAGAAAGCATGTTTCCTTCCATTTGATCTTTGCATCTATGTATTTTTCGCTGTGTTCACAACTTGGGTTGAACTCATTGATGTATAATTGTTTTATCCTTCTTAAATTTTCAATCCACATGATAAGTTTGAATTTTCCCTCACATAATATTTAATTTCTTTGTTGGAGTTTGGGACTTGATGAAATTTAATGCTCCATTTGTCCATATATTTGTTGTTTTGTTTCATCCATGTGTCTTTTCTTCTATTCATGTTTCTTTGATTACTTGTTTTGGCAACCTACTATCTTCCATTCTTTGTATTTTCTTTAGGTACCCCAATAACCTTATTATAAATTTTGCTTCTAGTGGAAAAGTCCCTATTTTAGCAATTAAAATCTCATATGGGATTGATCATTTAATTATGAAATTATTTGTAATTAGTCGTTTCTGAATTCTTTCGAGTCTCCATTTAAAAGTTGATGTATTACTAGTCCACACCTCACACACATATAACATCACTGGAATAACTAATAACTTGAAAAGAACCCTAATGATTTTCCAATCCCACAAATCTGCTTTTTTGCTCCTATTTAACAATGAGTAGATTGCCCTTCATCTTGCTTGTATTTGTTTTATCCTACATATTCCCCAATTGAATTTGCTTTGAAAATCTAAGACAAGGTATTTGTATTTTGTTACTACCTCTAAAGGATTTCCTTCAAATAAAATATATGGTTGTTTTTGCTCTCTTTGAGTAGAGAAGACCATAATTTTAGTCTTGCTAGTGTTTACCTACATCCCAACTTCTTTACAAAAATTCTCTAAAGCTTTTAGATGTTCTTTTAAACTTTCAAGTGTCTTGCCAATCAAGATGAGGTCATTGACATAGAGAAGAAGTTTCACTACATAATTAGCCAATTGTATTCCCTTTCCTCCCATCCTTTCTACCCATATCTCCAATTTGTCAATATAAAGACCAAATAAAATAGGTGACAATGAACAACCTTGTTTCACCCGATATCACTCCTTAAATACTCCAGTCCTTTTGGAGTTCTAATTTTTGCCACCATTGCACATAAAGTCAGTGTACAACTCCTCTTTAGTTGGTTGAAATTCCAGTTTCTTCCATTCTTTTTTATAATTTACCTCTAGGGATTGTGTCAAAAGCCTTTTTAAAGTCTACAAAACAACAATAAACTTCTTTTTCATTCCATATCCTCTTTATTAGGTGCCTTAAAGTAATGCAATGATCTATTGTTGAGTACTTTGGTCTAAACCTTGCTTTCCCTATTGTCATATTTCCTTGATTTTTTGCCGACTCGCTAATTTTGCTTTCTACTATGCTACCAAACAATTTTGCAAAAAGAGGATTAATCATGATGGTGTGATAATTTGAAGGATTGTTGTCTATTTTTATGCAATGGTATGACTAGTTTGGCTATCCATTCCAGTGGAAAGTCTCCTTTAATGATGTCATTAAAAATATTTTGGATGTGTGGCGCTAAGATGTCAACCCCACACTTGAGATGTTCAACTTACAAACCAACCATATCCCGAGCTGTACCTATGGCTATTTTCTTAATGCCCTCCCATATTTCAAAGAAATTTTTTCTTAGTTGTGTCAATTATAGGAGGGGTATGTTTTTCTTGGTTTCTCTCATAGAATTGTTTAGCATACTACAACCATTGTTCATTTGTGATTTTGTTTTATGCACCTTTTGCTTTGTTGTAGCTCTTTTCAAAATTGTCTTGGGCTATGCTTTGTAAGATATATCAATTCTTTTTGCCTTGCTCTTATGTATTCTTCCTTTTTTATTTCCACTAGCTATTTATATATCTTTCTATTTGTTTTCTCTTTGCTTGGTTCTTTCAAGGTTCTCCTTACTACTTTGCATTCTTCATCATACCATGGATTTATAGGGAAGATTTCATGTTTTATTTTCTTGGGTTTTAACTTTTTACATGATTCCAAGGCTTCTCTGATTATATCCATTAGTTTACTACTATCAAAAGTATAAGTTTGAAAAATATTTGTCCTCTTTCTTTCCTCTCTTTGCATAATCTACTTGAGTGATGTTTAATTTTTTATTTTTTTTAATTTTTCTTTGTCATATAAATGTTTTTTGTTGTCTTTCCTTCAATTACTTGAAGATGTTCTTCTTGTCCACTTTCTTGCATTTGGATCTTTATATACATTGGATTGTGATCAAATTTTAGCTCCATGGGAACTGCTTCAATTTCTAGATCTTTTATCCTTGAAATGAAGTTTGGTGAACAAATAACATAATCAACTACACTATGTCCATTATGTGTTTGACAAGTATATTTTCAAAATTTTGCCACATGTTTATGCCATTGCAGATGATCAATATCTCTATGCTATATAGTTTAAGAAGTTCTCCATAATTTGTGATAGGTCCTTGACTATTATTTAAGAACCTTAACCAATGGCGATCCACGTCTTCTTATCACCATAGCAGATTATCATCTATGCCTTTATTGATATTTAAAGAGCTTGCTTGTGTATTTTTTTTCCTAACATTAAAGTCACCTACTAAAACCACCTCTCCAAGCTTGTTATATTTTGTGACATTTTTGGTCAATGCTATATATGGATCATCATATACTAAGCCATGTTTCTTATAAAATTTTGATTGCTGTGGAGCAAAATAATAAGTTGCAATGCTAATCAATTTATCATTATATGTGATTCTAATCCATCTATACTATTTTTTTGGGTCTTTTTCTCAATTTGCATGAGTCGACCCGAGACTTTAAATATAATTGTTACTCCATGTTATTTTCTATTTTCTACTACTTCATGTGTTTCTATTAATACAATTACATCATTTTATTTATCTATAGGCCCTAGACCGAGACCTCTTCTCCATAGATATCCATGACAATTCCAACTCATCAATATTAAGTGTTCTTGGTAGGCCAAATTTCCTATTTATTTTTATAATGCACGCTTTCCTATTTTTCATCCATGATTTTTTACCCTCACTCCTTGTTGTCTTCACATTTTCCCATTCTATCCTTGTCTCTTCTTGCTATACAAGAGTAAGATCCTAATCTAGGTAAAAATGTGACCCCTATAGCAATCCTCTATTTTGAAGAACTTACCTTTTGTCTCCTATATTGAAAATTATGACTTGGATTGGTCTAGTTCTCATGTATTCCCTTATTTTTTCCAGTCCATATGCTTGATGAATTTGTCCACTTCAATGAAGTTTATCAAAAATAAAATCCCTTATTTTTCTTGTTCTTCATGCTTTTTTATTCCCTTAATGAATATGTTTATTGACCTGTTTGTCTTTCCTTTTCTTCTAACAATTGCATTTTAATTTGTTTCTCTGTTAAATCTCTTTGTTCCTTTCTCTTGATTGTTGGATCTCTTACCACTTATGCCCATGATCTAGTCTCATCTAATTTGTTTTATAGTTTTTGTTCTTTTGTCATCATGTTTGCAAATGTTGCCTATTCTTTTTTTGTCTTCATTTTCTTTTTCTTTGCTGATTTGCAATTCACTTTGAAGATGAGATCCATTTATAGAATCATTATTACAACATAAGCCCATGGTAGTAGATGATTTTAGTTCTACTAGTGTTGCCTTGATTTGTACAACTTGTTCCGAAAGTGTGATGATCCACCTTAGTAGGACTTTACCTTGTTGTCTAATTAAGAAGTTGATGTGTTGAAGTTTAATGCATGATTATATTATTTTATACTCAAGTAGATTACGCTATTTTTGGAATATAGTACTGTTGATAAATTTTGTGTTTGCAGGATAAGGAACTCTCACGGGTGGTTGGTAGAGATGAGAGCAAAGAGAAATAATGGATGAATTCTCATCGATAACTCAAGGGTAAAAGAAAATCCTTCATATAGATGCATTGCATATGTGTGTGTTTGATTAAAATACACCAACGGGCTAGAAGGTTGATATAAAACAAAAGAGCCATCCTTAGTGGATGGATGATAACGTTGTAGTTATCATAAGGCCTACATAAGGAAATTTTTTTGGTGGTGCATATTATTGATTTGCATTTTAATTCGAGTAAAAGTAGCTCTTGAAAGAAGCCTTCATATTACTTATTTTGTTAATGGTTAATATTAAGAAAGGAAATGGGTGGCTAGGTGACAAATGCAATTCAAACAAAGATATAAACAACTAATATGTAATAACATTCAACTAATATATTATTTAAATTAATTTAATGAATAAAAAAATATAAATAATAATCTAACTATTAATAACTAAATAACATTAATATAATATAGTTCATAATGAATACATTACAAACTCTGACCATGTGGAAATCTTCATGTAAATCACCATTGAGTTGGAGAAAATGGGTGGCTAGATGACAAATGCATTTCAAACCGTTCGCCCATTCTTCTCCTCCGAACATTATTTAAATTCTTTGGGCTACAAGTTAAAGGGGAGAAGATTAGCTGAAGACTTCAGCAACGAGAAAAGGTTACACAACGAAGATAAAAGGGAAGGAAATAAACATTTGAGTAGAGATAACCTTCTTCTAGATCTCTTGTATGTGGTTGAAATTTACTCTTCCATCGATTGGTTGTTTACTTTGTTAAAATTATTTCCTTTTATACAAACTGAGTCTTAGATTAAGAGATGAGATATTGGAGAAAACTCTGTTATAGCCGATAGTTTCAGATGAAATAATCCTTTACAATTTTTTTTTTTTCGGTTTGATAAGTATTGGTTATCCTTAAAAGGAAATCCTCCAGGTGTGTTCTTCTATTTTCATGACAAACAAGAATTGTTTTTAGAAAATAACCTAGGGAGAATTCTCTTTGTCTTCCTTTGCAAACAAATTCTTTCTTGAGATGGCATCGATTCAGCAGATTGAGATTCCATTGCGTCATATCCAGAATTGCAAAACATTTTCTCTGAATCCATCTCTAATGTTAAACTGTAGTTGTTCTATAATCTTCAACTACAGAGTCATTGCGGAATAAACTTTTTATTAAAACTTTAGCAATGTCGTTATTATTTCTTTTACCTTATATTTATTAAGATGCGGATACTTTTGGAGCTCAATCAATATAATACTCAATCTGGCTAAGTTTTTAAACATAATTTGTTGTAGAAAATAATGCTCAGTCCGGTTAAGCTTTTAAAACATGATTTTTCTAGCTGTGATTTTGGAAGCCATCATTGTTTCCTGAACTTCCCATGCCTTTAGAGAGACCTAGAATGGAAGAAACTAATTTCCTATTGTTGTTTTAAAGGTTTCATTTGATAATTATAAGCATGTATATTAAATAAACGATGGGGTTGTAAACGTACCCTTTGATAATGTAGCAAGTTTTAAAATTCTCCGATAAATTCTAATTAATTTAGCAGGGATGGTAATGAGCCTCCTTCAGTTAGGATTTGAAAATCTTTGGTGACCTATGCTTAGACGCTGCACCACTCGAGAATAAACCTGTGTTGGTTCAATAACTATTAAGAAAACTTCTTTATCAAGAGATTACTGGACGGATAGCTCTTTATCTAGGTTTGATTAATATTAACATGTGAAAGCTTTTTGGTTCAATAATTATTAAGAAAACTTCTTGGTTGGATAGCTCTTTATACAGCATGTAAAAGCTTTTGAAACCTTTTGACGGGCGAACATCAAGCTATTATACCTTTTAATATTTAGGGACTTACACTAGATATGAAAGAGTTTCTTTTATTAAAGAAGTGCAGTTGTTTTACATACCAAGATATTTATTCACTATTGCTTTATAAGAACTTTTTTCAAATTTGACAATGATTATTTTATTGATAAAATGGTGGTAGTTTTATGAAAAAAATTGTACTTGTTTGAAATGGGTAGTTTGGGGTTAATAAAAGAATAATAATCTATTTATAAAATTTGGAATGAAAATTATAGTTTCTTTTAAAAGGGAAGGTTTTATGAAAACTAGGAGATGGTGAAGCCAAGCAATATGTGATAAAGAATTTCATTAAATGTTAGCTTGATTGCTTTTGCTTACTGCATATAATTGTATTATTGTATGCTTATTTGCATTGTGTTTGGTAGGCTTACATACAAAAGCTATCTTGATCTCTAAATCATGTCTCAAGTTCGGTGAGGAAGTTCTTGTAAAGAAATACCGTAAAAAAAGATAAGACTAGAGACTATTCATATTTTCTATATTGAAATGTAATATTTGAAATATAGTACATAACATGTACTATGTTATGCTTGTAATGTTGAAGGGATGTATGTTTAGTAAACATTAATAAAAGTACAGAATAATGTTACCTTTAATGTTCAACAAAATGGAGAAGTGTACTATTTAAAATTCAGACAAAGTTTTAAATGATAGAACTAGTTAGAAAATACTATACTTACTCTTCATTTATGACTTAATGAAATAACTCAGTTCTATACTTTTTATTGGGAAGTTATATTGCTATTTTAAGCTTTTCTTTTACACTTTATTTTGAAAAATGATTAAAGATGATGCTAGCTCCAAAAAGAAATAAATTGGTTACTAAAGAGAATGATAAATGAAGGATTATAAATATAAAAAAAAAAAAAAAAAAAATATATATATATATATATATATATATATATATATATATATAAAATAAAAAATGGCTTAAAAAGCTTTTGAAACTTTTTGACGGGCGAACATCAAGCTATTATACCTTTTAATATTTAGGGACTTACACTAGATATGAAAGAGTTTCTTTTATTAAAGAAGTGCAGTTGTTTTACATACCAAGATATTTATTCACTATTGCTTTATAAGAACTTTTTTCAAATTTGACAATGATTATTTTATTGATAAAATGAAAAAAGACGGCCAAGATGACAGCGGGCGGGAAAGCTTTTGCGGGAGATCATGGGAACGCCAACAGACTGAACCAAGGGCACAACAGGGCGAAGGGAGGGCAGTCAGAGATCGGGGGCGCTAAGGAGTCCTCTCCAACCGAAGAGGATGTAGGTCATGACAAGGATCCACCAGAAAAATGGGGAGGTGGACCTCAGAAGTCGTACGCTCAGGCAGCGGCTTCAGAAACCCTTAGCGGTCTGCTCTCCAAGGAGTTGTTTCCTGTTGGGGATGAGTTGGACATCCCGACGGAAATTCTTTCAAGCTTTGTGGAATTCGAAAAATTTACCCTCATCGGTAAGTTTATTGGCGGCCGTCCCGACATGGAGACCATTCGCAAGTGGGCGGCAGGTAAATGGCGAACCTCTGGTCACATGGAGTTGGCGGCCTTATCCCGAGGTTTTTTTGCGATTAGACTGAATAATAAGGAGGACTACTGTAAAATCCTGGTCGGTGGTCCCTGGTTCCTAGGTCGCATAAGTCTCTTTCTAAGGAAGTGGGGTATGGACTTCAACCCCGAGACCCAAAATATCAACATTGCTCCAATATGGGTTAGACTCCCGAGTCTCCCCCTCTTCTGTTGGCATGAAAATGTAATCAGAGGAATTGCACGCTCCATTGGTGAGTTGGTTACCATTGACCCTCCCACCAAAGCTCGAACCAGATTTTTTCAAGCTCACAAGCAAGCCATTGTGTATGAGAACAGACCGGCTTTCTGCCCCCTGTGCAGTTCTCAAGGGCACCTCCAGTCCAACTGTCCTCTTCAAAATCCAGGGATGAAGAAACGGGATTCCAGCAACCCCTTGGAACACGGTGAAGGTCAGACAAAGCACCCTGCTGCAAAAGGGCATGATTCTCCAGGCCCGTCTAGGGACCATCCCGAATCCTCCCACCCGGTGGAAGCAGTCTCCCCCCAAACGGTCTCTGAGCCGTGTGGTGCAAGCCCTCACCTTGGACCACAAGAGGAGAAGGACCAGTCCCTTCCACCAATCACCGCACAGCGAGATTCACCCAAAATCCTGGACCATAACCACCCCGAGTCCCAAAATGTGTTGGAAGATTACCTACTAGGAAGAAGGGGTGAGCAGTCTGGTAATATTAGCCCTCGTAATACGAGAAGCCGAAAGCAAGGTGTTGATTTTGGTAGCGAAAGGAAGCAAGGTCGTCCCCCCAACAAAGATAGGCGGGACAAGGAGACGGCGGCAGATGTTGCAAATGGTACTCAACGACTGCTTTTTCAGGATGATTCTGATTCCCAGATGGGTGACTCGTCTATCCCAAAACCTCCCCTCCAGTAAGGAAAGGGAGGTAAGAAGAATATCAAACTGTTGAGATGAAAGTCCTCTCATGGAATGTGAGAGGGCTTAATGCAGTTGCCAAACGAAGATTGGTGGTCGATCTCAGAAAAAGGACGAATCCGTCCATCCTAATTTTGTAAGAGACTAAGACCGATGCTATCTCTTCTGCCAGAGCTGCTAAGGTCATTTGGGCTAAGGCAAAATTCCTCTCCAGTCCTGCGGTGGGAACGACAGGCGGTCTCATGATTCTTTGGGATCCAGAGATTTTTGAGGGCAGCCTTCTCTCAACTTCTAACAGGATTATCAATGTTTTGTTTCATTCCAAAGCCATTAACTTTTCTTGGATCCTGTCTAATGTGTATGCCCCAAACTCTATCTCGGAGAGAGCAGAAATGTGGAAGGCTATTTCCCAGATGAGGGAAACGTTCTGTAATTTCCCTTGGGTTCTAGGGGGAGATTTCAAGCTGTCCTCTTCACCCATCTGAAAAGAAAGGAGGATCAGACCACTCTAGCCACAGTCTGGAAGACTTTCGAGATTTTGTTTCTACCAATAACTTGCTTGACATTGACCTCAATGGGGCATCCTTCACTTGGAGCAACAGGAGGATTGGGAGCAATCTTATTCAAGTCAAGCTTGACAGATTCTTCATATCCCAAGAGGCTATTCCCATACTCGGTGCGGCAACTCTCTCGGCCTTATCGAGGATTGGGTCTGATCACAATCCTATTGTCCTAGAGACAGTTGGTGGGCCTATTTTTAAAACCCCCTTCATATTTGAGTCCATGTGGATTTCTCACAAGGACTTTAGAGGGTTGGTTACAGCCTGGTGGCAGCAGAAGGTAGCAGGTTCCGCTTCCAAGAGAGTGGCCTTAAAACTCAAGTTAATCAAAAGGAATTTGAAAACATGGAATAAGGAGGTGTTCGGTAACATTTGAGTCCAAAAGGTCCATTTCTACGAACCTAAAATTGGTGGAGGAGAGAATGGAGCTCGAAGGTTACACCGATTGCCTCAGGGAGGAGGAAAGGAGGCTCTTGGTGGATTATCATTCTATTCTTGCAAGGGAAGAAACTTTCGGCGCCAGAAATCTAGGGACCTCTGGTTGAGAAATGGAGACTCCAATACGAAGTTTTTTCACGCGTCAAATTTGCGGCACAGAGGGGCTAACAAAATCAGGGAAGTGGTGTGCAAGGATGGACGCGTTACCAAGGATATTGAGGAAATCCGAAGTGAAGTGGTTGACTTCTTCCAGGATCTACTCGGTGTTCCTCCCGACAATGATCTCTGGGTTCAAAAATCTCTACTGGATAACTTCCCAATCAAAGTTCCTCCCGAGGTAAGCTCTACGCTTCTGGAGCCTTTTTCTATGTCTGAGATTAAAGAAGCTTTGTTCTCCATGCAACCAGACAAGGCGCCTGGGCCTGACGGTTTTCCCCCCTATTTTTTTCAAGTTATGTGGGATGTTGTGGGTTCGGATGTGTGCGAAGCAATTCAGGAGATTCAAGCCTCCAGATCCATCCATCCAAAACTAAATTCTACATTTCTTGCTCTCATCCCTAAGTCTTCCGCCTGCAAAAGTTTCTCTGATTATCGTCCCATTAGCCTTTGCAATGTTTTTTATAAAATCTTAACCAAGTCCATAGCCAACCGTCTGAGGTCCCTTCTTCCATCCTTGGTTGGTCCTTCTCAGGGAAGCACCGTGAAAGGCAAAAACATTCTCGATGGTGTCATCACCATCCATGAAACCCTCCATTCTGCTCACCGCTCCAAAAATGCTTGCTCTTTTCCTCAATTCGGACATGAATAAAGCTTTTGACGAGTTGACGAGGAGGTTCCTCTCGTGTCTGTCCTCTTCAAGTTCGGTTTTCACCCTCAATGGATTGACCTTGTCGGTAGTTGCATATCCACTCCGTCCTTTTCTCGTTCTAATCAACGGATCCCCCCGCTGGGTATTTCCAAAGTGCCGGAGGCCTCGGACAAGGTGACCCTCTCGTCTCCTATTCTATTCATCCTTCTGGCTGAGGTTCCGAGTTGGTCTTTGAAAGAGGCTCTTCGTCGAATAAGATCTCCGGCATTTTTCCCACCTCCGCAGTCGATCCTGTCTCTCATCAGCAATTTGTGGATGACACCCTCATCTCCACTAGGGCGTCCGTCACTCAAGCCAAATCCATCAAGCGAATCCTCTCCCATTATGAAAAGGCTGCCGGACAAAAAGTCAATTACATCAAAAGAAAAATTTATTTTATTAACACTCCTATGCGAAGGCAGCTCCGCATAGCCAGAATTTTGGAATGCACTATTGATTCCCTGCCTGCGTCTTATCTGGGTTTTCCTCTGGCTTGTAATGGCCGGGCCAATGGAAGCTTGTGGGACATGATCCTGGAACGTCTTCACAAAAAGTTGAGCACTTGGAAAGGCAAATTCCTGTCGCAAGCTGGGAAAGCCACCCTTACCAAAGCTTGTCTCCAAGGAATCCCAACTTACTTCATGTCTGTGTTCATGCTGCTTGTTTCTGTCCATTCCAAGATTGAAAAGATTCAGAGGACCTTTTTGTGGTCTGGCAATGAAGAAAAATCCAGAATTCCTCTTGTGGCCTGGGATAAGGTTTGCTTGCGAAAGGACCAAGGTGGCATGGGAATGAGGAGATCAAGACTCATGAACACTGCTTTAATCGCTAAGCACGCTTGGAAGATCCTGACTAATGACCCAGAAGAGTGGGTCAAGTTGGTTAAGAGGAAGTATCTTGGATCGAGTTCTCTTTTTGATGTCGGGATTCCTCCTGAAGTGTCTGCCTTTTGGAAATCTGTGCTTCAAGCCCGCTCTCTGATCGACTCTGGTGCTCGCTGGATTTTGGGTGATGGCAACTCCATTCTCTTCTGGAAGGACAGGTGGGTTACTGATGGAGCTCTCGAGTTGAGAGCGGACCTTGCTGGCCTGAAAGCCCAGGTGGATCCAAATTCCCAACTTAAGGTTGCAGACTTCATTGATCGGAGCTCTCTTCCCCCTCGGTGGAATTTGCCAGTCCTGGACGGCTTTAACAATGAAATGACTTTTTTGTCTAATATTCTTCGGTTTGTTTTAATTCCATCTGTTAGAAGAGATGACAGAATCATATGGCGTGGCACAGAGGATGGTCTGTTCTCTGTCAAGACTGCCTATGACCTTCTTACTTGCGAGATTGCCATGGATCACCGGTGGAAAGTGATTTGGAGGAAGGGTATTATTCCTAAAGTTAACTACTTTGCATGGATTGCCTTTCATAATAAAGCCTTAACCATCGACAACCTCCATAAGAGGGGTTTTGCTATTCCCAACAGGTGCTTCTTGTGCTTTGCTGGATTGTGAGATGACAGACCACTTATTTTTGCAATCGTCCTTTTTCCCATTCCGTCCTCAGACCTGTCTCGTCTTCCTTTAAAATCCTTTGGTGCACTCCCCACTCCCTCAAAGATGCCTTCCACCAATGGCCCAATCCTTTCAAGAATCCTAAACTTCGCTTCCTTCTTGAGGCCTCTTTCCACCACTCCATTTGGCAGATTTGGCTAGAGAGGAATTCCAGAGTCTTCGGCAAGGTCCCTAGAGTACCTCCCTGTGTCACTCAGAGAGCCTTATCCTTCGCCATTGAGAATTCTAAAGTTGTTCCTAGTTCCCGTCCCCGCCTTCCTGGTGAAGCAGCGATCTTCCAAAGTTTGGGCCTTTTACCTATTCTTGATGGTGTTTCTAAGTCTCAGCGTGGGGATGTTATTTGGACCAAGCCCCCTGTGGGCTGGATTAAATTAAACTTTGACGGTGCGGCCAAAGGCAATCCTGGCCCCGCTGGTTCTGGTGGTGTGGTTAGAGATCATAACGAGAATCTCGTGCTGGCTTATTGTGAAGATTTGGGTGCCCAGACTAATCACTATGCTGAAGCCAGAAGTGTTTTGAAAGGTATCCAGATCCTCTCCGAGGATCCTCGGCCTTTGATAGTCGAAGGTGATTCGCTCAATATAGTCAACTATCTTCTAGGCTCTAAAGACCCATCTTGGAGGGTCTACAACATCATTCTTGAGGCTAGGATGCTCCTCTCTCAACGTGACAGGTGGAAGGCATGCCATATTTTTAGGGAAGGAAATCGCGTGGCAGACCACATGGCCAACAAAGGGCTTGTGACCACGTGTCCTGTTGTGTGGCGCTCATGCTTCCCGTCTGAGGTGGTGAGTTTGGCCAATGCGGATATCCTCTCATGATGTTCTCCTCGCTTCAGAAGGTCATTCGTTTGGTTTGGCTGTTTTTGCTTTCGATGGTCAAATTTCTCCAGCTAGTATTTTTGTTTTCCTTGGTAAAATGTGGTTTGTTTCCAGGATATTCAGACATAAGGGCCCTACTTATAGCCTTCGGGCAATTAGCGCGTTTTTGGTTTCGTCATCAAGTTTATTCCTCCAGCCACAAGGCATGATGCACATTCCAGCCAGGCTGTTTTTGTACATAAGGTTTTGGGATCCTCTATAAAAACCCACTGTTAATCTATTAAAATAAATACCAAAAAAAAAATAAAAAATGGCTTGAGTGAAAAGCGCTCCACCCATGGAGCGCTTTTCCAAGAGCACTCCACCTAGGGAGCGCTTTTCCAAGAGCACTCCACCTAGGGAGCGCTTTTCCAAAAGCATTTCCCTAGGGAACACTCCACCCATGGAGCGCTTTTCCAAGAATGCTCCATCTAGGGAGCGCTCGAAGAGCCCAAGGAGGCATAACAATTTTTACCCGTCGAGTTATCGAAGTGCAAGGGTTTCGTCCCAAAAATAGGCAGATGTTCCACGACGATGAGGCAAGGCGATGGATTGGTGAGTTCGGAGCTTCTGTGTACCCATTTCAGTGCTTTATCAAAAGTTAAGCAATTCCCGGTGGAGTAGTACTCGTATGGGTGACCTTCTAGGAACTGTCCTGGTTGGTGCACACCATGATAAGAGTTGAGCGGATTATCTAAAAGCGCTCCACCTATGGAGCGCTCCTCCTAGAAGGATTAAAAAAGAGCAGGCTTCGCCAAAAATGTAAAGGAAATTCAACTTGGGGTTAGAAGACAAAGCGCTCCACTCAGGGAGCTCTTCTCCAAGGTGCATCACCTTGAGAGCGCTTAGGGAAAAAGGGAGCATGAGAAGTCAAGTCATTCAAAAGCGCTCCACATGGGAGCACTTAAGTGGAAAGTGCTCCACATGGGAGCGCTTTAGTGAAAAGCGCTCCACAAGGGAGCGCTTTAGTGAAAAGCGCTCCACAAGGGAGCGCTTCTTCAGGCTTAATATAAATCAATTAAGAAGGATCGAAAAAGAGAATATGAGACCCATTAAACATTTTATGGTTGCACCTGCTCTTAGGCTACATTTTAGACAGCCCATTTGTGGATCATTGCCAAAACCTTCTAACTTTGAAACCAAGTCACCTGTAATGCCGGATTGACTGTTCAAGTCAGTATCAAAACCTTTTGTTTTCAATACTAAGTTATATGTAAGGCTAAAAATTGATTGTTTTCGGCTGTCACCAAAATTGAATCTGCTCGTAACGGGAGTGGTTGGGCATTAATGTTTTAAGCGACATATTTCTTTTATAAAAGCTGATTTCTTCTCTGTAACAAAACATGGATAACTTTTTCTAGAAAAACAATCGTGTAATTGAAATATGCTTCCAAAATAATGGCTTCTAGATCTGGTTCAAATTCTCTACCTCTGTGAATGACTTCTATTATGTTATTTCTATTAAATTAGTGTTTTTATTATACAGTTTAATTATGTTTCCTAGATTTTTCTATTGATAGAATACTAATCCCTAGAATACTTGCTGGAGTTTACATAGTTCTGAGGATTTTATATTGGCTTATGTTAAAAGTCATTATTTTGATTGTTGTTGGTTCAAGTAACTAAGTTGTCTATTGTGCTTTTGGTCCATCACCCTGAATTTCTGACCTTTGGCCATTTTCCATTCCTTTTCGTAATTTCCATCTCTTTCAGTATCTCCCTAACCTTTATCTCAAAATCCCCATTTTTATTTTTGGAACCAGCCCTATTGGAGATTGCCATGGAGGACATTCCTTTCCTTTAGGCATTCAATGCTTGGCAGTGGGCCCAGGGCACTGCAGACTTAGAAAACCTGTATCTAGGTCGGTTTGATTGTCAATAATTCTTTCATATGCAAATTGTTATGGGTATTTATATAGCACTCTACCTTACTTTGTAAGATGAATATAATTGTTGTTATGGACCCTTGGGTTGAATAAGGGGTTATTTTCTTTAACAATATCATTGGAACATATTAGAAAACCTTAGAGTCAATATTTTTCAATCTTGATTGAATTACGGGAGACAATCAACTAGGAGTCAAGATGTACCCAATCCTGATTGTACTGTGGGAGGCAATCAACTAGGTAATTGTGAATGGCAAATACTAGCAAACGAAGCTGGGGCAAGAGGTGAGGTGGATTGGTATGGGATAATCTGCCAGATCATTCATAGAATAACATAGTGGTGGCTCCTTGCATGTAGTTGTGAATGTATATCCTCATGAGAGGCTTAGAAAACTCAATGATGGGTTAGTATGGGATAATCCACCATTTTATTCACAACATCGACAAGTGTGGCCATGATCATTATAAGGGAGTAATAATGGTCTTGGTTAAGTCCATAGGAGATGGAATTTAACTAATAACTAAGATATTACGTCATAATAATCCTACATAGACAATAGCATGTAGGATTAAGGAATATGCATCACCTTTAAGTGTTATGGGCCTTAAAGGGGAACCCCTATGTCGTGGTCAAGTTGTCCTATATAGATGATGAGTGTATGGGAAATGTGGGGGGACCATTAATGGTGGTGAGGTTAGAAAAGTGAATCCCAAAATTTTATGGGAAGTTGGCCACTCTTGTCCACTTGGGAGTTGTCTACAACAACTAGGAACTCAAAGTGGTTATGCCTTATATTGATAAAAATATTGGATCATCTTGTAAGTCAAACCTTGTAAAAAATAAAATAAAAAATCCATCTCCCTTAGATCAAGTTTGCAGATCGTTATAGAAATAATATTTTGTTGTTCCATGACGAGGCTTTGTTGTTTCCTCATAACTATAGTCAATTCTAATATATATTGCAAGGACCCTATGTGTTCTTCTAAAACTATTAGTCTATCATAAGATGGGCTACCCATGGTATCAACTAATATATTAAGTTAGTCTTACCTATTTTCAATTTGTATCCTTTGTGTTGTGGGTTTGCCATTACCTGATTCAACCTTTCCTAACAAACATGTACTAGAATGTTTGGGATCTTAGTTTTTTAAACCCTATCCTTGGCCCCACCAAATGCATTTATTCAACTTTTAGAATTTTGGACCACAAAATTAAAATAACGAGAGAAGAAAAATAAGGTATTTGGGTTAAAGGCTTTCCTGGTTTTGTGTCTTTTTTGTACACTTGCATTTTTTTGCACTATGATCTTGCTAGAAAGAACCTTTGCACATGCATCTAAATATTTCAACTACACCTATGTCTATTAGCTATACTAGAATTTACCTCTACATTTAGAATCTATCTCCACCACTCAAATCTACCTCTGCCTCCCTACTTTTACCTTTGCCTCTACCTTTGGAATCTACCTCCACCACTTGGGTCTATATTTGCTTCCCTGCCTTTGTCTCTTTGTCAATGAATATGTCTCCTATCCTCACAATCCAAGTCCACTAGGGTTTTCTGTTAGAAATCCTTGTTCAAATTTTATCATTAAATGATAATTATTGTTGATAAGGATTTCCTATTCTAATTAGATGCTCTAGCATCAATTTAAGCCCTTTAAATGCTATATGAACTAGCTTAGATATAAAGGATATATATCTAAAAACATCGAGAGTTATCAATCTTGAGGTGCCTATCTCATTTCTTGGGGGTGTGATCTCCAAGATAGGCGCCTCGAGATTGATAACTCTCGGCGTTTTTAGATATATATCCTTTATATCTAAGCTAGTAATACTATAGTCCAACTTATAATACTAATATTAATATTATAATAATACTATAGTTATCATACATTCCGATAAATCAATGAAACCCTAGAAATTAATACTTTATATTAATACTATAATATATATAATACTATAATATATAATATATACATTTCGATAAATCAATGAAACCCTAGAAATTAATAATATAGTATTATAATATATATAATAATATAATATACTAAGTCAATTCTAGTATAAAATGTTTTGAGCAGTATCAAAGGGTTTTAGTATTGATTGTGTGCATTTTTAATTTCAATGATGTCAAGAATTTCCAATTATGCTACCTGGCACCATCTGTAGGATTACATCTTTGCACCTGCCCAACTAAATAACGCTGGTGAATGTAACTCTATATCATTGTTCAAACCTTTACAAAAGCAGTCCAGAATGAATTTATCGCTATTCGCAATTTATAGAAGCAGTTCGAAATCAATTGCGTTTTGGATTGTTTTTGGTATATTGCAATGGATGTTCATGTATTTATACAATATTTTATTAACAGTTGCAACGGTTGGTTAGTCGGCTATTTTAGTTTAAATATTTTAAATGTTTGCAACGGTTGGTTAGTCGATTGTTTTAGTTTAAATATTTTAAATATTTTTGTTAATGTTGGATTTTTTTAATAAAAAAATTTGTTTACGACATGACATGTATGACCTCTTTGCCTCCCACCCTTGCAACGGTTGGTTAGTCGGTTGCTTTAGTTTAAATATTTTAAATGTTTGCAATGATTGATTAGTCGGCTGTTTTAGTTTAAATATTTTTGTTAATGTCGATTTTTTTAATAATAAAAAAAATTGTTTACGGCATGACATGTATGACCTCTTTGCCTCCCACCCTCTGTCTGCCATTGTAGGAACACCTATCGACGTAATTAATAAAACCATTTGTAGTAAACAACCATGTAAAATTGCATTCAAACCTTATAAATACATTAAATATAGTAACAAATCATTATAACAACAAAATTACCGTGTTGTATAATTTATATGCATAATATACAATGATCATGTACAGATCCTTGAAATAAGTTTATGGAAATGTTTATACAAATTTCTCTTTACAAATTATATGCAATCATTTAGAACAATATTTTGAGAACAAATCCCTTAAAAGCACAACATGCATTTAAAATCCATAGTTAATCCTATAAATATATTAGATGTATCAATGAATATAAGTAAATATATTCACATAGTGGTATTACAACAACTTGGCTATTGTGCTTGTATCACTCAATAAAATTTGAACCTAGATCTTCTCCTTTGAAGCTGAGGAATTTAACTGGTTGAGTTAATGCCATTTGATAAAAAGTATTGCAATTGTTTTTTTTGATAAATTTGTGGAAGGGGTTTTGAAAGGGATCCTAAACCTTTTACAAAGCAAAAAACCCAAACAAGAGAGACCAAGGGACATTAGAGATGCCTGCAACATAGACGGTATCTCAAAAATATAACAGTAAAAAAATAGCAAAACCAGGCCCAAGGCTAGGAACAAAGGGGGTATTCGACAAAATCAGGGTAACCCTGTAATAAAAAAAGAAGAAGCAACAACTAGCGGATAAAAAGAGACAGGGTCCATGTGCCGTGATGACACAACATTTACTCTTCATCACCCTAGGCAAGAGATAAAACGTGATCGTTTTGCTTGCCATCAGTAAAAATATTGCAATTGTTACTATGTATGAATGACAAACATATTTTTTAAAATTTTATATATGCTTGTTCTAATCATCAGTTGTATCTAATATGGATAAGATGATATGATGTATGGTTACATTTTCAATACCTATTGTATTTATTTCTTGCTATGAAGGATATACTGTTTATAAATATTATACTTTCTTTTTGGCTGGAGAACAAGGGGTTGTACTCAGGTCCCCCACCTTTGACAAATCATAACTCTCTCCTTTAGAGCCTAAGAGTTTACAAATAGATTCAATTCTCATCTTAACTGAATTGCTATAGCTAGATACCTACATTTTTTTATAAAATATCTGAATTTTTTATTTTTATTTTTTGGATCTTCAATTTTTTGTGTGAATACAAATATTCCATAATTTAACATCCTTCTTCTTGATATTATCCTATAGCATTGTTCATAATACCAATACTCCACATCTACTATCTATGCATCGCATCTTAGTAGAGTAATATTTCTAAAATATTGCATTATCATAGTCTGCTTTACCAGATCTGGATTCGTAGTTTCCTTCCTAAAGCATAAGTGCAACCACAAAAATTGTAATAAATAGTTTATATGAAAACACATTAATGTTATAAAATAAATTAAATATTACCAATGGAAAACATTAAAGTAATCTTAATCATTATTTTATTCAACCAATTAACATTTTCTTGTCAGCTTTAGGTAAACTCATTACTTCCTCTAATCATGGAAAAGATAATTTAACTTCACAATCCTCAATTAAAGCCCCTCTATCGGCTAGCCTATCTAGACATTTTTTTCCTTCCCTTAACGTATGTGTAAACCTAATTTCTTCAAACTCTTTAGAAAGGTCTTGTATTTCCTCAATTATATTTTGTATATTCCATGGAGCCTTTGCTTTCCTCAAAATCACATTTATTACTATTAGTGAATCACCTTCCATCCATACTTCATTATTTGTCTTAAATCCACTATTGAAAGCGTAATGAGACAAAATGTCCCCTCTATTATTTCTAATTATTCCTCCTCCTCTTGGTCCTGGATTTCCTTTAGATGCTCCATCAAAATTCAATTTGACCAACTCCACATCTAGTGGTTTCCACTTTATATTATTTACCTTATTTTTGTTTCTCTTGCACCCAACATCATAATTCCATTTGATTACTTGACTCCATCTATCAAGACTCTTTGCTTCCAGATTAGGAACTGCATGAGTTGACAGGGTTGGTTTAGACTCCTCTATGGATAAACAAGTCTTTTTTATTACCTTTAAACTGCTTTCCTTTCCTTTAAACATTCTTCTATTTCTTTCTAGCCATACAATCCAAAGTATTGTATCTTTTGATATATACCAGATTTTCTATAAAGCCTCAATTTTAAAAGTGCTCTACCATTGCTTCAACCTATTGGATTATGGTAAGAAATCGACTCATTAACATTGATTAATTAAATCAATAAATAGTACAAAGCAAAGGCTAAGAATAGCCCAAGAATAATATCCCATAATCAATGCTAACCTTACAAACAACTAAAAAATAATATCCTAAATAATATATGTCGACAATGTGAATGTTGGTAAGATAATCTACTAACTGAGGATATAAACAAACTAACCTAGGTAGAATCAAACTAACCTGGGTAGAAGGTAAATGTAAATAAACTAATCTACCTAGGGGAATTACCAAATAAGGTAATACTACTCTAACATCCCCCCTTATTACATTATTTGGGTAATATATATACATCCTCCTATACAACAATATTTGGGTAAAGTATATAATTGCCCCAATACAATGAAGAAGAAGAAGAGAAATGAAAGAATGCTAGCTCATGCTTTGTCTTTGGCTTTGGCTCTGGCTCTGGCTCTGAATCTAAGCATACCTCTGGATTTGTACCTCTGGGTCTATCTCGGGATCTGCCTTATGAATCTGCCTCTGGATCATTGACTCTGGATCTGCCTCTGGAACTTTGTCTCTGGGTCTATCTTTAGATCTGTCTCTGGGTCATTACCCCTAGGACTGCCACTTGTTCTGTCTCTGGATTTGCCTCGGGGTCTACCATAGGTTTTACCTTTTTTGTAGAAGCCATACAAAATTTCTTTCATCATGGTCCATTGTGTGTGATCTGTCCATCCACAATCTATATGAACCTTGTTGGCCATTTTTACTTTGTACCAACAACTGGAAGAAGAGTGATTCATACATCCATATGAATCACAAAGATGTAATTTCAAACATCTAGCTGCAACATGTTCTATTTTTCCATAATGACTACAACAATGATTTTTAGGATTTGTAGGAGATTTAGGTTTTACAAACATGGTATTATTGGTACTTGCATGTCTAGTATAGCCAAGGCCTTCATTCTTTGCCCTGACATTTAGCATTATAGGAGTTTTAATGCCTTGTTCCTATTTACCTAATCTCTCACCATTGAATCCCATTTTATTCATCAGTTTGGAACCAAATTCTTTGGTGTGTTGTTCAAAACACCCAATTTCGTCATCTTCATCAATGCTTTTAACAATATTGCATTTATCACTATTGATGAGATTATGGAGCTCATTTTTAGGAGGTTAAGTTTTTAAGTCACTAGTGTCACAAGCAAAATCTACTACTAAAATGAGATCACCTGTGCTACAACTAATATCTACCATTGAAGGTAGGAGGTCACCTATATCACAACAAGCATTGGCCACAGTGGGCTCAAGGTCACATGTGTCACAACAAGCATTTGCCACCATGGGCTGAAGGTCACTTGTGTCACAACAAGCATCGAACATTAGGGGTTTGACCTTTTTTTCCTCACTAATGTCCCTTTTCACTTTACATTGAGCAATTTCAAGAGAAACCAATGACATGTATATTGCCCTTACAACGCCAATAGGGATTAGAACACCATTTTTTTGAATGTCTTCACAAGACACATAATCATCGAGTATGGCATCTACACCTTTGCTTAGTGTGAGAAATGTTCCATTCTCATAAAATCCACCCCATCCATCTCTGGTGGAAAGTAGGGACTTTTAACTAATATTTCAACATCATCAGTTTGTTTTGGGTCCTGCTTTTTCTTTTATCGACCCATTTTAAGGTTTCAATTGTTGCCGAAAATGCACCTTTTACAAGGGAATTTTGCAAAAATAAATTTGACTAAGGTATTGGTCATTGCATAAAATGCACCTTTTACAAGGGAATTTTACAAAAATAAATTTGACTAAGGTGTCGGTCACTACCGAAAATGCACCCTTATAAGTCTTCCCCCCTTTTGTTTATAAAATTATAATTATCCCCCCTGTGTGCATAATAGAAGAGGGTGGAGAGAGAAAAAAAAATGGTATCCCTCCCTTAGTGCAAAAAATTGCAACTTTGAAGCTTTTAAGGCGTTTACAAAATTGCCTTCTAGGCAAGTTTCAAGGCTTTTCAATGAGTGGAAGCAATAAAAATTGCAAAAATGTAAGCCTCTTGGGCTTTTCCACAATTGGTTTTTTTTTTTTTTTTGATGGCCTTTATAATTTTTTTAATTTAAATGCAAATTTCAAATAAATTTAATCATAATTTAATTAATAATAAAATAAGTTTTAATAAAATAAAAAAATTGATTTATTTAAAACACATTAAATTATTAATAAAAAGATTAAAGAATATTAAAAATTTACAAAATATTTGTTTTTTTTACCTTTATAAGCTTCGGTGGGGTGTGAACCTCGATCTCTTGCCTCTAAGCGCCTTAGCATGTGGTTCCCAACCACACGAGCTACCAAGCTCAGTGATTAATGAGGGGAACTTACCCCTTGTTAACCTCGATAGCTTGTAGGAGCATGTGGCCTGCTGTCCCTTCCTCCACTGAGCAGCGGCACCGCTCCTCGTCCACCTGGGTGGCGTTGCTCCTCTCCATCTAGCAGACGCGTCTCGCTCTTGTGGTGCCTCCTCCACTATGGCAACTCCACACAGATCTCCCTTGCCTTCTATTCTCAGGTGCACGACTATCGAAGGCTAAAAAATTGGAGACATCATCTACAAATATCAAATCATGGTGAATATCGAAGGTGAAAAAAATGGTGCAAAAGTATGCAATTATCTTATGCTCCTTGTGGCGCTTGCTCGCTAGCAATGGTGGTGCTTCCACGAAGCAAGATCTGCAACTCTGGTCTGACTGGCTGGAATAACATGTAGCTAGTCTGCTTTCTAGAATGTTGCATCGTAGAACTGTGAATCCACTGTTGCCAACAGTTTTGCTCCGTCGAGTATCACCTTAAACAGATCAACAAATTAGCAATTGCTCGTCTCAAAATTTTTGTTGGAACAGTTATTGTAGGTAGTGTCTGTTGCAATATATTGTTTATGGCAATCACTGAGTTTGAAATCACCTTCAACCACCTCAAATCTATGGATTATTAGGATGTCTCCATCTTTGGCAGCACGACTCATCTCCCGCTGGCGCTGAAACTCTCCTCGAGCAGGCGGTAGCGGGTGGATCCTTCTTGGCTTATCCAGATCCAAACCAGGCATAAATCATATTCCCCTCAGATGCATCCGAAGCGTAATCACTCAGACTAGCTTACAGTCAAAAATCTGCCCATGATCGTGGGAGATGTAGCGATGACAAAAAAACTTCTTCGTCGATCAGATCGCTTGTTAGGTCCAAAACATCGCTTTATTCACATCGACTATTGGTTGAAGAAATGTGCTGCCTACGAAATTTCTTCGTTGCGACTAGATCTAGATCGCATTTAATGATTTCAAGGAGCTGCTATTGGAACTACTATTTTTAAAAAAATCATGGCACTGCAAATGTTGAAGATTAATTGTCTCCTGGCTGATTGTTCTACAAATGGCGGGAAATTTTTTTCCATCTCATTGTCACAGGATAAATGGTTCTTTAGTACCACATGGGATGTGTGGACACCATGAAGTAATTTAAAAAGAAAATTGCTCACTAAGTATAATGTCCACCTTAGGGTGGACAATCCCCATGCTATTCTTTTACCGTCTAGATCCCTAGTGTGTCAGGTCTCCAGATCGTCCACCACGTAGCCGTGCAAATCCATGTCAGTTTCATCACTCCAAGTTGCTTGCTTAGAAGTCCCATAGGATTTCGTGTCTATATTATCTCTCGTATCAGGGGTTCACCTCACCTTGCACATCACCATCAGTCTACCGTTGAGGGGATTGATTGGCTATCTTCGGTCTGCCAATCGGTTCGTGAGTTGAGCTAATCGGGTCCCACATTCGATCCTGTCACCTCATAGGTATGAGTCCATGTCAGATATCCTGTTGAACCATGTAACCCTTTGTCCACTGGTTGTTGTTTGAGTTAGCTCTGTAGGGATCTGTTGCCTTAGTCTAACCAACCTCGGTGGGTCCGTCTAGCTCTGTGTTCCCAAATACCATCAGTCCAGCCAGTAGGGATCCCCCGATCTCCATAGCCTCATCCTTGTCACGGTATAGGTAGGAGTTTTTGACCTTCTAGGAGTCATCTATCCTTTGGTATGCATCGAGCGAGCTAATCACATTTATCAGTCTAGAGTCTGAGTCACATATATGATCAGGGTTGGTTAGATCTACCCTAGATCTTATGGACGCTCAATGTGTTTGGCTTCTCGATTTTGGAGCACGCTCTCCATAGGTCAAGTGTCATCAAGATATGGATTCTGCTTCTATATCTGTGTCCAATACCGTTAACCTAATGGATGTTCATGGGATCTATGTCCATCTGGGCAGATATAGATCTAGATTCTGCTTCTAGATCTGTGTCCAGTCCCATTAGCTTGATGGCTATTCATGGGATCTGTGTCCATCTAGGCAGATCTTACTGTGTCCAATCAGTCCTAGCGATTGAACTAACTCACCTCTACCACTCTCAAGACTCAAATCTGCATGTAGTCAGATCGAGTCAAAATGGGAACAAGGAACGTATCTAAACCAACCCGCTCTGATACCATATTGGATTATGGTAAGAAATCGACTCATTAGCATTGATTAATTAAATCAATAAATAGTACAATGCAAAGGCTAAGAATAGCCCAAGAATAATATCCCATAATCAACGCTAACCTTACTAACAACTAAAAAATAATATCCTAAATAATATCTGTCGATAATGTGAATGTCGGTAAGATAATCTACTAACCGAGGATAGAAATAAACTAACTTAGGTATAATCAAACTAACCTAGGTAGAAGGTAAATGTAAATAAACTAATATACCTAAGGGAATTACCAAATAAGGTAATACTAGTCTAATACAACCATTCTTCAATTCCTCAATTCTACCATTCATCACCATGCATTTACCAAAAATACTGAGTTTTAATTATTATACTTATTGTTTCATTAGTTAAAACATTAATGTTCAAGGATGATGAGTAAGGAAAATTTAGTCATATATTTGGTTGTATTTATAAAATATGAACTTTACCACTTATGGCGTATTTATTTATTGATCCTTTTTTTGTTCGATCCATTTGATGACACTTCGTCTTGCCATCATAGTAGATCCTTGGTAAGGACCAAAAAAATATACTAGTTGATTATTGATAATTATATGCACTTTACATGCCGTTTTTAAAACATGATTCAAATAGTCATTAAATTGTCAGTGTAAACTACATTTAACTCATAGAAGTAAAATTAATGTTGGGTTTGTGAGATGATGTATAATATGGTTTAAAAGTAATTTTTAGCAATGTATATCATAAACCATCAACATTGCATCTATCCACTTAAACACACTTGCATTATGAAAGAAAAATTCTTAAGGGAAAATATTCCTTCACGTTTTAATTTCCTCTGGTCTATATATTAATGTAATTGCCAATAATTGATATTTTTTCTATGTATAACATATGATTTATTTGATTGTTAACCTACAAGGAAAAAATAGACTGATGTATGACTATAAAACTCTATTAAGAGTGACAATATTATCCAAATCATTTACATATTATTGTGATTATTCAATACCACTTTTATCATACTATTTTATTCACTTAATATCTTTGCTAAGATGTAAGATAATTGATCAATTTAGTACTATGATTGTTGCTATATGTCATTGTAAGGGTTTCCTGAAGAATTTATGGATCTATCCATTGCATAATGCCTTGAGTAAAAGTAAAGTGCCTATCTCAGTGCATCAACTTGATGGCTTTTGAAGCCTTACATCAAATACAAAACTCACAAAAATATAATCACAAGATCGAATATAATAAAGTTGCAATATAATAATCCAATAAGATAATATAACAAAGATATATGAAACAACTAATATGTAATAACATTCAACAATAAGGAGTAAAATATGCACAATAAGATCACTTATAATACTAATTTCTCAAATGTATGCAAACTTGTATTACTCCTCTTTTTGATACAAATGTATCATAAAACTCTCATACAATATATGACATCTTTTTTTTTTTTATAGATCATATATGGATTATAATATAGCCATTCTAGGACGACTCTTTGGTTACTTGACCCTTCTTTTCCTCATGCCAAGTCTCATGACTCTTGGCTTCTCTACTTGACACTTGTATACCCAAGACACTATCTTAAATGCACACTCGTACTTGAATCTTCACACAACACTTCCTAATCTAAGGACACATGTGCACACTTATATATTGAACACTTGTGCATATTTACATACATAACATTTGCACACATAATTACATGACATTTGTGCATTTCCTACATATTATTACATTACATGAAATATTAACTCACACTCTAATATAAGACACACACCTAATATAATAATGTACCAAGGTGGTACATTGGCATGTACCAAATAATGTAATATTATCCAACACCCATCTATATTACATTATTTGGTTATTGAAGACTTTAGTCTTCAATATAGTCTTTGTCCTTCAATATACCTTTAGGAGATTAATGTCTGGATCCTTCATGTAAGAGTCTTCAACATGACCTTCATATTTCATGTGTTCTTGACTCTTGTACTTCCCCTATTCTCTTTTTACATTTTTTTGAACTTTTTGATCTTCTTCTTCTCCTTGCTTGATCTTGTCTTTGGATTCAGGTTTCCTATTGTTCTTGATGTGATTCCTTCTCTTCCTCTTTCTTCTTTTATTTTTCTAAAAATTCATTTGTGATATATTTGATGGTATACCTTCTAAGCATTGAGTTAGTAAATCATCACAATAATATGATTTTTATTTCAATGATTCTTCTTTGATACTATCATATGTATCATTTCTTTCAACTTGTATCTTCCCTTGAAAAATCTCAAAACTAATTAATGAAAGATACATCATTAAACACTCTTCTGAAGTAAGTATAATGGTGTTTTGAGAATCCCACCATGACCTGAATTTTTTTTCATGAAGATAACCTATAAGAGTTGTGAATTTTCCTTCTTTTGCTTCTTTAAAAAATAAAGTCAATTTATCTTTTAGAACATCAAATATTTGTTTCTCTCCATCAAAGTTATTTATTAAGTTTTGTGAGTAAAATTTGAGTGCATGCAACATGTCTTCACTATCTTCATTAAATGCATTCTTAATAATTTCATCCATGAATATCCTTTAATGTAAACTACCTTGTATCTCCCTAGTTTTTGAATGATAGTTATTTTCAATTTCTATATTTTACATTTTTTTGTAGTTGAATACCTTATGGCTCTTTAGTCAAATAGAAACTACAAAATTAAGAATTTTGCAAAGATATTTTTTCTATGTTTGATGTAGAATACCTTATCTCTCCACAATTATATAATTTGAAAAAATTCTATATGACTTGAATTTCAAATAATAATAAAGCAATAAAGTAAATAACCTTATAAAACTTCAAATTAAATATCTACTTATCTCTCCAAATCTCAAAAATACAATTAAAATAACTAAGGCTTTAATTAATCTATTAAATTCCTTATCTCTCCTTTAGTCTTAATTAAACCTTAGAATAATAAAAAATCAACCTTATTACTCAAAAACCTTAGAAATATTTAAATTTAAATTAAATATTTAATACCTTAATCTTGGCATGTTCAATTCTCCTTTGGTGCATTCAACCTTTCTCTAGCGTGTTCGATTATCCTTGGCACATTCAAACTTTTCTTTGATGTGTTTGATTCTCCTATGGCACATTGAACCTTCCTTTGGCATGTTCAATTCTCCTCTGATACATTCAACCTTCCTATGCTCATTGTCCAACATCTTGGGCAATTCAATAATCTACCTCAAAGTTTGTGAAAATTATTATGCATTAATCTTATTTTAAGAACCGCCTCTACCAAATGAATAATTTCAAACGATTGGTCTTCTTGAACATGGCATTTCTACACTTATATTTTTTTACAATAAAAAATGTTATACTCAACATTTCAATTCTATTTCCCTCTTAGCATTTGGTGTGATCGTTGATGCTTTATCCAATGATACTTAGGTTTCTCTTTGACAAATGGTAATTTTGAAATGATGCTTGATCTCCTTTGAATGATGTTAGGGTTTCTTCCAAATATATGACACTCAAATAATTCTATCTTCCTCTTGAGTGGAACTTAGTATTCCATCTGGTTACGTTACCCTTTGATGCTTGGAGGATATGATGCTTCTTTGGCTACGTTCCACACTTGATTTCTAATCTCCTCAACTCTTAGCTATTCTTGGTATAACATTCCAGAGATACATTTTGTAACAACCCAAATCTAACACACCTAGTTGTCCATTCCAATCTAACTCACTAAAATCACAAAGAGAAAATTATGTTCGGTATGGAGGTCCTATGCAAAATATAAGGAGAAATTTTGATGATCACCCAATGTTTTATTAGTATAAAGGCATTGTGAAGCTCACTTCAAGAATGCTGACCACTACAGACGGTCTCTCAAGTGGTTGAGATTGGCTAGATCCAACCAAAAGATACCCTTTTGTGATCTCATCTTATCCTTTCTTGAGAGCATGATTTCACGATTGGTATTATCCTCTAGGGCCCATAATGTTAGTACTAAACAAAGATGAGATATATTACATATCAAAGTATTACAATATACATACAGGAGGCCTATATCAATACATGAAAAATATCAAGAAACATGACAAGTGCCGAAAAATAGGTAGGCATAGTGCAATTTTAACAATATTCTAACATTTCCCCTTAATGTGCACTATCCTAAGCTATAGAAAAAAATAAGTCAACATTAGGTAACATTCCTCCTTAATGTTGACTTATCTAAAAGAAACCTATCATCCTCCTTTATTATTGATTTGGTCTAGGCTCATGCTCTTTGTGCTTGGCTCTCCAACTGTGAATAATGCTAGATCAATGGTGTATACATATCGGTCTGTTGCCATAGGGTCAACCACTTCCTTGGATATTTTGCCTATGGGTTAGCTATCTAAGTGCCTTAGGGTCATCTTGTGTGCCTCAGGGTCAGCCACTTCTAGGTCTGTTGCTTCTATAGGTCATCCTCCAAGTATGTTGCCTCTCGTAGGTCACTGACTAGATTCACCATGAATATCAAATTCCCTCTCATGGTGAACTCAATCTAGAAGGTGTCGATCTCTACCGAAAATGCACCTTAATACAAATAGAAATATGAGCCATAAAATACAATAAAAAATGAGCCATATATCCAAATGGAAGAGAAGAAGAAAGAAGAATAGAAATGAATAGAATCTTCTAAAGTGTCTTCGTCTATAGTCTTCAGAAGTTTATCCAAAAAAGACCTCGGATAGAGTCTAGGATGTCAATATTCTATAGTACCTAGAATAAGTGTCCTTATGGTGACCATATGATCCTACCAAAATGCATGGATAACTGACCGCTGCATCCGCTAGGTGCTATAGGGAAGGCAACTAGATACTAGGATCACTTACAAATTGCCTTGGAGTGTCGGGTACAATCGAGAGTGCACTCCAAGGTACAAAACTTTGAGGCTAAAAATACAAACAAAACAACCTCAAAATTACAAATTAACACCACTATTGTGTTTGTCGTGAAAAAACCTTTTCGAAGACTATAAATACCCCTATGTTTGGGTTTGAATGGAGCCTTCAACTTACTGGAAAAACAAGATCACATTAATTTTCCCTCACAAGGGAAATACATGGGAGTCTTCGTTCTTTAAAAAATATAATATATGGCCATGTGGGCCTTTCATTTCCCTATAAAAATAAAATAAAATTCCCAATAAACTTTCTGTACATTTTGACTATATTACCCGCACTGTAAATAACCATCACACGGGTAAGGCATCTCGAGGGCTGTCATCCATGGCAACTTTGAGTTACTTCAAATCAATATCTAGAACTGGCACTATGAATAGAACTCCTGATCTCGAGCACTATGGTTATGAAAAATAATTGATAAACATAAACCTCCTTGATGATTGTGCATTATCAACAAATCAACCGCTACCATGGGGCCCACCATCGGTGCCTCTAATTCCTCCTCGAGCACAAAACCAACGTCAATATAACACATGATCCACTTAAATAAAATGTTGGCCCCAAATCAGGTTGAAATACATTCACCAATCAGGTCTTTGGATGTATAAACACGACCAGAACGGGAAAATGGATCGGTGTTTATGTGCTTTGAAGCTCCCACTAGTAAGCAACGGTATTAGCTGGTCATCAAGCATCGGGACTATTTAGAAACAATGGTTCTTCTACGATAACGATATAAATGGGCCCATACTTCTTGTGCATCCATAATTACTGCACCTCCAAGGTACAACACGCATATTTCATGTAGAGTGGGTGTCATCAACTATCGTAGTCTACACCAGTTTGAACATTAATCCTTGCACGGTTTCAACATCGCGCCACTAGACAAAAAAAGGAGACAAATAGGCTTCTTCTCGATAGCTTTAGGAGCAATAAAAAAAATGATATGGATAACTGCGAACAGATTTCTATGGTAAAATATTGAGGAAAAAATGAACTGTATAACATCATCTAACACCACTAGTGGCCCAATGGATTCGTTGAAGTTTTTTGATGTCCAGGTACAAAAAAACAAATAAAATATCACTGCAAAGTTGCTATGGCACTATGCACTGAATGACCCCGCATTCAAAACAACTATTAATAGATTGGTGCAGGGGCTGGTAACAATGGACACATTGTCTGGATTCGATAATGCTGCAATATTAGACGACCACTCAACGAGCACAAATGGTTCTAAGGGCAGAATCTCATCCTCACTATGGACGTCACCAATGACCACTGCATGTAGTTTCTAATTAAACTCGGTGAACCTTGCATAAAGGTTACTAACCGTTATATCTAGGAATTAACAACTGTTACAATATTTGGAGTGAAGCCACCGAAATATAGCACAAATTATATTAACTTGCAACAAAAAAAAAAAAATCATGGGAACTTTAATCACTGTCAATGATGGTAGGAAGTGAAATCACTATGCAGTATAGAAATCCAGGAAATAGGACTACAGCGGGTTCAAGCAGGCCATATGTCTAGGCTGCTAGATATATGGGCCTGATGTCTAGGCTACCAAATGTTTAGGCTACTAGACATCGGGCTGCCAGACATCTGGGCCTGATGTATCAATTGCCAGACATCTAGATTGCTAGACGTCTGGGACTGATGTCTGTTATGCCAGACATCTGGGCTAGTAGACGTTTGGGCCTGATGTCTGGGCTACCAGATGTCTAGTCTGGTAGACGTCTAGGCCTAACATCTAGGCATCCAGACATCTAGGCTGGTAGACGTCCAACCTGAAACCTAAATAAGTAGACATCTAGTATAGACGTCAAGTCAAGAAGATGTCACACCAAGTAGATGTCAGAGGAGTGAATGTCTAGGTAGACGATAGGAATGCAAAAGATGAACAGTCTTGGGAGCAAAAATGAACAGTATTTTGGAGGTTTGCATTGGAAGATGAAATGAATAGTTTTGGAGTCTTCCTTCTACTCTATAAAAGGGATGCGATCCCTTGCATAATTTTAGATGAGTTGTTGAAAATGTTGAAAGACGTGGATGTAAAATTTTCTAAAAATAATAAAAAAGAAGTTGCCATTGCCCCGTGGTTTTTCCTACACATTGTAGGTTTCCACGTAAATCTCTGTGTCACTTGTGTTACTATTTTTGTGTTCTATATTTTTGTTATTGTGCTTCCTCTTGCAGGTGTGGAATCTAAAGTTTTTCCTAACATCTGGTATCAGAGCTAAGGTTTTGTGCGAGTGGGAGCTACAACAATGACAAAAGGTGTAACCAAGTTTGAGATTGAGAAATTTGATGGTAGGAAATTTGCTCTATGGAAGATGAAGGTGGAGGATTTACTGGTTTAGAATGACCAAGCTCAAGCCTTGAAAGGGGTTGTGAATAAATCGAGAAACACAAAATATGAGTGGAAAATGCTTGATAGGAAGGTGGTTTCTATAATCCCTCTACCTAGCGGACTTCATCTTGTTAAACGTAGGTGAAGATAAGACCGCAAAAGTCCTTTGGCAAAAGCTTGAAAAGTTGTATGAAACAAAATCAACAACTAATAAGGTTTTTTTGAAAAAGTAGCTTTATAGCTTGAGGATGAAGGAAAGTTCATCCGTGGTAGATAATTTGAACAAGTTTAATTCTCTCATCAGTAAAGTAGTTTTAGTTAATGTGAAGATGGAGAATGAAGATAGAGATATCACCCTAATTTGTTCCCTCTTGAACACTTGGGATCATATGATGATGACCATCAGTAATTCATCATCAGGACCTCTCAATTTTGATGATGTTGTAGCTGCTTTGTTGGTAGAAGAGTTGAGGCAAAAAATGTCTTTGGAACCCTCAACCAATGAAGCCCTATCTATGAGAGATTGATATTTTGAGGGGAGTAAACAAGGTAGAAAGCATTCCAGATCTAAGTCTAAAGGACGTAAGCAGAAAGGGAAGTGCTGGCATTGTGGGAAGCTAGGACACTCAAAGAAGGACTATTGGCAATTAAGGAATGGTGAAAAGCAAAATCAACCATCAGCTGAAGCTAGTGTAATAGATTTAGGAGAGACGACAACATGTGAAGCCTTCTATATCATTAACAATAAATCAGTTTTATATACCTAGATTTTGGACTCAGGTGCATCTTTCCACATGTCTCCCCATAGAGTCTAGTTTGATAAATATCAGCCATACTATGGTGGAAAGGTCTATTTGGGTGATGATCACCCTTTAGAAATTATGGGAAGAGGGGATATAAGGATTAAGCTGGATGATGGTAGAGAAAGTATGCTATGTGATGTGTGACATGTGCCCGATCTAAGGAAGAATTTACTCTCAATAAAAATGATGGATAAGCTAGGGTATTCTGTCACCTTCAGTAAAAATTACTGCAAGATTACCAGAGGAGCTCTTGTATTAGCAAAGGGAGAATCTTATGGGACCTTATACCGTTTATGTAGTGATACGATGATAAACCATGTAGCAACAACAACTTCTGTTCAGGATGCAGTAATGCTATGACATCAATGCCTAGGCCATATGAGTGAAAAAGGCCTAAAAATTCTACATGATAGAGGTATGCTTTCTGGGATTAAGTCTTACAATTTATACTTATGTGAGCAATGTATTTTTGGTAAACAGAAGTGGGTTTGGTTTATTGTAAGTCTTGGTAAGAGTTTTGATTTTCTACAACTTATACATTTAGATATATTTGTATCGGTCCCCACTCAGTACTTGAATGACACCATCTATTTTTTCAACTTTTATAGATGATTATTCTAGGAGAGTGTGGGTTTATTTTCTGAAGAATTCAAAATATTTGCATAAATTTAAAGAGTTCAAAGCACGGGTAGAGAAGAGTTTGGGTAAATCGATTTTATGTCTCAGGTCAGATAATGGGGGTGAATATTGCTCCAAGGAATTTGATAAATTTTGTATGTAGGAAGGTATTAAGCACCAAAATACTGTACCATATACTCACAAAAAAATGGTGTGGCTAAGCAGATGAATTACTCAATCATGGAACATGTAAGAAGCATTCTTAGTGCAACCATGTTGGAGAAAAAGTTTTGGGTAGAGGCTGTTAATACAACTATTTATCTTATTAATAGGTCACCTACAACTGCGTTGGATGGTAATATTCTAGAGGAGGTTTAGTGTTGTAAGCCAGTTGATTACTCTCATTTGCGTACCTTTGGCTATGACACGTTTGCCCATGTACCCAAAGAAAAAAGGTCCAAGATTGACCTAAAGTCAAGCAAATATGTTTTTCTAGACTATGGAGATATAGTGAAGGGGTTTAGACTATGGGGTCCTACTATACATAAAGTAATTTTTATTCAGGATGTAATTGTTGATGAAAAATCCATGCAAAGGAAGGAGGTACAAAAAAATCCTAATGTTGTACCTGTTGAAGTAGAATTGAGTGAAGATAATTATGAAGATGAACATGCTAAAGTTTTTGATCAACATGCATAACAACAAGTAGAATAGAAAGTAGAGCAACCACAAAGGTCATAAGACCAAGAGCTAGAATTGATAGATCATTGGCTTAGAAGATCTACACGTCCACAAAAGTGTTTGGAAAGGTATTCTCATGTGTATCAGTCCTCTTTTGCTTTTATTGATGATGGTGAACCTAGTTCATTTCAAGAAGCTAGAGATTTTGAAAATGCAAAAAAGTGGAGGAAATCCATGGAGGAGGAAATCGAGGCACTTCATAAGAATAAAACTTGAGAACTTGTGTATCTCCCACCCAGAAGAAAGACTATTGGAAACAAGTGGGTGTACAAAGTGAAGAAGAAGAACAACAGGTTGTTGGAACACTATAAAGCTCACTTGGTGGCAAAGGGCTATGTGTAGAAGTCAGGTATTGACTTTAATAATTTTTTTTCTTCAGTTGTGAAGATGACTACTATTAGAGTTCTACTTGCACTTGTAGCTGCATAGGATTTGGAACTAGAGCAGCTTGATGTAAAGACTGCTTTCTTGCATGGTGATCTCGAGGAATAGATATTTACGGATCAGCCTGAGGGCTATGAAGAAAGAGGTAAAGAGCATTTAGTTTACATACTGAAGAAATCACTGTATAGATTGAAATAGGTGCCAAGGATGTGGTACAAGAAATTTGACACCTTCATGAAGATCCAAGGTTTTAGCAGGAGTGAAGCTGACCATTGTGCATACTATAAGAGGTTTGATGATGACAGTTTTATTATTTTGCTGTTGTATGTTGATGATATGCTAGTTGTAAGCCCCAACATGAAGAAAATCATTGATCTTAAGGCTTAGTTGGCTAGGACATTTGAAATGAAGGATTTAGGAGCAGCAAACCAAATTTTAGGGATGAAGATACACAGGGACAAAAAAGGAAGAAATATTTGGTTAAGTCAAAATTCATATGTGGAAATTATTATACAACGCTTCAATATGCAGAATGCTAAACCAGTTAGTACCCCACTTCTTCCACACTTAAATTTTTCTTCCAACCAGTGTCCTAGAACATAAGCATATAAGACAAGCATGTCTCATGTACCGTATTCATCAGCAATAGGAAGTCTCATGTATGCCATGGTGAGCACCAGACTGAATATTGCCCAAGCAGTAGGAGTAGTCAACCAGTGCATGGAAAATCCTGGTAAGGAGCATTGGAATGCGGTGAAGTAGATATTCAGATATTTAAGAGCCACTTCAAATGTTGCCATTTACTTTGGATCGACAAATTTTCAAGTTACAAGTTTTGTGGATTCTGATTATGGTGGAGATAGAGATGGATGAAAATCCACTACAGGTTATACCTTCACTCTTGCTGGTGGAGCGATGATTTGGGCTTCTAAGTTGTAGTATGTTGTGGCTTTATCAACCACTGAAGTAGAATATATTATAGTGACTCATACCAATAAAGAAGAAATTTGGCTAGAGTGATTTTTGGGTGACTTCAAGGTAATGCAGGAGAAAATTACACTGTATTGTGATAGCTATAGTGTTATTTAGCTAGTGAAGAATCCAACATTCCATGATCACACGAAACACATTGATGTCAAGTACCACTTTATAAAAAATGTGGTGGAAGAAGGTAGGATCCTGTTGCAAAAAATTGACACTGAAGTGAATCTTGCAGATATGCTTACAAAGACGGTCAAGGTAGAGAAGTTTGAATGGTGTAAAACTGATATTCTCACAATGACACTGAGAGGGGGGGTGAATCAATGTAACTATTTAAAAACTTGAATCTGCAAATCTTAAAACTTAAACATGCAAGCTTAAAAATAGATAAAGCAAGTATCACACAAGAGCATCACACAACACAAGATTTAACGAGGTTCACCGATGTGGCTACTCCTCAAATAATGATTGTTTGGACTACAATCCAAATCCAGTCTTTGCAAGGATTCGATCTTTACAAATTATTTTACCCCCACTGGAAGGAGCACCAACCCTGATTTTTTTATGCTGAAAGGAGCACCAACCCCTTTTTCCAAGCACCAACTTGGATTTCTATTTTTTACAAAATAAATTGACATAAAAATGCCTTCATGTATTACAAGACCCTCACCTGGTCTATAGCTCATACAATTTTATCTCACGAAGTATAAAGAGACTTGTTAGAGACTCAATATCTTCTTTTCAAATCTAAAACCTCTCTCTTAAATTTTTAGAATAAAATTGTAGGTTTTAGTTCTATGGCTATTTTTCATACAACACTCTTACCACACCACGCCTTTTGATATATTCAATAAAGCACAGTTGCAGTAACCTTCTAACTATGCCTGTTCGATCCTTATATTCTTGATTTCCTCGAACGGCTCAATTCAAAACGGCTCAAATTTTCCCTCCAATTTTTCATGCATTCTCGGCTGTAATCAATCTGTCAAACCTTCTCTGACTCGTTCTGCCTTTTAGCCGCTTTCTTACTGACATATTCTGACATTCTTCTCTGCACTTTCTGACAGCCTTATTCTGCGTATCCTGACATGTATCCTGACAGCCTTTCTGCGTACCTCGGCTCTCTGATGTTCTTCTTTCTTCTTCTTTTGAATACTGTGCGACCACTTTCTTCTGACCGCGACTGTCATTTCTTGAAATATGCAACCTGATAATCAATTTCTCTATAATCGTGATTCTTGGTATCCACCCTTGTAACGCCCGTTCTGACTTTTAATTGATTGTTCTTGTAACTGCCACCTTTGCCAGCACTGCTGCATTACGGCCCTGCAACAGCCGTTCTTTTCTTAAATGTGTTGTTTCGTATCTTCCTTTTTTTTTTTTCAGTTAACTTGTCCTTGGTTGGCTGCATGAATTTTCCTTAGTGCTTTTTGACATCTGTCACTGTGACTGCAACTCTGGCTCCAGCTAGCTCTTACATTATTGGCTGCATGATTTTCTTTTTCGCCCTTTTTGACACCTGTCACTATGCATGCCTCTTTGGCCTTTTTCCCGCCAAACTGTTACCTGTCGCGATATCGCGACATTTCTTCCAATTTGACTTTCTCTGGTATGTTGACTGCGAAAAACTGACTTGTCGCGATATCGCGACGTCTTCTGTCTCCTAGACTTCCTTTCTGTATGCAACCGCGAAAACATTACATGTCGCGATATCGCGACGTTTTCAGCCTCCTTCTTCTTTACTCGGCATACACCCGCGAAAATGAGACATGTCGCGAAATCGCGACGCTTTCCACTTTCCTGCACTTTCCTTCGCTTGCCTCCGCGAAAATGATACATGTCACGAAATCGTGACACTTCTCAGTTTTGCTGACGTCATCTTCAATCTCATCGCGAAATCGCGACGCTTTCGGCTTCCTGCGGCTTTTCTTTCAACTTGTCATGAAATCGTGACACTTCTTAGTTTTACGTCATCTTCATTTCGCCGAAACGCGACGCTTCTCGGCTTTCTTTCAACTTGTCACGAAATCGCGACACTTCTCAGTTTTGCTGACGTCATCTTCTGCTTTGTCACGAAATCATGACGCTTCCGACCTCCGTACAATTCTCACTTCATGCAGCCGTGAAAACCTTACATGTAGCGAAATCGCTACACTCTTTTGACTTAGTATTTTTCTTTGCTTGTAACCTTCCTCTTGCTTCTACTTGCTAAGCTTAGACTTGTAGCGAAATCGCTACCCCATCTTGTTCTGTGTTTTGCACTTGTAGCGAAATCGCTACACCTATCTCCCTTGCATTCGAACTTGTAGCGAAGTAGCTACACCTTTGTGCCTTGTGTTTCAAACTTGTAGCGAAATCGCTACCCCATTGTGCCATGCATTTCGAACTTGTAGCGAAATCGCTACATCTTTCCGCCTTGCATTTTGAACTTGTAGCGAAATCGCTACCACTCTTCGCCTTGCATTTTGAACTTGTAGCGAAATCGCTACCACTCTTTGCCTTGCATTTTGGACTTGTAGCGAAATCGCTACCACTTTGTGCTTAGGCATCTGAAGTCTGCTTCGGCCCGCGAAAGTCTGACATGTAGCGAAATCGCTACACTTTCTTCACTTAGCTGCTTTGCCTCCAACATGTCACGAAATCACGACAGTTTTCATCCTAGGCGCTGCTTCTTCAAACTTGTCACGAAATCGTGACACTTTTCGTCCTTGACGCCTTTGCTCCAAACTTGTCGCGAAATCGTGATAGTTTCTCGACTTAGCCTCTTTCCTTCCAGCATGTCGCGGAATCGTGACTTTCTCTCTCCTCCTTTTTGTCGCGATATCGCGACACTTTGCGCCCTTAGTGCTTTTTTCAAAGTCGCGATATCTCGACACTTTCTCATGCACTTTCTCTCTCATCCTTTTTGTCGGAAATTTGAATGACAATTTTGCTTGCGCCTTCTCTCTCCTCAGCCATGTCGCGAAATCACGACAATTTTGCATGCATTTTCTCTCTCCTTCGTTATGTCGTGATATCGCGACAATTTGGCATGCATTTTCTCTCTCCTTCGTTTTGTCGCGAAATCGCGACAGAAAACATGTCGCGATATCGCGACAGTTTTCTTCCTTGTCTTTTTCTGCAAATTTTTGGATCTGGGTCCCCTCTGTTTTCCTTGAAATTCACTGCACTTGATCTGACTGACCTCTGAACTGCATCAACTGCACCATTCTGTCTGTGTTGACAACAATGACAATACTTTTGCAATGCTTTTGCTGCACCTTGCTCAACAATCTCCCCCTTTGGAATTGTTGGCAACACACTGTAACCTTGCTCAATTTCTTCTCCCCCTTTGCCAATAATACCAAAGGGCTGCTGCAGACTCCCCTTGAGTCTATGCACAACATTCTCAGGCATAAATAATTTTAATGCTCCCCCTGAGAATGTGTTCCCCATAGCTAGTCAGTGCTTGGGAAGTGTGACTACTCCCAACTTACCCCTAAGGTATTCAAAGACTTCCTTGGGCAAAGGTTTGGTGAATATGTCTGCTACTTGCTCTGTAGTTGGAACAAACTCCAATTTGACCTCTCCTTCTGCAACTTTATCTTTCAAGAAGTGATACCGGATTGCAATATGTTTGGTGCGGGAATGCATGACCGGATTCTTTGAAATGTTGATTGCACTAGTGTTATCACATTTGACTGAAATGGGCTCATTGAAGTGAATACCTAGATCTTTCAGTGTTTGTCTCATCCATAATATTTGTGTACAGCATGTTGTTGCTGCAATGTATTCTGCCTCGGCTGTGGATAGAGAGACTGATTCTTGCTTCTTGCTGTGCCATGCCACCAATTTATCTCCAAGATAAAATGCTCCTCCACTTGTACTTTTTCTATCATCAATACATCCTGCCCAATCTGCATCAGAATATGCAAAAAGAGTGAAGTCCTTTCCTTTTGGATACCATAGGCCATACTCCATAGTACCTTTGAGGTACCTAAAAATTCTTTTCACAGCTGTCACATGAGTTTCTTTTGGACTAGCCTGAAATCTTGCAACCATGCAAACTGCCTGTAAGATATCCGGTCTTGTGGTCATCAAATACAACAGGCTCCCAATCATAGATCTGTACATTGTTTGATCAACATCTGGAGATTTATCATCCTTGCTCAACTTGCAACTTGTTGTCATGGGGGTGCTAACAGGCTTACTATCCTCCATAGTGAACTTTTTCAGCATTTCTTTCACATATTTAATTTGAGAAATAAAAATCCCTTTTTCAGTTTGATTAACTTGCAATCCCGGGAAGTATGAAAGTTCACCAATCATAGACATTTCAAATTCTTTCTGCATTTTGTTTGCTATGTCTTTGCATGATTCATCATTGCTGCTCCCAAATATTATATCATCTACATAAACAACAAGGACAATAAAATTGCCATTTTCAGTTTTGATATATAAGTTGCTATCAACCATACCTTTCTTGAATCCTTGCTTAGTGAGATAGCTGTCCAATCTTGCATACCAAGCCCTAGGTGCTTGTTTCAAGCCATACAAAGCTTTCTTCAGCTTGCAAACAAAGTTAGGATTGTCACAGAGTTGAAAACCATCAGGCTGTTCAATATATACTTCTTCTTCAAGATTTCCATTCAAAAATGCTGATTTTACATCCATCTGATAAACTTTGAAATTTCTATGAACTGCTAAAGCCAAAAATAGTCTTATTGCTTCAAGTCTGGCCACTGGTGCAAAAGTCTCTTCAAAATCAATCCCCTCAACTTGAGCATATCCTTTGCAGACTAATCTTGCTTTATTCCTTACAACTTGTCCGTCTTCATTCAATTTGTTTCGAAATATCCATTTAGTACCAATTATGTTTTTATTTTCAGGCCTTGGTACTAATTCCCAGGTATTATTTTTCTCAATTTGATCTAGTTCTTCATTTACTGCCTCCATCCAGCTTTCATCTGTGCTTGCTTCAATAATATTTTTGGGCTCAATACTGGATAACAGAGAATAGTTATTTACTACTCTTCTTCTTGTCTGAATGCCAACTGTAGGGTCCCCAATAATCTGCTCTTTGGGATGATTTTTCTGCCAGCTGCCTGTTCTGAATTTCCTGTTTTCTTCTCTTTCCAAATCATCTGAATCTGATTTCTGTCTCTCTTCCTTTTCTTGATCTTCATCTTCTTCAATAAATTCTTCATAGGTTGGGTAGTTTTCATTATTGCTGATTTCTTGTTTCCTGCCTTCATCAACCTTCACATCCGCACTCTCCACAATTTTCTTTAGTCTTTTGTTGTAGCATGTGTAAGCTTTACTTTTTGTTGAGTAACCAAGAAAAATTCCTTCATCGACTCTATCTTCAAACTTGCCAAGATTGCTTTCAGTTCTTTTAATGTAACACTTTCTGCCGAACACTTTGAAGTATTTTGTTGTAGCCTTTTTGCCAAACCACAGTTCATAAGGTGTTTTGCTTTCATGCGGCCTCAACATACATCTATTCTGAATGTAGACTGCAGTATGAACTGCCTCTTTCCAGAACCTGTCAGCAATTTTGCTCTCTGTTAACATGGTCCTTGCCATTTCCTGCACAGTTCTGTTCTTTCTTTCAACTACTCCATTCTGCTGAGGTGTTCTTGCTGCTGAAAACTGTCTTCTTATTCCATGTTTTTCATAGAATTCTGCAAACTCATCTGAAATAAACTCTCCTCCTCTATCAGATCTCAAGCATTTAATTCTTTTTCCAGATTGATTCTCAACAAGATTTTTGAAGGTTTTAAACATCTCAAAGGCTTCTGATTTCTGTTTCAGAAAGAGTACCCATGTCATTCTGGAAAAATCATCTATACACAGCATAAAATATTTGTATCCATTTATGCTTTCTGTCCTCATGGGTCCACACAAATCAGTGTGAATCAGTTCTAACGGCTTGCTTGTGAAATACTCTTTTGCTTTGAAAGTAGATCTGGTTTGCTTCCCCTTTTGGCATGACTCACAAATGTTGTTTGATGGTTTACCAATAGTGGGTATGTCTCTTACTGCTCTTTTCGAGCTGATTTTTACCAGATTATCAAAGCTTATGTGACCGAGTCTTTTGTGCCACAGCCAATTTTCTTCTTCCTGTCCAACCAAGCAAGCTCCTTCTGAAGTCTCCGAGAGAGTATACAAATTTCCAGAAGTTCTCAGTCCAGTGGCTATTAACTTTCCATTTTTTGTCTTTCTTACTTCACAGCCCTCCTTCTTGAAAATTACTTCATGACCTCTGTCACAAATTTGACTTACACTCAGTAGGTTATGCTTCAGACCTACCACAAAAAGAACTTCCTTAGAGTTGATTTTACCGTCACTTAACTTAACTGATCCTTTACCCACTATCTTTGCTCCATCATTGTTTTCGAATTTCACAGAACCACCTTCGTATGTCTGTAGCTTATCAAACTTCTGTTTGTCTCCTGTCATGTGACTGGAGCATCCACTGTCCAGAATCCAAGGAGTAGATTTATTCTGTGCTTTGAGAGCTGTTTGAACGATCAGGGATTCCTTGTCTTTCTTCGGTTGTTCCTTTTCTTTCCACTGAGATTTGACAACAGATCTGGTCACTTGCTTTACCTTCTCCCTTTCATTGGCTTGTGACAGTTTTTCGAGAAATTTTCTGTTCTGTTTTGATCCAGTTGATTGATACTTTCTTCCCTGGTATTTATTTCCTGCAAAAGAGCTACGACAATTCCTTGCAATATGTCCGAAGTTATGACAGTTATAACATTCTACAGCATAATCTATCAAAGGAGAAAAAATATTTCTACTAGTAAAATTTCTTTGTTCTACATTATATCTACAACTTGAGATTTTATGACCATATGCATTGCATTTAAAACAATAACCAAAAAAGGAACGAGTGTACCTGGGTAATGGTTGTTGCCATGTTGTAGTAGGAGCCATGGGTCTTCTTCTTCTTTGATATGTGACTTTGGTAAATCCATCATTTGCAGAACTCCTTTCAAGCTTGGACTTATTTTTTTCTTTTGCTTGATACGGTTTATCTTGATCAACCCCGATCTTGTCTTTATTCCTTATTGGTTCTACGATTCATGACCTTTGAGTCCTTTGAGGATTCTCCTTCATCAAAGCCCAACCCAAATTTGATACCTGTAGGCCTTTGATCATTTAACATTTTATTCAGCTTCACAGAATTGTCTTCAAATTTATGATGACAACTCAGTTTCCGATTCATCTCTTCTAGCTGCAACCTTAATCCAACTATGTCTTCTTCTAGCTTGTTGCACTCATTTATTTTCATGGTTAGCTGTGCTTCAAAATCTTCAGACTTTTTCTTATATTCTTCAGTTTGTACTTTCAAACTGATTATTAAATTGCTAGCATCCTCAAATTTCCTTGAAATATTTTTATTTCTTTTCCTTTCTGCACTTAACTCTTCAAGTGCAGCAACCAACTCACCTTCCAGATCTATCTCAGCCTCATCCTCTAATTTTTCTTCACACTCCTGGGTTTCTTCTGTTCTCTGTTCTTCAAAAGCCATGAACAAGGCTTCACCAGTTTCTTCTTCTGAGTCCTCACTGGAACTATCTTCAGAAGAGTCAATATTCTTTGAAATGAAGCTTTTCTTCTTGAAGTTCCTTTTTCTAAAATGTGGTTTCTTTTTCCAGACATTTCTTTCTTGGTGTGTCCCTTCATCACTTCTGTTTTTCTCATTCATTGGGCATTTTGCTGCAAAGTGCCCGATGCCTCCATAGTTAAAGCACTTGAACGACAGCTTACCTCTGTACTTTCCTTTTCCCTTTACCAATTTTCTAACAAAATTTGCTTCAGTTTCATCTGTAGATTCTTCTTCCTCAGATTCTTGTTTAGATTTTATATTTTTCTGTGCTTGAAAAGCTGCTTCTCTGTCTGAGGGCTTAGTTTGTCCAATCCTCATTTCATATGCTGTTAGAGAACCATGCATTTCATCCATACTGAAAAAATTTAAATCTTTTGCTTCTTCTATGGCAGAAACCTTTGCATCAAACCTTTTATTGAGAGTTCTTAGTACCTTCTTCACAACGACTGCATCTTCCATTTCTTCCCCGAGTCCTCTTATTGCATTGATGATTCCATTTACTCTCAGCAAATAGGCTTCAATGTTCTCATCATCGGTCATCTTTAATGCTTCGAACTGGGCACGATGTGTTTGCAGCTTAGCTTCCTTGATTTTGCTATCTCCTTCATGAATGCTTTGCAGTTTGTCCCATATGTCTTTAGCAGATTTGCAGTTCATGATGCGTATCAACTCACTGTCTACTAATCCACACATAATAGCATTCTTGGCTTTCGAGTTGTTCTCAAACTTTTTCTTCTCAGCCGCATCTGTTGGAGGAACAGTGGGTATGGTGTATCCATTTTCAACAGATTCCCAAATGTCATAACCCAATGCACATAGATAAGTCTGCATCCTGAGTCTCCGGAAAGAATAATTTGTTCCATCGAACAGAGGAGCTTTGTTAGAAGAAAAACCTTCACCACCGGCCATTGTGTTTCTTCCAAGATCACCTTAGCCGATTAAGCTTGTACAAGTGCCTGGCTCTGATACCAATTGATATTCTCACAATGACACTGAGAGGGGGGGTGAATCAGTGTAACTATTTAAAAACTTGAATCTGCAACTCTTAAAACTTAAACATGCAAGCTTAAAAATAGATAAAGCAAGTATCACACAAGAGCATCACACAACACAAGATTTAACGAGGTTCACCGATGTGGCTACTCCTCAAATAATGACTGTTTGGACTACAATCCAAATCCAGTCTTTGCAAGGATTCAGTCTTTACAAATTATTTTACCAGCACCCACTGGAAGGAGCACCAACCCCTGATTTTTTTGCTGCAACAGAAAGGAGCACCAACCCCTTTTTCCAAGCACCAACTTGGATTTCTATTTTGCAAAATAAATTGACATAAAAATGCCTTCTCTTTTACAAGACCCTCACCTGGTCTATGCTCATACAATTTTATCTCACGAAGTATAAAGAGAATTGTTAGAGACTCAATATCTTCTTTTCAAATCTAAAACCTCTCTCTTATTTTTACAAGAAAAATGTGCAGGTTTCAGTTCTCTTGCTGTTGTTCATACAACACTCTTACCACACCACGCCTTTTGATATATTCAATAAAGCACAGTTGCAGTAACCTTCTAACTATGCCTGTTCGATCCTTATATTCTTGATTTCCTCGAACGGCTCAATTCGAAACGGCTCAAATTTTCCCTCCAATTTTTCATGCATTCTCGGCTGTAATCAATCTGTCAAACCTTCTCTGACTCGATCTGCCTTTTAGCCGCTTTCTTACTGACATATCCTGACATTCTTCTCTGCACTTTCTGACAGCCTTATTCTGCGTATCCTGACATGTATCCTGACAGCCTTTCTGCATACCTCGGCTCTCTGATGTTCTTCTTTCTTCTCTTTTGAATACTGTGCGACCACTTTCTTCTGAGCGTGACTGTCATTTCTTGAAATATGCAACTTGATAATCAATTTCTCTGTAATCGTGATTCTTGGTATCCACCCTTGTAATGCCCGTTCTGACTTTTAATTGATTGTTCTTGTAACTGCCACCTTTGCCAGCACTGCTGCATTACGGCCCTGCAACAACCGTTCTTTTCTTAAATGTGTTGTTTCGTATCTTCCTTTTGTAACTCCAGTTAACTTGTCCTTGGTTGGCTGCATGAATTTTCCTTAGTGCTTTTTGACATCTATCACTTTGACTGCAACTCTGGCTCCAGCTAGCTCTTACATTATTGGCTGCATGATTTTCCTTTTCGCCCTTTTTGACACCTGTCACTATGCATGCCTCTTTGGCCTTTTTCCCGCCAAACTATTACCTGTCACGATATCGCGACATTTCTTCCAATTTGACTTTCTCTGGTATGTTGACTACGAAAAATTGACTTGTCGCGATATCACGACGTCTTCTGTCTCCTAGACTTCCTTTCTGTATGCAACCGCGAAAACATTACATGTCACGATATCGCGACGTTTTCAGCCTCCTTCTTTACTCGGCATACACCCACGAAAATGAGACATGTCACGAAATCGCGACGCTTTCCACTTTCCTGCACTTTCCTTCGCTTGCCTCCATGAAAATGATACATGTCACGAAATCGCGACACTTCTCAGTTTTGCTGACGTCATCTTCAATCTCGTCATGAAATCACGACGCTTCTGGCTTCCTGCGGCTTTTCTTTCAACTTGTCGTGAAATCGCGACACTTCGCCTTTCAACGGCTTTTCTTTCAACTTGTCGTGAAATCGTGACACTTCTCAGTTTTTCTGACGTCATCTTCATTGTCGTCGAAATCGCGACGCTTTCGGCCTCCGTACAATTCTCACTTCATGCAGCCGCGAAAACCTTACATGTAGCGAAATCGCTACACTCTTTTGACTTAGTATTTTTCTTTGCTGCAACTTCCTCTTGCTTCTACTTGCTAAGCTTAGACTTGTAGCGAAATCGCTACCCCATCTTGTTCTGTGTTTTGCACTTGTAGCGAAATCGCTACACCTATCTCCCTTGCATTCTGAACTTGTAGCGAAGTAGCTACACCTTTGTGCCTTGTGTTTCAAACTTGTAGCGAAATCGCTACCCCATTGTGCCATGCATTTCGAACTTGTAGCGAAATCGCTACATCTTTCCGCCTTGCATTTTGAACTTGTAGCGAAATCGCTACCACTCTTTGCCTTGCATCTTGAACTTGTAGCAAAATCGCTACCACTCTTTGCCTTGCATCTTGGACTTGTAGCGAAATCGCTACCACTTTGTGCTTAGGCATCTGAAGTCTGCTTCGGCCCGTGAAAGTCTGACATGTAGCGAAATCGCTACACTTTCTTCACTTAGCTGCTTTGCCTCCAACATGTCATGAAATCATGACAGTTTTCATCCTAGGCGCTGCTTCTTCAAACTTGTCACGAAATCGTGACACTTTTCGTCCTTGACACCTTTGCTCCAAACTTGTCACGAAATCGCGACAGTTTCTCGACTTAACCTCTTTCCTTCCAGCATGTCGCGGAATCGCGACAATTTTTCATGAACTTTCTCTCTCCTCCTTTTTGTCGCGATATCGTGACACTTTGCGCCCTTAGTGCTTTTCTTTCGAAACTGTCGCGATATCGTGACACTTTCTCATGCACTTTCTCTCTCATCCTTTTTGTCGTGAAATCGCGACAATTTTGCTTGTGCCTTCTCTCTCCTCAGCCATGTCGCGAAATCGTGACAATTTTGCATGCATTTTCTCTCTCCTCCGTTATGTCGCGATATCGCGACAATTTGGCATGCATTTTCTCTCTCCTCGGTTTTGTCGCGATATCGCGACAGAAAACATGTCGCGATATCGCGACAGTTTTCTTCCTTGTCTTTTTCTGCAAATTTTTGGATCTGGGTCCCCTCTGTTTTCCTTGAAATTCACTGCACTTGATCTGACTGACCTCTGAACTGCATCAACTGCACCATTCTGTCTGTGTTGACAACAATGACAATACTTTTGCAATGCTTTTGCTGCACCTTGCTCAACAAAAACTTCTCTGGGCTTGCTAAAAAAGTAACAAGGAGCATTGGGCAATTGGCACTGGATGAAGATATTTGGTAGAATAATTCTTGAATATTGACTTTAAGTGGGAGAATGTTAGGAAGTGAAGTCACTATGTAGTATAGGCATCCAAGAAATAAGAATGTAGTGGGTTCAAGCAGGCCATACATCTAGGCTGCTAGACGTCTGCTAAACGTTTGGGCCTGACATCTGGGTTGCCAGACGTCTAGGCTACTAGACATATGGGCCTGACATCTGGGTTACTAGACATCTGGGCTTAACATCTAGGCTGCTAGAAATCTGGGCCTGACGTCTGGGCTACCAAAAGTCTAATCTGATAGACGTCTAGGCCTAACGTCTGGGCTACTAGATGTCTAGGCTAGTAGATGTCTGGGCCTAACGTCTAGGAAACCAGACATCTAGGCTGGTAGATTCCAGCCTGACATCTAACCAAGTAGACGTCTAGGCCAAACATCAAGTCAATAAGACGTCACGCCAAGTAGACGTCAGAGGAGTGAACATCTGGGTAGATGATAGGAATATAGAAGATGAACAATCTTGGGAGCAAAAATGAATAATATTTTGGAGGCTTGCATTGGAAGATGAAACAAACAGTTTTGGAGTATTCCTTCTACTCTATAAAAGGGATGTGATCCCTTGCATAATGTTAGATGAGTTGTTGAAAATATTGAAAAACATGGATGTAAACTTTGCTAAAAATAATAAAAGAGAAGTTGCCATTTCCCCATGGTTTTTCCTACACATTGCAGGTTTCCACATAAATATTTGTGTCACTTGTGTTACTGTTTTCGTATTCTATATTTTTTTTATTGTCCTTCCTCTTGCAGGTGTGGAATCTAAAGTTTTTCCTAACAAATGAGGGTTTTAAACTTAGAAAAAATTATTTCAATGGTGCTCTAAAAAATCTTTCACAGTGGTTTTTATCAAGTGATCATCAACTTGTAAATTTATGCTCTCATAGGTGGCGGGCGTCGCAGTGCTGGCGATATTGCATTTTGATCTGAAATTTGAATAACATTGCACTCAAAGAATTTTCACATCAATCATGAACAAAACATACACAGTAGAGCTTTGACTTCATATTGAATTTTGTAAACAACATGTTTTCTACATCATGCGTGCATTCTCCACACAACTACAACACGACCATTGTTTACATATAAATTACCATATGCTATCTCCACGATAATAAACACCCTTTCTTGAACATCAACAATCAACAGTAATTACATGTCATCAATTTTTCCATCATCGTTGTAGACCTCATCAAAAAATATTGGGGAGACATCTTCGCACAAAGATGAGATATATTACATATCAAAGTGTTACAATATATAGGCAGGAGGTCTATATCAATACATGAAAAATATTAAGGAACATGACAAGTGTCAAAAAGTAGGTAGGCATAGTACACATTATAACAATATTCTAACACATAAAACCTAGAGGGTGGACACATAATTACCCATCCCTTAGCATGGAGGACTTAGGCTCATTTGGCCTAATTTTTATCCTATATTTTAAAAACATAAGGGTGTAGCATAAATATACTTTGTACCTAGTTGAGAGTCCAAATTCCTTTGGAGTCAACTAGGGCCCATCAATGCACTGGATTAGGTCTAGGTATCTCCTATCATGACATGATTTACAAGGAATAAGGTTATGCATAAGGAATCAGACCTGAAATGTACTTGTAAAAAAATGGTGAATCTGTTTTGAAACCCTGGCGAATCCTAACCAACTTCATGTAGGAGGACATGGCAAATTACCTTATTTAAAAAAAAAAATTATAAAATATTGGTGAATTTGAAAGTTCTAGCTAGATCAGGTGGAAAACGAGATCCAACCATGGGTTGGTGCAAAAAATGGTTCGGCCTCAAACTAGGTGTAGAAAATGATCCAGTATCAAAACATGGTATTGGTTGTGGAGCTTGATTCTCTCTCTAATTTGGAGGTCTTATTTTCAGTCGCACTTGGATCCACTCCACAAAGGGGGATGTAGGGGGCAACACCCCCCTACTACGTCGCTAGAGGGGTTCGAATAGTAAAACAAGTTTCGGTAGTCCATTCAAATGCAAAATAGGGTCCAAATATTGGTCTGGTATAGAACAAGGTTCGATAGTCCGTTTGAAAGTAGAATAGGGTCTAAAAATTAGCCTGGTGTAGAACATGATTTAAAAATTGACCTAATGTAGAACAAGGTCCAAATATCGGCCTGGTGTAGAACATGATTTAAAAATTGACCTAATGTAGAACAAGGTCCAAATATCAGCCTGATGCAGAACAAGGTTCGATCTGATGCAAACCAAGGTTTGAAAACTGGCCTAGTGCATATTAGGATCCAAAAATTGACCTGGTGCAGAACAAGGTTCGGATATCAGCCTAGTGCAAAATAGGGTTCGGTCTGGTGCAAACATGGTCCAAATATCGACCTAGTGCAGAACAGGGTCCGACCTGGTGCAAATCACCATCTAATTTTAAATTTCATGATATTTTTATGATATATATATAAGAGAATGTTATAAAAAATTCTACAATCCTCGAGCACTTAATGTAATTCTATTCAAAGTATAATTATTTTATCTAACTTCTATCAAATCATTCAATTTTGACAAACCATATTTTATTAATTCTATATAAAACTTTCTACCATTAAATTCATCATATTTCATTACTAAAGATTCTAATATTTGATTAAAGTGATATTTGGATGACGTATTAATTGAATATACAAATAGCATTCTAATACATAATTTACACCACTATCTTAATTAATATTAATCCAGTCTCTTTACTACAAAGTCGAAGTCCTATACGTTTAAACTTAGAGCTTATATACAAAGTTTTTGAATGCGTAGATCAAATCTAAGGTCAAATCAATATTAATGCCTATAAAGTTTACTTATCTTTTCCAAAGGAAGGTTGGAGAACTACATTTATATGTATTTATCTTTCAAACTACCATTTTTACGTAAACATTCTATTACTATGTATTAAATTCAAATAAAACGTCAGATAGGCATTATTAAATCCCACGTTGAATAACTAACTTACGAAATGATTTTTTTTTCCTAAATTTTATAACATGAAAGCAAAGGTTTTCATTTGCTATACTATAGTCAGAGAATAAATATTACCATAAAGTAAATCTTAAATTTGTTCACTATACTTGTGATTTCCTGCAAGTAGCGATGATCCTCTTAAATCCAATGTCTCATAATGTGAACTCAACTATGTTCGGTTTTAATGGCTTGATTCTAATATATGTTTTAGATGCTACTGAAGATAAAATATTAGTAAAATTTAATGTGAGCCATCGATTGAATGAATACATTTTCTAGAAGCATTGCATACTGTGGTATTTAATTCAGTGACATCTAGCCGCGATTGGGAGGTAACTCATGAATGTTTTACAAGATGACCCAATTTATTATTCTATGTTTCACCTTTAACATAGTTTGAACATATCATGTAAACTATAATTTATCAATTAAAATATTCCACAATAGATAAGCATTCATATTCCGCTTTACTCCAAATATAATTTTATTTATTGGATTACCTTTGAGTTTACAATCAATCAATTGATGAAAAAGTCCTCAATGAGACATACCGCATAGACGACAAATACAAAGAAATGAAGGACTTACACAATATTCATAAAATAGGTCATGGAATATTATATGTTATCACTTGCACCTTGATGATATTAGGTACTTTACAAACACAAGACTTAGTGCATAATAAAAAAAGATTATTTTTTAATAATTGAAAACTACACTTCTTATGGTATGATTTTATTCCTTAGAAGCAATGCTTAAGACTTGAGGTTTGGTATACCTCGACATTCACAAATAAGAAACTCAATTTATTCAATATGCCTTGCTACTTCATAATATTTTATATTATGTCTACTGTGTCTTCGACCACAAAGCCAAATATTTATGGCTTGCCCACAAAACAGTTTCTCCTTCTCAGACCGTCGACCTCATTCTCAGCATTCGATTAGCGCAGTCTCATAGAGTAGGATTTTGGAAGGCATGCATAGGATTATAATGGTCCCTCATAATAATGCATGCAACTATATGAGTCATTCCATACACAACAAAAATGCAATACAAGCACTCATGGATTAGAGCTATTGATTAACAAATTTAGCATAATTTAAATCTCTTTCTTTTTTAAAACAATGGTTGAATTTTTCTTATGAGTAGATGCAGAGTGATATTAGCTACCCAAAACACTATCTCCTTTACCAGGATATAGACTAGTCTCATGGCTAATTATATTTATTTTAATACATACTCAACAGACACCTGAATAAGGGTGGAGGTAAACTGAAAATATGTCGGCATATCAACATAGGGTGCTAATGATTTTAGCAAAAACATATCACATGGGACAAATAATTTAAACAACATTAAGATGCATCCATATTAAAAAAAACAACCCATTCCTTCAAGCAAGAATATAAATTCAAGACCATACAAAGATATACACCAATTTTTCATACTAGCAACAAAACACAACAAACACCATTTATCAATTAATAATAAAATTATCAATAGAATCCAACCTAATAACTCCTTGATTAAAATTTTAATCCTTTATTTCCAATTCAATGCACAACACAAATGCAACAGTCACTCCAAAAACAGATATCCAAAAATGATTTCAACCATTCTTAAATAGAATTCCAACACTAGGGTTTGATGACACCTAAGGTAAAGCATGCATACACTTCTTATTGAGCAATTGTTGGGTGACATATTACAGGATTCATAGGGGAAAATTTAACACTCTTTTACTAAGGGAGGAATGATGGTGTTTTCAATTATATATTTATATTTTATTTTAATTTTAATTTTATTATTATTATTATTATTATTATTTCTCCTATTAAATGATATTTTCATATTCCAAAATGAAACAAAGAAATATGACACAAAATTTATCCACCAAGAATATGTATAATGCAAACAAAACCCATCAGACAAGTATATGCATAATATAACCAAATTCACTAAGCAAGCACATGCATAATGCATACAACAATCAAGATACCCCTATATGAATTTATTTTAGTGAACTTCCATATATTCATAGATTGTGTTTATTTTTCACACCTCCATCATATCCTTCCTTACCTCTTGCAGCCACTCCTCCTCCATTACATGAAGGAGGGTACCTGGTTCTCATGATCTATCTTCCTAAGGGTGATTACCTGTACCTACAATCACCGATCATTAGTAGTACAATATTCAAAAATAACAAGTAAGTATAAATAACCATTCTAGTAGGGTTGTTACATTCTCCCCCACTAGGAATAAACACCATCCCTATGTTTGGTGCATCTTCAAAACAAATATATATATATAATATTATACCACATCAAAAAAATTCACATTCATTCAAATATTTAGATATAACAAAATATATTAAAGTTTATTAAAACAGATATGGAAACTATTTTTGCATGTCAGCCACATTTTTCAATATTGCATTATTTTTGGAGTATTGGTCCCATTGGACCATACACTGATCAATGTTTCTCTTTCTAAGCTATTTGGTTCTATATCCAAGGATTTTAATAGGATGGAATTCAATGCGATGTGATTTCGATATCTACAAATGAGAGACATTCCACACATGAGACGGATCTGCAACATATTTTCTAAGAAGGGATACGTGGAAGGTATATTGAATTTTGGACAAATTGGATGGCAAGGCCAATCTATAGGCAACAAGATTGAATTTGTCAATAATTTCAAAGGGTCCCACAAATCTAGGGCTGAGCTTGGAAAATTTGATGGAGCTTTTTGAGGGTTTCACCCTTAAGAATACTTTGTCACCTAGTGAAAATTCCCTAGGTGTCCTCTTGAGATCAACATAGCTCTTTTGATGATCCACATTGTAGAACTTTATTATCATTAACATAAATCATTCACCATATGCAAAAATATCAAGTCATTCATCCATAAATAATTATCCACAATAACAATCCATAAATGAGGGAGAGATATATAATACCTTTAAGGTAGGGAAACATAAATAATACTCCTTAAAGAAGGAATAACTCCACAAGATCTCCCAAGATGAGAGAGCCACTTAAGGAGGGAAAAGTCCCATAAGCCACTTCATGGGAAAATACGATTACATATGATTGATCTCCATGATGATTACAATGATAAATATCTCTTATTTATATATCCATCTTCTCATTCTATTTTAGGAGCCTACTACTAATATAATATTTTATTATAATATTATAATATAATCAACCTTGGGTTATGTGTAGCCTATGCCAACCCTTATACAATATAATAATGTATCCCCAAATATCTATTCCTAGGTACCCTAACATGCCACCCTTCTTACAAATGTTTCATCCTTGAAATATATGAATAAACAAGATAATATGATTCGCTAAGCAATGTTAGCAACTAGTACCAATATTGATCATCCATTCATCCAAGTGAAACACATTGATGCTGGTATGCCATTATGTTACTTGAGTATCTAAATCTACTTTGTTGGGTCCACACTTTTGCTACTGTATTTTTATAACTTGAATGATGGGTCCACTTGTTCCGTGAAGCTGATGAACTACTTTGAAAACCATGATCACTATGCTTTCTCTTCCAAACACTGCCATAGTTTATACCCATCTGATTCCATGTAGAGCCATAATATTGCTGCCTTGAACCATACCTCCAATATTGTTGCTGCTCATGGTCATGTGGATGGCAATATTCTACAACCTTAACTTGATGTTCTACCTTCTTTGACTCCTCAACATTTCTCTTCACTGTTCTAAATTCTTCTACACATTGTTCTTTCATGTTCCCTTTGTTTCGTGTGTCCTTGTGCTTTTCTATCAAATATTCCTTGGACTCTACTACTGTTATTTCCATGGACTCAGTTGCTGCTACTTCTTCCATGGACTCAGTTGTTGCTACTGCCTTCTTGGATTTTGTATTAGGTTATTCTATTTTTTCTTCAATTTGTTTCTCTACAAGCACTTATTTTTCCATGGATCCTTGTTCCTTAAGTTGAGAAATATCCTGCAATGTTATCTTCTTTTTCCTATACCATAACTTCATAAACTTCTTTTGCACATTAATGTTAACAATATCCAAAGAATCTAACCAAGGATAACCAAGAACAATATCCTCATCATCCATATGAATAGCATGAAAATCTAAATGTAAAATATATTTATCCTGGTGATCTTCAAATATTTAAAAATATAAGCATTCTCACCCTCAATATGTATGTCCTTAATTTTTATGGCTTGAAACTGCAACCTCTTAGCCAAAGAAATATTAATAAAATTATATCTGCTACTAGAGTCAATGGAAATAATAACTTGTTCCTTTTGAATGCTTCCATGAACTTGCAAAATAGACTTTTTAGATTCAAGAAAATCCCCTTGTCCACTTTTAAATTTATCTTCTACTAAAGGTATGGTTTCCTTAGTTTGCATACTGACAACTATTTTATCTTCTACCACTTATTTAAAAAATTCTAGCTCTATTTTTAATTCCTTTTGTTCTTTTTGAAGCATGTTTATTTCTTCTTCATATCCATTGATGGTGACCTTCAAACTAGCTATTTTTTTATACAGGTCCCATTGACTCAAGAATTCTTGCTCTATATTATCCCCAGTCAGCTCATTATGGGTGCTACAAAGACTATAAAACCAAGAGAGAGCTTCTCCTCCAAGATAAAGAGGAAGATAACAATACCAAACACAATTTCTAGTAAATGTAGATTTAAATAGTTTCCACCATTCTCTAACATCAATATCATCTTCTCCAGAATATGTTTGTAGTTCCATAGTTGATGCCCTAATGCAAACTAGGGTTTTTTGACAATATATATCATGCCCTAATGCAAACTAGGGTTTTATGGAAATAAAAATATTCCCACTGAGTTGAAGCTAAAATTCCATAGAGACAACTAGATCTATAATTTTTCTTCCAAACAAAATAAATTACAACTGATTTGCTTACCCGAACTAAACAAATTTTGTCTTTCAAAAAAATTACAAATTGAAAATTTGTCACTACCCTTGTTCCAGATGACTAAATTCAGAAGGTTGTATCTCCCTTAATACTACTCAGATTCATTTGTATGACCACTCATTTTAAATCTCTTCAAATTATGCACAAACTGATCCAAGAATAATCAAAATTGGATAAACGTTCGTAAAGATATGGCTCTTGAAAGATGAGACATTTTTTCCAAAAAAAATATACAAAATTCGTCATTATCCTTGTTCTAGGTGACTAACTTCAAAAGGTTGTATCTCCTTCAATACTGCTTGGATTCCTAAATATGACCACTTATTTTAAAGCTATTCAAATTTTGCACAAATTGATCCAAGAATTTCTTAAATCATATAAAATTTTGTAGATATATGGATCTTGAAAGATGAGATATTTTTTCCAAAAATAGAAAATCTACCTTAATTTTGAAATCCACAAAATAATTCCCACTTTTCCAAAATATTTTAATATAAATCATTCATCATATGTAGAAATATCAAATCATTCATCCACAAATAATTATCCACAATAACAATCCACAAATTGAGAGAGATATTGATAATACCCTTAAGGTAGGGAAACACCAATAATACTCCTTAAGGAAGGAATAACTCCACAAGATCTCCCAAGATGAGACAACCACTTAAGGAGGACAAAGTCCCATAAGCCACTTCATGGGCAAAGATAATTACATATGATTGATCTCCATGATGATTACAATGACAAATATCTCTTCTTTATATATCCATCTTCTCATTATACTTTGGGAAACCTACTACTAATATAATATTATATTATAATACAATCAACCTTGGGTTATGTGTGACCCATGCCAATCCTTATACAATATAATAACATATCCCCAAATATCTATTCCTAGGTACCCTAACAATCTGAGGCTCCCTTGAGCCTCTTGTGTATTTATTTCAATTGCTCCTTCATTTTTTTTATAGTGTTCAATTTGATCATTTCTTTATATTTCGAATTGTCTCAAGATAAAAGTGTCTTGCACCTTCACTCATAAAGGGATTCAAATGGAACCATGCCCAATGTGGCATGATATCTATTATTATATGAAAACTCTACTAAGTAGAGGTAATCTTCCTATTATTCTAATGATCTATACATTATATTCATAGCATATCTTCTAGGATTTTGTTAACTCTTTCTATCTACCCATCAGTCTCTGGGTGGTATGCAGAGCTAATATTGAGATTTGTTCCCCAAACTTGGTGCAAGGCTTGCTAAAAATTGGATGTGAATTGAGAGTCCCTATTTGAAATGATTACTTTTGGAAAACCATGTAGACGTACCACTTCTTTGAAAAACGTTTGTGCTATGGAAGGTGCATCATCCTACACATTTCCGGGTATAAAATGTGCTACCTTGGTTAATTTGTCGACTACAAGGATAGAATCATGCCTGAAATGAGTCTTGGGAAGTCCAACTATGAAATCCATAGAAATAACCTACCACTTTTGGGTAGGGATCTCATATGGGTATAAAGGACTCATTAGATGTAAATTATCTACCTTAATTTTTTTACATTCTATACATCTTGCCACAAAATTCATTATATATTTTTGCAAGCTAAGCCAGTAGAAATACTTCCTCATATTATTACATATTTTTAACCCTCCTAGATGCGTAGAATAAGGAGCACAATGTACCTCTTATAAAATGATATTTCTTAATTCTTTGTCATTTGGAAGAACCATTTTGTATCTAAAATACAATAGGTCATCCTTTATCGTAAAATCCTTGTTCTTATAAGGTCCTTGCTCGACCTGAGCTCGACATTATATACAAAACTCATATTTCTTTTGTAATTCTCTTACCTATCTAGCTAGACCATATTGACACTAAGATAGTGACTATATGCCTTCTCTTGCTTAAGGCATATGCTATTTTGTTTTTCTTCCCTTTTATATATTCAATACCAAAGTTGTATTCTACCATAAAATCCATCCAGCATCATTGTCTGATATTTAACTGAAGTATAGGAAAAACGGTGCACCTAAGAATGCTAAACAAGATGCATCTATATTTGGCATTAATCAAGCATTATAAAAGGAAACATGCAAGAAACCATGGAAGCTAAATAAGGCAAGAAAAAGGTGTTTCTATTTATTTCATTTGATAAATAAGAATCATGGTTATATAGATGTCCCTTTGAAGGCTCTTAGTTTGATACACTTGTTTACAAAATGGGGTGACCAAGGACTAAGTCCTTTTAGACAAGCTCGTGTGAACTTCCAATGTTCTTCCTCGTATCCACAATTTAGGTGGGTGAACCTATGTTGCCATTGCTTTGTTCTTCACTATTTTGATCTTTTATTCCTTCCTCATGTGCTATAAAATCTGCACCTGCACACAAGGAAACCAGATTTATCAAATAACAAGTGCATAAAATGTGAAACATGCAAAAGCCATACATGAAACTATAAGCTAGAAAGTGTAAATATGCAATGCGCCTATCTAAAATAACTCCAAATGATCTGAAATTGTAGGGATATGCATAATATATGATTTTGGGAAGATATAACCACAAAAAAAACAAAAATTACATCCAATTATGTGGTGCATTCATAGTGCGCTTTCCAAGCCTACAAAACTTAAAACAAGCAATTTCTAGACCAAAACACCTCTAAATAAAATGAAACTTGGATTGTACACATAAAATAAGATTTTAGGTGGACACATATGACCAGAATTGCAAAATCAATCACAGATCCATGTGCATCTTCATATGATCTCTGAAAGCTTGCAAAACCTTAAAATTGTAACATCTCATCCAATATAACTCCAAATTGCATGAAATTTGGACATGTTCATAATCTAACCTAGAATATGTATAATTAAAAACAATAGAAAAATTATGTATAGATATATCACTGTCCCTTGCAGGGATGGTGGTGATTATCACAAAATGGGGACCATCCTCGGGTAGGACAGGCACCAATTCTGCTCCTTATTTACCACCAATTCCTCAGTGGATTGGTCAAAATACTCCCTAATAGTGTTATAATAAACTTTTGTGGTGAAATTAACCCAATTGGTTTGGGTTTGAAAACAAATTGCACCTCTTGAATCACTCGAGAACCTCCTTTGATAGGTAGATATTTTGAGGAAAAAAGGCAAAAAAAGGGTGAGGGGAAATCTTAGCAACACTCTGTTGCTATATCTCAAAACTCCTCTACATTATTTGGGTGGAAAATTGATCCACTTTATAGCCAAAGAGGGCCTTTGGGAAAATGTACATGCAGGGAAAGAGGTGCCACTTGTCCAAAATTGGGCATGCATTGGAAGGGAAAGAGAATCTCCCTTTTTGACCTCCATTTTATAGCTTGTCATAAGGATTCTGTGCCCTTAGGTCTGCATGCTTGAATAGGTGGGATAAATGGTAGTTTATGGCTGCCATTTGTCCAAAATTTGAATTTATAGGAGTCAAACCTTGTAGCCATCTCACCCAAGGATAACCGCTTGCCACCATCCCTAGGTGTGACAACCATGAACTGTGACCATCCCAGGGTAGGACAGTCTTGCCTATGTGGCATAAAACCTACCAAAAGTGGGGTAGAGCCTTACAAGAGTGGTTAGGACCACTGTTAAACCTCTTAGGGTTGGCCAAGGGGGCCAAATGATATCAATTAGCCAATGCTTTTAGTCACCTATCAGATTGTGTATCGCTCCAAATTTTTCACACCCTTACCTTCAGGCTATAGGATCCGTGCCCGGAAGGGGGATGTGAAAAGGATGGCATGGTACCTCGGACTGAGAGGACTTGCGAAGGTCCCGCCTCTCAAGGGAGGTGTATATTGGTGATTTTTCGACGGATGGTGGGTTCACCAGGAAACATTTAATGGCAGTTTCCACGCCTAGGTTGGGAATGTGTTTTATGTGTTCGTTTTAGCCTTAAGCATTCAAATCCTAGGTTTGGCCAAAATGCGTCTAAGCTATTCTATATGAAGATGCAGATTAAATGAATACAAAAAAATAGAATAGGACAGAAAAATAGAGAAATTAAAGAATGTTAAAGGAAAATACCTGATCCGGATGTCTGATGAAGATTATGATTCTTGAAGCAGTCAGGATCGCCTCTGATTTGACAGGATCGTCTGAGATCAGACAAGATCGTCTGAGATCTGACGAATTCATCAGACGAATTCGTCAGAGACCTGCAAACAGAGAAATAGGTGCAAAACACAGAAAATACAACTATTCTAACAGAGGGAAACAGTGTAAAATGACAGCAATAATATCAAATTGAAACTTAAAAATAGAAACAGGAATGAATTATGCTAATTAGATAATAATTATGATTTAATTATGCATTTGATCTAGATGGGTGAACTCCAAAATGCAAGATAGCATAAAATATTGAATAAACTAGCTAATTGCAGAATAAAACAACGAGAAAAGGGATGGAGAAATGCAAACTTTAGGCACTGATTGCCTCAATGTTGACTGCAGTCGAAATCGTCTCTAATTCGACAGGATCGCCTCCGATCTGAACAGGATCATCGGCGACGATGTAAGCTTGCTCCGGCTGAAAAACACTAAGGTACCTACAACAAAATTGTATAGAACTAATGCAAAATAGAAACTTAGGATGTTTTAACATGTATGAAGTCGGGTTACAGGAATTATCAGCCAGGGGGGTGCTAAGGGAAGGGCTTAGGATTAAATAGGCTTAGGAGGGAGGTTAGGAGGTTGGAGATCATCCCTATTTGGGAGATCTCCAACGGGGAGGGTCTCTAACGGCGCAGACACGCTTATGCCCGGATTAGAGACCCGTTGGAACAGAAGCTAATTGTGCAAAATCAGTTTTGGGACAAGATCGTCTGGACGTCCTAGCCCAGACGAAATCGTCAGATCTAGGGCGATATCGTCTGATCGGCGACGATATCGTCAAACGGTCAAAACAACCTCTAAAAATGGCACGAGAAAAGGGGAAACGGATTAACCGACTAGGCGGTTTGGGAGGTTAAAATTTGAATTTAAATTATTTACTAGGGTGAATGTAATTATTAAGATTTTATTGCGCCAATTTTAGGGTGCTACATTTTGCCCCCTCTTTAGCGAATTTTTCGAAGAAAATGCGTTAAAGATGAGTTCTTCTCGATCTACGAGAAAGCAAAAATTATTCCCATTTTTAGGCGACGATTCTTGGTCGAATCGTACGACAGCTTACTATGGTGCCCCCTCCGTGTTTTTACCCAAATCGAACGTTTGAGGTAAAAATGCGGAAAAGCAAAATTATTTTTGAATAAAATTAAGAAAAATAGGGTAAAACCCTAATTCATTTTTATTGTTCATTTTCTTGGTTTTTAGAGCTCTGGAAGCAAAAATGGTGGAGACGACGCACAGATCAACAGAGGTCCGACGCGGGCTACGGGTAAGAGTCTAGACTTAGTTTAGAATGATTTAATTTGATTTTACATGCTTTTTAGGTGAATTTTAAATGAATTTTTGAGCATCGCGGCCATTTTTGGGCCGTCGACGTCGTCGGGACGAAATCGTCCCGATTTCGATGAAATCGTCTCAATTTCGCCAATTTCGTCTAGGGCGAAATCGACGAAAGGGGACGATTTCGTCAAATTAGGGACGATTTCGACTTGCGAAATCGGAGACGATTCTGCTCAAATTTGGGACGATATCGTCCAATAGTGGACGATATCATCATTTGATAAAATTGAACTTATTTTAACTTGCATTTTTAATCACTTGAGTTGTTTATTAATGATTGTTTGTTGTTTTGTTGTTTATGTTGCGAGAGGATTGCTAAAGAGCAGGGAATGGAAATATGGAGGTTTGAGAGATGACTTGGCCGCTCTTACATAAGCAAAGCGGGATCGGCTGGCACAGGCCGGCTTACGACATGTGGCAGAAATGCCACAAGTGTCTATAGACATGGGGCTACTGACAGCCCTAGCAGAGAGATGGTATCCGGGTTCTTCTTATTTTTGGCTACCTACAAGGGAGATGACTCCCACTTTGGAGGATGTATGGAGGATTCTAAGGATCCCCATACAAGGACGGTTGATCACTCCTACGGCCAATCAGGGCCATGCTATGGGGCGGTTGTGTGGTGACCCGAGCTTCGCCCTGGAGAAGGGCGGAGTTAACATCGAGGCACTACGTCAGATGCAGGGGCATCTAGACTCACACAGGTTTTAGCTGGAGTGGTTGGTGGACTTCTGCTGTGCCACCAGAGCGGGTGCAGGGTGCCATGGATGCTAGCAGATGTGATCTACGATATGCGAGACCATGGCTACAGGTTCTCTTGGGGCAGCTTTGTGCTATGCCGGTTGTACAGGATCCTGCATGGGGTCATGTACAAGGGCGGTCGATGTCTGGTGATGACATCGCTCCTACAGGTTTGGTGCTGGGAGCACATTGCAGTGCGGAGGCCGGTAGGGCTTCCTCTGATAGGGATTGATGGGGAGAGGCCTCGAGTCTTCTACTGGTGGCTCCGAAGAGGGTCACAGCGGCGGATCGACCTATCGATGTCTCGGAGACTACTGGATGACCTTGTCCCAGACCAGATCACCTGGAGGCCATGGCGAGAGCACCCAGGGTGGGCCGAGGATGGACAGGAGTTGGCTCACGTTAGGCGAGTTTGTTGGCTATGGATGGAGAGGGGAGAGGTGGAGCTCCACCGCTATGACCGAGTTTTGTGATAGTTCGGTCTACAGCAAGGGATCCCATCTCTCAGGGATTATGAGTTTTCTTGGACTATCCGGGATAACACCACAGTGAGCGGGGCTCCAGACATGCGGCGCTTCTGGAGTCAGGACTCGGACGATGCCCCCATTCAGCCAGTGGATGGGGACGACGTAGGGGTAGCCGATGGCTATGATGCCTGGTACGTAGGCATCCGCCCTCCTCGGATGACGAGGGCTCAGGGTCCGATACACGTAGTTGTGCGTCGGATAGGGAGGCGGTGCCAGGCGGCTATGGAGGTGGCCCAGGGTCATGGCGGGAGAGAGCTGAGGAGGCCACAGGCATAGGAGAGGCCGCGACAGAGGGAGAGGAGGGAGGCGAGACCCCCTTCTCCATAGAGAGAGAGGCCACCATCGCTCGATAAGGGCAAGGGTGTCGACACTGGGGAGAGTAGCGAGACAGCGACTCTTCGAGCGGAGACGATCCGTCTCCAGGCATAGGTGCAGACCCTATAGGAGGAGGCTGCACGACACCGAGCTGAGGTGACACAGCTCCGAGACGAGATTGCATGCCTCAGGGCACGGGCGGAGGGGCGAGCACTGGGGAGCTGACACGGGCTATTGCCCAAATCACTTTCTATCAGACATTGTACTATCAGCTGGTGCCAGAGGAGGATAGACTACCCCTACCAGCTAACATCGTAGAGCCGATCAGGATCGGGTCATCGAGGACTTCGTCCCGATCGACGACTAGGACTCGTAGTACTACACATACTCTGATGGGGCCACCTCGTCCACCTCAGGGCGGGGGAGGAGATGAGGCTGAGAGCTCGAGGGGTTCTCGAGGCTAGAGTACTACATGACATTGTACAGATTGATATGTAGTTTTATTATTTTTGATAGAGGATTGAGTATGCCGAGGTACAGATTGTGGCATACCAATCCAGTTTTGATGATGTATATATACTGTTGATATATATAGAGATGAGATATGTTTTTGATCATATGACTTGTGTATGTTATTTTTATGATGCTTTTATGTTTGATTGATTGATTTGATGATTCATGTAATTATGTCGTTGGAAATATTATGATTTTGATGTCATGCTTGTAAAATTTAAATGAAATAATCTGATGTAACAAATTGGTTGTTTGTGATGTAATGTGATAAAAGATAAAAAGAGACTTCTAACAATAATTTCAAAGGACATTGTCGCTATTATAGACCATTTCATGGAGTCGCTGCTCACTCGGTCGTCAAGCTAATCCCAGTATAGAAATATTGTTAAAAGTAAAAGAGTGCTTAAGAGACTGTCTTAAGACTTTGGTGCAATGGTGCAAATGATGATGATGATGGTTTGTTTTTCAGATTTTCATAAAAATAGTATGCATGAAATAATGTTAAAATGATTTTTGCTAGGCATAAATTCCTAAGTGTGATAAATTTTTTGGATAATTCCTTAGGAATTATACCATCATTGCAAAATTGAAGGTTGACATAATGACATGAAATAATGAAAATGTGTTTGCTTTTTGTAAAAGCATAATTTGTGTAACATAATGATTTAAGTCATATGGTTTTCATGATTTTTAAATAAATGGGGAATAAAAATTGTTACAATGGTTTGCGCTAGGCATAGAATATGTAGGTATAGACTTATACCATCATCGCGAAAATCAAAGAAAAATAGATTGTTTTATTGCATGGTTGATTTTTTAATAAACATAAAATATGAAGATGAGGACTTGCGCTAGGCATAAAATTCCAATTTTGGTTTTGGAACTATACCATCGTCGCGAAAGTCAACAATATATATATTGTTTTGATTGTATAGTTTTGAAAGAAATTTTGATTTTTCTATTATATAGTTGTCTTTATGCTAAACAATTGTACTTGAAAGAAGAAAATGAATTATTCCAAACAAGTTGCAAAAAATATTTCAAAGTATTTTGAAGACAAAAGTTAGATTTATAAGGAATCCCATGTGCATATGTGAATTCATTTCCAATCTTGATTTATCATAATGATACACAAAATCTCTCAAATACAAATGTGTGTGCAATTGCTATGTTCATTTACCAGTTTTGAGCAAGATAATATGATACAAGTGATTTGAAGAAACCAAATAAGTGTTCATTAACCATGATGTAGATGCATATAACCATACTAGACTACTATGTAGGTCGGATTATCAAGAGCTAGCTAATCCATAAGCGGACATAGGTCCGTACAAAAGAAGGTCGCTAATGTGACGGACATATCGCCACGCTAGGAGTTACCCAAGGCCAAGCAGGTTGGGCACAAACCACTTGTTATGGGGCTTACCTCACAGTTTTCGAATAATTGAGAATTCCAGGGATTCAAGCTCATCAACCCTTCTTTTCTTTTCAAAGGGTAGGGAAAGGGATTTTATTGCTTTCTTGCTTTTTGCTTTCTTTTGCTTTTCTTTTTCTTTTTGTATTTTTGCTTGATTTTTGAGATAGTGCTTGAAATATTGCTGTAATGATATAAAATAACATTTTTTTTTCCTTTTCTTTTTCTTGAACTTTGCTTTTTGTTCTATACTAGGGATACTTGCTCGGATTAGCTGTAGAGCAAGGGATTTTTATTACGGGTAGGGGTGAGCTTGTCCTTTTGCCAATTCTCAAAGATTCTAGACCATGTGCATGATAGGATAGCAGGGGAAACTTTTCGCTCAAGAAACCACTTCTACTATGTAGCAAAGCATGGAAATTACAAATATAATCATTTTATTGTGAAAAGATGTGCTTGGTTTAAGTAAATAACAAGATCAATTCTCTATGCTCAAACTTTATTTAATTGAATTTTGTGGACTTTGATATAAGAGAGATTAGTAATCATGCCAGATAAAAATCAAGATATTTATTTTTGTGAGTGTGAAAGTGAGGGATTCCAAATAAATGCTAATTTATCCAAAATAATTTGAAACATATAACTGCAACATTTGTAAGAAAATATATATAAATAATTTTTTGAGAAGTTTTGAGAATGTTGACTCTCTCTTTCTTCTTTATTTTGTTTTGGTTTCGAAAGAGTCAAGAATATTGTTGTTTTTATATTTTTATCATTTTTTGAAAAAAATTAACAAGTGCCATAAATAAATACAACAAATAGTTTTGAAGATTTTGATGATTATGAATGTTTTTGGTGTTTTTGAATTTATAAATTGAAAGAAATACAAGATAATGATTTTGAAATATTTTAAACAAATATATACAAGGATGAAATGACCAAATTTATACATAGTAACGTTTAAGATGCAAAATATTCATGGGTTCTTTAAGTTCTTTACCATCTAAGGTAGATAATTTGTATGCTCTTGATTCAAATTTAGTAGTGATAATGTATGGTCCAAGCCAGTTGGGCTCAAATTTACCTTTAAGGTCCTTAGTTGCATTAGTATTTTTTTGATTTTCTTTTAAAACAAGGTCGCCGATCTCAAAGGATCGATGACGAACTTTTTAGCATATGATCTTTTAAGCTTGTTTTGGTAGGCACGGAGATGCTCCAAAGCATTGATGCATTTTTCATCTAGGAGTTCCAGCTGACTGAGTCTGCCAGCTCGATATTCATCTCCTACTTCGGTATCTTGAAGTAGCAGAGCCAAAGAAGGAACTTCTAATTCAAAGGGAAAAATGGCTTCAGCACCATAAACCAAAACAAAAGGTGAAGTTCCAGTGGGGGTTCGAACACTAGTTCGATAGGCCCACAAGGTTGGATATAACTGAATGTGCCAATCCACGGCCAGTTTTATTGACCAATATTTTGAGAATTTTGATTAAGGTTTTGTTAGATGCTTACGCTTGACCATTACCCTGAGGATAATAGGGAGTGGACCAGCGATGTTGAATCTTATATTTTTGGCATAATTTTTTAACATCTTTATTTTTGAAACAAGTTCCATTGTCAGAGATGAGATTTGCAGGAATTCCGAACCTACAAATGATTTGATTAAAAATAAATTTAGAGACTTGTGTGCCGGTGCGGGAAGCTAAAGGCATAGCTTCAACCCACTTCGTGAAATACTCAGTGGCGGTTATGATGAATTTGTGTCCATCAGATGACACAGGATTGATTTTGCCAATAATATCTAAGCCCCATTTTGAAAAGGGCCAAGGAGATGAAATAGCCTGCAGCTCTTGTGCAGGCGCATGGACAAGGTCAGCATGTTTTTGGCACTTGTCGCAATGGCGCACATAATCATGTGCATCATTTTCCATGGTAGGCCAAAAGTATCCTATCCGAAGGAGCTTTTTAGCAATGACACTACCACTGAAGTGTCCTCCACAAGATCCATCGTGGGCTTCACTCAAGGCTGATTTGGATTCTTCTGAATTCAAACATCTTAATAGGATACCTTCAAAAGATCTCCTATATAAAGTATTGCCAATTATTACAAATCGACTTGCTCGTCTACGTAATAACCGATGTTGGTTTCTATTAGAATTGGCAGGGAAAGTCCCATTTTGGAGAAAATCAAATATGTCCGTATACCAAGGTTCAGGAGTAGTTTCATTGATTAGAAACACATCCAAAGGTTCTAAGCATGACTTATTTGAAGCGGGTTCCTGGAGTCGACGAATAATGATAGTGGCATATTCGTCATCTAACTCCAAGGGCAGGAGAGATGCAGCTACGGCCATAGCATCAACTGCACGGTTGCAAGTTCGAGGAATAGCTTCCAAGGTAACTTGATCAAATAGAGACATTAGTTGTAAAACATAGGCCTTATATGGGCACAGTTTATCATCTCTGGTCTGATAAACTTCATTAATTTGGTTTATAACCAGTTGAGAATCACCAAAAACTAACAGATGTTTAATTTTTAGCGCCAAGGCAGCTCGTAATCCAAGGATTAGAGCTTCATATTCAGCGAGTATTGTTGGTGCAAGCAAATGTCAATTTGAAGGACGAGAGGAATAAGATGTTTTTGCGGGGATATTAAAATAATACCCACACCAGCCCCACTCATGCATCGGGCTCCATCAAAGTATAAGGACCATTGTTCAATATGGTCTGCCTCTAATTGAAGGCATTCATCGGGAAACTCGATGATGAGGGGATGGGTAGACTCTAAGGGTGCAGCAGCTAATTGATCTGCTATGATTTGACCCTTAACAGACTTTTGTCCTATGAATGTGAGATCAAACTCGCTTAGAGCAAGAACCCACTTGGGTGTGCGACCCGATAAATAAGGTCGACTCATGAGATACCTCAAGGGATCGTATTTAGCAATGACATAAGTTTTTTGACTAAGCATATAATGTCGTAATTTTTGCATAGCAAACATGACTGCTAGACATAGTTTTTCTAATGTTGTGTAGCGGGTTTCATAACTGATGAAGGTTCGGCTAATATAATAATTAGCACGTTCTCTCTTTTCATCATCAAGTTGAGCTAACATAGCTCCTAAGGCAGAATCTGAAGCTGAAATATATAGGAGAAATGGGCGATCAGGTTTAGGTGGTGAAAGCACCGGTGGATTAAGGAGGTATTGTTTGAGAAGTTCAAAAGCTTCTCGACATTCGTCGTCCCAATTAAAAGGGACATCCTTCTTAAGGAGTTTAAGAAAGGGACCGGTTTTGTCCGCCAGCTTATCGATGAAGCGACGGATGGCTTGAAGCTTACCTTGTAAACTTCGTAACTCAGATATATTAGTAGGTGCGGGCATATCAGTGATAGCCGCAATCTTGAGAGGGTCGATTTCGATACCACGTAAAGAAACTAAAACCCCTAATAGTTTACCGGACTTAACTCCGAATATGCATTTTGCTGGATTTAATCGAATAAGATATTCTCGTAATCGATTAAAAACTTTTCTCAAATCATCTAAATGATTATCTTCAATAATAGAGTGAGCTATAATATCATCTACATAATCATGTAGGATATCATGCATCATATCATGAAAAATATAGGTCATAGCTCGTTGATAGGTTGCACCTGCGTTCTTTAAGCCAAATGGCATCACTTTCCAACAAAAGGTACCCCAGGGGGTAATAAAGGTTGTTTTAGCTTGATCTTCAGGAGCTATCCTGATCTGATTATAACCAGAGAATCCATCCATTAAGGACATCATCCCACTCCCGGTAGTAAATTCAATGATTTGATCCATGTTTGGAAGAGGAAAGTCATCTTTAGGGCATGCAGCGTTAATATCTCTAAAATCTGTGCAAACCCTAACTTTGGTAGCTTCTTTCTTGGTGACTGGAACTACATTTGAGATCCATTCAGCATAATCAATAGCTTGTATAAAAACAACATTCAGGAGTTTTCTAACTCCCCTTTGACTAGCAGAGCCACTTTGGGATGCATTTTTCTAAGTTTTTGTTTAACAGGTTTAGCATCCGGATGGACCACTAGATGATGCATGACTACGGAAGGGTCTAGACCTGGCATATCTTCATATGTCCAAGCGAAGACATCTTCATACTCTTTAAGGAATGCAATGTATTGTTCTTGTTTTTCTTGACTTAATTCTGATCCAATATTGATTATGTGAGGATTATCCTCAGTTCCAATATTAATTTTAATGACGTTTTCTACCTCCATGTGTAGATCTCTTTCAAAGTTAGGTGGGGCGGGTGAAACGCCCAATTCTTGTAATTCTTGTAAGGTTAATTTGGATAATTCATCTTGAGGATTAGTGGTCTCAAGTTGGGCTATAGTTGGTATAGAACCATCAAAATAAAATCCATTGTGTAACATCTCTTCAACGGAGACATCATGGAAGATATCTCCTTCCAACTCTTCATCGGGGTCGACAATCATTTCAGGGTAAGCTATGGATAGCATGTTACATGTAAATGGCTGATTTTTTAGAGGCAAATCATCATGCCTATCCAAATAATCTTGATAGCATATGAGTTGATCATCATCTTCAAAAGGAAAGGGTTGACCCTTACTAGGAAATAGGCCCACACCACAGCGGGCAGGCCACGGTTCTACCTCGAAAGGTTCTTTCATGCCATTTTGGAAAGGTCCCAAGCCTTTCCCTTTATATCCCATTTTAAGCATTATGGGTTTAGCTTTAATATATTCATTGGTAAAATAACATCGAGCGTATCCCTCATGATGAGTTTTGATATTCTGAGGGATTCTTCCTCGGTCATATCCTTTATAAATGAAGGCACAACTCCCGACTTGGTAAGTACTTCCCATAGGTTGTGGGAGGCCCAAAGTACGAGGAGATGGCGGTAAGTTATTTAAAAGAATTGAATCTCGCATGAAAGCATTTGTTTTTTTGATATTAAGGTTGTGGATAAATCTGGTAAAAGTTCATCGAAAAGGGCATAAGATGTAGAAGGATCATTCCCTATATCTTTAGATGTGGAAGGTATGATAGATGTGTCTATAGGTTTTGAAATTATAGGGATAGAACATGAAGGATTGGTTGTAGATTTAAGATCTTTTTGAGGTTCTAGAGTGATTTGTTTAGAAGATTGTTGATCTATATAGGAGGATGAAATTAATGGAGGGGAAATAGGTGAAGTTATGGGTGTGTGTTTCACAGTTTTAGATGAAAAATAAGAACTAGGATGTGTGGATGACAGAGCGGGGCAAAATTGCACTCCAACAGGTTCTGCCAAAGCACACATATCAAAGGGTCTAGGGTCACCATGGATAGTGACCAACTGATTTTTAAATTCAAATTTAACACATTGGTGTAAAGTTGATGGGACAGCCCGCATCGCATTGATCCAAGGGCGACCCAAAAGTATATTGTACGATGTTGGGCAATGTACAATAAACACGGTTGTATCTAGGGTTCTAGGACCAACTTGCAATGGGATGGTAATAACTCCACACGTTTCTTGTGTTTCGTCATTGAAAGCTTTGATAATCATATCAGTTTTCTTCATTTCATCACTTCTAAAGCCAAATCTTTGGTAGAAGTCAAAAGTGCAAATGTTTAGAGATGAGCCATTATCAATCAGGACTCGTTTGACGACTACATCTCCAATTAGAGCAGTAATATATAAGGGATTGTCCTTATGTAAACTGTGTTGTGGGATATCTTTATCCCGAAAGTCAATACAATCAACCTCTCGAGTGATGATAGTATTGGCCATAGCTTCGAGGTTGAATGTTTTGAGGTACCATCATTTGGCTTAATGTAAGCATCAACTCATCCCTATGGGTAGGAGAAGATCTTAATAAATCCAAAAGGGAAATTATGGGCTGTAGTATTGGATAATTGCTCATTAATATTGTAAGGGGGTTTAGGTTGAACATTAGGAGCATGATTCCCTTTATTGGGATTTTTCAAAACGAATGGAGCTGATCCATCATTCTGATTTGGTTCTTGTTGAGAATTTTGAGCCTGTTGTCGGGTAACGACTCCAATGGTACCTACAATGTTATATTGAGGACGCTGAACTGGTCTCGGTCTAGCATTTATGGCTTGTTCATTTGAGAGGAATTGATTAGAAGAAGGTCGAGTAGTAACTCTTCTAGGAAATGGTTCTTCTGGAACCATAGCATCTGTGATGGGTTGAATAGGATCTGATTCATTTTTAGAACTATTCGATTGGTTTGAAGTGATGTCCACTTCACTTTTAGTATCTGATTCTATATCACTAGAATCAGAAGTTTGAAAATTATGTAAGGGCCTGGTCGTAACCAGGGATAAGGTTGTGTCAAATATTTGAGGATCTTGAACAGGTAATTGTCCGCTAATGGTTCCTACATATCGGGTAGGAGGCGGAACATTATGATGTTCGATTTGATTGGCTACCTCTTTACCATGTCTTGGTAAAGGGTGTTGAAATATGTCTAATGTTTGATTAGCATTTTGATTTTGATTTTGGGGAATGGTCTTTTGAGTATTATTAGGAGCATTTTGTTTAGGTTGGAAGGCTTGCACCTCCATTTCATTATTATCAATCAAATCTTGTATTTTATGTTTCAACCTTTTACAAGCATTGGTAGAGTGTCCGGGTCCTCTATGGAAATCACGGTGTAAGTCAGCTCTGTATCCGGGTATAGTTGGATCAGGTTCTCGGATAGTTGGTAATTGGATCAAACCTCTTTCGAGTAATTGAGGTAAAATAGTTGATAAGGGTTGATTCAATCTAGTAAATTCTCGAGGAGGTTTATCAGGAGGTTTCAATATAAATTTTTTTGTTGTCTTCGTTGCATTGATATTAGCAACATTTCTGCTATCAGTGACTCCGTCACCGACAACTTGTTTGTTTTTATATTGATTTCTAGATGTTTTCTCATCATCCTTCTTCCTAAGTTGGCCTCTCCTAATGAGGGCATCTTCTACTCTTCGAGCTAAATCTATAGCTTGATCGAAGGTAGTTAAAGTAGCGGTTGATAGCTCATAAGATATTTGTTCTTGTAAATTATTGATAAAAATGTCCAACATTTCCCTATAAGGTAGCACAAAGTGCAGTTTTCCTGTCAATTGCCTCCATCTAGCTAAGAAATCGGCAAAACATTCATCCTTGTCTTGTTTTAAGTTGTATAAATCTTTAATGGTTACATGCCTCTCGATGTAGGCACTAAATTGATGGACAAATGATTCAGTTGTTTCTTCAAAGTTTCTCAAAGAATGAGTGGGCAATTGATAGTACCACTCTAATGCCATTCCACCTAAACTTTTTGGGAACATTTTTAGTAATAGCAAGTCATCATGTGATATATCATGACATGCTATCCTAAACATGCGAAGATGCTCTATGGGATCTTCGGTTCCTTTATATATAGGCAAGATAGGCATGGGAAAATGCTTAGGGTATGGTTGAGCTACAACTATGGGATCCAAAGGTTGACTACATATCTCTCGATAATTGTACGAGGGACGGTAGGGATCTATCTGGTCCATACGCGAAGCTAACTGTTTCACCATGGCTTCCAGATTACTAGTTTGCCCACCATATTGGTTCGGTAGGGCATTGACATGGGTTTTGTGAGCATATGATGGAGGGACATGAAGATTAGATGCTATGTTGCTATTGTGTAAATTATTGGTAGGAAAGGTGTTATGAAGGAATTTTGAAGTTGTATTATGTTGTATTCCAGATTGTTGAAAATTGGTGTTTGGCTTCGTTTTAGGTTTTTGTTTACTTGAAGCATATTGCTCAATAGTTTGGCGAAATAAAGTAGTGAAGGAAGTTTTCTTTTGTGTGGGAATGATTTTAGGTTGAATAACAGGTTCCTTAGGAGGTTGGGTAACTTGTTGTTTTGACATGTTTTGAATCATAGTGACCATATCTGTATTGGATGGCCCAGCCTTATCACTTTCTTGATCAATGAAAGACAAGGGATTAGTGCGCACATCAAACGCATGTTCCATGGCTGCTTGAGTGTCACTAATTTGCCCTTTATCAATACGAACTGCCACATTAAGGGCGTCAATGTTATCATTGAGAAATTTTCGAAAATGATCTACGTTGTCAAAAGCAATAGTTCCATCTGGAGCTACTCTAGGGGATGAGGATCCATCCTCTTTAACACTTCCTTCTTGTTCATTATCTTCACCTAGGTCATCTTCTGGTTGATCTAGAGTTTCTCCTTCCGAAATTTGATCTTCAGGAAGGACATTTGGGTCTCTAGTTTTATCTTGTAACCAATCTTCTTCTTCTCCTAAAGTTTCTTTACCATTCCTAAGTTTAGGCATGGTGCTTAATTTTAGATTTCAGCAAATATATATATATATATATATATATATATGCAACAAGCTTAAGAGGTATATATTAATTATATACCTACTACAATATTTAAAATGAAATGTTTAAGTTTTTGCTATGTTTTTTTTTTTTAGTTTTTTTTTTTTTTGAAATAATATTGTAAAGATGACAAATAACACAATAAATGCAAGAAATAAGACTGAAAGTAATGATCTAGTTTTCTATAAACAATTTATAAATATCATTAATGGGCTCAAGTTCTTCAGGAGTCATGAAGTGTTCTTCTTCAAATTGAAAGTTTTCTTTTAAAAATTTAATGAAAAGAGCTATAGTGATATTATCTGTCTCAGATGTTGGTTGATAGAAGTAAAGCTCGTGGCAATACTCTCGATATAACATAGCTCGAGGAACTCTATTCCATATTTCCCTATCTCGTAAGAACAACCTCTTGGTCTTCTACAAGACCTAGGAACTGGTGTACAATGGCTGCGTTCTCGAGGTATTCCTCGAAGGTGAACAATTCTGAAGATACAAGAGCTCTCCTATAAGCTAACCATCTATGGCAGGCTCTCTGAAGTTCATGATAAAAGACAAGTTGATGAGGATCCAGGATTCTATCTAGGACAAGCCTCTTGATTTGTTTAAGTTTTGTTGACCTAGATGAGATGACACTAAGTCTTCTATCAAGTTCGTCCCACAAGAGTTGATTTCTATCTGTTTCAGGCACACTAAGCACAGAATTGATTTCTATGGCTGCCAATTGGTTTTCTACATTTATAGTAACTGCTAATATTTTCTTAGGAGCTACCATCTAAACATGATATTAAATTTAAATGATCTGAAATGCATCTATGTTTTAGTTGTTTTATTTTTTGTTTTGTTTTTGTTTTGTTTTCAAAAGGTTTACAATGCATTCACGTCGGGTTCACCAAAATGTATCGCTCCAAATTTTTCACACCCTTACCTTCAGGCTATAGGATCCGTGCCCGAAAGGGGGATGTGAAAAGGATGGCGTGGTACCTCGGACTGAGAGGCCTTGCGAAGGTCCCGCCTCTCAAGGGAGGTGTATATTGGTGATTTTTCGACGGATGGTGGGTTCACCGGGAAACATTTAATGGCAGTTTCCACGCCTAGGTTGGGAATGTGTTTTATGTGTTCGTTTTAGCCTTAAGCATTCAAATCCTAGGTTTGGCCAAAATGCGTCTAAGCTATTCTATATGAAGATGCAGATTAAATGAATACAAAAAAATAGAATAGGACAGAAAAATAGAGAAATTAAAGAATATTAAAGGAAAATACCTGATCCGGATGTCTGATGAAGATTCTGATTCTTGAAGCAGTCAGGATCGCCTCGAATTTGACAGGATCATCTGAGATCAGACAAGATCATCTGAGATCTAACGAATTCGTCGAGAGACACTGCAAACGAGAGAAATAGGTGCAAAATACAGAAAATACAACTATTCTAACAGAGGGAAACAATGTAAAATGACAGCAACAATATCAAACTGAAACTTAAAAATAGAAACATGAATGAATTATGCTAATTAGATAATAATTATGACTTAATTATGCATTTAATCTAGATGGGTGAACTCCAAAATGCAAGAATAGCATAAAATACTGAATAAACTAGCTAATTGCAGAATAAAACAACAGAGAAAAGATGGAGAAATGCAAACTTTAGGCACTGATTGCCTCAATGTTGACTGCAGTCGAAATCATCTCGCATTGGTACGAAATCGTCTCTGATTCGACAGGATCGCCTCCGATCTGAACAGGATCGTCGACGACGATGTAAGCTTGCTCCGGCTGAAAAACACTAAGGTACCTGCAACAAAATTGGTATAGAACTAATGCAAAATAGAAATTTAGGATGTTTTAACATGTATGAAGTCGGGTTACAGGAATTATCAGCCAGGGGGGTGCTAAGGGAAGGGCTTAGGATTAAATAGGCTTAGGAGGGAGGTTAGGAGGTTGGAGATCATCCCTATTTGGGAGATCTCCAATGGGGAGGGTCTCTAACGGCGCAGACACGCTTCTGCCCGGATTAGAGACCCGTTGGAACAGAAGCTAATTGTGCAAAATCAGTTTAGGGACAAGATCGTATGGACGTCCTAGCCCAGACGAAATCGTCAGATCTGGGGCGATATCGTCTGATCGGCGACGATATCGTCAAACGGTCAAAACAACCTCTAAAAATGGCACGAGAAAAGGGGAAACGGATTAACCGACGGTTAACGGGCGGTTTGGGAGGTTAAAATTTGAATTTAAATTATTTACTAGAGTGAATGTAATTATTAAGATTTCACTGCGCCAATTTTAGGGTGCTACAAATTGACATGATTTTAGTGTCTACAAATGCCCCTTTTTGAAATGCATTTTGTGCAAAACAACATTGAGAAAAAATAGATAACTAAAATGTTGAATGATTAGGGTTATTCAGTAACCTAACCAACTTTATATGCCCCAATCGTGGAAAGAGCATGTGTTCTTGAATCCTTGCTTTGTTGGATGTGTCTCATCCTTTACTAAGGAAGTACTGTATGATAGGTACAAAAGGGTAAGAGGAGCAGATATCCTCAAGGGGAGGGTGAAGCCCTCTTGGGGGGGTCCAGGGGGGGTTGCCCCCCCCAACCATGCCGAAGTTGTTATTTCGACAACGCAAATTTTTTTTTTGCCCCATTTTTTCGGAGCGATTTGCAGAGTGGAGCGATTTATGGGATTCCCATAGTTGGTGGGTGGTTGGTGGGTGTGGGTGGTTTAGCCCATGGTATTGTACCCATTGTATTCTAATACCACATAGTGGTTTAGGGTTGGAAGAGTTTCCTTTATATTTATTGTAATGTCCCATTTTCGGGTAAGGAAGTGAATAATAATATCAAGGAGGTGTGGCTCTTATTTTGCTAGAGTAGCCCATATCGGGTGAACCAAGGTAAATATCATGTGTTCTATGTGCATTGTATGATGCCATTTCTTCTAAGTTGTTTATTTTTACATTATTTTTGGAATACGTTTATGTAGATATCTTCATGCTTTTGATGAGCTAAGGAACTTGATTCAAGTACAACCATTCATATGAGGTTTACTTGATATTGGACATTATTCATTCATGAAGCAATGAATCCTAAGTTCCTTCATGAGTCTATAATGCCAAGAATTTTTTGATTGAAATTTTGTACTTTTTTGCTTCCCCAAGTAGGGGTGTGATTGTCTTTGTCAAAGATTCATTGGAGAACACCATTTGCATGATTGAGTGTTTAATTATTAATTTTGATTATGAATTTTGTTAAGTATGACTACCCCTCAAGAGATGAGTTAATGAGGGAATAACCAGTGATAAAAGTGATGAGTCACTTGACCCAAATGACTTGGATAGATTTTCCTTCAGTTTTACCCATTTGAAAAATGGGGTATTTTTTAGAGGATTTTGGTGATTTTGGTGATGTTGTATGAAAGAAAAGAGCTGAAAACTTCATTCCCATGAGGTGGTCCAGCCACAATGGCCTTATTAGGGTTTTAAGTAAATATTTTTCCACTTCTCTATGAGTAATTTAGATTCATTTTGATCCATAGTGAAATTTGACCAAATTTGAGCTATTTTTTATGGGTTTTGGACCCCTTTTGGTGCATTTTGAGTTGTTTTGAGTTAATTTTTTGGTGGCCATCCTAGGGTGGGATGGTGGATAAATTTATGACCATACCAAGGTGGTACAGTCACCCAATCAGCCACTCATACCACCCAAGGATGGTCAGGGCCCTGAGAGGGTTATTTAAGCCAGAAATGGATCATTTAGGATCATTTGTGCATTCACAACCTTGCAGTTTGAGAGGTGAGGAGGAAGAGAGTTTTTTTATGTAGTGGAGTGCTACCAAAATCATCCTAAAATTACCATGATCTAGCATGTAGACCTATCCAACGGTGGAGCCAGTGAGAGACAGGTAAGAATTGACTTTCTTACTACCCTATGCTAGCATTAGAAGTGCAATTATGGCTTGTTTTTGTTTTTGTTAGAGTACACTAAATACTTGATAATTTAACCTAATTAGTGATGTCATATGCTTATTTTTGAGTTTTGGTGCAATTTTATTGCTTTATTTTATGGTTTTTGGGTGGCCTAGAAGGCCCAATTTTGCCCAATTTGGGGGCCATCCCTGGGTGCGACGGCCAACCTGGGCTATTTAGGGTCCATCTCGGGGTGGGATGATCACAAATTTGGGGGATGTCCCTAGGTGGCACGGCCTAAAAATAACCTAAAAAATGGGTCTTTTTTGATCTTTTTGGGTATTTTTGGGTCATTTTGAAGCCTGTTTGGAGCTTGTTATTGACCAGTCTATCTCTGCCAGGTGGTTAAGAGTCAGTGTTGAATTTCAAATATCTTTGAGACCATGAGAGAATTATTGGTAGGGCCTAACTAGGAGTGGATTTATACCATTGGACTCAAGAAAATGATGCGGTTAGAGCCCATGGTGGGCAACCACACTTATATGATTGCTCTTATTGATCTATGGGACCTGCACACCAACACCTTCCACCCGTCGATAGGGGAGATGATGGTGATGTTGGAGGACATCTATTGGATATTATGCATTATAATATAGGGGTGGGTGATTGTATCTTCTCACCACAACTTGAGAGATATAGTGATGGAGAGGTACTTTGGTGAGGAGACAGAGGAGGCAGTACATGACTCACTGAGTGGAGGTATACTGGTGGGGTGTTGGTATGAGGTTGGTGTGCTGAGGGCTAGGCATGATTTGTTGATGAAATTGATATTTAATATGCTACTACCAAACTCATCAAGCACCAGGTTTTATTGGAACCTTTTGGAGTTAGTATTTACTTTGGTAGAGTGTATTGTGGAGCAACCACTAGTGATGGCATAGGGGATGGTATTAATGGCATAGTTGTATGATGAGTTGTACGAGATACACTTCCATGGGTGGATAGGCTTGGGATGCAACTTTATATTGTAGGTTTGGATATTACAACATATATCATTGGATAGGCCATAGGGATTGCCTTGGATGACATAGGCACAACTGGATGAGCTACAGGATGAGCTAGTTACACTCAGGTAAGAGAGAGATCTCCTTTAGACACAGGTACAGGATGCCCATGCAGAGATAGTGGCTCTACAGGCATAGTTGAGATCCCGGAGCCCTAGGTGGGAGGGACCTAGTAGTGGGGAGATGGCTAGGCTATGGGAGGAGGTGGCACAACTCTAGGCCTTAGTGGAGACCTACCAGGTGCGATGCCGATAGGAGCGGACCTATACTGATGAGTTGGAGGATGAGATAGTGCACCTTAGGGGGCACATACCAGACCATCCATCTGCTAGTGGGTCACACCAGAGTTGGAGGAGTGGTATAGGATAGTCTTCGGCGAGGATGGGGGCACCTAGCTCTATATAGAGGATGGATAGGGTAGGTGGTAGCAGGTTTGGGAGTTCTCGATGGACTTCTACCTGAGGGTGGGGGTGAGAGTCATGGTGCTAGTCCTGTGTGACCATGGTTGTTGAGACTCTGATGGCTCTTTTTGTATTTTGGATTTTTGGGAGTGTGAGGTCTGAGGACCCACTTTATTGTAGCCTATGGGCTTGAGGATTATGATGTATCTTTTTACCCCATACATATATATATATATATATATATCTATGTTTTATCATCATGTGTTTCCTTACTACTTTATGAGATGTATGCAATGTATTTATTTGCTTTATGATATTTTGATGGATGCTTATCATGTATGCATATGTTTTTGTAATGTGATTTGATTTTATGATATGGATATGTGTGGATGCATAATGAGATGGATGATTGATTGATTTGTATGATGAAATGTGCATAATGATTTGACACACTATGTTAGCACCATAGATTGTATAAAATGCATCGATTCATTTGTAATATTGTTTATGTGATGGATTTATGGAAATGTAGGCTAATGAAATGTGATAAAATGGAATGAATGAAATGGATGTTATAGAATGTCTATGAGGTTTTCATGAGACTCAAACACTCTAGTCAATTGGTCAAAATTTATATACTAACCATGCAAGACTTTTTGACAAGGTATGAATCTACTAGGATGACCAAGATACTCAATATCCCTATGTGTGCAAGTGAGTTCATTTTTGTGATACGCATAAGATTACCCCAGTGCCAAACAGGATTGATGCAACCCATCTGTACTGAAGATCACCCTATGAGTATCATGATCCTAGGTTTTGTACGTAGTTGGATTAGACCACTAGGTAGTATAGGCTACCAAAATCTAGCTCATCCACATGCAAACATTGGTCTGTACACACACAAGATGCTAATGTGATAGACATATCATCATGCGTAAGGATACCACCATTGCCAGGCAGGCTTGATGCCACCTAACCTGTAATGAGGATCACCTTATGGTTTGTCAAATGCTGAGAATTCTAGGGATTCAAGTTCAATACTCCCTTCTTTTCTTTTATTTGATTTGGGATACTTGCTCATACTTAGTGATGAAAATCACTATTTATTTTGTATTTTGTTTTCTTTGAGCAAGGGATTTGTTTAGTGATGAAAATCACTATTTATTTTTCTTTTGATTTTTGCTTTTTGGGATTTTGCTTATTGATAGTGGTGAAAACCACTATTTATTTTGGGGAATTGGGTAAGGAGGAGCTTGTCCTTTTGTCAATTCTCAGCATTTTTGAACCATTCACATAGGGGGATGAGCAAGATAAAATTTTCACTTAAGGTAACCTAGACCACTTTGTAGGTTTCATCTTTCCTTGTGCAAAACTTGGATTTATTAGTGTGAAAATGTGTTGGGATTTTGATGTATACAAGGTACAATCTAAGCAAGACTCTACCTTCTAAAAATTAGGATAGCTTTCTACAAAATCTGAAAAGAAAACTAGAGATGGCTGAGTGACCAAAAACCCTAAAGACATTCTAGAACAAATGACTAGGTGAAATAGACACTAATATGAAAAAGTGGGAAATGTAGGTGGAAATGATAAGTGAAATATGAAATGATGTGAATGATGACTTTAACAAAATTGATTTTGAATGATGACTAATGTATAGTCTTAGTGCTAGACATGTATGAGCAACTCTAAAATGCAAAGTGCAATGATGAGTATGCCTAATGCAAGTGATTGTATAATGCAATGGTATGCAATGTGATGATGCAATATTTTTGTATTTTTGATGTTTTGATGATGTTTTTGAGTTTTTATTGATATATATGTATGTACATGTGACCAATGGGCTTAGTGATGCCATTGGGGCATTTTGGGTGACCAAAGGGCTTATAGATACCTTTGGGGCATTTTGGGGTTGACCTAGATGGTCACTGATTGGTTCCAAGTATCCTTGGATTGGTGCCTTTTTCCTGGGATTTGGTTGACCAAGTGGTTTAGTGATACCCTTGGAATTTTGGGGTGACCTAGATGATGACCTAGGAGCATTTTGGGTTGACCAAGTGGTTTGTAGAAACCCTTGGAGCATTTTGGGGTGACCTAGATGGTCATAGACCACCTAGGAGAATTTTGGGTTGACCAAGTGGTTTGTAGAAACCCTTGGAGCATTTTGGGGTGACCTAGATGGTCATAGAACCTAGGAGTATTTTGGGTTGACCAAGTAGTTTGTAGATACCCTTGGAGCATTTTGGGGTGACCTAGATGGTCATAGACCACCTAGGAGAATTTTGGGTTGACCAAGTGGTTTTTAGATACCCTTGGAGCATTTTGGGGTGACCTAGATGGTCATAGACCACCTAGGAGAATTTTGGGTTGACCAAGCAGTTTGTAGAAACCCTTGGAGCATTTTGGGGTGACCTAGATGGTCATAGACCACCTAGGAGTGTTTTGGGTTGACCAAGTAGGTTGTAGATACCCTTGGAGCATTTTGGGGTGACCTAGTTCTGGGTGCAGTTTTGTGCGAACTTGAGGTGATTTTGGGGTGACCTAGATAGTCATAGACCACCTAGGAGCATTTTGGGTTGACCAAGATGGTTGTAGATACCCTTGGAGCATTTTAGGGGTGACCTAGATGGTCATGCTTGGGGTGAGGTGACCTTGGTGGGTGGGGGGTGCTCTAGGCATGGAAAGGCTATAGATGAAGGATGTTCAAGGGTTTAGGATCCTTGATTCCTTCAAGGGAGGCTAGGTGGTAAGTTTTGGGTCTGATCTGACTAGTGATGATGAAAGGACCTAACCAGTTTACCATAAACTTGTCTCATAGATGGGGTGGCAAATTAGAATTTTGTTGGTTCTCTTTTAGAATGAGGTCACCAACTTGAAAGTCTCTAGGATGGACTTTCATGTTATAAGCTCTCTTAAGTCACTCTTGATAAACATGCAAGTGCTTGAGGGCATTGATGCATCATTCATCAAGCAACGTAAGTTGGTCTAAGCGAGCCTACCGTGTGGTATCATCATCGATGAACTCTTGCATGGATATGCATAGTGATGGGATTTCTAGCTCTAGAGGTATGACTACCTCGGCACCATACACTAGCGAAAATGGAGTTGCCCTAGTGGGCATCCGAATACTAGTGCGGTAGGCCCATAGAGCAAGGGGTATTTGTGTGTGCCAATCGATGTGATTCTCTTTAACTATTTTCTTCAGAATGGCAATCAATATTTTGTTTGATGCCTCTACTTGCCCATTTGCTTGTGGATAATAGGGCATCAAAAAGCTATGTTGGATATTATACTTTGTTATCAAAGCACGCACATATTTGTTCTTGAATGATGTCCCATTATCAAAAATTATCTTGGATGGAATACCAAAATGACAAATGATATTATGCAATATGAACTCCGTAATGCGGGGTCCTATCATAGTGGTAAGGGGAATTGCTTCCACCCATTTTGTAAAATACTCGGTAGCCATAATGATGAATGTGTGATGGCTCGAGGAGGTAGGTGAGATTTTCTTGATTAAATCAAACCCCCATTGCAAGAATGGCCAAGCCGATTGAATCGGTTGTAAGGCTTGAGAAGGTACATGTGTCAAGTTAGCATGGTGTTGACACTTTACACACTTCTTAACATAAGCACAACAATATCACTCTAAAGTTGGCCAATAATAGCCCATGCGAAGAATGCACTTTGCGATGGCCATGCCATTGAAATGGCCACCACATGTACCATCGTGTGCTTGGGCGATTGCCCAAACTGACTCTTGATGCTCTAAGAAATGAAGGAGGATACCTTCATAGCTTCGATGATACAAAATATCTCCTAGTAAGACATACTTTTTTGCTTTTTGTTTAAATGTCCTTTTGGTGGCATGCGACAACCTAGGAGGGAGATTACCAAGCTTTAGGTAATCCTTGATTTGGGTAGACCAGTCTTGATGTGAGGAAGCCTCGATTGCATGAATTGCCTGCCCCTTTTGAAGTTCATCCTGAGCGAATGTTGATTGGGAAAGAACTTGTAAGAATAGCATTGTGCTGCTATCAAAAGGAGTTTGAGGGAATAGAGTCCCCCAAGTGGCATGATTCAAGCGCTCATGAATTTGTGAGAACCTTTCCTGGGGAGGTTCAATCTGAATCATGTGGACTTCTGGTATGGATTGAGTGTTCTCACACTCAACCATATATTGTGATAACATTTTGACCTGAATGGTTGTCATATCATCAGTAGGGTTCTACGGGATCAAGGACCCTAAGGAGGCCATTGTATCCACAAAATGATTAGATGAGCGAGGGAGTGCCTCGATATCATACCATTCAAAATTTACTAGAATTTTATCCACAAGGGCTTTATAGGCTTGCAGAACTAGACACTTGCATTGGAAAATCCCTTTGACCTAGTTTACGATGAGCAAGGAGTCACCAAAAATGTTGAGCTTGGTTATTTTCATGGTGACAACCATTTGAAGACCTATGAGCAAGGCTTCATACTCGACATTGTTGTTAGTGCATGGGAAATCGAGTTTGAAAGATAGGGGTATAGGAGCCCCTTGAGGTGTGAAAAACATGATCCCTATGCCACCCCCTTGCTCACATTTGGAGCCATCGAAGAATAGAGTCATATCGGCCTGTGACTCAGGCTCATCAGAATCAAGTGATTCTGATATTTGGAAGACTCCATCATCGGGAAGCTCCATGCTAAGAGGTTGCTCATCCTGGAGAGGAGCCTCTGCGAGTTGATCGATGATGACCTGACCCTTAATTGATTTTTTTCTGAATAAATTCTAGGTCAAACTCCATCAACAACATGATCCATTTTGTTGTGCAACTATTGTGATAAGTATGACTCATCATGTATCACAATGGATTCTCTTTTGATACAACATACATGGTATGACTAAGCATGTAATGGCATAGCTTCTTGGTGGTGAAAACCATCGCTAGGCATAGCTTTTCAATGTATGCGTACTTGATTTCATAACTGACCAAGGTGCGGCTAAGGTAGTAAGTAGCCTATTCCTTATGCAATTCATTGTTTTGGGCCAACATGATGCCCAATGCAATCTCAATGGTTGAGATGTATAAGCAGAATGACACTCCTGGTCTAGGTGGAGCCAATACTAGTGGTGAAGCTAGATATTGTTTTATTGCATCAAAGGTAGCTTGACACTCATCATCCCAATGGAATGCGACCCCCTTATGCAGTAGCTTGTTCATGGGTCGACATTTGTCCAATAATTGCGCTATGAAGCACTTGATGGATGCGACCTTACCCTGCAGGCTTTATAGCTGCTTGATGGTAGTTGGGGGAGGCATCTCAAGGATTACCTTGAATTTGTTGGGGTCCACTTCGATGCCTCTTTTGGAGACTATAAATCCCAAGAGTTTTCTAGATGTGATGCCAAAGATGCACTTCTTGGGGTTTAGTCTCACGTTATGCTCAATAAGGTGATCGAGGACTTTATGCAAGACATCGAGATGCTCATGGCATAATAATGATTTGGCCAATAAGTCATCCATGTAATCTTCCAAAATATTATGCATGTAATCATGGAAGATGTATGTCATGGCACTTTGGTAGGTAGCACCAACATTTTTAAGACCAAAAGGCATGACCTTATAGCAAAATGTTCCCCAAGGTATTGTGAATGCCATTTTGAGCTGGTCTTCTAGATTGATATGAATCTGGTTGTATCTAGAGAAACCATCCATGAGGGATAACATTTTATGGCCCACTGTGGCATCTACTAGGGCATCGATGCTCGATAAAGGGAAATCATCCTTAGGACTCACTTTGTTTAGGTCTCGAAAGTCGATGCAAATGTGAATCCTCCCATCGAGCTTCTTGATGGGAACCATGTTGGACAGCCATGGTGGATAGTCCATTGATATGATGAACTTGGCATCCAATGTTTTGTAGCTCATATTTGACCATTAAGGCTACTTTCGGATGCATTTTTCTTAGCTTTTTCTTAATTAGCTTGGCCTTGGGGTCAAGCATCAGATTATGCATGACTAGATTTGGATCCAGTCTCGACATGTCTTTGTAGGACCATGCAAAGGCTTCCTTCTTCTCTGTGAGAAGGGCTATGTAATCGGCCTACTCGGTGGGGGACAAGATTTCCCCTAACTTGATATATTGAGGATTCTCAAGATCTGAGTTGATATCTTTGTCAATCATTGGCTCGATTGACATATGTGACCCCTCCTCCAACTGGTGGGGAGTAGGGATCAGGTGAATGTCATCAGCTGGGTTTAGATCATCAATTGGAATGTCCATTTCAACCTCAGCTTGGAAGACATCTTGAGTAGGCCTTGGAGAGAAATGAAATGGTTGTAACATCTCATCGCAAGGCCAATACTCGAAAGGTGATGGGGGAGAATCTCCTCGATCAAAGTCAATTACCCCCAAGTCGAGGTGCAATGGCTTTGATGGGTTATTCAGATCTCGTAGGGGCTCAAAAAGGTCTATGGAAATCATGTTTATGGATGGATGATTTCCCCTAGGTGGTTGGTGGTGTCTAGTGACATCAAGATGTCGCAAGACTTGTGGAGGTGGTTGCGGTGGAGGTGGAATGATCGAAGGTGGTCGATGTGGCTACGGGTGAGCTTGCCTTTCTGAAGGTAGAATTTATCACCAGATAGGATGATGTAATGGGAACATACATAAATAACCCTCATATTCATCATCTAATGGGATAATCCGTACATACTAGACATGTGGACTAGAAGAGTCTATGGATGCCACTTCATAATCTGACTCATCATCAGATGTCCACTCATAGGGAGACCCTTGATCTTCTTCCTCACTATCATGGGGAAGGGTATGTGAACCTTCACCTCTCTCATAAGATTGGATGACATCACAAAATGTCTCTTGATTCCTTATGGGTGTAGGGAAGTAGTCCCCTAGTGAGTAGACTTGATTGGGGTTGGCATAGGGATCTTGTATAAGCTCATCCCTAAAGTTTAGATTCATGCACTCTAAACTATCTGTGAGGACATCGAGGGGCATAGGCTTGTTGTGTCCCAAACCAGACTTATCATAAGGCATTTGATACTAGGGTTGGTAAGGAATGCGAGTGCCCTGCTCATACAAGCCCAAGCCATAACCATGCCAATTATAGAGGTGAAGATACCTCATGGTGAAGTTAGGGTTGGACATGTAGTTGATGTCCTCAGAAAAGGGCTCTTCATCCTCTTCCTATTGTTGATAAGGCTCGATGCCATAGTCGAGACCCCCATAAATGAAATTTGTCTGATTAGGGGGAAGGCCAAGAGGTACGATAGTGCCTATGGGAAGATGAGGTTGACCCATATCTTGCATCGACTCGATAGTAGGGGTGGTTGTGACATTCCTAACCATGTACTCTCCTAAATCGGTGGTAGCTAGGTGCACTGTGACCTATGGTTATGGAGGAGGGGATGGGAGTGAGGCTTGAGTTGGTTCAATGTTGGCCTCATAAGGTGGCTCCTCATCTATGTGGCTAGGAATATCTCCTATGGAGATGGTGGATATGGTTGGTTGGGACTCATCAATAGGCCTCTTCCTCATGTTCCTCAATGGAGGATTCATTAATGATGGGGGCATATCATAGGGTGTTGATGATGAGGATGGTATGGCATGAGATGGTGATGGATTGATTGAAGGTGATGGTGATGGAGTTAGACCTTGGCTGGATTTATTCGGTTGAAAATCTAGATGGGTTGATGGCAAGGTTGACTCAGGGATTTGTTGCACCATGTTGTAGTACTTGAAGGGCTCTAGGTCTATAGAGATGACATGAACTTGCCCTTCATAAGTGTATTTGAGGCACTGGTGAGTGATGGAGGGGACACACTTCATGTCCCTGATCCATGGTCTACCTAACAAGATATTGTATGCCATCTCACCCTCCAAGATGTGGCATAGTATTGGTATGGTATTTTCCCCTACCTGAATGGGTAGGACTATCATACCAACTATTGAGCATATGGCATCATTGAATGCTCGAAGGGTGTATGTAGATGCGATAATATGGGATGCTGGGAGCCCCAGATGCTTGAGAGCTATTGTAGTGATTATGTTGCTAGAAGAACCAGTGTCTACCAACACTCTCTTGTATGGTGTTCCATTTACACATGCGATGATGTGCAAGGGGGGATCCACCATATCATTTGGAACCAGTTTGAGCTCATCTTCTCGAAAGGTAATCATCGGTTTCGTACATTGTCGAACATGCCCCATAAAATTGTTGAAGGAGTTAGACTCTTAGGGGCTGTAGCTCTATTACCTTGAGGATCTCCATTAGAGCTTCTCTATGAGGTGGAGATTGTTGAATGAGCTCATAGATGGAGAGTCAAGTAGATGTCGTTCTCAGGCTTTGAGTGAGCTTGCTCTTGATTGTGACCATGGGCCTAGGTGGGAGATTCAACACTGGAGGTGGCAATGACTATGATGTCGAAGGAACATCACTTGAAGTCATAGGTGGGGTGACTGGGCTTGGGTACCTCTTGTTCCTCATCACAATGCTAATCATGCTAATGAACCCTTACTTAGGGGGTGCATGATGAACCTCATTTACCTAGGGCACTAGCTTGGCCTGCTCCACATGGGTAGGCAATGGGTCTTTAAAAACACCCATCTGTTGGTTGTTTGGTATGATAGGGTTGTCCACTTGAAGGGCATTCCTATCGATCATGTCTTGCACCAGATGCTTGAACTTATAGCATATTTGCACATCATGCCCATTTTTCCTATGAAACTTACAATATAGGTCTTCTCGGTACCCCTTGGGCTTCGGTGCATTTGGATCGATAGGTCGACTCTCAGGTAGATTGATCACGTTAGCCACTAAGAGGCACTCAAACAAAGAGTCCATAGACTCTACAATGGGTATGAACTATCACTTGGGGTGATGTTGTTGATTTTGCCCTTGATTATTCTGGTTGTCCTTGTTATAGTTCCTAGGTGTGGCCTGATAATTGGGCTTTTGAGGTGGTGCAGTTTGCGCTGGCCCTGGGATACTAATGGCAACCTGATTGACTACTACTGGCTTAGGCTACACTGGGCTATTCTTAGCATTCTTGTTCCACTCCTTCTTGTGAGGCTTCATAATTTCTCCCTCTTGAATCTTGATGTCTTCGATTGTTCTAGCTTGCGCTAGAGCATCTTCAAGAGTTGGATATTGTTGTAGTTGTAGCAATAAGGAGATCGGATTTAGGTAGCTCTTGGCAAACATCTGAGTCAACTCTACCATGGGGAGTAGGTATGGTAGCTTGGTGAGCAATGCTCACCACCTATTACCATAGGTTGTTATTGACTCATCATCATATTGTTTCAACCTAGTGAGATCAGCCAATGTCACCTTCCTCTTGGTATTGAAGGTGAAGCATTCTAGGAATGCATCTATGAGTTGATCCAGATTATGGATGCTATGCTTTAGGAGTTGGGTATACCACTCTATAGCTGGGCTAGAGAGGGTAGTCAAGAATATCCTCAAAATCAAAGCATCATTATCCTGGATACCAAAGCATTGGCTTAAGAATTTGGTAACATGCTCCTACACATCTTCTTCTCCCTTAAAGGTAGCTATATGAGGCATCTTAAACTATTTTGGATAGGAAGGGGTAGGTATTAAAGGATGGAGTGGTTGACTATGTAACTGATGCAGAGTAGGATTCTAGGATCCAAACCTAGAGGTCTTGTTCTCTACTAACTCTAGGTGCTCTAGCAATGCTTTATATGCATCTGAGGATTTGATCTCCTCTTCCTTGCTCCTATCCTATGATGGAGGGTGAGGAACATTAGGCCTATTTTGGGGTGGTGGGATGTCACCCCCTACCTTGATAAGGTATTTCTATATATTCCACCTCTGGCTCATGCTCGATGTAAGCCCCATAGGGCATCTCCTGAGCTGGCCTATAGAGAGGGGTACCTGCTTGAGGTGTGCACCCTATGTTTGGCCTAGGAGGCAAGTCTCGATTCGGCCTAGGAGGTCATGGAGGTAATATTGGATAAGGCCTAGGAGACCTATCTTGAATGAGAGTGGGTTGCCTCGTATGGACTTCCTATCTATATGTTCTAGGGGTAGGGACCCTCTCATGTAAAGTTTTTTGGAATAACTCATTGGTCTATCATTCAATTCTTTCTTTCTCTAGTTGGTGCAAGTGGTCTAGTTGCTCTTTGTCTCATTGAAGCTTCTTGAACTACACTTGGCATTCCACATATCTTGCAACCACTTGATTGATCTTCACTCTGCTATGCGAGGCCTAGGAGGCCTAGGAGTCTCACCCTGAGGCCTACCTCATTCAAGATAATCTATGATATCCATCATATGCTTCCCTCGATCGAGGGTAGCCATATTTACTTGAGGTTTAGGCCTAGGCATATGCTCTTTATACTCAACTGGCATAGAGGCACATCGTGCTTGCATAGTATACTACTCTTGAGGATAATCTAGGATTTCCTCATGCCTTCCTTCATTGATGAGGAAGGGAAGGGCTGAGTTTGCTCACCCTAAGTGATGAGTATCATACTCATCCTATTGTCTAGGTTGTTAGAACCTATTAGGGTGATGTAAGGGTGAAGTATGATCAATCGGCCCTACCCAATGTGTGAAGTCATGCTCTAGCCCATAAGTGGGTATGTTAGACCTATCAGGCACATGGATGCATGGCACTACTCTATCTACTTGCACCTCAATGTGCAAGTTGCCTTTCATCAAAGAAGGCATGTGATGTGTCTACATATCGGGAACACTCTCCTAGATAAGGTCCACAACCCATAGGGGTGTCCCGCATAGGGCTCCCTTGTAGGTGTTGTTCTTGCCCTACTGTTCTAGGACTTGGGTGAGTAGAGGCTCACCAAGGAGGTATGACCAAGTCCTTGGGGCTAAAGTGGAGATGACTCGTGTCTCCTAGTCCATCCTCCATAGCTTCCACCCTTGATTGGGCTTGGCTGTGGGTGCACACCATTGTTACTCTCTACCAAACCCTAGATGATTATCTCCTTTACAAATTCTTAATAAAATAGCACACAAGAAAGGAAACACTTAATAAGATAAGTGTTTATCTCTTTTAAGGATTAATGTGTGTTCCCTAAGCTATTTTGTGTGTTTTAGATGTGTTGTTTGTAAAGAAGACCTTGTGTCACGTGTTTGAATTTTGTTGGATGATATACTTGTGTTTAAGTGGATTTCACCTATATGCTCATAGCTCGACAAACGACAATGAAAGTCACAGTCACGTAAACCCACCTAAGTATGGAGATGAAACCCATACCCGGTCAATGAGCACAGGTCCTACCAATCCTCACCTAGTTCACTTGCAGTCTATGATATACCTCTTCAAAGAGAGATACATGCTATAACCCATGGGCTATGATGGATCTTGGAGCCGACCTTGGCCAAAATTTAGGGTTCATGGGATTTGAGCCAATGGGTGGAGATGAAAGCCACCATCGTTGACCTCTACTAGTGGTTGGTGATGAAATCCAACTCACTAGAATTTAAGTGAAGACATGGTGTGTGTGGTTATTTTTAAGCCTTAAATAAATTAAGCAATGAAGCACTCAATGATCTTTCACTAAATGCATGCAAAAGGTATATTTTACTTTCAGAAAAGCTAGGTAAAAAGAAACCTACAAGATGCAAACCCTAAATGATAACCTACCCATTAGGTAGCCTACACGCAAGCAAGCCATACAAGAGCATTTTTACTTAGTTTTTTTAGTTTTTCTTCTTATTTTTGTTGTTTTTTAATTATATAAAAGAAAAACCTATTTTCTACTTTTCAAGAAATCAAAAGAGGCAAGAAAAACCATATTTTAGCAGTTTTGAATAGTAGAAATGAAAACATAGGGTTTTGGTACTTACCTCAATGGCCTATAAGCCTGATATTTTTGGAATTTGGAGCAAAAAGCTCCTATTTTGTGACCATCCTAGGGTGGGATGGTGGCTAGTTTGATGGCCATCCTAGGGTGGGATGGTTGTGTGGCCATCCTAGGGTGGGACGGTCAATAGTCTAGAGGTCGTTTCAGGCCAGAACGACCAATTCCTACAATAGAATGAAAGCAAAAATAAGGATTAAATGCTTCAATAAAATCAATAGGGATAGGGTCCCACCATGATCACCACTGAATTATGGGAAAAATGGTGCACCTAAGAATGCTAAACAAGATGCATCTATATCTGGTATGAATCAAGCATTATAAAAAGGAAACATGCAAGCAACCATGGTAAGATACCAAATAAGATGCAAGAAGAAGGTGTTTCTATTTATTTAATTTGATAAATCAAAACATGGTTACATAAATGTCCCCTTGAGGGCTCTTATATTGATACACTTGTTTACAAAATGGGGTGCCCAAGGATCAAGTCCTTTCAAACAAGCTCGTGTGCACTTCCAATGTTCTTCCTCGTACCCACAATTGAGGTGGGTGAACCTATGATGCCACCACTTTGTTCTTCGATATTATGATATTGTGCTCCTTCCTCATGCACTGTAAAACCTGCACCTACACACAAGGAAACCATATTCGTTAAATAGCAAGTGCGTAATGTGAAACATGCAAAAGCCATACATGCAACTATAGGCTAGAAAGTGTAAATATGCAATGCACCTATCTAAAACAACTCCAAATGATCTGAAATCATAGATACATGCATAATAGATGATTTTGGGAAGATATAATCACAAACATAATAGAAATTGCATCCAATTACATGGCGCATTCGTAGTGCACCTACTAAGCCTACAAAACCCAAAATGAGCAATTTCTGGACCAAAACATCTCCAAATCAAACCAAACTTGGAAAGTATACATAAAATGATATTTTAAGAGGACCCATGTGATAATGGATTAGCAATATCAGTCACATATCCATGTGCATCTTCAGATGGTCCCCGAAAACCTACAAAACCTTAAAAATGCAATATCTCATTCAATATAACTCCAAATTGCATGAAATTTGGACAGCATGCTCATAATCTAACCTAGAATATGCCTAATTAAAAATAGTAGAAAAATTATGCATGAATATATCCCCATACCTTGCAGGGATGGTGGGGACTATCATAGAATGGGGACCATCCTGGGGTGGGACGACCACCAGTTCTGCTCCTTATTTGCCACCAATTCCTTAGTGAATTGGTCAAAAACCTCCCTAATAGTGTTGTCATAAAATTTGGTGGTGAAATTCACTCAATTGGTTTGGTTTTGTAAGTAAATTGTGCCTCTTGGATCACTCACAAACCTCCTTCGCTAGGTAGAGATTTCGAGGGAAAAGGGCACAAAAAGGGTGAGGGGAAATCTTGGCAGCACTTCGTTGCTATGTCTCAAAACTCCTCTCTATTTTTTGGGTGGAAAATGGATCCACTTTATAGCCAAAGGAGGCTCATGGGCAAATGGGCATGCAAGGGCATGCAGGGCAAGAGGTGCCACTTGTCCAAAAGTTGGCATGCATTGGAAGGGGAAGAGAATCTCCCTTTTTGGCCTCCATTCTATAGCATGTCATAAGGATTCTGTGCCCTCAGACCTGCATGCTTGAATAGGTAGGATAAATGGTAGTTTTTGGGTGCCATTTATCCAAAATTTGACTTTTTGGGAGTCAAAGCTTGTGGTCGTCCCACCCAGGGATGACCGCTTGCCACCATCCCTAGGTGGGACGACCATGAACTGTGACCATCCCAGGGTGGGACGGTCATGCCTATGTGGCCCAAAACCTCCCAAAAGTGGGGTAGAGCCTTCCAAGAGTGGTTAGGACCACTGTGTAACCTCTGAGGGTTGCCCAAGGGGGCCATATGATGTCAACTTAGCCAATGCTTTCGGTCGCCTAATCGGATTGACATGATTTTAGTGTCTACATCAACAATTGCTAGATGAAAATATACCTAAGACTTTGGTGATAAGTCCTTAGTTCAAAAGGTTTTCCCTATAGGTAATGCCTCCAAATATTGAAGGCATGTATGACCGTAGCCAATTTTATATCATGAGTGACATAATTTATCTCATGCCTCTTTAAATTTTGAGATTCATAGGTTATAACTGCTTCTTATTGCATAAGGAATCCACATAGCTCTTCAATGGAAGCATCAGTATAGATAGTGAATATCTTGAAAGGATCTAGTATCCTAAGAATGGGTGTAGTCATTAATATCTCCTTAAAAGTTCTAAAGGCCTCTTCACATTGAGTTATCCATTTAAAGGCCTTTCATTTTATTTGGAGATTGGTTATCGCGTAAGCAATTTTTGAGAACCCTTTCATAAAACACCTGTAATAGCCTGCCATCCCCATAAAACTTTGCACTTCTATAACATTTGTGGGTGTTGGTCAGTCTAAAATAATTTCTATCTTCTTAGGATCCACGACAATCCCTTACACAAAAATTATGTACCCCAGATACTGCACTTGTGAGTGTAAAACTCACACTTTGATAGCTTGCCAAACAATCGATTTTTCCTAAGAATATCAAGAACAATTCTCATATGCTAATCATGTTATTCCTTGTTCTAAGAATAGACCAGTATGTCATCAAGATATATAAGTACAAATTAATCCAACTATTCCTAAAACACACTATTATTTTGGTTCATGAAATCTACCGAGATATTTGTTAAGCCAAAAGGTAATACCGTAAACTTGTAGTAGTCATATATTATCATGAAAGTTATTTTATGGGTGTCTTCCTCTTGAATTATTAACTGATGGTATCTATATCTGAGGTCAATCTTAGAGAAAATTATGGTCCCTTTCAATTGATCAAAAAGATCATCAATTCTGAGTACGAAATATTTATTCTTAATAGTCATCTTATTGAGAATTATATAGTCAATGCATAACCTCAATGATCCATATTTATTCTTAACAAAAAGAACTGAAGTACCCCATGGAGAGAAATTAGGCTTAGTAAGTCCTTTTTCTAGCAGATCCTAAAATTGAATCTTAAGCTCCTATGGCTTTATAGGGGTCATCCTATACGATTATTGGGCAATGGGTGCTACAACAGGAAAGATTTCTATAGAGAAATCAAACTCTCTTAAGGGTGGAAGACCTAGCAAGTCTTCAGGAAATACATCCCTAAATTTGTTTAACACTGATACTTCTAATAAAGGCTTGAACTAGACTCAATTTCTTCCTTCTTGTTTAACTTAACTACATATATCATACCACCCTTTCTCATAGTCTTCTTGACCTACATGATTGATAAAAGGTGTAGTTTAATTGAGTCATGACCACAATAGAATCATACACATTGCTTAGACTCATCGATATAATCTATCCATATTTATTAAAAGTTTAATAAGTCTTTATGTGCTTTGAGATAATATACATCCAATATGATGTCAAAAGCATGCAAATGGGCTACATACATGTATCAGCTAGTCTTCCTCTAAGGCAGGGTTATTTGAGGATCATAAAAACGTTGATTTACTGTATAGGTTTATCTTGACCCATACTCGACCTTCCACCCATTAGCCAAAATTCTTGGCCTTTTTGGTATATCCCTCATAATATTGGTAGAAATAAAACTATCAGTAGCTCCACTATCAATCAAAATGTGTACATCCCTATCATATATTTTACCTCTTAAAAGGTAAGGTGTTGCCTATCTAGTGAGAGTAGGATTACTTGTTGCTGCATATATTCTATGTGGGCTCTTCAAGTTCCTTCTTTTTATCAACTCTATGTGGGCATTGACTCACATAGTGAGGGCCATGACATACATAACACCCATCAGGAGGAGCTTTATTCCTCCTATTATATTTATTCTTGTTATGAGAAGTTGTTTCCTTTCCCATATCTTGAACTAAGGGTCTCTGTTCATTTCTACCTAAAACATTCCTCCTACCCTGACTGCTCTTGTTGCCATGGAACTAGTTCATATATTAGTTTATGTTTCTATTATCATTCCTATTTTTATCCCCATCCTTAGTATTTTTATTTAGGGGTTTTTTTCCATATTGCAGGTCTTGTATTCTTCATTTTTCAAGAATCATCTTCTTTGATAATAGGCTTTTTTGGCTTTTTGGTTTATTTCCTCCTATCAAGCCAAATCATAGGCTCCAAAAATATCTTTGAGTTTCAGCAAGATAATTATAAACCCAATCCTTGGATGTAGTCCTAAGATAAAATTTTGTACCTTCAGCTCCTCGCTACTATCATACTCAAGTACATATTTCTACAAACCTCTGGTGATACTCATTAATAGACATACTCTCTTTATGTATGTTGGAGAATTAAACAAATTTATCAACATAGAATTGCTTGGTCAATAACCTTTTTTTGAATTCCATAAAGAAGTATCCCACTAAACATTGGTAGCTTCAACATGTTTGTTTTTATTGTAAGTAGTCCACCAATACAAGGTCGATCTGACTAAGTGGACAACCACCCAATATGTTTTAGACTCAAACAAAAGAGGTTTCATGGAATAATAAGTTTTGACTTCATTCAACCAATTCTCAACTGCATCTATGTCCCCTTTACCATAAAATTTAGAAATCATGACCTTCCTTAGGTCCTTGTCCAATTTAGCCTTGACCCATTTTTTGCTAGTCCCTTCTTGTTCTGTAGGTACTTCTTCTTGCCTGACTTCGGGATCCTTTTCCTTAGTTAAGATTTATATTATATTCTAATGTTGGACTATTAATTCCTATAGTTGAGCCATCTAAGCTCTTTGCTGCTCCATGTACTCTACCATCTGAACTTTCTATTGTTCCATGTGCTCCCTCTACTAGTCAATTTGATCTTGCAGTAGTCAAATCATTTTAGCTAAGCTATCATATTTTTAAGAAGGTTCACTGATCTACAGTTATTTTTCCTTTCTTACTATTCTTTGAGATATCTCTACCATATTTTACCTCCACCCTCTCTTTCAGGTTTAGTTCAAATATTTTTTTGAAGTCCCTTTCTCAGACTAACAACCATCCCTTATTGCTGAGCTATCATGGGTTTCTTGAGGAGCTTATTCTTAGTTCTGGTACCATTTTCCTAGACAAAAAAGAACTATGTTAATCATTTGGTTTAGGTTCTTCCAAACTTTCAAGGTTAACACAAATATTCCTACAACTTAAGGGTTTTATGGCCTAGGGATTCACAACATAATTCTTTGATACCAACTATAACAACCTAGATGTAACACACCTGGTTTTCCATTCCAATCTAATTCACTATAATCACAAAGAGAAAATTTCATTTGGTATGGAGATGCTATGCAAAATATAAGGAGGAATTTTTATGATCATCCAACATTTTATTGGTACAAAGACATAGTGAAGCTCACTTTAAGAATGTTGACCACTGTAGATGGTCTCTCAAGTGGTCGAGATTGGCTAGATCCAGATAAAAGATGTCCTTTTGTGATCCCGTCTTCTCATTTATTGAGAGCATGGTTTTATGATTGAGGTTTTACTCTAGGGCCAAAAACACCTAGAGGTTAGATGCATACTTATCCATCCCTTAGCATCAACAAATTAGGTTACTTTGGCCTAATTTCTATCTTATATTTTAAATATGCAAGGGTGTAGCGTAAACATGCTTTGTACCTAGTTGAGAGTTCAACTTCTTTTGGAGTCAACTAGGGCCTACTAATACACTGCCTCAATTCTAAGTATCTCCTATCATGGCATGATTGATGAGGAGTTGTCCCATATCAATTCATCGTTGAGTTTACTAGCACTAGTATCTTTCTAGCTATCTCCTAGTATCGATATCCTGCTAGTTATTTCTCAATCGTACAATGAGCAATGGATCCCTCTCCATAATAATCATTCAATGGCCTAGAGGTGACGTCCCATTCCATCCCTCATTACCTTATTGTCTTGAAATTACTTGTCAAGAGTGTAGCCACTTCAGAATCACAATGATTGCCTAACTCTCAATCACCGATGTTGGGTGTTAATGTTTCATCATACTTCTTGATGAAATATTACCATCCTCCTCGAAGGTTGGGGTAGACCGAATTTTAAAAGAAGATCCTTTGATTCATAATCACAAGCCCTTAGTTTTACTCTTCAACAAGGTTTGCAAGATTATAAAGCAACTATATGTGTTAGTGAAAAATCCATTTAAATATAATGTAAAAGCTTTTATTGTAAAGTAATATAAAATTAATTTATTAGTTAGACAACTAAAGCAATAATTCACTGTCTAATTTTAAAGTTCATGATATTATTATGATCGATTTATATATATAAAAAAATAATGTTATAATAAATTATACAATCATCGAGCAACTAATGTAATTTTTTTCAACGTGTAATTCTTTTATCTAACTTCTATCAAATCATTCAAATTTGATAAACCATATTTTATTAATTCCATATGAAACTTTCTACCATTAAACTCGTCATATTACATTACTAAAAATTCTAATATTTGGTTAAAGAAATCTTCGGACTATGTATTAATTACATATAAAAATAGCATTCTAATGCATAATTTACACCACTATCTTATTTAATATTAATCCAATCTCTTTACTACAAAGTCGAAGTCCTAAACATTTAAACTTAGAGCTTAGATATCCATTGTTGGGGCAAAAGCACTTGGTTAATTTCTTCCTAATTTTTCATAGCCCTTTTCATTTAATTATCAACCTAGGGATGCTCATAAACTTGTGAAGTACCATGCACAGTTTATGTCTGCTATACCTATAACACCTTTGAGATGAGTCCTCTAATTCCTAAGGTTTGGGGGGTAATTTTCATTACAATGCAGTGCTATCCAAACCATTTAAATACTCAATAAATTATAGAAGATAAATCACAACACATTCTTACATGTATTTTAAAGAAAGCATGAAAGATATAGGAAAGTAAACAAATTACTGGAAATTAAATAAGATAGTGAATAACAGAAAAAATAAACTAATCTGGAAAACATGAGAAAGGGGAGGAATGCTGACAAGAGTAGGCCCAGGCTCCAACAGACTTCACCTAGCTAAATCACGTACACTGTACGCTTAGAAAAATATAAGACAATGCTTAAATGAATTTTATTGCATAAGAATTACAAAAAATGTTCGGTAGTTTTTCTCCTCTAAATTTTCTTCCTTATCTCAAGGAAGACTTGTGCATTTATACAATGCACAACCTTCCTCTGTTACAATTTTAGGCAAGCCTATTTTGGACTTGTAGTTACAACAACTATGCATAAATTAGATTAATTAGTATAGACATTTAATTATAACAATCATGCACTAAATTTACCCTTCGTAGGATAAATTAGGTGTGTTCTATTTTATCATAACTAAATACGTTTATTATTATAAATAAACTAGCAAATTCATTCGAGTGATTGCACATCTTGGTCACTAATAAGAAATATATTATTTTCCTAGTTCATCACTTTGTTTTTTTACTCATATCGATCGTTGGAAAATCATTGCCCTGATTTATCCGTAAGTAAGGTCCATGCCATATTTTGTTTTTCCCATCAAAATAGGATAACTGACATGTTTGGTAGTTAACTGGAATCAATGTCTTATATGGAGTCAACGATTTGCTTTAGTAAATGCCAGAAATACATGGCCTTTTTTGGGAGCAAGGCACCCTCCTGCGGGATTAAGGCACCTTCCATCAATGGGAGCAAGGTGCCTTTTTCCAAGCGGGGTCAAGGTGCCTTCTTTCAATGGGATCAAGGCACCTAGGATCAAGGCACCTTATTTTAATGGGATCGAGGCACCTCAGATCAAGGATGCTTCTTTCAATGGGATCAAGGCACCTTCCCTTAATGCACCTTGGGTTCCTTGAAATAGAAATGTGCCAGGTCTAAGTAGGACCTCGACGAAATTATGCAAAAGATGATAAAATTAATCAAATCTACACACAAAACACACTTAACACACATGTTAGAGGATATACACAATTTCTTGTTAAATATATATAAATCCTCATAAAAAGTACATTTCTATTATAATAATGCCACACAAGATGTTAGAAAAGTATGTAAAAATATGAGCATTTTTGGTGCTCATCATCCCCCCATGCCTAAATATTGTCACGCCCTCATGACACCTAGTGCTGATAATCCTTAGTTTTAGCAACTGCTTTTCAGTAGGCTCTATTTTATCTCTTCCTTTGTTCCTTGGCTTTTGGCCACTCTGTGTCTAAGGAGTGTTGGTTCCTTGTTGTGGATTTAAGCAAATGCTAACTGCATTGAGCTGGCCGACTAGATCTTGTTTTTAAATTTGGCTATTCCCAAATTCATGTTTTTCCTCCTACCTTTTTTTTAACTATTTATCGTGTTGTTATATCCGTGTATACATGCACCTCTTCACCATTTTTAGAAATACTCACAAAAATCTTGTGAGAAATATCTTGGAACCATGATGATTATTTTACCCAACTAATCATGGCTATATCATAAAATGTAGAGCGAGGGTACAATGATTGGATGGGTGTTCACGGATAATGTGACGACACTATTTATAGAAATGTGCTATTATGAAAATTATATATACATATAACAAAAAAATTGAGTACATACCTAAATGGTGGTTGGTGCATGCATGATGCATAGACGATCATGGAGCATGTGGACTGGTCATCGTATGATAACAATTTTATTAAAACAAAATTCTGATGTGCATATTTCTCATGTGAGGAAATTTCTTTAGATAGGTTGTTCTTGAATGCTGCAATTCATTCATTCGAGGTCTCATGCAAGAATTCAAGAAAATATTAAATTAATATTTTTCGTGGGATGATACACATCCTTCCGTCGGAAGTTGTTCGTTGATTACTTTGGAGCATGCAGAAATCCCCAACAAAAAATTTCAATTTCTTCCATAAAGAGTTTGACTTTACTCATGATATCAAATTGCTGACATGGCTTCGACCACTCCAATGCTGCAGAATTATTCATACTGCATACAGGCACTTTAATGGAAGGTAGGCGCCATTTTTTTTATATAATAATATGGGAGTAAGGCACCTCTCCATTTTTTTAAAATGTGCGCTCAGGCAGAATGCAGATGTCCATCATAATGATGTACAAGTGCTTTACTTCAAGTGCATGGGAACAAGATGCCTTCCTATCGTGAAATAGAAACAAGGTTCCTTCCTACCGTAGAATGGGATCAAGGTGCCTTCCTCTAGGTCGGATCAAGGCACCTCAGAATACATGGGATCAAGGCACCTTAGAATACATGGGATCAAGGCACCTCAGAATACGTGGGATCAAGGCACCTCTAATACATGGGATCAAGGTGCCTCAAAATACATGGGATCAAGGTGCCTCAAAATACATGGGATCAAGGCACCTAAAAATACATGGGATCAAGGCGCCTCTAATACATGGGATCAAGGTGCCTCAAAATACATGGGATCAAGGCACCTCAAAATACATGGGATCAAGGTGCCTCTAATACATGGGATCAAGGCACCTCAAAATACATGGGATCAAGGCACCTCAGAATACATGGGATCAAGGTGCCTCTAATACATGGGATCAAGGCACCTCATATGTATAGGATCAAGGTGCCTTTAGATGTATGGGATTGAGGTACCTCCAATGTATGGGATCAAGGTGCCTTCCTCCAGGCAGGATCAAGGCATCTTCCCGCTATAAGTGAGGCACATATCCTTGATTTTTTTTTATAATAATATGGGATTTAGGTGCCTTTACATGGGAGTAATGTGCCTCCCCATATATATATATATTTGGGCACCTTCCTAACGAGAGTTAGGCACTTTCATCCAACGTACGTATACCTGAATTTTTAATAGGAGTTAGAAACCCTTAATATACTTGAGAATTAGGTGCCTCCCTACTATTGAGAAGTCAGCTTCTGCCGACATATCCATAGTCAGCACTTCTTGGTTGATCAGGTCCCTCAATGTTTTTTCACATGCTATGTCAGTAGCTGCTTCATCCAAACATGAAGGTGGGTACCTTTTTCTTTGCATAAATTAACACCCACATTCATATTAGATGGTGACTATATCCTCCAAATGGAAATAGTCAAGGTCCCACTAAAAAAGTAAAAAATCATGTACGCTCATGGATCCTATGCCAGTTAGGCCTAGGTTCCCTAGGTTGCCTACTTCGTGCATTCAAGACATTTCACCTGTAAAAGAAAATAAGAAAAACTAAAAAGTAGTAAAATGCAATTCAATGGGATCTATGCCTATTAGGCCTAGGTTTCCCAGGCTACTTGCAACTTGCATTCAGAGCACTGTGCCTGAAAAACAAAAATACAAGCAAATAAAGGAAAAATGCATAAAAGAATAAATTATTTTGTGGACAAAAATGTGTCCACACATTACTAAAAATTTGAAAATTGAATTATATGGGGTCTCCCCATGCCTATTCTAAACTGCATCATATGAATTACAGCACACAATAAATTTTACTGAATTTTGATATAACCCGTCTGTAATATCCAGCTGAGCTGAGGAAAATTTAGACATCTCTAAGTTTTAGGATTGGGAAGATTCTTGATGACCTCAATTTTATTTTTATCCGATCTCACTTGCTCTTCTAGATATATGTGATGAGTACAGATTTTTGGAGTGATTCCTCTTATGTTTGAATATTCACAAGAAAAATCATTTTGATGGTTGACCAATATGTCTTTCAATGTGTCCTACTGGGTGCATGTCAACTTACCATTTATATTCAGTGTTTTCCTGGGTGCAACCTCAATTTGTGTGATATGGTGATCTTTGCTACCAAAAAGTGGTAATTCTAGAGAGGGGTAGGAGGAATCACCTTGGAAAAATTTGGTTATAACTCTCTCCTCATCATTTTTGTCCTCCAACTTGTCCAATGCCATTGTGGGTTGAATCATTGCCAAATCACCAACATTTTGATTTTATTCATTGGGTTCACCCCACAAGTCAACATACTGTGCAAGTAGATATATGATCAGATTTTTAATGTTTTATCCATAAGAAATGGTCATTTTTGCATTCTTGTAGCTTATGTAGGTATCAACTATCTCTAGCCAAGGCCTACCCAAGATGAGTGGGTAACCAGCCAGTTCAGACTTCGACTGCAACACTAAGAAATCTGTTGGAGGTTTTTTAGACATAATTCTTGAATGGCCTTCATGTAAATTGGGACATCTCTTATGGCCTAAAAGAGAGGAATGGTGATTGTTAAATTCTTCAAGTTGGACAAGATGTCAAACTCCGATTGTATTGGCCTTCTAGGTTCCTGCAACCTTTTGGAAAAAGGGGGAACCTCTTCTTTGTCATTTTCAGTAATGGGTTCTTCCTCAACCTCTTCTACAAGAGGTGGTTCCTCTACTGCTATATTTACATCAGCCTCCTCTTCTACCAAAGGAGGTGCTTCTACACCTAACTATCTACCTGATATTATTTATACAGGAAACATCTCATTTTTCACTCGATATGCTAGCTGGTTTGATGTGGGTTGTGCTAGATGTTGAGCAATTCTCACAATAGGGGGAGCTGGTAGACTCTACTATAGTGGAACCTGTGCCATATTTTGTGGAGCTAAATTCCATGTGCTATAATTTCTCCACTGAGATCCTAGTTACTGGTATGGCATCCATGGGTACTGATTATAAGGAGCAGTTCCCTAAGGGGTGTTTATCTAGGGTGGTTGTCCCCACCAACCCACATTGGGTGGTTGAACTTGACCTTGATTTATGTGGTTACTCCCTCTAGAGGGTGGTATTCCTATTGGTATGTTTCTCATAGAGGGATGTTTCCAGCCTATCATATTTCCCATGAAATAGGCTTATGCTATCTTAGGACTTGGCAATTGTGGGTACAACCTTGTCTTGTGATTGTTTTGATAGACAACACATACTCTAACCTTATCTTTAGGACATGCATTTTTGGGGTGCTTTCCTCTACAATTGAGACAAAAATAGGTTAATGCTACCTCATTCTCCTGCTTCTTCTTTTGGAGTAGAAGAGTATCCATTTGTAGTGCAAAATATGACATCTCACTCTTCAGGTCTTCTAGCATTTTTTCTATCTCTATTTTGGTGACTGAGGCTATTGGTTTGATATTCCTGGAGGTCGGGTTACCTTTCCTTCTTGAATAATTCTGATACAATTATTGAATGTCTGAAATTTGGTGCTGGTATATGTCTCCTCCATTCTCAGTCATTTTTTTCAGGAAATATGGTCTCTATACCAATTATCCTTAAAGTAGTTTCTAAGGCCTTTCTATCGTTCTAAGTATTCTTCACAAGAGTCTCTAATTAAGCTGTTGGGATAGTTCCATCCTTAATTATTGGTTGTACAATAAATCTTCTTCAAATTAGGTTCTTTTAAACAAAGTATTTTCTACCACCCCTTCTTCATTGAGGTTTAGCTATTTTGAGTTGGAAGAATTCTAGGTAAAAACTAGATGTTTACTCCAGTACACTACTTAGGAGAAAACTATTTTAGTTTTATAACCTAATATAGTTGGTTCAAGGATTTCTTGTGGAGGTTTACTCTTAAAGAAACAACTGTCTAGTCCTCTAATATTTTGTGGACTCATACAAGGTTATATAAAAAATTTCTGGAGATAAGTTAATCTGAACCAAAATTTTTAGATACACCTTCTTCAAAACAAGGCATTACAATTGGTACTTCCCCGAAACGACGCCAAAATATTGAGGAAAAAACATTGGTTAATTTCTTCCTAATTTGTCACAACCCTTTTCATTTAATTGTCAACCCAGGGATGCTCATAAACTTGCAAAGTATCATGCACAGTTTATGCCTGCTATGCCTATAACACCTTTGAGATGAGTCCTCTAATTCCTAAGGTTTGGGGGGTAATTTTCATTACAGTGCAGTGCTATCCAAACCATTTAATTACTCAAAATAAATTACAAAAAATAAATCACACCACACACTTATAGGAATTTAAATAAAGCAAGAAAGTTACATAAAGTAAAAAAATTGTTGTTAGCGTATATTACATTATAGGCTTAATTATATATTTTATTTCCTAATTATTATTAGTAGATTGTTGCAGTGACATCCTGTTGAGATCCGCCTTCTTCGGGCTAATCCAGGAATGCCTTGTATTATTTAAATGTTGATTCAATAGTCAATTTTGTTCGATTTCACAATATGGTATCAGAGCTAGATGAGAAGACATTGAAGTGTATTCTTCTTGGCTATGATGAGCACTCTAAGGGTTATCATTTGATTTATCCCCTGACCAAGAAGATACACATTAGTAGAGATGTAGTTTTTGATGAGGCTTTCACATCAGAAAACACATCAGATGTATACCTAGACCTTGTGGAATCTAAGGTTGATAAATCTCCTTCATCAAAGGTTGGAGGTCCTTCTTCATCTTCTTCAACACCTTAGAAGAAGAATCCAAAGTGGTATACAAATACAATCAAAGACTCTAAGCTATCCACTCCACTAGATTTGACATTGGATAGGCCTCGTACTCACAGCATGGCTCAACGGGAGAAAGCTGCAACAAAGAATACTAGGGTTGATGATCTGTGTCAATATTTTGAGGAACTTTCTATAGATCCAAAGAGAGATACAGAAGATATGGCTATTGATAATGACAAGGTGTTTATGTCTTCAATAGATGATCTTAAACCCGCATCAGTGCAATATGCTCTTGGTGAATCTCAGTGGAAGGCCGCTATGGATGCAGAGTATAAGTATTTGATGAAAAACTTGGAAGCTTGTCGATCTACCATACGAAAAGAAGCCCATAGGCTGTAAATGGGTGTATAAAGTTAAGTATAAGGTAGATGGGACAATAGATAAGCATAAGGTCTAACTTTTTGCAAAGGTCTATGCTCAAAGAGAAGGCATTGACTACGAAGAAACTTTTGCACCTACTACTTGGATGACAACCATTCGAGTTCTTTGTGCTATGGCAGCATAGTATGGGTGGAAAGTACACCAAATGGATGTCAAGAGTGTTTTTCTAAATGGTGATCTCCAAGAAGAAGTCTACATGACTCAACCAGAAGGATTTGAAGTGGAAGGTCAAGAGCAGAAATTTTGCAAGTTGGTCAAATCCTTGTATGGTTTGAAACAAGCTCCTCGAGCTTGGTATATAAAAATGGATAATCACCTCCTACAACATTGATTTAAGAGATGTCTGTCAGATGCAAACCTCTATTTTAAGAAACAAGGTTCTGAAATAGTGTTGCTTGTACTCTATGTTGATGATCTGCTCATTACAGGGAGTTCAAAAACTATGATCTCTACTGTCAAAAGAGACTTGTGTCAATATTTTGAGATGTCAGATATCGAAATTCTCCATTATTGTCTTGGTATGAAAGTCGGCCAGAGGGAGCACTACATCAAAGTGTCTCAGAAAAAATATGCCAAGACCCTATTAGAGAAATATCACATGACTGATTGCAAGCCAATATCAACTCCGATGGAAACAAGAATTCAGTTATCACGATATGATGATTCATCTCAGGTATATGGTACTCTCTATTGATATTTAATTGGGAGTCTCATATATCTGACCAACACTATGCCAGATATCGTATTTACTGTCAACTATCTTTCAAGGTTCATGCAGGAGCCTAAGACTACACACTAGAAAGCAGCAAAGAGAGTTCTTCACTATGTCCATGGCATAATGGAATATGGCCTAGAATACAAGAGGAACAACAAATTCTTCTTATAGGGATACACGGACTCCAACTATGCCGGATCATATGATGATCGTAAATCAACTTTAGGATATTTGTTTCATCTTGGATCTGGTCCTATCTCTTGGCACAACAAGAAGCAACAGGTGGTTGCTATTTCATCAACAGAGGCAGAATATCGTGTCGCACATGAAGCTATGTGTGAAGTGATATGGTTGCATCACATCCTGACAAGTATGGGTCTTCCATAAAAATATCCAATACACTTGTTCTACGACAACATGGGTGTTTTGAATCTTGTCAAGAATCCAGTCCATCATGAAAGAACCAAGCATATTGACACACAATGTCACTTCATTCGAGACGAAGTTCCAAGACACCAAATTCAGCTTCAGTACATTCCCACAAATGCTCAAGTTGTAGACATTTTCACTAAGGCACTCGCACATTTCAAATTTGAATTATTTCGTAGCTCTCTATGTATTGCAAAATGATGTAATCAGGGGGGATGTTAGTATAGCTAGTAGTTATATTATTACCCAAATAATGTAATAAGGGGGGATGTTAGCGTATATTACATTATAGGCTTAATTATATTTGTTATTTCCTGATTATTATTAGCAGATTGTTGTAGCGACATCCTGTTGAGATCCGCCTTCTTCGGGCTAATCCAGGAATGCCTTGTATTATTTAAATGTTGATTCAATAGTCAATTTTGTTCGATTTCACAATAATTGCTAGAAATTAAATAAGATAGTGACTAACAAAAAAAATAAACTAATCTAGAAAATAGGAGAAAGGGGAGGAATGTTGAAAAGAGTGGGCCCAAGCTCCAGTAGATTCCACCTAGCTAAATCATGTACACCGAACACTTAGAAAAATATAAGATAATGCTCAAATGAATTTTATTGTAGAAGAATTACAGAAAATATTTGGTAGTTTTTATCCTCTAAATTTTCTTCCTTCTCTCAGGGAAGACCTATGCATTTATACAATGCACAACATTCCTTTGTTACAATTTTAGACAAGCCTATTTTGGACTTGTAGTTACAGTAGCTATGCATAAATCATATTAATCAGTATAGACATTTAATTATAACAGTCACACACTAAATTTATCCTTCGCAGAATAAATTAGGTGTGTTTTATTTTATCATAACAAAATACGTCTGTTATTATAACTAAGCTGGAAAATCCATTCGAGAGGTTGCACATCTTGGTCACTAATTAAAAATAGATTATTTTCCTGGTTCATCACATTTTTACCCGTATCAATTTTTGGAAAATCGGTGCTCTGATTTATCCGTAAGCAAGGTCCACATCATATTCTATTTTTTCCATCAAAATAGGATAGCTGATGTGTTTGGTAGTTAACTAGAATTGGTGCCTTATGTGGAGTCAACGGTCTACTTCAATCAATGCAATCAAGGCATGGTATTTTTTTGGAGCAAGGCACCTTCCTGCGGGATTAAGGCACCTTCCATCAACAGGAGCAAGACACCTTTTTCCAAGTGGGGTCAAGGTGCCTTTTTTCAATGGGATCAAGGCACCTAGGATCAAGGTGCCTTATTTCAATGGGATCAAGGCACCTTCCCTTAACACACCTTGGGTTCCTTGAAATAGAAATGTGCCAGGTCCAAGTAGGACCTCGATGAAATTATGCAGAAGATGACAAAATTAATCAAATCTACACACAAAATACACTTAACACACATGTTAGAGGATATACACAATTTCCTGTTAAATATATATAAATCCTCATAAAAAGTACATTTCTATTATAATAATGCCGCACAAGATGTTAGAAAAGTATGTAAAAATATGAGCATTTTTTATGCTCATCATCCATGTAAAACAAAGTTTTTGAATGCGTAGATCAAATCTAAGGTCAAATCAACATTAATGCCTACAAAATTTATTTATCTTTTTCAAAGGAAGGCTAGAGAACTACATTTATATGTATTTATTTTCCAAACTACCATTTTTACATAAAATTCAACTACTCCTATGTATTAAATTCAGATAAAATGTTAGATAGGCATTATTAAAGCACCATACATATTCATTGATAGATATTCACTTTTAAGACGCCCAACACCGACTTACTTTATTAAATTGTTAAAAAAAAAAATTTCTAACTAACCTACGAAATAAAATCTTTTCTTTTCCTAAATTTTATAGCATGCAAGCAAAGGTTTTCATTTGCTATACTATTTTTAGAGAATACATATTACCATAAAGTAAATCTTAAATTTATTCACTATACTTGTGATTTCCTCCAAGTAGCAACAATCCTCTTAAGTCCAATATATCTCATAATGTTAACTCAACCATATTCAGTTTTAATGGCTTGATTCTAATTTATGTTTCGAATGCTACTAAATACAAAATATCAGTAAACTTTAATCCGAGCAATCGATTGAATGAAATATTTTTCTAGAAGTATTGCATATGTCAGTATTTAATTTAGCAACATCTAGCCATGGTTGGGAGGTATCTCATGAATGTTTTACAAGGTGACCCAATTTATTATTTTATGTTTAACTTTTAGCATATCTAGAATGTATCCTATAAACTATAATTTATCAATTAGAATATTCCACAACAGATAAACATTCATATTTCGCTTTACTCCAAACATTATTTAATTTAGTGGATTGTGTTAGAGTTTAGCTTAAATATCTACTAGGATATTTTTCTTTTAGCATAATTTCTTTCTTTTTTGGTCTCTAGTTTTGTATGGCTAAGATCTATTTAGTTTGTTATGATCCGATGGCTCATATTGTTCTCACTTTTTTATTTAAGCAAGGCTATTCCACTCATTAATGTAATTAGTTTTTGATCTTCTCTTCATTGTTTCTTGTGGTGCTTTGAAAATATTGCTCTAGGGTTTTCTCTTAATGGTACTAGAGTCGGATAGATTTTTTTGCAAGCACTCAAGAAATTTTTGATTTCTTAGCATATTTGAAGACATTGAAGGAACCTTCCACACTGATCAAATTTGTTTCCAACTGCTCAAGATTGAATTCAACTTTTTCAACATTGCAAAATAATGGATCTTGGTAATCAGAAAGTGATTCCAAACCTTTGCTGCAGGTCCCTCTTTTCAGACTCAAGTTGTGGCTTTTTCATTGCAAACCTACAGCCTTGTAGTTTTCTGGAGAATCAACTTCTAGAGGATGTTTCTCCCTCTTTCAAAATTAGTTTTTGATCAAATGTTTTTTTATATTGACCAATTATTTGATGTATTTGCATTGGTGTAGTCATATCTATAGTTTGGTTTATGTGTTTTTCAAAAAATTGTAGATTTTGAATAGCAAATCAATGACCCTATTGCAATTATTTTGGACAATCAACTTTTGGAGGTCCTTTCTCCCTCTTTTAGAATTAGTTTTTAATAATTTTTTTTTATCTTGACTAATTTTTTGAGGGCTTAACATAGGTGTATTCAAAATTCAGATCTGGTGGCAATATCTTTTCAGAATTATTTTCCTCACTGTAGTGTATTAAAAAAAAAAATTGCTTTTTTAGTGGGGGGTATTTCTTTTCGTTTTGAGTGCATTTTTTCATTGTGGAGAAAATTCAGAGCTTTTTTTTTATTAAAATTTGTTGTAACCCTAAATTATAAAGGTATTTTTAGTGGGGGAGCATTTATTTGTAAAGAAGGTAATACAATTTTTGGGTTTGGGGTTTGATTGTAGGTAATAATTTTTGCACCATTTGTGTTGTTTGGATCTCTTAATATTTGCAATATGAATCCTACAACAACAATGGAACCACTCACACCACATAATTACCATATATTTATACCATGTATGCTCAATATAATTGCACAAAAAGGACTATCTCACCTACTTGAAGAAATACAACCTGAATTCACAAAATACTATGAAAAATTTGTTCACAAGGGTAAAATGTATGAAGCAATGGGTCTAATCAGCATGAATGTAAGTGAAAGTTTATGGTATCACCTGGAAGGATGTATAACTCCTTTTGATATTTGGGATAAACTAATTTTTTTTTTTGGAAAATTTGATCACATAAGATCCATGCAACTTGATGCAAAACTCACAGCCTTGTGTCCTGATAATTTCCCCACCTTTGTTTAATATCTCACACAATTCAAATAACTCTTGATACAGTTGAAGGGAAGTGGCAAAAAGAAAACTAAAGAGGAATGCGTGTATCACATTTTGGCAAAACTAAGGGGACCCTTTCAAATATTTACCTCCAATTTTCTCTCCACCATGGATGCTCTTGGTGACCAATTCACATTGCCCTCTTTGGAAGAGTTTTATGATAGAATTACTCGAGAATAAATGAAGCTTTCCACTCTTGAGTCTTCTACCTCTTCATATAAGGCCTTAGTAGCATCCAATTATAAAGGTAAAGGTAATTTTAAACCTAATACTAAAATTTCTTCATCTCCTTCACAAGAAAGTCCTAAAGAATCTAAACCTAAAGAGTCTTCCAAGAAAAAGGATAAGTCTCCAGTCACTTGTACCTATTGTGGAAAGAGTGGTCATGCTACAACAAAATGCTGGAAGAAGTTGCAAGACTTAGAATATGCCATGAAGAAACATAAAATTGATGTTCCCAAAGAACATGGTAGGGCTTTGAATGTCCAAGGAAGATCCACTAAGTCTTCTTCACACAATTGAGTTTTGGATTCTGGTGCTACACATCATATGACCTCTACTAAGGAGTCCTTTTCCTCTCTTTGTTTGAGTTCTAACTCTATAATTGAAGTTGGAGATTCATATTTTATTTATGTCAAAGGAAAATGTGATATTTTGATTGATGGTGGTTGTATCAATCATGTCCTTTATGTTCCAGATATTTCCACCAATATCCTCTCTATCTATAAAATTTGCACCTCTAGGAAGGGAAAGACTATTTTGTTCACACCTCAGGGAGCTAAAATTAGAAGTTTGTTGGAACCTGATTCACTTATTGCACAAGGGATTGTTGATCATAGTGCAAGAGTGTATTATTTTTAGGTCTTTGATGATACTTATTCAAGTATATGCCTTGTTTCTCATGCACACCCTGAGAGTAAACTTTGGCATGAGATATTTGGTCATCTCAATTATAGATACCTGAGGGAGTTGAAAAATCATGACATGGTTGTTGGTTTGACTAAGGTTTCTTGTATTGATGATGTTTGTCCTGGTTGTACACTTGGGAAACAACACTATGAACCATTTCCCAAAGGCAAGTCCCATAGAGCATCCTTACCCTTGGATCTAATTCACAGTGATTTGATTGTCTTCCCACATCCCTATTTCAATGGAGCTAAGTATACATTGACCTTCATAGATTATTTATCAAGACATAATTGGATATATTTTCTCAAGTACAAAAGTGATGTTTTCTCTCACTTCAAAGTCTTCAAGGATTTGATTGAGAATCAAGCTTCATGTTGCATCAAGAAGCTTCATACAAATAATGGGGAGGAGTATTTCAGTAAAGAATTTTCAGACTTCCTTGCTACACATGGCATTGTTCATCAAAATTCTATGCCATACACACCACATAAGAATGGTGTGGTTGATAGGAAGAACCAAAATTTGAAGGAGATGGCTAATTGCATGATGCACTCTAGGGATTTGCCCCCTATTTTTTGGGTTGAGGTAGTTAATTATGCAAATTACATTCAAAATAACACACCCCATAGAGCTCTTGATTATGATTCCAAAGGAGGCTTGATCTAGTTCCAAGCCCGATGTCTCATTTTTTGAGTCTTTAGGAGTCATGCTTGGGCCTATATTTCAAAGAAGAAAAGAAAGAGTTTGAATAGGAAGAGCAAGCAACTTGTTTTTGTTGGCTATTACAAGGATATGAAGGCTTATAAACTCCTTGATCCTGATACACATGATGGCCTTTTCCACACACATATTTAGTTTGATGAGCACCTTATTCCTCATGATCCCAGTCCACCTTCTTCTTCTTTTGCACTCGACGATTCTCATGATCGTTCCTTACTTGATCTAACTAAGGACCACTCTGATACAAAGCCTACTATTAAGGATCCTACACCAGCTGCCACTATTCCTACCCTAACTACCATTTTTCCTGCCACCATGCCTAGATGGGCCCACACCACAGTTGAGGAGGCAACACCTTTCATCAAAGATCTTCCACCTTCTAGGCATTCTCATTCTTCGGATACTAGCCTTGTTTGTCAATCAGTTTTGGGTGATCCACAATATTTTTCATAGGCTCATGGGATACATGAGTGGGATGATGCCATGGTAGTTGAGTATTCTTCTTTTATGAAAAATCATACTTGGAATCTTGTTTCTCTTCCTAAGGGAAGAAAGTTGATTTTTTGTAAGTGGTTTTACTGAACCAAGTATGCAAAATATGGGTCCATTGACAAGTACATATCCGCCTGGTGGCTAAGGTTTTCTCACAAGTTAAGAGTTTTGATTACATTGGCACATTTTCTCCTATCACTAATATGGATTTTTTTATGCTTCTACTTGCACATGCTGCATCCCAAACATGGACTATTTTTCATATGTATGTGAAGAGTGCATTCTTGCATAGAGAATTGTAGGAAGAGATATATACGGAGCAGTCTGCTAGTTTTTTTAAGGAATATTCCCTTGTTTTTAAACTAAAGAGGTCACTCTATGGTCTCAAACAATATCCTCAGGCTTGATATGATAAGATGGATTTATTCCTTCTCTCCACTAGATTTTTTCATTGTGATTATGATGCTACAATTTATATTTGGTGAGATGGAGAGAATATCACCATTTTTGTTCTCTATGTTGATAATCTGCTTCTCATTGGTAGCTCCACTTCTCACATTTAGACTATTCAACACTCTATTTATAAGAGATTTGAGATGTTTTATTTCGTATTGGTTCATTACTTGGATTTTAGATAAATCAAACAAATTTAGGGATTTTATTATGTTAGTAGAAGTATACATTGGATCTTCTTCAATGGTTTAGTATGGGTGATTGCAAGCCATCATCTATGCCATTCCAGTTTGGGATTACTTTGAATTCCTCCTACACTTCACCTATTTGTGATGCTACTCTGTATAGATAGTTAGTAGGGAGTCTTTTGTATCTCACTCATACTTGCCTTGATATTTCCTATGTTGTTGGTTTGATCTCTCAGTTTTCCCAGGCCTCTCATAACAATCATTGACAGGTAGCCAAGTGGATTCTTTGGTATATGTGAGGCACTACACACTTTGGTTTACTCTATGGTAGAGGTTCTATAGAGTTGGTGGGATACACTAATTCATATTGGATAGGTTTAGTTGATGACAAATGTTCCACCTCTGACTATGTTTTCTATCTTAGTTCTTCTCCTATTTCTTGGTCATACAAGAAGCAACAAGATATTGCATTATCATCTATAGAGGTAAAGTATAGGATAATTGTTATAGCTAGTCAGGAGGCTCTTTGGCTTCACCAGTTATTAGTAGAGTTTGGTTTCTCCTAGGATCAACCTACAATACTTTGGTGTGACAACCAGAGTACCATTCACATTTCTTACAATCCTGTTGAGCATCAGCATACCAAGCACATTGAGATCCACATGCACTTCATTTGGCATCACATTCAGGATGAAGTCCTCATATTGGAGTACATTTTGACTTAGCAATAGATTGTAGACATCTTCACGAAACCTTTTACTTCACCTCGCTACATTAAGTTGCATGGGTTGCTTGGGGTGATAGAAGTTGTACTTGGGGTTGTTGATGAGGACATATTCCTTTCCATCCTCCTTCTCCTTCTTCTCTTTTATTCTTCTTTCTATACTGGCAAGTGGTTTTTTCCCCATGTGGTTTTTCATCATCTTTCCAATAGATTTTTCTAGTCATATTGTACATGAGTATCTGATCAGGTCTTGTTGTTGGGATTCATATCTATGGATATGCCACTTATTTTGGTTTTGTTTATTTTTCACTACCTCCTAGTATCACTTAATGGGGGTGTTAGAGTTTAGCTTAAGTATCTACCAGGATATTTTTCCTTTTAACATATTTTCTTTCTTTTTTGGTCTCTACTTTTGTATGTATAAAATCTATTTAGTTTTTTATGATCCGATGGCTCATATTGTTCTCACTTGCTTATTTAAGAAAGGATATTCCAATCATCAATGCAATCAATTATTGAGCTTCTCTTCATTATTTCTTGTGGTACTTTGTGAATATTGCTCTAGGGTTTTCTCTTTAGATTGCATTTGAGTTTACAATCAATAAACTGATGAAAAAGTCCTCAATGAGACATACCACACAGAGACGACACAAGTACAAATAAATGAAGGACTTACACAATGTTCATAAAATAGGTCATGGAATATTATATATTATTACTTGCGCATTTATGACGTTGGGTACTTTACAAACACAAGACTTACTGCATAAAAAAAAAGGATTATTTTTTTAATAATTGAAAACTACACTTCTTATGGTATGATTTTATTCCTTTGAAGTGATGCTTCAGACTTGAGGCTTCATGTACCTTGATGTTCATAAATAAGAAAATCAATTCTTTCAAGATGCCTTGTTGCTTAATTATATTTTATATTATATCTACTGTATCTTTGAGTGGAAAGACAAAGATTTACGGCTCGCCTACAAAATAGTTTCTCCTTCTCAGACTATCAATCTCGCTTTCAACCTTTGGTTAGTGCAGTCTTGCAGAGTAGGATTTTGAAAGGCACGTGTGATATCAAAATTATCCCTCATAATAATGCATACAACTATATGAGTCATTCTACATACAACAAAAATGCAAGATAAACACTCACAGCTTAGAGCTATTGATTAAAAAATTTAGTATAATTATTATTATTTTTTTTAAATGGTTGAATTTTTCTTATGAGTATATGCAAAGTGATATTAGCTACCCAATGCACTATCTCCTCTCCCAGGAGATAGACAAGTCTCATGGCTAACCATATTTATTTTAATACATAATCAATAGATGTCTAAATAAGGGTGGAGGTAAATTGAAAATATGTCAACATATCGACATAGGGTGCTAATGATTTTAGAAAAAACATATGACACAGGATAAACAGTTTAACCTCAGTGAACATCATTAAGGTGCATTCAAATTTTAAAAAAATAATCCATTCCTTCAAGCAATAATATAAACTTAGGACCATACAAATATATACACCTATTTTTCATACTAGCAACAAAACACATCAAACACCATTCATTAATTCAAAATAAAATGGTCAATAGAATTTGACCTGGTAACTTCTTGATAGTAATTCAAATTCTTTCTTTCCAATTCAGTGCACAACACGAACACAACTATCACTCCAAAATTAGACATCTAAAAATGATTTCAACCATTCTTAAATATAATTACAACCCTAGGGTTCAATGACATCTAAGGTAAAGTATGCACACACTTCTTATTGAGCAATTTTTGGGTGGCATATTACATGATTCATAGGGAAAAATATAACTCTTTAACTAAGGGAGGAATGACAGTGTTTTCAAATATATATTTATATTTAATTCTAATTTTATTTAGTTTTTATTTTAATTTTAATTTAATTTTATTATTATTATTTTTATTTCTCCTATTAACTGATGTTTTCATATTCCAAAATGAAACAAGAAAATATGACACAAAATTTATCGAGAAAGCATATGTTTAATGCAAATAAACCCATTAGACAAGTATATGCATAATGTAAATAGATTCACCAAGCAAGCATATGCATAATGCATACAACAATAAAGATACCCCTATATGAATTTATTTTAGTGAGCTTCCATGTACTCATAGATCATGGTGTTTTTTCACACTTCCATCATATCCTTCCTTACCTCTTGCAGCCACTCCTACTCTATTGCCTGAAGGAGGATACTTGGTTCTCATGATCTATCTTCCCAAGGGTGATTACTAGTACTTGCAATCACCAATCTATCAGTAGTATCATATTAAAAAAGCAAAAGAAAGTATAAATAGCCATTCTAGAAAGGTTGTTACACATTTTCTCAGCATCTTACTCTTTCTCTTTATCTCTTGATAGAATGCTCTTTGCTATTCTCTTTATCTAGGTGATGGTATTTTCTATACACTTTTGCAATTTTTCTTGCCTGTTATAATGCTTTTCTTGGGGTATCTTTGCTTGCAATTTGAGTGTTTCTCTAAGTGCTATCTTTGCATTCTTGTTCTAGCACTTCTTTAGGCGCATCTATACTTGTTGTTTGAGCGCTTCTCTAAGCACTATCTACTATATTTGCTTCTAATAAAATACACTTTATGTCTTTCAGGTTTAACCTTACTGCATACATTTCATGGCAACTCATTACTCAACGATGATTGCTTAAATATCTCTCATGTTGACACTTAGCTCTTAACCATTCATTGGCTAAATAGATAGCTCTTTACAATTTTTTCAATCACTTTTATTTTACAACAACTTTGACTAATCTTAATTTTATATGCAAGCTTCTTATCACTTATTGTTGGAGCTTTCAAATATTCTATACCTAGCTCACTAATTTTTTTTTGTTTGTTTGTGGAAAACACCCCAATTGGGATGCTACTTTTGGGTAAGTCTCAAGGAGGTAGGGGTATCTATTTAGCCAAAAACACCCAAGGCTCACACCTAGCCTTCCCCCTTTTGCACACTCAAAGAGCATACCTAAAAAAACAAAAACACAAACACAAACAAAGACAACAACAAACAAAATTAAAAATAAAAAAACAACAAAAGACAACAAAAAATAACAAAAAACACAAAATAAACACAAAAACAATAAAAAACATAAAAACAATAAAAAACATAAAAACAAAAAAAAACGCAAAAAATAACAAAAACCACAAAAACAATAAGCAAAAAAACACAAAACACACACAAAAAAACCACAAAACAACAAAACAACACACAAACACAACAAAAAAATACACACAAAAAAACAAAAACACAAAATAGAAAAAATACAAAAACACAAAAAACACAAAAAACACCAAAAAACACACAAAAAACATAAAAAAATAGAACAAGAACAATACAAAACAACACACACACCGAAAAACTATAAAAAAGGAAAAAATAGAAAACAACTTTGGCATTTCTAGACGAAAAGGCTATTCAAGCAAGATTAGATAGAGGAAACATAAGAACGATTAGTATGAGCAAGGGAACTAAAATATCCTTATCGAACCAAAGAGAAGCAAAAAAAAAGAAAAAAGGAACTAGGTACCTTTAATACTAGAGACATCCAAAGAAATGATAGAAATAAGAGCTTTCCTTATTTGCAAATCCCACCATCTGGGAGGGTGACTGTAGTAAGTAAGATCACCTTTGTCCAAAGACCAATTAGCTAAAGCATCAAGACTTCTTTCTGTTCTTTGACCACATGATTGTATTCAAATTTCAAAAAGTCCATCTAGATTAATTGAATCTTCTCAAAATTTCTTTTTATTATTCAATCAACCTTATGATTCTTAGGAGTCTTCATTAGATTAATCATGACTTGAGAGTCAAATTCAACCAACACCTTTTTCCATCTAACCTTAGCAACATCTCGAAGGCCTCTAAGGATACCATACCCCTCAGTAAGGTTATTGGAAATGATACTAAAATTCTTAGAAAAATAGAAAACCAGGGAACCATATGAAAGTCTACCAATTCCTCTTGCACTAACTTTCCAAGGTTCCCCCTATAGGCTCCATTAGTATTGAATTTTCTAAAATCCTTAGGAGGAGGTTTCCAATTCCTTGTTCTATCCATATTTTAATTATTCATATTCCCTTTAAGTTGGTTACCCATAAAATAGTTAATCTTCGATCTTTGCATCACTTGATCCCATATTTTGTGGGAGTTATGGGGGTGTTTAAGGATCTATTGGATTGATTCAACTAATTTGGCAATGGTATTTTTCCATATATAGTGAATGTCCTTCCTTTCTTGATTGAAAATCTGATTTTTTCTTTCCTTCTAGATATTCCAAGGTAGAATGGTAGAACCCATCCAAACTAGCTACCTAATAAAATGATCAACACCCTCCTGATTAGGCCAATCCCTCTAAAGCTGTTCAAAAGTGAAAAAATTAAACCACTGTAAGCCAAGTAAGATGGCCATTCTCCTCCATAACTCAGAGGCTAAGGTACACTCAATAAAAATATGGTTAAGATTTTCCACATTCTCTTCACACATATTGCACCTAAACGGGCCATGAAAACCATATTTCATAAGTTGCTCACCAGTAAGCAACCTGCAATGTAATAAAAACTAAGTAAAGAATCTCACCTTAGGCCAAATATTTTGGGCCCACAAATGAGTAAATGCCATATGATTTATTGGGATTATTATGGTATAAGGCCAAATAACCTTGAGCAACTAAATACTCATCCTTAGTAGTGTTGTTCCATCCAAAATATTCTTTATCATGGGATCAAGAGAGTAATCTCATATGAATGATATTTTGGATGTATTTTCTTTGCCTTTCTAGTATTTGAATAGGCTAGTCCTCAATAAGGATCCAATATCTACCAACCTTTGAATTACTAGTATGGTATCGATAGTAATTAGTAACCTTTATCTAGTTAGCTCGATGAAGCTCCTCCATCAAAGACCTCCAATCAAGAAACTGAGTTATCAAAGGTTGGTGACCATTCTAAGACTCTATCCAAAAATTTTCCTGTTGACAATTATAAATGATCCAAAATAAATTTTCCTTAATAAAATCCTCACCAGTCTTAAGAACAACTAAAATGGAAGAATATTTGGTAGGCAATTGATAGCGAACAAGATCTTTAGGACTTTTATTCTCAACATATTTAGCACAAAAATTCTTGGTCCAAAGAGCATTGGGGTTATGCAAAATCCTCCAATACAATTTAGCAGCTAATGCCTTATAATAGCAGACCAAAAACCTAACCCCCCTTCATTCTCAAGGAGGCATAAAGTATCCCATTTTACCAAGGCCCATTTTCTTTTCTCCTTAGTACCACTCCAAAGGAATCGATGATTTATTTGATCCAATTCTTGAAGAAAAAACTTTGGGATATTCAACATAGCATAATAATAAATAGGTATAGCTTGAAGGACTGATTTTACCAAGGTAATTCTACCCTCAAATGAAAACCAACTATTGGTCCACTTACCAATTTTCTTCTTAACTCTATTCAACAACCAATTTCAGTCTTTTTTCTATCTTCGATTATTGAGAGGAATGCCTAAATAAGTGATAAAAAGGGAGGTATCTTAATTTATCCAAGACCATGGATTCCTATCTAGGAGAATAGTGAAAGAAAACAAATTTTGATTTGTCTTCATTGATCAATTGCATGATAGCATTAGAAAAATAGATAATGATTTGCTTAATTTTAGAAGCTTCCTTAACTATAGATTTACCTAACAGAGTAGACTCATCAATAAATTGAAGATGATAAATAGGACTAGCTTCATGAGAAATGGTTACTCCCTTAAGGGTTCTAATTTCTCTATTTTTGGTAATAGTCTTGCCCAAGCATTCAGCAAGAATGATGAATAAATAAGGGGAGAGGGGGTCACCTTGCCTAATACCTATGGAAGTAGGGAACTATTGAGAAGGCCTGCCATTGTTAATAATAGAGTAGGAAACTAGAGAGATACATCCCATTATCCAATCCATCCATTCTTGAGAGAAGCCAAATTGCCTTAAAACTTTGACAAGGAAGTTCCAATCCACTCTATCATAAGATTCAAATAAGTCTAAATGAATGAACATAGATGGATATTTTTGTATTTCCATGGAATGGATGGCTTCTTGAGTAAGAACTATCTCATCCACTATTTGATACCCTTCTACATAACCCCATTTTTTATGGGAAATAATCTTATGCAAAAGAGGCTTTAGTATTTCTACCATGATATTTGTAATGATTTTGAGAAGAGCATTACATAAAGCTATAGGTCTAAAATCTGAGATATGATCTACCTTTTGAGCTTTTGTGACAAGAGTAATGTAAGTTTTATTGATATCTTTTAAAATATCTTTGGATTTCATGGCTTCTTCCACCATATCTAATAAATCAACATGAAGGATATCCCAAAACTGTTGATAGAACTCAATGGGAAAACCATCAGGACTTGGGGTTTTTCCTTTTTGCATTTTAAAAACCACATGCTAAAGCTCATTGATAGTAATTGGAGCAATCAAAATAAATTTATCCTCAAAAGTGATAAGAGTAGGGATCACTTGAAGAAAATTCTATTGAAAAGTCGAGTCAAGAGGTGCAACAACACAAATATTAGAAAAGTAATTGACAACAACATAGTTCATGCCACCCCAAGTGTAGAAAACGTCTCCAGAATCATATTTTAGGGAAGAAATAAAGTTGTGAGATCTATGATCTAGAAAATATTTGTGGAAGAAATTTGTGTTTTGATCTCATTATTTAAGCCCTTGGATCCTACATTTTTGCTTCCATAAGAGTTATCTTTTTTCCCATTCCTCTAACTGAGTTGTGAATCTAATTTCATATGTACTTATACTCTCTATAAGGCCATATAAATGGATTTTATTATTCAAAATTTCAAGCTGAGCAATAAGTCTATGTTTTTTGTTGGATATATCCAAAAACCTTCCTATTACAAATATTGATTTTGGATTTAATGTATTGTAACCTTTTGGAAAAAAATATCTTAGTCCCATAGCTTGGTTTGCCTTCCTTCCACCATTACTGCACTCAAGGTTTGAAGTAACTATCTCTAAGCCACATTAACTATCTCTAAGCTTGTGAGTGTGGTCTACTAGCAAGGATACCACTTGCATTATCGGTGATGTGACCCGAGTTCAATTCCCATGGTGGATGTGTATAAGAAGTATTACTAAAAAAAAAAACCAAAAATCGAAAAGGTAAGAAACTCACATTGGTTTTCTAAATTTCCACCATGATTAGCCAGTGATCCAAACCAACATTGTTAAGATTCTTCACCTTAGGAATGTTACCATGGATAAATAAATTATTAGAGAATAAGAACCTATCCAATCTCTCCATGATACAGGCTAAGCCTTACCTTATGTTAGACCAAGTCATAAGGCCATTATATGGATGGATGTTCACAAGATGAAGGTTTACAATATATTCACTCATGAGGTCAGTGTTTTTTTTTTCCAAATTTCTATTTCCCTCCATTTTCTCATCTAGAGAGGATGGTATTGAAATCTTATTCGATCAAGATCTAAGCTTTAGGAAAATGAGAGATAATATAAGTTATATGCTTCCATTATCTTCTCTTTTCCTCCAAAGTAGTCAGAGCATAACCAATTATGCACAACATTATTTGGTTAGAATTTCTAATTTGAATAGATATAGACAAAATACCCTAGCTACCAACCATATGGTGAATAAATACCTCTTTTAGGTCCCAAAGGTAAGCAATGCCACCAGAAGTTCCTTGGGAATTGAGGAAAGCAACTTTTCTAGCTGATCAAATTTTACTACCAATTGAATCCATTTCCTCCATTGACATCTTCATTTATTGAAGGAAAACAAGATGTGGATGGTTTATCTGAATCATTCTTCTAATTTCATTTTGTTTTGAAAGACTCCCTTTGAGTCCTCTAATATTCCAAATGATGATTGTCATTAATACCAGGGCTAAAAACATTTGTAAGGGCATTAATCATACCTTCATCTACAATATTTTCATCTTCTTTTACCATATGATTTTGATTGGTCTTGCGACCCACCTTTTGGTTGGAATCCATCTTTAGTTTTTTTTCCATATTTCTTGACTTACCCTAATTGAATTTGGGATGGCTTCTAACCTTGAAGAATGCATGTAAAAATCCAAAGTGTTACTGTAAGGTTCAACAGAGTCTATATTTGGACCTATATTATTTGAAGTCTTAACATTTAAAATATTATTTTTCTTGTGTATATTTCCTCCTTTTTTTTCCTATTGAAAACCTTTAATTTGCTGGTTTACATTTGAGTCATTTAAACATCTTTAAATTGTGTTTCTAAGATTTTTGTTTCCATTGTTTCATCTTCCTCACCTAGGACATGTTAGAATATAATTATAATATGCACTATGCCTTTGTTTGACAGTTTGACACTTGTCTTTTGCCACTTGTCCTATGTCTTCAGTTTTAGTTGGAGTTGTGTCTTTTGTTTTGACACTTGGAGTGGAGCTTATGACACTTGTCATATCTCCCTCATAGGATTTATGCCTATATATTGTAACACAACTTGTAAATACATTAAGCCTTTTGTTCATTTCTTTGCAGTCCCAACATTTGGTATCAAAGAGGTGATATCTGCTTGTGGGACTGATTATGGAATCAGGGAGTATGCTCTCCACTCATTGAGTGGATTAGAAACTAGAAACTCCATAGAGGACAATCCTCACCATCCGAGGACATGCCTCTTTCTAGATTTGCTTTTCTCGTTTCCATTGTGAGAAATTTTTTTTATGTTGCTGGAATTTCTTATCTCGTTTAAATTTTTTGTGGTTCATATTTTAAGAGAGATCTGAAAGTAATGGAGTTTGAGGTGTTTTATCCTGAGAGAATGTGATGGAGTTGGAATCTCGAAGTGGCTGCCAGAGGAGATTTTTTTTACAATTACCTATTGCTGCTTGAGATTTTGGATAAACCTAAAGTGACACTATCTAACTGCTGTTGAAATCGACATAGCCCGTGTTCGGCCGCACTACCCCATATCTGCTACCCTTGCTATGGGATTTTTTATAAATAATTTGTTTTTTTTTTTTTCTATAGTCGGTAGAATACCAGGAAGGAGGAGAAAATAAATGGGAGCCCCCCCTTGTTTATTCAACTCACTTTACAGACTTCGAAGAGCAATAGACAACGTCGTTGAGTTTGCGACCCCCTGGAAGGAGAATGAGAGCATTCAAAATTGCCATAGCCATCATAGAATATTAAACAAGTCTGATGCATATAGATCTAACCCAAATATAGATTTAGACCTATTGTATGGCCGCCCACTGCTAGTATGAAGAAGTTTACAGCCTCAGATCCCCACCACCGAGCTCGAGAAATTTACAGAGTTGCCAAAATTTCTTGTGAACCTGGTGCAAGCACCTTCCATATGAAGTGGTTCTTCCAAAAGCTCACTTTCCTAAATACACCCTTCTCACGAAAATATTATTTATAAATTTTTTTGGTTGGAGGAGAGATGATGCGACCATTTTTTTTGCAGGAGTTCAAAATCAACACATCCTGTGTTTGAATCTTCAGTAGATATCCTGGGAGCCGTGGTGTTTGGAGGAAGACTGCATGTTTGAGGAAACAAAACTCTTTGGGATAATTTATGTTATCTCGTGATAAAGGCTCATAAAGCCAATTTTTTGCACTGGAAGTAACCGATTGTGGACCCCCATTTGTTGTGATGAAATTATTTTTCTGCCATTCTGAACGTTTCTCTACTTCACTAATCAAATTATCAACCTGACTGGACTTGGAGTGCATTGGAAGCATCGTACCACGTGGAGTAGCTAGACATCAAGGACTTTGTTTATTGGCAGATGATGAGGAGATCAAAAAAATGCCTAGTGTCATTATTTGTTTGCAGGTGCTCATTTTCTACTCCTATCAATTAAAAGTTTCATTAATCTCCATCTACACACTCGAACACCTGTTACTGGCAATAGGAGGACTAAGAGTTTTGGAAACACACAGTCTTGAGTGCAGTTTAGCTTTGAGATAACACCACTGCAGATGTCGATGATGTGTTATAGATATTTGAGCTATGTAGGCTGTCGTCAACGATAGCCCGCACACACCACTTGGAGATCACCGCCGCACGACTTTGAGATTTTCGATGAAAATTATCAAAAAATCTCGTCTTATGATGGATTCAAAGTTTCTAATTTGATAAACAAATTGTATTGTTTTAAGCAGAAGGCACACATTTATGAATTTCTATCTTTAAAGCGTCTAAATGGTGATAAAGCCTTAAGTAAAATAATTTGATAAAATGTTTTTTAAGGCTGACTTTGCAAGCAGTATATTCTATAAAAACTTCCAAGTCAAGTATTATTTTGTAGAACACAAATTGGATGGGTGACCAATAGGGAATGTCCCAGAGTTGCACACATTTGGAGTGTCATTATATTTTTGTTTTTTAAAGATTCAAATTGTATTTGACTATAGGCTTATTTATAGTCGTTGGAAAGAGTTTTTTGAGGGGGATCTATTGGTGTAGTCATGTTTTGGTTCTAAAATAATTTGATAGGCTGAAATTTTATTTGAAGTTATCATTGTAAAATAGAGTGCATTTTTCGGTTGCATCCGACACTCTTGAACAAAAATTTTGGCAAACTTGTGAGAGGCTCAATTCTAAGTTTTTGGGGGGACATTATGCCAAATCATTTATTGAATTTGGCAATTTTGGAGGTAATATTGTAAGTGGATGCATTTATCTTGTATCATATTTTGGAGGCACATTTGGGGCTAGTTTTTTAGCCAAAGTTCATAATAAAATCAACTCAAGGGGTGATTTAGGGCCCCTTGTCCCTTGTTGGTGGAGTCATTTTGTGGCACTCTCTTGGCCACTTGGTGTTTGTTGCTTGCATTTTCTATTTGGGCTTTGTCTATATTTTATGCTTGTTATTACCCTTGCATGACTTTGGGTTTTATAATTGTAATCAAGTGTAGTTCCATTGCATACACACTTGAAACTAAACCATATACAAGCAAGCAAACACATACAAGCATCTTATCATAAAGCAATAATACATTGGCACATCTATTGTAACAATTCTAAAAATAATGCAAGCAAACATCACATTTTTTTATAACCACCTATGTTCCACATATCAATCTGCTCATATACCTATAGTCTCCCTCACGTAAGAGCGGGTTATTTAGTGGTTTGGTATAAAGGTCTGGTAGGTTATTCCTTTTCAAAAAAACCTATGTTCCATGTATCAAATGCTCAAAAACTAATAGTCTCCCTCACATAAGGGTGAGTTATTGAGTAGTTTGGTATAAAGGCCTGACAGTTTTCTCCCTTTCAGAATAGCCTATGTTCCATGTATCGGTTGCTCAAATACTTATAGTCTCCCTCACGTAAGGGCGGGTTTATTGAGAATTTAGATATAAAGGTCTAGAAAAATTCCAATTCTTACTCTCTTTAGATAGAAAAGGGCACTTGCGTTCAACTTAACCCTCCCATTGTTGGAATCACTTAAAGATTCAGAGTGGAAAAACTAGGCGAACCCTCCTCTGGATCTTCAATGGTGTACCCTAGATTTTTTTTAGGGCTCTAATTTGGAATTTGTGGTTCTTACTTCATCATTTGTTGAGCTCCCTTTTCTTTTGATCATTTTATAAATCATGGCTACTACAAATCTATTAAGTGGACTCATAAAGAAACTTGAAGGAGCACAAAATTTTGCAAATTGGAAGTATGAGATGTAATCAATATTAATGATGAATGACATGCGGGACTTTTTGAGAGATAGGCAGGCTAATGAAGAACCACTCACTGCACCTACAAACCCTAAATAAAAAGCACAATTTGAGAAGAATTCCAATATAGGTTTAAGTCTAATCAAGCTAGCCACAAGAATTCAATGCAGAGAAACTGTAAGGGTTGCAAAAACACCTAAACAAGCGTGGGATGCTCTCAATAGATTGTTTGATAGGCCAAGTCAATATAATATCTTGTATCTCAAACAAAAATTACACAATCTATGTATGAAAGGCTCACTTACCGATTATCTTATGGAAGTGAAGTCTATTAAGAATGATTTCCTAGCTACTGGTAAAACTCTAGAAGATAATGAATTGATTCCAATAATGTTGCATGGCCTTCCTTAAAAGTTTCATTCTTATGCTACCATGTTAGATCTGATTGGAAAAACAACGAGTTCCACACTTGAGTAAATTGAGATTCTATTGAAGAAACATGAGCAAGCCTTAATAAAATATGAAGAAATTGAATCAACTGTAGTAGCTTTTTCCACAAAGGCATCCTTACAACAAAACAAGGGTCAAAATAAGCAAAATCAAAGAGGGAGAAAGAATCAAAAATACCCATAGAAGCAACGTCAACAGTACCAGCAATAGCCACATCAACAGTAATAGCAACAAAAACATCAATAGTACTAGCAGTAACCACATCAGTAGTACCAACAATAGCCACATCAGCAATATCCACAATAGTATAATCAACAAATATGGCAAACAAGACCTCAAGGGGGTCAAAACAACAATCAACAAGGGTGTGAATATTATGGAAAATATAATCATAATGTTGCTAATTGCTATCAAAGGAAAATAGAATAGGGGGAACCACAAAATAATAATCTGAATATATTGTATGTAGACAACCAAGTTAGTTTTGAGGATAAAGAATGTTGGTATATTGATTCTGGAGTAGCAAAGCACATGACAGGAAGGTAATATTGGTTGACCAAGGTTCAACCTACATCAAATCAATTCATTACTTTTGGTGATGAAAGTGCTCTACCCATTGAAGGTGTTGGGGAGGCACCACTTACTTTGCATGATGGGAATAATGTTCTTGCAATAGATGTTTTGTATGTACCTAGTCTTAAAAGGAGCCTTCTTTCTATTGGGCAGCGTACATATAAGGGTTACAATGTCTATTTTGAAAAATATAAATGCTACATTAAGGAACCCAATGGAAATTTCAAGGCCATGGAAGTAAGAAAGGATGGTGTTTACTACCTCCATAAAAAATCTGTAACACAAACATATTTGCAAACAACAACTACTTTCTCTTTAGAGTAAAAAGGATGGGACATTTAAATTTTAATAATATTCAAATTATGGCTAGGAAAGGATTAGTTAAAGGACTTCCACATCTTAAGGAGTCAAAATGTTTTGTGAGCCATGTGTAATAGCCAAACACCATAGAGAGCCTTTTGAATCAGGAAAGGCATGGAGAGCCAATAGACCTTTGCAATTGGTTCATTCAAACATTTGTGGGCCAATGTCTGTTCAATATTATACTGGGGATAAATACTACATCACTTTCATTGATGATTATAGCAGAAAGGTATGGATCTACCTAATTCAATATAAGTGGCAAGCCCTTGATAAATTCAAATAATTCATGGCCCTTTTTGAAAGATAAAGTGGCTATAAAATCTCCACCTTAATATCAAATAATTATGGAGAATATGTATCTAATGAATTCTTCAATTTTTGTAAGTACCATGGGATAAGGAGGTAATTCACAACCCCTTATACCCCGCAAAAAAATGGAGTTGCTGAAAGGATGAATCAAACAATCACAAATAGGGCAAAATCAATGTTACATGCTGCTATATTACCTAACTCATTTTGGGGAGAAGTTGTTCTTACTACTGCATACTTGACTAATAGGTCATACACAAAGGCCTTACATGAAATAACACCTAAAGAAGCATGAAGTGGAAGGACACCTTATGTGGGCCATTTAAGAGTCTTTGGATGTGATGCCTATGCTCATATTCCTCATAAGAAAAGGAAGAAGTTTGATGATAAGAGCCAAAATGCATCTTTGTTGGCTATAGTGATAGTGCCAATGCATATAAATTATAAGAGCCTATTTCCAAGAAAATAATTTTATCTAGGAATGTTACCTTTCATGAGTATCCCCCATATAATACTCCTAATGCCCCCACTTTATAAATAACTAATGAAATGGTTTCTCCATTCATGCATACAATATCATCTAGTCCTTCCCCTTCACTCATAAATCAAGAAATCCATCCACAAGAATAACTTCCCATAAATGATCCATGTCCCCCATCTCCTCCTAGTCCTCCATCTAATGATCAAGCAAAATCATCCAATCCTTTACCTAAGTCGGTTAAAGCCACAATAGATGAAGCTCAATGTCATTTGCCTACTTATATAGGTAAAATGCCTTCAACCTAAGACATCGAGTGAATTATGCCCTCATGGCCAAAGTCCTTAGTCAAATTGAACCTTCTAATGTCAAATAAGCACTTGGTGATCCTAAATGGGTTCATGCCATGGATCAATAATTGGATTCCATTGAAAGTAATCACACTTGGGAGTTAGTTGATTTACCCAAAGGTAAATATACCATTGGAACAAAATGGGTATACAAGGCAAAGTATAAAGCAAATGGTTCACTAGATCGCTACAAGGCTCGCCTAGTGGCTCAAGGCTATAAGCAAGAAGAGGGAATTGATTATGAGGAGAATTTTGTTCTTGTGGAAAATATGACTACAATCAAGATAGTTATTGCTATGGTAGCACAAAAACATTGACCTATATATCAAATGGATGTCAAAAGTGCATTTCTCAATGGTCACTTAAAGGAGGAAGTATATGTGAACCAGCCACTAGGTTACATAGTTGAAGGCCAAAAAAACAAAGTCCTTAGATTGAAGAAAACTCTATATGGGTTAAAGCAAGCACCCCGAGCTTGGTATTCAAAGATTGAATCCTATTTTCTCAACCTTGGTTTCACTAGATCTGCAGTAGAATCTACTCTCTATGTGAAAAATTGGAGGAACATCATCATTTTGGTTACATTGTATGTGGATGATCTTCTCATTACAGGTGATGACACAGAAGGAATAAGGTTGCTCAAGGAGGACTTATGCAAGAATTTTGAGATGACAGATTTGGGCCTCCTCCACTATTGCTTAGGCATAGAGGTATGGCAACAACCTGGAAATATTTTTATCTCACAGGCTAAATACATTCAGTCTATTTTGGAGAGGTTTTGCATGGAGGAGTGTAAGACCTCTCTAACTCCCATGGAAACTAGATTGAAATTGATTAATAATGATGATGAAGAAAGGGTTGATGGTACCCATTATAGGCAGATAGTTGGAAGTTTAATCTACTTAACTTCAACTAGACTAGATATTTGCTATTCAGTTGGCCTTATTTCCAAATTCATGCAAAATCCTAAGAAGAGCCATTGGATAGCAGCTAAGAGGATTATGAGATTACTCAAGGCTACACCTCATCATGGCCTTATGTATACATCAAGTGATGATTTTTATTTGATGGGCTACATAGATTTAGATTGGGCAAGTTGTCCTAAAACTAGAAGATCCACATCAGCTTATTGCTTTCAGTTGGGCCAGGGTTCTATTTCATGGAGTACAAAGAAGCAAAACACAGTTTCATTATCTTCAATAGAAGCTGAATATAGAGCAGCAGTTGAGGCAACTAAGGAGGCAATTTCATTGAGGCAATTACTTCAAGAAATTGGGCTATTCATACATGGTCCAACATATATATATTGTGATAATCAAAGTACCATCAAGATGACCAAGAATCCAATTTTACATGCTAGAACAAAGCACATTAAGATCCATCATCACGTCATTAGAGAAATTTTCCAAGAAGACATTATACACATGGAGTATATACCAAATAAATATCAAGTGGCAGAAATATTCACCAAGTCACTTGGGAAGGACAAGTTTTCTCATTTAGCCAATTACTCTATCTATGTAATAAAAGTCAACATTAAGGGGGAATGTTATCTAATGTTGACTTATTTTATTTTTTAGGATAGTGCACATTAAGGAGGAATGTTAGAATATTATTATAATGTGCATTATGCCTTGGTTTGACATTTTGACACTTGTCTTCTACCACTTGTCCTATGTCTTTAGTTTTAGTTGGAGTTGTGTCTTCTATTTTGACACTTGAAGTGGAGCTTATGACACTTGTCATATCTCCCTCATAGGCTTTATGCCTATATATTGTAACACAAATTGTAAATACATTAAGCCTTTTGTTCATTTATTTGTAGTCCCAACAAGACATCATTTGTGGAAAAAATTTCAAATATATTAGCTGATAACTTTGATTGATCCTTCATAACTGGTTTTCTTTAGTGTTCTTCTTAGGCATTTGGAAACCTTCTAAGTTTGTATCCTCTTTCTTTTGATATGGAATTTTATTTGGGTAGACACTAGCCAAATGACCATATTCATGGTAAATTCTATAATGAAAAAGAATGTTCTCATAGTCCACCACTTTATCCTAAGTGTACTCCCTAAATTGTAATGAGATATTTTCAGGTAGGGGTTTATCAAAATCCATTAAAAAATAAATTCAAGCATAAATAATATGTTCAATTTTTTTAGTACAATCAACAATAATTATAAACATTCCCAATGAATTTCCAATTGAAGAAAAACAAACGAATTCTAAAATTCAATTGGGAGGTCAAAGAGTCTAACCCACACAAGACCTGTAGAAGACATATCTTCTTTAGCTTTAAATTTAGCATGCCAAGGCTTAATGAAAAGCCCTGCCCTTCCAAATAACTAGGGGCCCCCTTGAAATGTTTTCTCTCTATAAATATTAGGTATTGTCAAAGGTTTATGGGAAACCCTAGGATTAATGTTAGCATTAGGCTGAGGCTACCACCATGAAGAGCATCCCTAATACTTATTTTTGGGGTTGAGTCTTTGAAATCCTTTTCCTTGAAAGGGTTTTTCATAGTGGATTTATTTTAGGGGTGCTCCTTAGCATCAAATTCACTTGAGATTTAAACCATTTTTTGATCAGCTACTTGAAACTTGTTTCAGGATCTCTTTAATCCATGCCTTGGATGCTGAGAAAAGGTGTGATTTTCAATTTTTTTTTGTGCAAAAAATTGGAATCCATTGTCAACAAAATCCATAGAATGAATATTTATAACCCATATTGGGTCCCATGCAACATATCTTGCTAAAATCTTGAGCAAAAACCACAAAAAGGTTGGTTGTTAGGGCTTGAAGGCCCCAAAAAACAACCTCTGGAGCTACTTGCACTTAACACAGATGAAATCCTTGCATAGTTTCTCACTTTAAAAAAACTCAATAAGCTACCGAATTTTTTTTTCTCTCAAGATTCAACCCGGTTCACTAAATATTTTAATAACATTTAAAAACATTTTATAAAAAGAAACTCATTTTCTCTTTTAATAAGAAGCTTGAATATGGGATTCTTCTCTTTACTGATTATCCACTATGATGTATCTCTTATCTATGATCTCCTACCCTAAACTTCTCTTAAAGAAGCTTTATATTTATTCAATGAAACTTCTTCTATACCTTATGGGCTTGTCGTCGGATGGTGACAATTATCCCATACTTGATGTGAGAACCCTTTTTTGGAGCTCTTCTTTCTCTGTCTTTAGTATTATTCAAAAATTGATTAATGGCCACTCTTCAATCTTCAATATTCAATAGGACCTCTTTTCTTGGGTCTCTTATTCTAACTTCTATGGCTTATATGGGACCTCTTTCTTGGGTCTCCTATCTCTGCCAATTTTGGGACCTCTTCTCTTGGGTCTCCTCTTTATCTCTAACTTATATGGGACCACTTTTCCTTGGGTCTCCTATCTCTATTAGCTATGAGACCACTTCTCTCAGGTCTCATATATTTCTTGTCTATGAGACCACTTCTCTTGGGTCTCCTATCTCTGTCATCCATGGGACCTCTTTTTCTTAGGTCTTCTCTTTATTTCGGTTATGGGACCTCTTTTTCTTGGGTCTCCTCTTTCTATCTTCAATCTTATATGGGACCTATTTTTGTTGCATATCCTTCTATCTTCAATGTCTCTTATTTTACTACAACTTCAAATCAATCTGTGCATGAGGAAATATCTTGTTCTTCAAGCAATCAAAGATGAAAATCTTCTCTATTTGTTGTAGGAATCTTCTCAACTTCTGAAGATCAATTTTCACTACCATAAAATTTTAGACAACCATTTTTAGCATTACTTAAGAATATAATATTGATATCAAGGAATATCTATCCTTAAAACCTTCTATTAAATTAGGGTTGGCTATGCCCTGAATAATAAACTATCTTCAAGTTGATTTTCCCAAATAGAAATCCTAGTATTCACAGGTTATCCTTCAACCTTGTGGAAAGATCCTTGTTGAGTCATAGTCTTCACAGGTTATTATTCAACCTTGTGGAAAGACTATAGCCTTCTGTAAATTCTATTGTTGAGTCCTAGTATTCACTAGCTATTCCTGCAACTATGGAAAGACTCTAGCCTTTTATAACTTTCAAATCCTGTGGAAGCAGTCTTGTTGTACCTCTAATACCATGGATGGTTTTTGAAGCCTTACATCAAATACAAAACTCACAGGAATATAATCATAGGATCGAATATAATAAATTTGTAATATAATAAGATATATGAAACAACTAATATGTAATAACATTCAACAATAAAGAGCAAAATATGCATGATAAGATCACTTATAATACTAATTTCTCAAATGTATGTAAACTTGTAATACTCATCTTTATGATACAAAGATATATGAAACAACTAATATAACAAATACGTAAACTAATATGTAATAATCCAATAATATAATATAACAAAGATATATGAAACAACTAATATGTAATAACATTCAACAATAAGGAGTAAAATATGCACAATAAGATCACTTATAACACTAATTTATCAAATGTATGTAAAATTGTATTACTCCTCTTTTTGTTACAAATGTATCATAAAAATATCATACAATATATGCCATATCTCTATTTTCTATAGATCATATATGGAGTAATATATAGCCATTCTAGGATGACTCTTTGGTTACTTGACTCTTCCTTTCCTCATGCCAAGTCTCATGACTCTTGGCTTCTCTACTTGACACTTGCATACACAAGACACTATCTTAGATGCACACTTGTACTTGACTCTTCGCATAACACTTCCTAATCTAAGGATACATGTGCACACTTACATATTGGACACTTGTGCACATTTACACACATAACACTTGCACATATAATTACATGACACTTGTGCATATCCTACATATTGTTACATTACATGAAATATTAACTCAATCTCTAATCTAATATACACACCTAATCTAATAATGTACCAAGATGGTACATTGGCATGTAAAAAATAATGTAATACTCTCCAACACAATTATCAATAATCCATGAATCCCTATGCTATAAATATTATAAAGTAAATAAACTTTTACTATTTAATAATTAAAATTGTGAAGAGATACATGACTTATTATCGTATATTTTGTGCTCATAGGTCACTATATATTTAACAATATCTTAACTTTATGAACTTTGTTTCACCATGGGAAAATATTTGTGGGACCCATTTATAAGAGAAAGTAGGTTATAGGTTGAACATAATAACCTCTTTCTAAAGACATGACTTGATCTTAAACTATTAGTTTAATAAATAAAATTAGAATTTTGATTATTTTGAAATTCAAAATCTTGAGTTGAGGAAGATTAAGAAAGAGTGCAATTTAGAAATAATAGAGTATAGTAAACCTAAACACAAAAATGTATAAACAAAATGACATAATGATTTTATTTCATATAAAATAAAATACAATACAATTAATCTTTTAGAAGAGATGTAAGGCTATAAAATTGTATCCATTATTCATTTCTTGACAATAAAGGGTGCATCTCTCTTTAAACAACATTTTTGGTGTATTGTAAATCCACCATATTGGATATGAAAGGTCACCCACATGGAATGTGGTGGTTTAGCTTCCATGAGTTGGAAGGTCACCCACATTGAAATGTGGTGGTTTACCTTCCATGAGTTGGAAGATCACCCATATGAAAATATGGTGAGATTCACCTTCCATGAGTTAAAAAGTGCATTTAATTGAAAACTACAAACATATGACTTGTATTTTTTTTTTAATTTATCTTCAACCATTGTGCCAACATGGTGAGAGATGCATTTTGGATACAAAAATATAACAAGGGAAAATTACTATTTTAATAAATATAATTTTTTATATTTGTAAGGGACTCCAAAGTGTTTTTCCAAAAATGGTTAGCAACTGTGTCAGTGATAAAGTTGCATACTGAATCTGTTGTTCTTCCTCTAATATTTCAAATGCTTATTGAATTGATCAAAATGGAATCCTAAGAATATAGTTGTTCCCCTAACATTGTGGTTAGGATTAAGAAAATAGATTTTTGGGCATAAATACATGCCTTAGAAAGATCACATGCCTAGTTCATTCATCCTCTTAAAATGTAATGGTTATTATTCCATCAACTTTTGACATTAGGTGCAAATATTATTTCTTTAGCTATTTTTTGTGAGCTATTTTGTGGCTCATTAAGTATTTTTGAAACCTTCTAAGCCTATCAGGAGTATAACTAGAGGTATACATTATTTAGAGGTGCCAAATTATGCTAAAGTTAGCCCTAAAAATTTATTTTAACTAGGAGTAATTATTTTTCACCCCAAGTAACTAAATAATAAATTTTTGCTATAAACAAGGGCCTAGTGTATACTTTTATAGTACTTTCTAGAAATGAATGGAGTCAAATGTTACCTAGTATTGCTTTTCAAAAGAAATACATGTAAATAAATAACACAATATATGAAGGGGTGTTTGTAGACACCAAAATATCTTCATTCAAAGAGAATTAAAATTACATTTAATTGATAAAGAAATTATGGGAGCTATGTATGCCCAATTACATGTTGTCTTTAGGTCAAGTTTATGAGACTGACCCTCAGGAAAATATAACAAAACATTGGCCATGACCTCAAGAGAAGCTTATCCACCACATATTTTAACATCCCCCCTTAAGCTAAACAAGGGATACAAAGAGGATCTTATGTTGGATCCCCACTTAAGGGATACTATCATACCCTAAGAAACTCTTGCATGTGCACAAAGGTGACCTTAGTCATGATCTTGATAAAAATTCCACTACCTACTCCAATGAAGAAATAAATATAGAGACTAACATAATTTGAGCATGAAGCCATTGTACAAAGTACATCCATATCTTAATATGATTTTTCTACTGATGAAACATAGGATTGCAAATAATCTAGATAGTACTTTGATTATCACAGTGAAGAGGAACCAGAGAGCCTTGAGGAATGCCAATTTTATTTAAAATTATCATTGTCCATCTAAGATGCTTGGATGCATCATTGACAACATAATATTTATCCTTTGTAGAGGATTGAGAGCTGGTGGTTTGGTGTCCAAAACACCATGAAACTAGGCAGAATCCCAAGTAGAACACAAAGCAAGTGGTGAACCATAACTTATCCAAATCTATTGCTCAATCAACATATAAAAATATATTAAAGTCAAAGGACTAAAAAATAGTGAATGCCTATTTGATATGTACCTTTGATGTATCTGAGAATTTTCTTGGCTACTTTCAAATGAATATCCTAAGGAGAATGTATGTACTTGGGACAATAGCTAACAACAAAGGCTATATCCAACCTAGTGTGTGTGAGATAAATAAGACCTCCTATAAGAGATCGATATATAGTAGCATCAACAAAAGGTATAGTGCAATTGTAGTTAGAAAACAATATGCCATTTCATTGATAAATAAAAGGTTTTACAAATGTTGCCCTTGGGATACAATTAGGGTCTTCCAATGAAGAATCCCCTTTTTAGTAAATAGTTATGGCACTCCGTCTTCTTTTGACCACCTCAAAGGGGAGGTGGGCTTACAAATTGTGCACCACAACTAGTTTAATGAGTTCAAGACCTACACACAACCAAGAAAACCTATTAGCAGCACCTGTGGGCTTACCTTGATTAGAACCAAATTGATAAAAAGTGCAAAATAAAGAAAATATGAATTATAACATTGAAATAGAGCTAAACAAAGCTAAAAATAGACAAAACCATCTTTACTCACTTGATTTTTTGGTTCTCTAGTTTTTTGGTGATTGAAACTAGTTCCTAGAGGGAACCATACCCCGAGGTATGGTTCTAACTATGAATCATACCTCTCCTTGTGGTAGGATCTAGCTTGAATTGACAAATTTTTTTTTTTAAGGAAATGTTCTTATGGTTCCCAAGAGGCTTCTATTCAAGTCTAATGATATTTTGAGTCCACACCTACAAGAAGTTTACAAAAAAAAAAGACACTAAAAGAGGGATTGTATGCAAATGAGGGTTAGCACAAAAGGAGGGTTGGAGTTATTTTGGTAGAGTTTTGGTGAGAATTTTTTACTGTAGCACCCTAAAATTGGCGTAGTTAAACCCTTAGTAAAAATATAAAAATTTGAATTTTAACCTCGAAACCTCCAGTTAATCGCTCACCCCATTTTTTGTGCCATTTTTAGAAGTTTTTTTGACCGTTGGATGATATTGTCACAAATCTGACGATATCATCCCAGATCGGACAAATTCATCTGGAACAGAACGTCCAGATGATTTTGTCCCAAAATCAAATTTTCATAATTAGCTTTTGTTTCAATAGCCTCTCCAACTTAGGTAGAAGCGTGTCTGTGTAGTTGGAGATTCCTCCATTGGAGATCTCCTAGATTGGGATGATCCCCAACCTCCTAACCTCCCCCTAATCCTATATAAACTAGGATTTTCTCAGTTTATCCCCCTGGCTCTCCTCCTAACTCTCTCCCTGGTTGATTTTCCCTAACATTTAGCTTTGTTGTGTCAAGACGTCCTATCTACCATTTTTTGCACTCATAGTTTAAAGTTTTCATTGTAGGATTTCACTGTGCTTCAGTTGGAGGAAGCTTGGATCGTCGCAGGCGATTCCACATGATTTCAAATTATCCTGTCATAGATCGGTGATGATATCGTAAAATTGGAGGCGATCTCGACTGCAGTTCAAATTGGGGGCAATCAGAGCCCTGAGTTTGCATTTCTCATATTCCTTCCTTATTTTATTATGTATTAGCTTGATTATTTTCATTCTGCATCCTAGAGTTCACCTCATTTAGCATAAATGCATGATAAAGTTAAAATAAGTTATTAAAACAATGCATTTCCTTTAATCTACTATCTAGATTTATCAGTTAAGCATTTATACTCTCATTTCTATCATTTTGCATTATTCTTGCAGTTGCATTTTTGGTTTTTGGTGTCTATTTCTGTGGTTGCAGGTTTCTAATGAATTCGTCTGACAAATTCATCAGATCGACGATGATCTTGTCTGATCTCAGATGATCACTTGTGATCTAGGATGATTCTATATAATTGCAGATGATCCTATCATATCTGGGATGATCTAGACTCCTACAAGCTTTAGAATCCTCATCAAACATCCGAAATCAGGTGCATTCTTTCTCATTTAACATATTCCTTATATTTAGGATTCATTCAAGCTTTCTGTATTCATATAAATCGGCATTTTCATATAGAATAGCTTAGATTCATTTTGGCCAACCTAGGAATATGAATGATTGAGTATAAAATGAACACATCAAACCCATTCTCAACCTAGGCATGGAAAATGCCACTCAAAGTTTCCTGGTGAACCCCACCATCCATAAAAAATTCACCCTTATACCCCTCCCCCGAGAGGCGTGACCTTCAAAGGACCTCTCAGTCCGAGGTATTGTCCCATCCTTCTCGCATCCCCCTTCCGGGCACGGATCCTTTAGCCTAAAGGTAAGGGCACGAAAAATTTGGGTCAGTACATTTTGGTGAACCCGACATGAAACTAAAAGCCTTTTGAAAACAAAAAAATAATAATAAAAAAATAAAAATATAAATGCATTATTAAGAACATCTAGAGTCATTAGAAAATTGTTAAAATTGCATATCAGACTTAGATGGTAGATTATAATAAAAGACGAGCTGTCACCATAAATGTTGAAAATCAATTAACGACCATAGAGATTACGTCTGTGCTTAGAGTACCTCAAACAAATAGAGTCCAACCTTTGTGGGACAAACTTGATAGGAGATTGGATATTATTTCATCTAGATCAACCAAACTTAGGCAAATTAAGAGGTTTGTCCTAGATAGAATCCTGGATCCCGATTAGGTGACTTTGTCCCATGAACTTCAAAGAGCTTGCCATAGGTGGTTAGCAGATAAAAGAGCACTTGCATCTTCAAAAGTGTACACCTTTGAGGAATACCTTGAGAATGTAGTTGTAGTACATAAGTTTCTATCTCGTATAGAGGATCAAGAAGTCATTCTTATGGATAGAAAAATATGGAATAGAGTTCCTAGAGCTGTGTTGTATCAAGAATATTGCCATGAAATTTATATTTACAAGTTCAAGTATGAAGTAGATCATATTACCATAGCACACTTTGTCAAATTCTTGAAAAACCATTTCCAATTTGAAGAGGAGCATTTCATGACTTCTGATGAACTTGATCCTATTAATGATATCCATAAACTATTTATAGAAAACTAAGTCATTCTTTTTACTATTGTTATTCTTTTTGCAACTAGAATGTTATTTGTTATCTTTATAATAATATTATAAAACACAAAAACAAAAACACAAAAAAAAAAAAAATCAAAACATTTCCTTTTTATAGTAGGTATATAATTAAAATATATACCTCTCAAACCTATCGCATATATATATATATATATATATATATATATATATATATATATATATATATATATATATATATATATATATATATATATATATATAAAGTGTATATATTTGCTGAAATCTAAGTTTAAGCACAATGCCTAGACTTAAGAATGGAAAACCGACTGAAGAAGAAGAAGATTGGTTAGGAAAACCATTAATTGACCCAGATGTCCTTCCTAAAGATCAAGTTCAGGAAGAAGAAATCCTAGACCAGCAAGAAGAAGAGCTTGCTATAAGAAATGAACAAGAAGAAAATGTTAGAGAGGAAGGATCCTCATCCCCTAAAATGTCTCCGGGAGGAGCTGTCACTTTTGAAAACATGGAACAATTCTAGAAGTTCATCAATACTAACATTGGTGTTCTTAATAGAACAGTCCATATGGACAAGGATCGAATTAGTGACACTCAAGCAACTCTAGAAGACGTATTTCACACACGCACTAATCCTTTGTCCTTTATTGATCAAGAGAGTGATCAAGCTGGACCATCCAATTTGGATATGGCCGCTATAATCCAGAACATGCAACAACAGGTTACCCAACCATCTAAAGTGCTTGTTAGCAAGCCTAGGGTTATTCCCGCATAAAAGAAACCATCATTTACTGCTCTATTTTGCCAAGTTATTGATCAATATACTTCAAATCAACAAAATCCCAAAACAAAACCAAACACCAATTACCAACAATCTGGGATACAACATAATACTACTACAAATCTCCTTCATAATGCTCTTCCTACCAACACTTTGCATAATAGAAATATAGCATCTAATCCTTATGTTACCCCATCATACACTCATAAATCCCATGCCTATGTCCCACTGAACCAATATGGTGGACAAACTAGCAATCTTGAATCCGTGGTGAAACAGTTAGTTTCCCACATGGAACAGATAGATCCCTATCATCCCTTGTACAATTATCGAGAGATGTGTAGTCAGCCTTTAGATCCTATAGTTGTAGCATAGCTGTATCCTAAACATTTTCCTATGCCCGTCTTGCCCATATATAAAGGAACGAAAGATCCTATAGAGCATCTTCGTATGTTTAGGATAGCATGTCATGATATATCACATGATGACTTATTATTACTAAAAATGTTCCCAAAAAGTTTAGGAGGAATGGGATTAGAGTGGTATTATCAATTACCCACTAATTCTTTGAGGAATTTCGAAGAAACAACCGAGTCTTTTGTTCATCAATTTAGTGCCTACATCGAAATGCATGTGACCATTAAAGACTTGTACAACTTAAAACAAGACAAAGATGAATGTTTTGCTGATTTCCTAGCTAGGTGGAGACAATTGATAGGGAAATTGCACTTTGTGTTGCCTTATAGGGAGATGTTGGACATCTTTATTAATAATTTGCAAGACCAACTATCTTACGAATTATCAACTGCTACCTTGACCACCTTCGATCAGGCTATATACTTAGCCATATGAGTGGAAGATGCTCTCATTAGGAGAGGACATCTTAAAAAGAAAGACGATGAGAAAACATTCAGAAATCAATATAAGAATAAACAAGTTGTGGGTGATGGAGTCATCGATAGTAGAAATATCGCTACTATTAATGCTGCAAAGACAACAGAGAAGTTTATACTAAAACCTCCCGATAAACCTCCTTGAGAATTTACTAGGTTAAATAAACCTTTATCAACCATTCTACCATAATTATTAGAATGATATTTGATTTAATTACCAAATATCCAAGAACCTGATCCAACTATACCCAGATACAAAGCTGAATTACAATGTGACTTCCATAGAGGACCTGGACACACTACCAACTCTTGTAAAATATTAAAACATAAAATACAAGACTTAATTGATAACAATGATATGGAGGTGCAAGCCTTTCAACCTAAGCAAAATCCTCCTAATAATGCTCAAAATAACATCCCCCAAAACCAGAATCAGAATGCCAATCAGTCATTGGACATATTTCAACATCCTTTACCAAAATATGGCAAGGAAGTGGCTAATCAAATTGAACATCATAATGTTCCCCCTCCTACCTGATATGTAGGGACTATTAGTGGGCATTTACCTGTTCATGATTTGGAAATATTTGACACAACCTTATCCATGGTTACGACCAGGCCTCTACATAATATTTGGACACCTGATCTTAGTGATATAGAATATGAGACTGAGAGTGATATGGAAATCACATCAAATCAATTGAATAGTTCTGAAGATGAATCAGATACTATTATACCTATCACAAGTTATATGGTTCTAGAAGAACCATTTCCAAGAAGAGTCACTACTAGACCATCGTATCACCAATTCCTTTCTAATGAGCAAGCCATAAATGCTAGACCAAGACCCATTCATCATCTATAGAATAATGTTGTGGGTACCATCGGAGCTGTTACTAGACAACAGGATCAAAACTCTGAACAATATCAAATGCAAAATGATGGATCAGCTCTATTTGTTTTGAAAGTTCCTAATAAAGGGAATCAGGCACCTAATATCCAACCTAAACCTCCTTATAATATTAATGAGCAACTATCAAATATTACAGCTAGAATTTCTCTTTTGGACCTTTTAAGATCTTCTCCTACATATAGAGATGAATTAATGCTTACATTAAGCCAGATGATGGTACCACAAGAAATTCAATCCGAAGCCATGGCCAATACTATAATAACTCGTGAAGTTGATTGTATTGAATTTCAGGATAGAGACATACCGCAACATAGTTTACATAAGGAAAACCCCTTATATATTATTGCCTTAATTGGAGATGTAGCAGTTAAACGAGTCTTGATTGATAATGGTTCATCTTTAAACATCTGCACTTTTGACTTCTACCAAATATTTGGGTTTAGAAGTGATGAAATGAAAATAACTGATATGATTATAAAAGGTTTCAATGACGAAACACAAGAAACGTGTGGAGTTATTACCATCCTATTGCAGGTTGGTTCGAGAACCTTGGATACAACCATGTTTATTGTACATTGCCCTGCATCATACAATATACTCTTGGGTCACCCTTGGATCAACGCGATGTGAGCCATTCCCTCAACTTTACATCAATGTGTTAAATTTGAATTTAAGAATTAGTTGGTTACCATTCATGGTGATCCTAGACCCTTTGATATGTGTGCTTTGGCAGAACCTGTTGGAGTTCAATTTTGCCCTACTATGTCATCCACACATCCTATTTCTCCTTATCCATCTAATCATGTGAAACACACACCCACAATGCCATCTACTTCTTCTCCATCAATTCTACCTCTACATATAGCTCAACCACCATCTAAACAAACCACATTAGGACCTTAGAAAGATCCTAATTCCACAACCAATGCCTCTTGTTCTACTCCTATAACTTCTATACCTATAATAGACCCATCCATCGATATCTCTACAACATCTACATCCACCAAAGGCATAGTTTCTGCATCACAAGATGTAGGAAATGTTCCTTCTACCTCTTATGCTCTTACTGATGAGCTCTTACCTGATTTATCTAAAATTCTTATATCAGAGAAAACGAATGATTCTATGCAATATTCCCTTATTTTAAATAATTTGCCACCATATCCTCATACCTTGGGCCTCCCACAGCCTATGGGAAGTATTTACCAAGTTGGGAGTTGTGCTTTTATTTATAAGGGATATGACTGGGGTAGAATACCCTAAAACATCAAGACTCATTATGATAGATATGCTCTATGTTATTTTACTAATGAGTATACTAAAGAAAAACCTATAATACTTAAATTGGGATATAAAGGGAAAGGTTTGGGACCTTTCCAAAATGGTATGAAAGAACCTTTTGAGGTAGAGCCATGGCCCGCCCGATGTGGTGTGGGCCTATTTCCTAGTAAGGGTCAACCCTTCCCATTTGAGGATGATGACCAACTTATGTGTTACCAAGATTATTTAGATGAACGTGATGCTTTGCATTTAGAAAATAATCCATTCACATGTAATATACTATCTATAGCTTAACCTGAGATGATCGTTGAATCCGACGATGAGTTGGAGGGAGATATCTTCCATGATGTCTCCATTGAGGAAATATTACATAATGAATTTTATTTTGATGGCTCTATACCTAGTATAGCCCAGCTTGAGGCCACGACTCCTCAAGGCAAATTATCCAAGCTAACATTGGTAGAATTACAAGAATTGGGCATTTCACCTGCCCCACCTAATTTTGAGAAATATCTACACATGGAAGTAGAAAATGTCATAAAAATTAACATTGGAACCGAGGATAATCCTCACATAATCAACATCAGATCAGAATTGAGTCAAGAAAAATAGGATAAATACATTGCATTTCTTAAAGAATATGAAGATGTCTTTGCTTGGACATATGAAGATATGCCAGGTTTAGACCCTTCTATAGTTATGCATCACCTAGTAGTCCATCCGGATGCTAAACCTGTTAAACAGAAACTTAGAAAAATGCATCCTAACGTGGCCTTAATAGTCAAAGGGGAGTTAGAAAAACTCCTAAATGTTATTTTTATACAAGCCATTGATTATGCTGAATGGATCTTGAATGTAGTTCTAGTAACTAAGAAAGAAGCTACCGAAGTTAGGGTTTGCACAGACTTTAGAGATATTAATGTTGCATGCCCTAAAGACGATTTTCCTCTTCCCAATATGGATTAGATCATTGATTTTACTATTGGGAGTGGAATGATATCCTTAATGGATGGATTTTATAGTTATAATCAGATCAGGATAGCTCCTAAAGATCAGGCTAAAACAACCTTTATTACCCCTTGGGGGACCTTTTGTTGGAAAGTGATGCCATTTGGTTTGAAGAATGCAAGTGCAACATATCAACGAGCCATGACTTATATCTTTCATGATATGATGCATGATATACTACATGATTATGTAGATGACATTATGGCTCGTTCTATTGAATAAGATGACCATTTAGATGACTTGAGAAAAGTATTTGATCTGTTAAGGGAATATCTTATCCGATTGAATCCAACCAAATGTATATTCAGAGTTAAGTCCGATAAATTATTGGGGGTTATAGTTTATTTATGTAGCTTCAAAATTGACCCTCTCAAGATTGTGGCTATCATTGATATGCCCGCGCCCATAAATATATTTGAATTACGAAGTTTACAAGGTAAGCTTCAAGCTATCCGTCGCTTCATCGATAAGCTGGCGGATAAAATCAGACCCTTTCTTAAGATTCATAAGAAGGATGTCTCTTTCCATTGGGACAATGAATGTCAAGAAGCATTTGAACTCCTCAAACAATATCTTTTTAACCCGCCTGTGCTTTCGCCACCTAGACCTGATCGCCCATTTATCTTGTATATTTTTGCTTCAGATTTTGCTTTAGGAGCTATGTTATCTCAAATTGATGATGAGAAGAGAGAGAGTGCTAATTATTACATTAGAAAAACATTAATTAGTTATGAAACCCACTACACAGCATTAGAAAAGTTATGTCTAGCAGTCATATTTTCTACACAAAAATTATGCCATTATATGCTCAGTAAAAAAATGTATGTTATTGCTAAATTCGATCCTTTGCGGTATCTCATGAGTTGACCTTATTTATCTAGTCGCATAGCAAAGTGGGTTCTTGCTCTAAGCAATTTTGAACTCATGTTTATAGGATAGAAGTCTGTTAAGGGTCAAATCATAGCAGATCAATCAGCTGCTACACCCTTAGAGTCTACCCATCCCATCATCATTGAGTTTCCTGACGAATACCTTAAACTAGAGGCAGACCATCCAGAGCAATGGTCCCTATACTTTGATGAAGCCTGATGCATGAGTGAGGCTAGTGTAGGTATTATTCTAAGATCTCCATAGAAAAATATTATACCTCTGTCCTTTAAATTAACGTTTGCTTGTACTAATAATACTGCTAAATATTAAGCTCTAATCCTTGGCTTACGAGCTGCCTTGGCACTAAAAATTAAAAATATATTAGTTTTTTGTGATTCTAAACTTGTTATAGATCAAATTAATGATTTTTATCAGACCAGAGATGATAAATTATGCCCATATAAAACATATGTATTACAATTAATATCTTTATTTGATCAAGTTACCTTGGAAGCTATTCCTAGAACTAATAATTGTGTGACTGATGCTACGGCTGCAACTGCATCTCTTTTACCCTTGGAGTTAGATGACGAATATGCTACCATCATTATTCATTGACTCTAAGAACCCGCTTAAATTAAATCATGCTTGGAACCTTTGGATGTGTTTCTAATCAACAAAACTACTCCTGAACTTTGGTACATTGACATCCTCAATTTTCTTCATAATGGGACCTTCCCTGAAGGTTTTAATAGAAACTAGCACCGGTTATTACATAGACAAGCAAGTCGCTTCATAATAATTGGCAATACATTATATAGGAGATATTTTGAAGATATCCTATTGAGATGTTTGAATCTAGAAGAGTCTAGATCAGCTTTGAGTGAAGCCCACAATGGATCTTGTGGGGGACACTTTAGTGGTAGCGCCATTGCTAAGAAGCTCCTTAGGATAGGATATTTTTGGCCTACCATGGAGAATGATGCACATGATTACATGCACCATTGCGGCAAGTGCCAGAAACACGCTGACCTTGTCCATGCGCCTGCACAAGAACTGCAGGCTATTTCATATCCTTGGCCCTTTTCAAAATGGGGCTTAGACATCATTGGAAAAATCAATCCTGTGTCATATGATAGACACAAATTCATCATAACTGCCACCGAGTATTTCACGAAGTGGGTTAAAGCTATGCCCTTAGCTTCTTGCATTGGAACCCAAGTTTCCAAATTTATTTTTAATCAAATTATTTGTAGGTTCGGAATTCTTGCAAATCTCATCTCAGATAATGGAACTTGTTTTAAAAATAAATATGTCAAGAAATTATGTCAAAAATATAAAATTCAACATCGTTGGTCCACTCCCTATTATCCTCAGGGTAATGGCAAAGCAGAAGCATCTAATAAAACATTAATTAAAATCCTCAAAATATCGGTCAATAAATCTGGCCGAGATTGGCACATTCAATTATATCCTGCTTTGTGGGCTTATCGAACTAGCGTTCGTCCTCCCACGGGCACTTCACCTTTTGTTTTGGTTTATGGCGCTGAAGCAATTTTTCCCTTTAAATTAGAAGTTCCTTCGTTGGCTCTACTACTTCAAGATACTGAAGTAGGAGATTAATATCGTGCTGGCAGATTTAGTCAACTAGAACTCCTAGATGAGAAGTGCATCAATGCTTTGGAACATCTTCGAGCCTACCAGAACAAGCTTAAACGAGCATACCTTAAGAAAGTTCATCATCGATCCTTTGAGATCGGTGACCTTGTCTTAAAAGAAAATAAAAAAATACTAATGCAACTAAAGATCTTAAAGGTAAATTCGAGCCCAACTGGCTTGGACCATATATTATCACTACTAAATTTGGATCGGGAGCATACAGATTAGCTACCTTAGATGGTAAATATCTTAAATAACCTATGAACATTATGCATCTTAAATGCTATTATGCATAAATCTGGTCATTTCATCATTGTATATATTGTTATTTTGCATATTGTTTCATTTTAGTAATTCATATAAAAATTTCAAAAAACAGTAATATTATTTATTCTTTCAATTCATAAATTAAAACCAAAATATAAAAAAACATCAAAATCTTCAAAAACATTTTCTATTTTGCACCTGTCAATTCTTAAAGTATTGCAGTCATATTTTCAATTATTTTGGATAAATTAGCATTTGTTTGGAATCTCGCACTTTCACACTCACATGAATAAATATCTTGATTTTATTTGGTATGATTATTAATCTCTCTTATATCAAAGTCCACAGATGAATTAAATAAAGTTTTGAGCATAGAGAATTGATCTTGTTATTTACTTGAACCAAGTATATCTCTTCACATTAAAATGATTTCATTGCAAATTCAATACGATTCTACATAGTAGAAGTGGTTTCTTGAGTGAAAAGTTTCCCCTGCTATTCGATCATGCACATGGTCTAGAATATTTGAGAATTGACAAAAGGACAAGCTCACCCCTGCCCAGAATAAAATTCCCTTGCTCTACGACCAATCCGAGCAAGTATCCCTAGTATAGGAAGAAAAAGAAAAGTCAAAGAAAATGAGAAAAAGAAAAATATCATTTTGTACCATCGCAACAATATTTCAGCATTATCTCAGTTCCAAGCAAAAATACAAAAATACAAAAAAGAAGAGAAAGAGAAAAGAAAAAGAAAAATGAAATTAATCCCTTCCCCTACCCTTTGAAAAGAAAAGAAGGGTGAATGAGCTTGAATCCCTGGAATTCTCAATTATTCGAAAACCGTGAGGTAAGCCCCATAACAGGTGGTTTGTGCCCAACCCGCTTGGCCTTAGGTAACTCCTAGCATGGTGATATGTCTGTCACATTAGCGACCTTCTTTTGTACAGACCTATGTCTACTTATGGATCAACTAGCTCTTGATGACCCGACTTTCTAATTGTATGATATTTTAGTAGTTGGATTTATTTTGTCCCTTTTATGTGTTTTGATACAAGTATACCAATTAATTTCCAACTCTTGATATTCCTTAATAAACCTCCTTTTATAGCCCTTAATAATTTAATGTTCCTTATTCCAATTACCTACTTTGATGTAGTATTCCTTATGACTCCCTAATATGGAAAATTAGAAAACAATAATATTTGCAATTCTAACTTTTCAAGTAGAAACCCTTATTTCTCCTATGTTTTAATATTGCAAATATTAGGCTATTTATATATATTTCCTTTAGATATTGCTTTCAAATATGGTTGATTTATCATAAATATTTCAACCTTATATTATACCTTATGAATCCCTATTAATAAAAGCAAATTTAATAAAGTAGAAACCTTACCTTTAGTGTTGTACTCCTTACGTATTCGGCCTAGATTTCGAACGTATATGACAGTCCTCTTTAATGAATTTTACTTGGGTAATATAACTTATGGTGTATGTTGATTCTCCCTTGGCTTGGACGTTTGGATGGTGGAGCTTCAACCCTAGACTTTTGACCTCCTTTGAATATCTTGACCAAAGATTTTAATGCTCTTCAATTCTCTTCCACGCTGCAAATTTGGTGGCTATGAATGTGCTCTGTCTTTTATGATCTTCTTGATCTTTGGTACATTTAATAGAAGGAGAATATTTATATGTGTGACAAGTATAAATATGGTTGTCTTTGAACACTTAAGAGATGAGAAAATGCTTAATGCAATTTGTAATTTTTTTTTGAACAAACGTTTCAATCTTGAATGAACGCTCATACCTTCTTGATGACACCAACCTTCTTTCTTGTAATGCTTTCTTGGTCAAACTTGCAATGGATGGGTGTTCATGTGAGAAAAATTAATGTTTCCTTCTAGGTGACAAGTGTCACCTTCCTTTGTGCATGGGATTTCTACGTAACGCTTCTTCAATGTATCTTTGCAATGCCCTTATTATCAACGCAATACTACCAAATATTTCTTTATTCGATGGTGCTTGGAATGAGTTGGTTCTAGTTGGAGTAGAGAGTAGTGTCTTTGGAGTCTTGGAGCTAGGATTTGACAATGATCTTGAAGGCTTCGAGAAATTCTATGGGGGATTTTGAAGTACTCCAATGATGCTCCTTAGATGTATGTCTAATATAATATTTTGTACCTTCTTTTTCAACCTATTATGAAATTCTTTTTCAGATAATGCTTCCCTTGAATATAATGCTCCTCCTTTCTTTACATTGTGCTTTTTTTTCTTATAGGTTTGAATATCCAAATCATAGAAGATATGAGCATTTTGAGAGGCTCTATTTCCTTGCGTGGAGTGTGTTATTATATGACTACCTTGGGCTATTTTACCCTGAGAATATTATTCCTTTGAGGCACTTAAAACCTTTCCCTTTTTCCTACGTATGGCATATTAGAAATGTAAAAAACTTTGTATATAAAATACCTTTAACCTCCTTTTTACAATATGATTTTCTCTAGTTTTATGACAACTTCCTTGTAGGTAATTGTAGATTTTGAGGTTTTCTCCTTGATTAGACACCTCTCTACTTTTGCTTGGATATTTTTCTAATGAACCCAAGCTTGTAACCACGTAGATAGAAGCTTCTTTTTGTATAAGTAATTTATGCACTTTTTTTGTAAATAGCCTTTAGTGCACTTTGATTCTTGAGATTCACCAAGTATCGATTTTAAGCTTCTATTGCTGATTTTAATGATGGCTTTCTTCTCCACTCCTTGGAAGAATATGATCTGATTTTGGTGGCTTATTTGGGCCATGAAATGCTATAGGTTATATGCACCAAATAGTGTCTCTAGAAACTTTAAGTTGTTGGTTTTTGTGCTCTTGATCCATAACAATCAACAAACACAAACTAACCTTTCTGAAAGTAAATAGTTAAGAATTACTAGTATAGTGCTAATGGATTAATAATTCACTTAATAGCAACAATAATATCACCTTGTTGCTCCTATGAATAAAATCTCAAAATAATTTCAAATGCACTTAATATTCTTTGTAACTTTTAGGAGTAATCTATAATGAGCCCTTAATAAGTATTATGCAAATGTTTCACTACAATCAATATTGTAGGATATAGTATTCTTGTTTTCTAGATAGCAAATAGGTAGTTGATAATTTTATTTATTTCAAAACTATCCAAATCCTATTTAATGTGCAAATAATCATTATAATGAAATCTCCCTTTTTTCACTTTATTGAATACTATAATACAATCTATTCTTTTGTAAATTTTAATTTGAATATGGTGCCTTAATGGAATTTGATAGTAATCTAATTTTAGGTTTAATAAATGAACCTAATTACACCAAAATTGCTTACCTTTTGGATGGCTTATGTAGATGATGATCTTGGTGTATATTATTCACCAAGTTTTTACCTTGTAATGGATGAATTTGCAGCTTTCTTGTTGATTGTCCAAAATAGCTTCCTGCTTCACCAAACTGTAACTTTGAACATTTTGTCTTGAACCTTGTATTTGGTGGCTTGATCCTTACAGTGATATACTTTCTACTATATATTTAAAGAAATTATTTATTTTAACTATGCCTTCTTGCTGTGAGAGGTAATCTCAAAATCTCCTAGATTTGGTAGGCTTCTTCTATCTAAATCTTCCTTCAATATTCTTATCAAATTCTAACTTCATACAATATATTCTTCTTAAGATTCTAAATGTCTTGAGGTCTTCACTAGATTCTTCTTTTGGATTTGGCACTCCTTGCAAATTTATTCTTCTGGTATTTCACACTCTTTGCCAAATTCTTCTTCTCTTGGGCTTGTTATCGGATGGCAATAATTATCCCAAGTCCTTCACTATTAGGAGATTTCTCCTTGGTAGTGTATTTCTTCAACAAGTTCTAGTAATTCTTTTGATGATGCTTCTATGAGCTCTCCAAAAAGTCTCTCCAAGCCTTCTTATTTTAAAATCCTTGAGTCCTTTATAATATCTTCTATCTTGCAGCTTATATGGTCTTCCAACTAAGACCTTTTATTCAATATTTTATTTTTGGAAGTATTGGTGATGATATCTTCTTCTTGGATCTCTAATTCTATTGCTTCTAGATTTGAATAGGACTCTCCTAATCCTTCTCTTTCTTCAAATAATGGAAGTCCTTCAATTAGATATTCTCTTAATATCTTAATATCCTTTTGAAGGAAATATTTAATCAATAAAGGAGATCACCAATCTCCTATTTCTTGGATTCTTCTTTAGAGTCTTCTTCAGGAATTCCTTTCTGGAATTTTCTTCTGAATCAAGAAATTTCTTCTAGAATTTTCTTCAGAGATCTCTTCTTTGGAGTCTTCTTCTAAATCAAGAATTTATCTTCTAAATTAGGAATTTTTCTGTAAAATTTTCTTTGAAAACTCTTCTTTGGAATTTTCTTTTGAATTAGGAATTCTTCATATGAATCAAGAATTTTTCTTTGAAGTTTTCTTCAGAAGCTCTTCTTTGGAGTATTATTTTGATTCATGAATTTATCTTCTAAGAAAAGAATTTATCTTATGAGTCAAAAATTAATTTTTAAATTTTTATTCATAATTAAGGCTTCTATGGCCTTCTTCTTGATCAAGTCTTATATGGCCTTTTCTGTTTCTACAATCTATAGGTATTAATCTTGAATGAAGATCACCAATCTCCTATATCCTTCTATGATTCAACTTATAGATTCTCTTCTTTCTTGATTATGCTATAAGGCTACTATAACCTTTTCTTTACTTCTGCACTTTGTAGGATTGCAACTCTTATAATGGGACCTTCTTCAAGGTCTTTAAAATATTCAATCTTCTTCCTTGTTGTAAGTGCCAGAATTATTCTAAGAAGATTTTCTTCCTAACTCTCTTGTAGGAAGCTTCCAAAATTATTCTTGAATCTCTTTTACCTACAACAAGTTGTTAGAAACTAGAATTGAAGAATTTGTAATTCTGGAGATAATAATCTTCACTAGTTGATTTGTCAATCTAGTGGCTTGAATGCTAAGTCCTAGTCTTCACAAGTTTTTCTGCAACTCTGTGGAAATACTCTAGACAAATATAATCTTAGGATTTCTATATCTAAGATTTATTTTAGCCCTCACTTTTCTAATACCATTGACTACTATGGGTATTTATATCAATTGATTCCCAATAGAAACTTTCACATGCAACGATGCATAATGACAGATCCGATTTGTGAAGATGTAGGCCAATAGTAGTAATGGTAACTCTCCCTATTCCTCTTGACCTACTAGACTTCTGATGGATGTAGGTCCTCCTATATTAATTCATCGTAGCTCTAATACCACTATTAGATTTTAAGGATATATGTAGTGGAGAGATCTAATATAGGTCCTAATAAAATGCACTAAATATGATAGAAAGTGAGACTGCAATATGACTAAAATATAATACAAGTATAAATGAAAAAAAATAAAATGCAAAATGGAGGAAATGGTCACTCTATTAATATGAGCTAAAGAGCTACATTGTACTCCATACATGAATACTATTGCCAAGAGCTTGACATGAACTTAATATGAGCTTGATGTGTGTTTGATATATGATCTACCACTATGAGGCCCTTTATATAGGAAGATAGATTCCTTTGCCAACACTCTATCTAGATGTACAAGGGGATACTGATGCGTAGTCGTTATACCATCATTAATTCTCAATGAATTTGTCAATCCAGGGCAGTGTACAAGGCTATCTACGAAAGAAGAAGTGAAACAGCTATAACTTAGGTCAATCTAGAGCAACAGGTCTTATTGGTGGAACCGGTTGTGTGGGGGGTTTTAGGACATTCCTATCTCTAAATTGCATGAATTAAACCTTAATCTAAGTTGCAGAATTGGAAACTAATCATTAACTACAGAAATGAAGTCCTAATTACAATTGGAGAATGAGACCTAATTATATTGCAAAAATAACAGTTGCAGAATTGAAAGTCTGATCCTAATTGCAGAAAGGAAATCTAATTACTTTTGCAGTAATGAAAGTCTAATTCTAACATGGAAATGAAAACTGTCAAGGCTCTATAATGAGAAGGTTGTCAATCTTCTATGCGAGGTTTGACAGCAAAACATAAAATGCAGGAAATTACTGAAAAACAATAAATTATGGGAATAATAGTCTGAAATAAAATGGAAGCTTTGTTGAAAGTAAAGATTACAACTAAAACATTAAGCACAAGATTAATCTAAGCATAAATAAACTAAGATCACAAATATTGTCAGTTGTTTACAAGCAATTGAAATAACAAGTTCTACAACTCATTCTGCTGTAGCAAAATCAGAATAAAAACCTGCTTGTTAGTCCTCCTCCTAGGTCTGGAAGTGGCCAGCCTCCTTGTCCAGAAGAAGGTATGAGTCTCTCTCTCTCTCTAGATCTTAATCACACTCATTTACAAGCAATATGAAATAGAACTGGTGCACTTTATTGATTAAAGAACATGATTACAATAATTCTGCTGAAAACCTGTTACAGGACTATAACAGTCAAATTCTACCTATTTTCTGCTTCTTCCTAGCTTCCTTACTTTCTACTTCCTACTGCTACTACTACTAGGCTCAACCTGAATGGGAGCAATATTTATAGATGTCCTAAGGTCTGATTACAAACAAAGAATATCTCAAAAGATCTAATCCTACAATGCTGCAACAAATTCTGGTTTTATCCTAGAAGAAGATTAAAACTTGATCTTTCCCTTAATGATGGCTTTGGTCGGCAATGACGGCAAAGACAGATGGAAGATCTTTTCCTTTACCTTTTCCAACCTTTATTTCCCTTTTTTTGGCTTCAAAAATCGGTCAACAAGTCAAAAAGCACATTCTGTTTTCATTCCGAAGATAAGTGGCTTCATTTCGAAGACAATGCAATTCTCATTTCGAAGATCGCTCATTTCGAAGATACTGCAATTCTCATTCCGAAGATACTACAATCCTTCATTCTGAAGATCCTACAATCCTTCATTTCGAAGATAATGCATTCTTCATTCTAAAGATCCGCTCATTTCGAAGACGTTGTGTTCTCTCATTTCGAAGATATCTGTTCATTTCAAAGATACTTCGAAATGAACAAATGTGTGCTTTTCCAATGATTTCTTCTGCATCTCTCAGGTGGGTTATCTCCTAAGATCAAATTCCAATGGTCTTCATCTCTTTCCACATGTGAATTCCATGCCTTGCTATTTATGGACAGTTGGCTGGAATTTACATGGGAAAGACCAGTTTTTGCTGCACAGCAACAGTTTGCTTGCACTGTTGCTAGATTTAGGTGAAATAATTGCTTGAGACAAATCAAAACATGATTAGTGAAATGCTACTATTATTCTAAGCATATCCCATTTTAGCAAATCATAGCAAAAAGAACACAAAACTATGCAAAAAGCTATAAAATCAGCATATAATATTCCAAATACATTGATCATGCAAAATGGTTAATATACAACATATTGAATCAACTTAACTAACATATCGGATAAAACATAAGAGTTTATAGGCATTTTTAGTGTTCAAAACATGTTATGATTGAGGCATTTCCAGGCCTCATCATTTTCCCCCCAACTTATATTAATGCATGCCCTCATGCATTCGTTGGGCTATGGAATCACATATGTCCATGTTTAGATTCCATGACTTGTAGAATAATTTCTTGCCTATATAATACCCCCTATTTTCCTGAATGTTTCTGAGCCAGTCTTCAAATTGTTCATCGGGTTGGGCATCTTCCTCAAAGTAGAATGGAACTGGAGTAATGATGGTTGGAGGCCTAAACCTAAGACCTATCCAATTATGTTGCATGATTTGAATCAGTTGGATTACACCTTCTGCTCTTCTTCTGGACCATTCTAAGTTGATGGGGGAGATGGGTTCTCTTTTCCTCAAAGACATGGAAAGTTCAGCCCATCTGTCTCTGCACACTGACAATGCTGGGAAAAAATTATGATCACAAAAATTGTTGAATCTGGCCACACAGTCCCTTAAGTTGTTCAAGTACATCCTCTTTATATCATCCCTGTTCATCATTGAGAAGTGTTGCCTGGTGATAACTAGGTGGTTTGGCTGGATTGCTCTGACTAACAACTCAGCCCTTGTTTCAATCTCTTTATTCTGCTTTTTCTCTTGATCCCAGTAAAGCTGATTCTGCAAAGTAGACATAAATGCTCTCAATTGAACATCTCCAATGTAGATTTGAGGATGAGACTCAACTTCCTCTGGAATGAAGAAACTGTGTAAAAATAGTTCACACAGGAGATTTTTTTGCTCAAAAGGGCTGTCAAAATATGCCTCCAGGAAATCTGCAGTTGTGTCCAATTTATATGGGAGGTTTGAACTAATCCTCATGACCTGCCATCTGAGGTATTTTTCCTTCAAAATAAGGCTGTAAAATCTGGTTGGTCGTCTAAATTGAACTAAAAATTCAGCAATTTGGCATAAGTCAGACACCTTTTCTTTCAATGCCTGAATTTTTGTTTCCTTGGCTTCTAGTTGTTTTGCTTCCAATTTGAACTTTTCAGTTTTAGTGGCAAGTTGCTCATATCTAATCATCCAGCTAGCTATGTCTGCATTGTACTTGCTCTAGAGACACAGTATTAGGTGGTCCGACTACAGGTGGAATCCTAGGTAGCGAGATCAACTTGAACTCCTTTTTCTGCCACTTCTACTAGTTGATCATCTATCAATAATTCTACTTGCACCTCCTTATTTGCTATTTCTATGGGGTTGTCATCAGATAGTATTTCTACTTGTACCCCCTTATCTGCTGTTTCTACTGAAAGTGTAACAGTTTGAAATGCAGGGACCTCAATAGGAGTACTTACTTGAACATTTTCTTACTTGGGACTGTTCCTGTGTTGGTGGCTCATCTTCAACATCCTCTGCTATGCTCTTTACCATTTTTGAAGCATCTTCAGAACAAGAAGGCAATGCTTCAGAATGAGATGGTGCTGCTTCAGAATGAACAGGCACTTCTTCAGAATGAAGGAGTGCTACTTCAGAATGAACACCCATGTCTGTCTCAACAGAGTCATCTGCCCTTGATAGACCCAAAAGCAATTGAGCCAAATTGTCTTCATCAATGGATACAGTTGGTTGTTTTTCAGATTGTGACAACATTCTTCTCAATGCTGCCACTTCCTGCTGAAGCTCTGCAATTTTTCTTTCCTGTATCTCAATGATGCTTTCTTTCTCCTCAATCCACTTGGTTTGTGTTCTAACAACACTTCTTGCTGCCCTCAGCTGCTCTGTGATGTCTTCCACTTCTGTTTCTGCTTCAGAATCTGATGTAGACAAATCAGTTGCAGTTGGCTGCTCAACCAATATCTCTTCTTCTGCAACAATTTGCTCTTGTTCAAGAGGCTCTATGAAACTGTTTATAATTGTATCTACCATATCTGTAGCCTGTTGAACTATAGCCTCCTCCAAATTATCCTGCTCAGTTTCTGCCTCAGCTATCTATTCAAGGAATTCTAGAAAGTTTTCAGAGGCTGGTTGTATCTCTGTGACATCTGGGCTGCTTGGTCTATCTTCTTCCTCCATAACCTGTTCTGTTGTTTCTTTCAAATGGATTCTTGTAGACCTCCTAGTTCCAGATGCAAACTTCTTCTTTTTGCTCTATTTTCTGGTGACAGTAGGGGTTATGGGGTCAGTTTCAGATGCCTCTGTTTCCCTTGTTTTTTCTGCATTTGTTTGGTTAAGTGCTTCACTTCTCTGTTCTATCAAATTAGTGGTCACTCCAGAAAAATGAACCTTCTTTTGTTTTTCTGCTCTGCTGCTAGTTCTAGATCCTCTTCTCTTTTGTTTCTTGGTTTGTGAAGTTGAGGGTTCAGGAGCAAGGTTTTCTGCTGCTATTGTTGGGTGTGGTTCTATAACAGCTTTAGGGGCACCTTCTGTAGTTTCCTCTATAGCATCTTCTGCAACATTTTGTTTCTTCTTCTGCAGCAACATCAGTAGTATCTGGTTCTTCTTCCTCATCTTCATCCCTAAAAATGACATCATTTAGGGTAGAGTAAAACCTATCAAAACTCCTAGGGTTTCCTCTAAAATGGTGTTGGCAAACTAGTTTGATGAGGCCATGATGGCGAAGGCTTCCTTTACCCTCCTGATATCTCTTTGCCATGTTTTTTAATTCTTGATACAGATACAGGGGAAGATTTACCCTAACTTTTGGTTGTTGCTCACCATGTCTGAGATGGTTCAAAATTCGTAGATGATGCCCTGATAACAGCACATACTGCCCTTCACAGGTTAGGAATTTAATTACCCAGGTGGCTACTTCATCCCAGGGTTCCTGTAGGCTGGCCCTTTTTAACCCTTTGCATGTGTTGTTATGGGTTAAATACTCTGGCTCTCTATCATTTTCTTCTACAAACTGATTAACTACATTTGCCAATGTATTCTTGCCAGATCTAGAAATTGAAATCCCTTCTAATGGCAGCTCAGTAATCTGACTTAAAATTTTAGGGGTTACCTCAATAGTCATGTCGTTAACATGTGCTCGGTTGTTTCTGAATGTATGGGCGAACATGCCAGCCAAATCTTTAGAAGACCCATTAAATTTATCTAGAAATGGCATAAACCCTCCATCTTCAAAAATCTGCACTACTGCGGATTTTCTCGGAGGTAGGTGGTATCTACAGGTTCTGTTCTGATCTTTCGCCCCATCTTTTTTGTTCACTGCTGCTGCTATTTCTCTGTTGGATCTCTAGTTTTTTTATGTTGCAGATTTGCAGAGTTTTAGTTTGAAACCTTCGTTGCCCTGTTTCTCGTCTTCTTCTTCGGAATGAACCGTAACCTGAGCACTGTACTTCGCAAACACGTCTTCGAAAAGAAAGGTGGCACACATTTCTACTATTGCATCGAACACCTGTCCATCAATGATTGCTTGGACGTCCTTGCCGTCAGATCCACCTCATTTGGTTTTAATTTTTTTTTTTTCCGTAGATTCTCACGTGCATGTTTATTGGCATTAAAAATTGGTGGCATATGGTTGGTCATGTCCTCCATAATTCTGGAATTTTCCAATGGGTGCAAAAACAAACCATGTGCTGATTGACACGTGTTCCTTTATCGTATGCAACTAAAAGAGTTTGATTTTGTCGTACCTTGTCTTCTTGGATGCCACGTGGAAATGCTCTTTCCGAAGATTATAACTTATTGCGCAAACAAAACTTCATTCCGAAGATTATGACTTCATTCCGAAGACGAGTCTTCATTTCGAAGACAAATCCTCATTCCGAAGATTATAACTTCATTCCGAAGATAGGTCTTCATTCCGAAGACAAATCCTCTTTGCAAATTTAAATCTTCATTCCAAAGATTAATCCTCATTTCGAAGATCAGGTTGTATTGCGAAGGTAAATCGTCATTCCGAAGACAGATCTTCATTCCGAAGATGATGCAGCAAGTCGTCATTTCGAAGACCAAGTTTCATTCTGAAGACAAATTGTCATTCCGAAGACAAAGTTTCTTTCTGAAGACAAAGTGCAACATTCATTTTTTTGTCATTCCGAAGACAATTTCAATCCGAAGATAATACAACAGGCACTATTTTTGGCATTCTTGTTTCGAAGATTAGGCAGAAATCAATATTTTCATTCTCAAAACATGTTTTAAGTATGCCAACTCTTATGAATACCTTTTATGCTAATGGTTAATTTTCATATACTATATACCAATCATTTTACAATGAAGAAATGTAAGAAATATATACCTGATAAAAATAGTTAATGCCAGTTTTGAAGAATGACTGCCTTTGTTGATATTCTGCTGAGATTTTCTGCAACATTTCAAAACAAGTGCACTTGGTGAATTTGTACAATGATGGTTCAGAAATTTCTCAAGGTTATGCATGCTGAAAAACTGGTTTTCATGCATACCAACCTAGTAGTGCCTTAAGAAAAGGTTTTCATCTTCTGAGTTATTCATTTTCTCTCTTTTTTTTTTTTTTTTACCTCTCCTTTTCTCTCTTTTTTTTTTTTGATCCTGACTATGCCCATGAAGGAATTTCATGATTTCCCTTGAAACCATGCCCATGAAGGAATTTCATGATTTCCCCTGAAACCATGCCCATGAAGGAATTCATACTCAGAATTTATTCATCTTTTTGTTTTCTATTTTTTTTTTATTTTTTGCTTTTTCTTGAAATCCATGATCATGCTGATTGTTTTGAAGTGGAAGAGGGAATCTCTTCCACCTGTTGTGTATCCAAACTATCAAGTTGTTGCAAGAATTCATCTTTAGTCAGAGGTGTATGGTACACTCTGAGGCGATGTCCATTCACTACCAACTTTCTTTGTGATCCATCAATAGGGGATAGACGAGTTGCTCCATTGTCAAATACCTCCTCAATCCAGTAAGGTCCCAACCATCTAGTTCTCAGTTTTCCAGGGAAGTCTTCATAGCGAGAATCAAATAGTAAAGCCCAATCTCCTTGTTGAAGTTTCCTCTACTGAATGTGACTATCATGCCACAGCTTCCTCTGCTCCTGAATTACCTCAGTTTGGTGCAGAGCATCCAATCTAAGTTCATCCAATGCATTCAGTTACAGAATCCTGTCTATCTGTGCCTACGATAATTCAATTCCAATTTCCAGTGTTGTGCACAATGTTAGTAGCTCAAATTCAATAGGTAAGAGAGGCTTTTTACCAAAGACTAGTTCATAAGGTATGAATTCTTTGTAGTCCCAAGCAAAAGCATAAACATGCTTCTGCAAGACAACTATCAATTTTTCTTCCTCTTCCCTAGTAAGCTGGCTGTAAATGTTCAAAAATTTGCCTGGTTGGACTTCTATTTGTTTTGTATTTAGAAGGATTGAATTCACTCCTTCATACCTGGTGATTAGGGGATTAAGAGGACATTACTGAGATGGGAGAAAAGGAGTTTCTATTTTATTGCTGCTTGAGGGAAGCATATCTTGTATGGAACAGTGAGAAGGAAAAATCAGATGATGGTGCCATCCATGTGGTAGTGAAACAGAGTTTCCCTGTGATAGTACAGATGGTTCATCTTCAGATTTTTTATTCTCCTCATTACTTAACAACTGTTGGATATTTGTTGCTTCCCCTTCTAAACCTTGTTCATGTAGAACATTCATCATGATTGTTTCATTTTCTAAATTTTCTGTGTCACTTGAGGTCTTCTGTGTGTTCTCTTACTACTAAGGTAGCTAGTGTAGAAATGACCTCTTCTGGTTCTTCCTCCGAGTCAAAAAACCATAACTGACCTAAAAATTTGCTAGATGGTTTTGCAGGAGGATATAAAGAAATTTGTTTCAGATCAATACCATTTGAAATGGCCATATTTCCAGATCTACAGTCAATGAAGGCTGCTGCGGTTGCAAGCCAAGGTCTTCCTAAAATAATGGGATATCCATGTGCTGAATTTCTTGGCTGTAAAACCAAAAAATCTGCAGGGAATTCCCAAGAAGAAACTTCTATAGGGACATCTTCAATGATACCTTCAGGTTTTGCAACTGACCTATCAGCCATTTCTAAAACTGTAAATGTGGGGCTGAGATGTTTGAGCTGTAATTGTTCCATTGTATCCTTGGTCATGACATTTATTGCAGCTCCTAGATCTACTAAGACATTTGATATTGGTACTTGAACCTATGGTAACTGTGATAACTGGGCTTCCTGGATCACTATACTTTGGAGGTACTAGTTTTCTAGATAAGAGATCAGCTATCTTCCCTTCAACCTTGCATAGTCTTGGGAAATGCCTTCTTTTTTCTTCCTGCTCTTTTAATGCACAAATTTTGGATCAGTACTATTAATCTCTGGTATTTCCTTAATGGCTTGCAATAAGGGCAATGATATAGTCAACTTTTTGAGTTCTTTGACCAATTCTGACTCAGAATTTTTTGGTATTGCATTGAATCTTTCAGGATATGGAATTATCCTTGGTAATTGTTCTTCCTATGGTTCTGTTTTTGTCTCTTTCTCTATTGTTGGTTGGATTTTCTCTGGTTCCAATTTTTCTTCTGTCTCTATTGTTGGTTGGACTTTCTCTGGTTCCAATGATTCTTGCTCTTCATTTTCTTTGATTTCATTTGAAACTGGTTTAGGTACAACTTTTCCTGAACGAAGTTGGATGTTACTACAATCAAGAACATTAATTTCAACATTTTCTTCAGCTTCGACCACATAGACAGGAGGTGTCTGTCTCATGCTATTTGGATTAGTGACTGGTTGAGCTGGAATTTGAGGTTGTTTCACTTGTTGTGTTTGCTGCTATTTTTCTTGAAAATTTTGATTAGGTGCAGGCAACAAATGTTGAGTTTGACCTTGATTCCTTTGCTGCCTTGGATAGGACTGGTATTGCTGACTCCACTATGGTTGGTTTTGCATCCAATGTGGATTAGTCTAATTTTGATTCCAAATTGGATTGTTTTGATTCCAAGATGGGTTGTTTTGATTCCATGAGGGGTTGTTTTGATTCTGATTCCAGGCTGGGTTACTCCAATTTGCTTGTGGCCATTCTTGGGAATTTGTCCATTGAGGATAATTCCAAGGACGTTGGGGTGGTTCTGATTGTCCCCAAGGCATAGTACCAGGATTATGCCCCCAATTTGTAGGAAAATGAGGGGGATTTTGGTATTGAGAGAAATTTCCCCCTTGTTTTGGTCCAATATAGTTGAGTTCCTCAGTCTGGTTTTCTAACACAGTTTTGAGTTGTGGTAGCAGGTGGCATTGATCAGTTGAATGCCTTTTTGAACAGATACTACAAATGGCTGAGATAGATGTTTTATTCAAAGGACATTCCTGCAAAGCATGTTTATTTCTACATCTTGGGCAATAAATTGCCAAAGGTTCTGTGTTTTTTGCTTTTGCAGACATTTCCCCCAAAGTAGTGTTTAGGTGCACTAGAATATCAGTTTTGAAATTTGCAAGTTCCTCTATCAGGTCCTTCACATCAGTGCCATTTGTGCGGCTTTTTCTTCTTCTCTACTTAGTGCGAGAGTAATTCCTGTAGAGATCCATAATTTCCTCATTACTGAGAGTGGTTACATCCCCTTTTCCCATCAAATCCAGAACTTCTCTGGATTCATCTTGCAATCCTCTCAAAAATATGGTTTTACATAATTCTGGTTCTACAAGTCCACATCTCCTTTGAACAAAGGAGAACCTATCAAGATAATCTTCCAATGTCTCATCATCTTCCTGCTTGATTCTGAATAACTCATCTTTTCTATTCCTTACATGACAATATTCCTGATATTTGTCTAAAAAGACAGTTTCCATTTGATCCCAGGTTCTTATGGAATTTGGCTCTAAGCTCATGAACCAGCGTAATGTTGAATCCTTGAGTGTTGAGGGAAAAACCTTAAGTTTTTGATTGTCATTTATATAATCATAGGTCTGACACACTACCTTGAATTCAAACAAAAACTGATCAGGATCTTCAGATACAACACCTCGAAAGGTTGGAAGTATTGAAGGTGAAATGGTCTTCATGGGAGAGTTTTGTGTTGGATTCAGATGAATAGGATATTCAAATGTTCGGAAGGTTGGAGCATATCCTGATCATCTCCTTCATTATGGACATAGCCATGTTGGCCATCTATATTGCCTCCTTCTGCCATAGTTTCCTGTTTGTTGGGAGAAGTTAAAGCTTCCCAAATTGTTCTCTCAAGAGGTCCAAGCCTCTCTGTTGATGATGAGTCTGATGAATTTTCTTTCTTAGGATATTCTGATGATGATAAAATTGGTGATTTTCCTTTCTCAAAATGTTCTAATGATGGTGAGACTGGTGATTTTTCTATCAATCTTTCTGGTAGTTCAAACACAGGTGATTCACCCCTTAGGCGTGAAGATCTCCTTAATGGAACAAGCCAGGGATCCTTTGGGGTAGTTCTACCTTTTTCATCCCTAGACTTACTCATTCATGTTTACTCTTAAATGACATAAATTAAGTCAATAGTTGTTATCTTCCTCAATTGTTGTATTCAGATTTTAACCTGAATTTTCATAGCTTAGTTTGATTATAGCTATTGGACTATTTGTTTTCTTTGGCAACACTATTCCCTAGCAACGATGCCAAAATGATGCGTAGTCATTATACCATCATTAATTCTCAATGAATTTGTCAATCCAGGGCAGTGTACAAGGCTATCTATGGAAGAAGAAGTGAAACAACTATAACTTAGGTCAATCTAGAGCAACAGGTCTTATTGGTGGAACCGGTTGTGTGGGGGGTTTTAGGACATTCCTATCTCTAAATTGCATGAATTAAACCTTAATCTAAGTTGCAGAATTGGAAACTAATCATTAACTACAGAAATGAAGTCCTAATTACAATTGCAGAATGAGACCTAATTATATTACAAAAATAACAGTTGCAGAATTGAAAGTCTGATCCTAATTACAGAAAGGAAATCTAATTACTTTTGCAGCAATGAAAGTCTAATTCTAACATGGAAATGAAAACTGTCAAGGCTCTATAACAGAAGGTTGTCAATCTTCTATGCAGGGTTTGACAACAAAACATAAAATGCAAGAAATTACTGAAAAACAGTAAATTCTGGAAATAACAGTCTGAAATAAAATGGAAGCTTTGCTGAAAGTAAAGATTACAACTAAAACATTAAGCACAAGATTAATCTAAGCATAAATAAACTAAGACCACAAATATTGTCAATTGTTTACAAGCAATTGAAATAACAAGTTCTACAACTCATTCTACTGTAGCAAAATCAGAATAAAAACCTGCTTGTTAGTCCTCCTCCTAGGTCTGGAAGTGGCTAGCCTCCTTGTCCAGAAGAAGGTATGAGTCTCTCTCTCTCTCTAGATCTTAATCACACTCATTTACAAGCAATATGAAATAGAACTGGTGCACTTTATTGATTAAAGAACATGATTACAATAATTCTGCTGAAAACCTGTTACAAGACTGTAACAGTCAAATTCTACCTATTTTTTGCTTCTTCCTAGCTTCCTTACTTTCTACTTCCTACTGCTACTACTACTAGGCTCAACCTGAATGGGAGCAATATTTATAGATGTCCTAAGGTCTGATTACAAACAAAGAATATCTCAAAAGATCTAATCCTACAATGCTGCAACAAATTCTGGTTTTATCCTAGAAGAAGATTAAAACTTGATCTTTCCCTTAATGATGGCTTTGGTCGGCAATGACGGCAAAGACAGATGGAAGATCTTTTCCTTTACCTTTTCCAACCTTTATTTCCCTTTTTTTGGCTTCAAAAATCGGTCAACAAGTCAAAAAGCACATTCTGTTTTCATTTCGAAGATAAGTGGCTTCATTCCAAAGACAATGCAATTCTCATTCCGAAGATCGCTCATTTCGAAGATACTGCAATTCTCATTCCGAAGATACTGCAATCCTTCATTCCGAAGATACTGCAATCCTTCATTCTGAAGATACTACAATCCTTCATTTCAAAGATAATGCATTCTTCATTCCGAAGATCCGCTCATTTCGAAGACGCTGTGTTCTCTCATTCCGAAGATATCTGTTCATTCCGAAGATACTTCGGAATGAACAAATGTGTGCTTTTCCAGTGATTTCTTCTGCATCTCTCAGGTGGGTTATCTCCTAAGATCAAATTCCAATGGTCTTCATCTCTTTCCACATGTGAATTCCATGCCTTGCTATTTATGGACAGTTGGCTGGAATTTACATGGGAAAGACCGATTTTTTTGCACGACAACGGTTTGCTTGCACTGTTGCCGGATTTAGGTGAAATAATTGCTTGAGACAAATCAAAACATGATTAGTGAAATGCTGCTATTATTCTAAGCATATCCCATTTTAGCAAATCATAGCAAAAAGAACACAAAACTATGCAAAAAAACTGTAAAAATCAGCATATAATATTCCCAATACATTGATCATGCAAAATGGTTAATATACAACATATTGAATCAACTTAACTAACATATCAGATAAAACATAAGAGTTTATAGGCATTTTTAGTGTTCAAAACATGTTATGATTGAGGCATTTCCAGGCCTCATCAGTTACCTTGCACATTGCCAATTATTCATTTATTACATTGTTTGAAGTAACTAGATAACTTTCTCCTAAAGTAATATCCTATAGTAACTATGTACCTAAGGTGGTACATTTACATGAACTAAATGATATAATATACTCTAACTCTAATAGTACCATACATATTGAGGTGGCACACATAGATGGAGAGATGGGTGAGGAGGATGCATGAGGGATATGGTATGCATTATCAGGAGACATGGGTAAGCTTTAGGTCATAGGAAATTAGATGGTGACCATGGATATGGGGACAAAATGGATAGAGTAGGTAAAGCACCTATGTGATGTGTGATAATCAATATGGTTCATCAGTTGTAAGAGCACATAGGTCAAATATTTCTAGTATACTCAAGTGTTGAGATGATTTGGATTATGGTAGGGAGTACCAAATCCACCAGTAGTATACCAAAGGATTAAAGATGATATTGGGCCTACATCATGGATAGAACCACTAGATAATAAGGCATTCAAGTTGATATCAGTACCTAATAAAGATGATTCTTGTACTACCCTAAAGTATGATAGATGGTAGGCGATGCAACAATGGCAAGTAGGGAGGGGTGTGTAGGAGGATGTGGATATGAAGGAGGATGGAGAGGTGGATGGAGAGGGAGAGGTAGTTTGTGGAGAGTAAAATGTAGCTAGAGATATAGGAGGAGGAGGAGGAGCTACTTATATGATGACTATGTCACTGAGTAGGTTAGGGAGGAGGCCCATTAGGGGTGATAATTAAGGAGAGATCCTCAGTAGACTTTGGGTAGGGAGAGAGTTGATTTTAATGATAGTATGGATTGGGGTGGGATGATAGATGTAGTGGAGGAGATAGATATATTGAGAGTGAGTCTAGTAGCTAGAGGGATAACTAACAAAGCAAGATGCAATAGGATCACTAGAGAGGATGGGATTACGGGTTGAGAGGGATGGACTCTAGGCTGAGAAAGGTGCATTGTAGAGAGAGGAATTCCATAATTGTAGAGAGAGATGCAAAAAGTGTAGAGAGGTATGGGTTTTGATAGGAGATATATTAGTTAAAAGGTGGTGGGGATATGGCAGTTGCACAGGCAACTATTACTCAATTATGGCATGCCATGTATGAGATCAAGGATATGTATGCATGGGAGAGTGATAGAGTGATAGCACATGAGGAGGTGATATTGATGTAGGGTGTACCTATTCCATCAAACTCAATATATTGATCTTGGTAGAGCCATAGGAGCACACTTTTAGTGGTCCTAGTAGTACCTCAATTTACCAAGACAATAATATTTCAAATATCAAGAGAAACTCAATATTAGGGTGGTGAGAGGTAGCAGAGAAGTGGGGGTGAGAGATAAAGAGGGTAGGAGGGAGTGGAGAGACTCAAAATGATCAACCACCATGAGTAATATTTTTGGTGTGGTAGATTGGCTACAATTTTGTAAAGCATTATTTTTGGTGAGATGACTATGATGTAGAGATGGCATATATAGATGTATACATGATGTAGCCTATGGGAAATTTTGATGATGATGTACTTATGATGATTGATATATATGATGAGGATTTGGATTACTTATCATGATGTAATGTATATTTATTAGATTATTTTGATGTGATGCACATGATTGATTGATGCATGTGATTAGATAGATATGATATGTTAGATGATATGGATGTGATATGTTGATGTTATGAATGATGATGTTTCTACTTATATGCATGGTTTAGACTCATATGTGTTTGTTTAATTATTTTTTGGATGTGTGTATTTGAATTTCATAATAAAAAATGATATAATTAATCAATGACAAGTTAACAATCAACAAGACATATTAACATAACATAATATAAACTAACATGCAATGAACATGATGATTATGAGTAGACAACTAGGATAATGAATTAATTAGTAACTTAATGGCAAGAAATATTGAACATAAGATACAAAGTGAATGAAAATTAAACTAATGACTTGAAGATATAGCTAGTAAGTTGAAGATAGTTGTGATACAATTCACTCATAATTCCAAGGGTTTTTGGATGCTAGAAGAATCTCAAGAAATTCAAACACCCTAGTTTAAACAATAAAACTTGTCTAATGGTACGTAAATATACCATAGAAATCTAGACCATCTTCAATAAGATTAAGCATATCATGGGCCAAAGTTGTACAATGATATTCATTTTCCATCTTGAGTAAGGTTGGACTAACCAATTGTGAGTCAAGCCAATATAAGCTAGCTCATCCACAAGCACACAAAGGTCTGTACAAAAGAAGGTTGTTAATGTGGTAAACATGTTTCCACTCAAAAGACATACTCCAATGCTAGATAGATGTCTATAGCCTCAATGGAGGTTATCCCCATCATCCTTCGATGTAGTTCCACTGCCAGCTAGGCATCTATAGCCCTAGTGGAGGCACCCAAAATACTTGAGGAGACCAAGGAGAAGATTTTGGTGGATCATTTTTTATTCTTTTCTCTTTGCTTTTATTTCTTTGTTATTTTTTTGCAACTTGCTTTTGGATCCTTAGGTTCAGATTATGTGAATTATAGGATGAGCGATAGAAATTTCATTTTTTGGCAAGAGTAATCATGGTGTTGTCTTTCCTAAACTCAAAATTTTCTTAATGCATGATTGGTCCAAGAAAGAACTCAATTCAAGTAGGGAAAGCCTAAAATCACATTAGAATATAATAATTTTCGATAAAGGTTAATTGAATCAAATAGGAGTGGTTGAAGAATAGAAAAGACTTCTATTTCCAAGCAACCTAAGAACATGATTGAACAAGAAATCATGATATTTTGGATAACTAGTGTGTGCTTATTGATAATTTGAAAAATATGACAATTCTTATGTGCAACATGATTGACAGGATAAGATGACAAAGGGTAAAACCCGACATTTATACACATGATAATGATACAAAATATAATGCATATAGAATAAATCAAAGGTACACAATGCACATATCTTGATTAATTATGTCAATTATTATTGGTTAATGTGTGTGCATGCATTCAAAAGGTGACCAAATTAACATGATAGAAGCCTTAGTTTATTTATGTATGAATGTGTGGGATGAATGCAATATAAAATAATGATGAGAGAGAAGCATAAATTCTTGGGAGGATCACCTAGATTTGAGAGATGAGAAAACTAAAATTTGGAGGGAGGGTGAACTCCCTTAGTCATAAAGTTTGTTGGAAGGAGTGTCAAATCCCCCAGATAGAAAAGTGGTTTGAAAGAGGATGGACTCCCCTAGTAATGGAATTGATTTGAAGAAGAGGAGAGAAATGATGAGGAAAATATTAAGAATAGGTAAAATCATACAAGAGCAACACCCAAGGGGTGTAATTATGCATGGGACTACTACACAGGGTCTTATGGTCCCCAAACTAGCTCTTTGATAGAAATCATATGGATCCATACGGTTGCAACAGAAACCATTCAAGTTTGTACAGTTAATAATGAGAGATGATATTGTGAGTGGATTTCATTTTATTTTGTTGATTTCGACTATTGTTGGTTGTTTTGGATGTTTTTTTAATAGGGTAGAAAAGAGGAAGAAAAAAATGTTGATAAAGGGGGAAAAATAGGGAAAAGGAGTGAGGGGGAAAATACCAATCAAAGGTATAGAGTTGCTCGTATGTGACCATACAATATTGATATAAAGCCTATGAAAGAAGGATAAGAAGGTTAGAGAGGTGAGAAAGAATGGGTATATAGTGCATATTCAAAAAAATAATAGATGATGATGGGGATGGACCAAGAGGGTCATGCTGTTGTGGAAGAGTGCCCTTGATGTCATATATTACTGGTAATAAGATTGATCATACCAATAAAACCTTGGTGGGATGGGATGCTATTTACACGGTTAATGTATCAAGGCATAGGTAGAGATTTTGAGGCATCAACTTGTGGTTATGGCATCCTAGGTTGAGGCAATAGATTTTTAAGTATACCAAGGTGTTAGTTGTGTTAACTTTTTTAATAGGTTAACTCACAAAAAGCTTCAACCAAGATCTAAAAATAAATCAAACCAATGCTACTAACAATGAAGCTTAATAACAACAAAATCTTACTATCTCAATAAATATAACACAAATAAATGCAATATACTAGAATTACATTAATGATACAATATAGTTACAATACATGGAGATTTACCTCCAATATATCCTTTTTCATGACTTTTTAGTTCTCTAACTATTGCTCTCCTCTTTCATCTAGGAGATGCATCCTTTCATATTCCTCTAATAAAGACAAATATCTCAACTTACCACATATCATGTGACTCTTCATACTCTCTTGACACTTTGTAATCTTTCTTATATTGCCACATACATTATAAAATATAAATCATCTACCAACAAGGGGTCCAAATAATGTAATATCTCCAACACCCCACCGTATTACATTATTTGGTAGGAAGGCTTTTTTCCTTCAATATTTGATTCTTCTTTCTCTTCAATATTTAGCTTTGACTCTATTATGGCTTAATAAATAATCTATCTACCTTTGGATCAATGTATCTGAGTCACCTCTGGGTCTCTATCTTTGGGTCACTACCTCTAGGTCACTACCACTGGTTCTTCCTCTAGGTCACTACCTATGGGTCTCTGCCTCTGGGTCACTGCCTCTAGGTCACTTCCACTAGATCACTGCCTTGGGGTCACTACCTCTAGAACTCTACCTCTAGGTCACCTCTAGATAATCATTATCTTTGGGTCATCCACTATAAAATCATCATATCTATAGGATCATCCCTATAGATGCTTTCTCTATTAAACATATTCCAAGATATGCTTGGGTCTTCTTTCTCTCTGTCTACTATGGTACCTCTTCCCGTGGTTCTCCTTAATATGCTTTTCAATTTCTTATAGATTGCCTTCTATTCCAAATATATTCTTAGAATAGGTAAACTCAATCTATATTATATTTTTCTTGAATTTCTTTCTCAAAATTTTGAAACTTATTCTTCACTAGTTGTTCTTCAACCTAGTGGTATTAATCCTTATCTTCACTAGTTTTCCTTCAATCTAGTGGTAATACTTATCTTTTAACTTTCAAGTTCTATGTAAGCAAACTTTGATTATACTTGGTTTTCTTATGTAGAAACCATACAATATTTATTTCATCCATCCACAATCAATTTTTACTTTGTAGTCTTTCTTTTCCTTTTGTAGATAAAATATTTGTGAATGATTATGTGCTTTACAAATATTACAACTATGGAGATTCCAATATCTCTCTATCTTATGTCCATATCTACCACAATGACTACATTTATTTTCTATTACAAAATTTATTTTATCATTTTGTTCTTTATTGCAATTGTTTCTATCAATCTCTATCATTGATTTGATATCACTATTTCCTATCACAAACTTAGTTCCTTGATCATTACTACTAGTCTAACCTGTATATCCAAGACCTTCATATTTTGATCTTATTTTTGGTACAATTGGTTCTTTCATTCCCTATTCATATTTACCTAAACCTATATCTTTATATCCCATTTTCTTCATCAACTTTGAACCAAATCCTTTAGTATACTTTTCAAAATAATCAATACAATCATTAGACTGATATTTATCAATATCAATACAACTCTAAGCATCACTACCTCTATCATCATTTGAATTCATATCAACATCAATTTTTCTAGCATAAGCCTTTTCTAAACAATCATGAACTGTATTCAAATCACTTGTATCACATATAACATCTATTTTTGTAACATGTTCTTCTATATTTGTCATGAATTCTAAATCACTAGTGTCATTGCTTGCATCACAATATTTCCTTTTATTTTGACAAGAATCATAATTTGCATCTTTTCTTTTTGAATAAGATCACTAGTATCACAACATGCATCTATCATCATGGGCCTTAAAACATTTGTATCACAAGAAGTGTCTTTCATCACTGATTTATTCCATACTTCTCCAACCTTTTCTTGTTTTCTCATCTTAGAAACATATAGAGTGATAATTCCCTTGTAAATTATTATCCATAGACTAACATATATAGTTACAAAATATTCATAGTAATTATTACCATCATTAAGAAAACTTTGTATACATCTATGAAGTATTAAATATTCCTCCTTTTTTGCTTTTCTAGTAATTTTTGTAGACACCTAAAATAAATCATCTCGAGGAGACTCCCAAAAATCCTCCTTTCTAGCTTGTACAATCCACCTAAGGCAATATTAGGGCTAATTCCATGGTTTTATCTGACATAAAACAACTTTCCCCATGGGAAGCTTAACCATATCAACCTATGATGGTCTCATGTTTGTAACTATCTCGACCTGAGATGGTCATGCAAAACTAAAAAATAAAATAATGGATAGTCAAACCGCCTATCAACACTGCACCTGACTTCACACTGACACTAATAAACCTATAGGCAAAAATTTCACCTACCACCTGTAGTTATCTACTGGCAGCTAATCAGGCTACCCCTAATTGCCACTTGCCTCTTTTACCTCTTGCTAGGAGGCTATAAAATTGTGCTCCCGCCTTTTCTTTTAGGATCTCAATTTCAAATTCAAATGCCATAAAGTGCTGCCAAATTAATCTTCCAGGCTCTCTTGCTACAAAACCAATGCTGCTAGATCACTACTTTGGATTTGAAGCTACACTCTTCTCCCTTGCATGATCACTTGCATTGCTTCATTTATCACAACACCTGCTCATTCACCTTCACACTTGCAAAAACCCATCATTGAAAATATTACGCATCACCTCAAACCCTATCTAGATTTGGTTATGCTAAAGTGTAGACCCGTGATAATGATCATCTTGCCCTAAGATGGTTCATAGATAGAAACCATCTTGAGCCAATATGATCTCATTCTGGTGGCAAGTTTCCCAGTTTTCTTTGCATCTTAGCTTAAATATGCTCATTTATCATTCATGTGTTAGTTTAGATCTCAAATACTACATGCATTTATCTATTTTCTATTTAGTTTTGTATTTCCAAATTGAATATGTACCCAACATTAGTGGAAACCGCATATGCTATTGATTCACTTCTATTTTATTTATGCATAGGTTATAGGATCCAAGGACAACGCAAGGTATCAGATATGATCTGATGTAACGGTTCCAAAAAACCTACTCTCCCAACAATGTGTTGGTATGAAAATATTTATATTGCACTCAAAGATATTTTTTTGATAAAAAGGGGAAATGGCATTCCTCTTTGTATCTATTGTATCATTGGTGAAATCCTCTCAAAGGGGATTCTTTTGTAACACATTGAAAGATCAATACAAATATATATAAGATTCATTTTATTGGTTCAACATTGTGTTTCATTCTATTTTGTTTGGTGTAAATTTTTGTCCTTCAAATGGTGATCATAGTGGGACCTTCGGGTCCCTCTTTTTCATCATGTTGTTATTTTTTTGTATTTGCAAAATGACTCATTTCTATTTATTTTGGTGATTACAGGTCCTCATATTTAACTGTCTCTACTAGAGATAGCCCATGTTTGCAAATCGTCTTAGCCTAAGATATTCTATGAATTGAGTCAAAACAACACTACATTCACATTGCAAAATCAAATGTAGGCTTTCAAGATTAGGATTTGTGTTTCCTTACCCTCTCTTTAATATTTTTTTGAAAATAAAATAAAAGAAAAAGAAATAAAAATACATAACTATATTAATTTATTCTTTTTTTAGGGTTTAATCTGTTTATATGTAATTGTCCCTTGTCTTTCAACTATCTTGACCAGAGATGATATCTATGAATTTTTGTATTTCTTGTAGTGTTGCTTGTAGAATCATAAAATAATCATTTAGAAAATACTGTACTTTAGAATCATACTTTGTATTAGTAAAATCATTGTGTGCTCATTGTTTCCACTTTTGCAATAAAAGGAACTCACACACTCACGTAACATTTAAACATCGACAAGTTGAATTTCAAAACCAACTGTTAATAGGAATTACACAATGTGGGATTTCATCTCCCACCATGAATTAGCCCCCTAAAAACCATAGTAGCTCCCATGAGTGGTTTTTCAAATTTCATCATTGAGAATCCCCCTACTCTTGGGTACATCTCAGAGTAGGTTAGCTTTACATACCCTTTAACCATGAGGCTTAATAATCAGTGTAACACAACTACTATTCTTATCCAATCTCTCTCGAGGGTGAAGCAAAAGTCATACTGGATAAGGAGAAAAATTTAGATAGTGTAACCCCTTATTTCAAAGGGGTATTTTATTCTTGTAAGGATACCTATCACCCATCTATCATCATAGGAATCTATTTTAATTGTTTGTATCATATTACTCGATAGGGGTTATGCACAAACTACCTTTTCATAGTGTTCATCCCATCTACCTCAATCATATTAGGAATATGATTTCAAAAACAACACATCAAAAACACAAAAGAAAATTAAAATTAAAAACAAAAACAAAAAGGAAAATATTCCACAAACAAACAATAACATTACTGATAAAAAAAATATTGCTTGTTTGCTTTGCTTATTTTGTTTATGTAGATCAAAAAGTGCACTCCATTTGCCTAGCTTATGGCCATGACACAGAGTCAAGCTCAATCATGAGCAAATACTCCCAATCCATCACAAAGAGTCATGGGTCATGTTCAATAGTACTAATAAGAGGATTGGCCTAATGCATCCTCTTATCAAGATCTTGATCCACCTGAGCAACAACATATTCAATATGATTCATATATCACCTATAATTCCCTAACCTTAACATATCGAGCATCACCATTTAGAATCTGCCTACAAGCCCTAATGTTGATAATGATATCAACTATCTATACCATGCCACCCTACGTACCCTCTATAAGGACACACATATCTACACTAAAGCACCTAGGAAGCTGTTACCATGTATTCACATTAAAAATTATCCTATAACACCATTGGATGAAGGACAAAGGTATACTCCACACCACGATAGGGATGCCCAAGTTACTATAACTAAGCACCTTTATATGGGCCATGAATATGATTTTTTGGATGCATATACCAATAAAAATAATAAAAAACCTTCCACATCTACCTAATTTTGTTGCACTTTAGTGCTTCCTACCTACATAGAGCAAATAATTCACTCTCAAAATCAAGTTAATGTGGCCTCAATGGTCTTGGAAAATAAATTTTTGACCCTTCTAGGTTTGGGGCACAATGCACACCCATCCACATCACTGAGACACACATGAATTGTCCTCACACAATTGACCTGATAAATCACTTTCAAAAAACAACCAAGCCAAATCTAGGTCATCAATAACAGTTACAAAAAATAATATACCAATGGATACCTATGCCTATGGATCAAATACAACAACCACAACATCACCAAGAGCACCCAATACAATGTCACAATATTCCACCATACCTGAATAAAAATCTTCCACTCTGCACATGTTCAATTCCACTTCATCCCCAAAACTACAAACCACCACCCACTCATTATCAATAACCACTTCCTCCTGAATAATATCAATTTTACCCTTATCAGTAGGAATACAAAACCTATGAGGATCTTTAACCAGAGTATCAAGATCAAATGGAAACATATCCTGGCATACCTTATGGTGAAATTCTTGCTAATAACACACATCCACCATCACATCAAAACCAAAAAATACCACCTCCACTTCAACAAAATCAAATGTAAGCAACCAAAATAATCTCACCATAAGCGTATAAATCACTATATGATCGAATCAATTCATTGAAAAAATAAGCCTTTGGTGTGGGTTACCAAAAACACACCTTACGATAGCTCAAAAACCAACCCATTCATCCATCCATTCCATCACCTTCGCATCCACCTCATTTCGAGATGATCAAACTAGACAAGTTCAAAGGTGATGAAGATGCACAAGAGCACATAAGTAGATTTATGAATGTCTATTTTATCTTCAAGACAGTGACCCCATAATGCTTAGAATATTTATCATAACACTTACTAGGGGTGCTTTGGAGTGGTACAATAATTTACCACATCATAGAATTTACACCTTTGAACAATTGGCCAATATATTTTTGGAATATTTCTCCTTTAGCGTCAAGAAAAAGGCTACCTTGACTAACTTATATAACCTTCACCAATTTGAAGATGATCTAGTCATGAATTATGGTAATAGATGGAAAGTAGTCATCACAAAATTTCCCTTCACCTAATTTTTTTGGTAGGTAAAATATTTTATTTAATTTCTGGGTTGAAGGGACCCAATCCCTATTACATAGGGCATTCAAAATGCCAATAGTACAAAATTTGAAGCATCCCACCATCACAAGGATGGACGTGAGGATAACCAACAGTCTGTAAAAACCTAATACAAACTAGCTCCAAAATCTAAACTGGAAAATTAAAATAGAACCATAGACTAGAAACCCTGAACAGGGAAAACAACATCATTACGTCATTCAAAAAAACCATTGGCAAACCAACTGCCAGCTACCCCACTCCCAGTCCTACTGGGATTCATCCTCATCCTCCTGTTTGGCTCCAACATTCTGATCCTTTGCAAGGAGGACATTGAGGGCAGTCGAGAGTTCCTGGAGCTCTTTGATGGTGTTCGAAAAGATGACACCCGCCTCCCTGACCATGTTAGTTGCTGCCTTGAGATGCTCCACCGCTCTGGATACATGATTGATGGTGCTGGTTCGAAGTGCATCATCAACATTGCACCTGACATCTTCCTCATCGTCTAAAATGATCTCGGGTGAGGGTCGTGATCCGTCAACACCCTTCCTTTTTAGGCATCATGAACTTCTACTGGGAGAGGGTCGGACAACTTTCCTTTTGCTCCTCAGAGGTCTGCTTTTGGCTACAGTAGCTCGGGACTCCATAGGGGCTGAATCCTTTGGTTTGGGCGGTGGACTTTCCTCATATTTGTTGCTAGACTGAATGGGGTTGACAGCTTTTGGGAGACCATCAGAAGGGGTAGAGGATTGTAGGGGCACTTCAAGAAAGGGGTTGTGGGAGAGGGGAACAATGCTAGGGGACTCAATCGATGGATTAGGATCATGGGACTCAGGACCATGAGCTGGCTCAGAAGAGGGCATGGTGATCGGAGGAGGAGCAGAAGGTTCGATAATAGGTTGGGATAAGAGGGCATGTTTGTAAATAATGAGGAATAAGCCCTGGTGTGAAAGGTGCTTGGAAGATTTCTTATCCCTAAATTTTTCTATGGTAAGGCTTATGGACCAAACCAGAAAGTCAGGAATATTAATCGGCTTGATGTCACACAGATGGTTGACGAAGGCTAGGTGGAAGGAGCGGAGGGGACTGCTAACATTGTCAACTATGATATACTGAATGATGGGAATAATGACAGAGTCCCAGGGATGAGGAAGAGAGGAACGAAGGACTCCCCCCTTAACCCAAGTCAACTCCTTGCCTTTATCAAGAAAATGTTCAGTTTCTTCTTTGAAATTGTGTCTGTCCCGTCGCACCGCCCTACCCTTAGGAGACAAACCAAAAATTTTAGCTAACAGATGGATGTTTACCTCAATGTGGAGCCCTCAGATCTGAACCATGCCGTTATTCCATGAACTTACAAACTCATTGGTGACACCCTCATCCACGCCACCGAATAGCTTGAAGAAGGGAATGAGTCCCTTGGCTCCGAGCAGAGCTTCAACTACAGGTTCGAGCTACAACATCGACGGCTCAAGAATGGCCATAATGTCAGACAGGCCATAGTAGTATAAGCACTAGGATAGAAACACAAAAGCAAGGAAGCTAAGCAACAAGTGAATTCACTCTAGAAGGTGGTAGAATAATAAAGAGTGCCTAGGATTGCAGTAGAAAGGATTACAAGATGGAGGGCCCTTTTCAATGCATGTTGGAACTTCAACCATAGGGCAACAGCATTGGACCACCTCAACACCTGCACGTGATAGGGAAACAAATCGACAAAGCAAGAGGAGAGGATGGGTGATAGGGTGGAAGAGGCCAACTAACAAGTGAGAGCAAATAGTGTGGAAGGTAGACGGGTGATGGAAATGGAAGAGAAGAGAGGCAGACATCGAGAGATGAGGGAAAATAAGGAGGAAGAAGCAGAGGCATGGGATGATAGGATGATGCTAGAGGGGAGCAAAAGCTTTGCCATGATATGACCGACCCGCATGGAAAGAGGTACAACCAACATTTTGGAAGACAATGATTAAATGGGAAGGGGAACAAATAACCATGGTGTTAATGTGAACACCCTTGGTGTTGATAAAAACACCTTTGAAACGATGCTTGCTTTTATTTGGAATTGTGCTCAACATCATTTTTAGTAGCATCAATGATGTCTTGAGGGAAAGAGTCTTCCCATATAGTGAGATCATTCTGATTGGCTACTCTATTAGCCAGTAAATCTGCCACCACATTGGCCTCTCTAAAAACATGTTGGATTATGTTGAGCGGGTGCTGCCTGAGGATGGATTGACTCTCTTGAATGATACTTTGAATATTCCACCTAGCCTTGGAATTATTCTTAATATGGTTGACCACATTTAGGGAATCCCCTTCAAAGATCATTGGGTTAGTTAGACCTTTGTTGAGTTCAAGGCTCCTCCAGAGGGCACGAGCTTCGGCATAGTTGTTGGATTGGACTCCCAGGTTTTTGATGAAGGCTCTGATGATTTTGCCTTCATGGTCCCGAATGACACCTCCAACCCCAACATCTCTGGGGTTGCCTTTAGACGATCCATAGAAATTCACCTTGAGCCACCCTAGAGGGGGAGGGGTCCACTTGACGGTGGAACTGCAGCTGGTTTGGGCATGGGATCTGGTGCACTCAAAAGAGATGCCGAGGGATTTGAACAGGGAGGCTTCCAACCCAGACATTGGGGTATTTGGATAGGGGACCAAATTTACATTTTCAATGGCAAAGCATAAAGCTTTGTTAGCCACTACTTTTGGGTCCTTGGAATGGTCATTGAAGATTCTGCTATTGCGCTCAAGCCAGATTTACCATAGGGTGTGGTGCAGCAATGCTTCCCACAGGAACTTGAGTCTGGGGTTATGAAACACTTGGGGCCACTAGGTAAAAAGGTCAACGATTGACTAGGGCCATACCCACTTGACCTGAAACATATTAACCAGCGTTGAGAAAGCATTGTAGGCAAAGGGACACTCGATCAATAGGTGTTGAGTGGATTCCCATGCCTGTAAGCACAAGTAACATCTGTTGGGAACTATGACACCCCTCTTGATCAAATTTTTTGTAGTGAGAATTCTATTTTGGAAAGCTAACCAAGAGAAGTGGGCGACTTTTGGGATGAGATGTTTGAGCCAAATTCTCTTAACGATAGTTGGGGCAACCTGGTTTTTGTGCAGGTTCTGAGGGGGATCCAACAAGAAGAAGGTAGACTTGACCGAAAAAGAGCCATCGTCAGTACCTTTCCAGAAGGGTTTGTCTTTCTTTTGGGCCCTAGGTATGAAGTTTGCTCTAAAAATTACTTGCAAAGAGGTGATAGCTCTATCAATTATTGCGTTGCTTATTCTGAAATGAAGTTGCTTCCACTTATGGTGGCCCTGATCTTGCACAATGAAGTCTACAACTTTCGGGCCAAACCTATGATCTGTTAGAGGTTTGATAGCAGTGATATCTGGGTCATTGATAAGGGGCTCATCCCTAGCCCACGGGTCATGCCAGAAATCGATGGATCTTCCATCTCCGAGCTGCCATCTGGTTCCTCTTTGGAGCAGGGGTCTGGTTTGGATGATAGACCACCAAAAATGAGACCCTATTTGGGGGATTTCTTCATCTCTGAAGGAGTGATGCTACAGATATTTTCTTTTAATGATTGAAATCCATTCCAAATTTTCATTAGTGAAAACTTTCCAAGCCTGCTTAGCTAAGAGGGCCTGATTCATTTTGTTGATTCTACGAAATCCAAGCCCACCCTTATCTTTTGGAGAGCATGCTTTGTCCCAGGCCACTAAGTGGAACTTTTTCTGATTGTCAGCTCCAGCCCATAAGAAGTATTTTTGGATTTGTTCAATCGTGGTCCCAACTACTGCAGGGATTTTGAAAACTGATAAAAAATACATAGGTATGCTTTGAAGAACTGACATGACCAGGGTAGCTTTACCCGCCTGAGAGAGAAGGGCACCCTTCCACCCTACAAGTTTCTTATGAAATATCTCAATAACATTATTCCACATCGTCTTGGCAGGATTCCCCTAAAACATTGGGAGGCCAAGATAAGAAGCTAGAAATGCTGCAGTAGAACATCCCAGAATATTCACAATTTTGACTTGGCAGGGCATTGGGGTATTGATGAAATAAATCTTACTCTTGGTGAAGTTGATTTTTTGCCCTACGGCTTCCTCGTAGAGGTTGAGGATAGTTTTGATGACTCTTGCCTCAGAAATAGATGCAACAGTTGCCAATAGAGTGTCATCCATGAACTGTTGGTGAGTTGAGGGTTGGAGATTGGATGCAGCTTTGATGCCAAAAATCAAACCCATGGAGCAGGCAACTTTTATGGCTCTTCCGAGGCTCTCAGCAAGAATAATGAAGAGGATGGGGGATAAAGGATCCCCTTGTCTCAGGCCTCTGGTACTAGGGAAGTACCCTACAGTAGATCCATTCACAAGCACAAAAATCCAAGAAGTTGAGATGCATTGCATAATCAGATGAACCCAGTTATCATGGAACCCAAACTTCTGGAGAACTTTGGATAGAAACTCCCTATCCACTCTATCAAAGGCCTTGTTCATGTCAAGCTTTAGGAAGAAAGCTAATTTTTTGGACTTGTGGGCTGAGTGAATAAGCTCGTGAATGGTTATGACCCCATCCACAATATTTTGACCTTTAACCGAGCTTCCTTGGTAGGGGTCAATCAAGGATGGGAGGATGCCTTTTAATCTGTTGGCCATAGCCTTTGAAAATATTTTGTAGACAACATTACAAAGGCTTATGGGATGATAATCAGACAGGGATTTGGAATTGGGGCCTTTAGGGATGAGGGCAAGAAAGGTAGAATTCACATCTCTGGGAATGACTCTGGATCTCTACATTTCTTTGATGGCTTGGCAAAGGTCAGGGCCAATGATTTCCCAAAAGGCTTGGAAGAACCTTGGGGAGAATCCATCGAGGCCTGGGGCTTTATCTGGTTGCATGGAGAAGAGGGCCTGGTGGATCTCCTCAGAACTTAAAGGACTAAGCAGATAGGCATTCATGTTATCAGTGATGATTCTAGGAATGTGCATGAGAAGGGAATCCATGGCTTGGGTAGAATGGGGAGGGCAGGAACCTAGGAGGGACTCAAAGTGAAGGACAACTTCATCATAAATTTCATGAATATTGGAAGTGAAGGTGCCATCATTTTTTATTAGACCCTTGATCCTGTTTACCCCTCTGTGTTTGAGTGTTGAGATGTGGAAAAACTTTGAGTTGGAATCTCCTTCTTTCAACCACAAATGTCTCAATTTTTGATGCCAAAACATCTCTTCCTTCTTCAATATGTTATGGAAATCTGAAAGCAAAAGTTTTTCTTCAACTCTCAAACTGGCATCCCCTTGACCCTGCTGAAACTGATTTTCAATTATTTGGAGTCTGTCCCTGATGTTCTGCTTGTTTTCAAAGATATTTCCAAAAATTTCTTTATTCCATACCTTCAGTTTGGCTTTTATAGACCGCAACTTCTGAGTAACTTGGTTAGTGATAGATCCTAAGAAACTCTCTCCCCACCACTCAACAATGCGTGCTTTAAGGTTAGGGTGCTGGGTCCACATTGCCTCAAAATGAAAGGGAGTTTTGAAAGGAGGTCTATTGGTAGTTTCAAAAATTAGGGGGCTGTGATCAGACCCAATCTTTGGCAGGGCCTGTAAACTGGCATCTCCAAACAGAAGAAGTGCATCCTGAGAAAGAAGAAAATGGTCAAGCCTTTCCTGAATGAGATCACCCCCTACCCTTCTATTACTCTAGGTAAACTGAGATCCCCTTAGCTGAACATCCATTAACTCATTTGCATCCACAAAATTGTTGAAGTCCCCCGTGATCCTGGGAGTGATCTCTTTCCCTCCTTTTTTCTCAGAGGGATATAGCGAAGCATTGAAATCCCCGGCAAGGATCCAGGGGATATTATTGAATGCCTCATGCATCTGAGTGAGAGTATTCCAAAGGTTCAACCTATCCTGAGGAATATTCGGGGTATAGACGTTCATCAATACCCAAGAGTGCTTAGTAACAAAATCATGGAAAAATATGTTGGAGATTCGTCCTTCACCTGAAATCACTCTTCCTTCCACCTTGGTTGGGTCCCAGAGGCAGAGGAGACCGCCAGAGGTTCCAGAGGTAGGACTAAAGGAAAATTCACATTTTCTCCATATAATTTTGGCAACTTTAGGTGAGGACTGCATGCCTAATTTGGTTTCTTGAATTAGAAATATTGTAGGATTTGAATCCTTTCGCATCGAAGTAGCAAGTCTTTGTTTCACTGCTCCATTTAACCCTCTCGCATTCCAGGAGAGGATTCTCATTTGGAACTCTTGGAGGGTTTTCTACCTCCTTTGCCTTGTTGTGTAGTGTTAGCATATGTTGTTATGTTATATCACATTATTAGCAACTATATTAAAATAACGCTCATAGGCGTTCTCCGAGTTCGTTGATTAACCAACTTGGTGGTTAATCAACTACATTGTAATATTTATATGCAAATCAATGAGAATGAGTTGAGTGCTTCGTCAAATTCTTCATGGCATCAGAGCTACGGACGACAAGACAGTCGACAACCCTGAGGACGGCGGACGAAGGATGACAGACAGCCAACGGACGAAGGACGACAGACAGCCAACGGGACCTGCGGAGACCTGAGGACGGCGGACGAAGGACGACAGACAGCCAACGGATGACAGACAACAAACTGACCAGACAGTAGAGACAGAACACGTAGACCAAGGCACACAGGCGCGTGTGGCACGCAGACAGAGGACGCAGACGACGGTTCGGGGACGAGGGTCAACGGTTGCGGAGGCCAAAAAGGGCGGGGTTGGTTGCCCGAAGGCAACCGAAAGCTTAAGTGCTTTCTGCCAAATTTAAAACCTCCCACAGTGGCCGCACAGGCCATGTGGGATTATTATTTTTTTCCCTTCCCAGGCCGCAACGCTCTTCATCATTCCCTGTTGCATGTTTTGTTTCATCGGGCCGTCTGGCTCCCGTGGCAAGTGCGGACGTTGTTTGGTGGCAGGTCGTGGTTTCAAATCTCTTCGGGGGTTTTTTCATACTGTGACGACGGGTTCATTTTTTTTTATGCCCGCACAAGTTCTGTGACGCCCGCACGGCACTGTTGATGCCCGCACGGCGCCATTGACACCTGCAACACGTTTTTGATGCAGAATGCCGCCAGTTGACACCTGCACTGTTCAGTTGATGCCTGCACTATTCAGTTGATGCCTGCAAGGCCACATTGATGCCCCACAGCAGCAAAAATTGATGCCTTGAAGGCTCAATTTTGTTTTTGAGGTTTTTTTTAGGTATTCATTTCCCACTTTCTGTCTATTTTGCAAATTGACGGGGGGAAGATTTCACATGATTCATTTGCAAAATTGTCAGATAAAGGGGGGAAATCAAGCCATTTGGCAGAATAATTGCTAGATTGGTAATAGGAGCTATAAATTTGTGGGCATTTATGATTGTTTTTTTTTGCATTTAAATATTTTGTTTTCTTGCATTCACAATCATAAATTAAAACAAAATATAAGACCCCAAATTTATACCCTATTTGTGCAATTTATTGCACAGCAGCGTTCGGTATTTGAGATACCTCTGGTCCACACTTACAGGTAATGTTGTCGTGCTTTGGACTACTGTATTCGCCGCCTAATATAGCTGCAACAACGACGTCTGAGCTTGTTCTCTATAAATCGTCGGGGAGAAATAAGGCAAACCAGTTTTTTTTCCATTTCATACCCACATCGTGATTGTTGTTAGGCGTAAATCCTGACGAAAGTTTTTTCCAAAGTGTTTAGGGGAAGTTACGCCCCATGCATGCGGAATAAAACTTTCTATGGTAGGTGTCATTAACAACACGATGCCCTTTCAGTATCGCCTATGTTCAATATATTGTGCTTCTCATTTGTACTTATAGTCTCCCTCACGTAAGGGCGAGTACATATTGAGTAGTATATTGTTCATATATACCTATAGTTTCCCTCACGTAAGGGCGGGTGTATATTGAATGGTTACAGTATAAAGATCTGGCAGGTATAAAGAAAGGGAGACCAATTGGTGATATAAGGAACCTTCATAATGGCCACAATTCATAAGTATCTCTCAGATTCACAATTGTTGAAAGGTCCTAACTTTGTTCCATGGAAGACAAAGATGAAAGCCATACTTCAGTTGGAAGATTTATGGGAGGTAGTGACTGGCACTGCAAAACGTCCTCAGACAGTAGGACCAGATCAAGATGCTTGGGATAAGAAAGACAAGAAGAGTCTCGTATTTATCTTGCTTGCTACTACAGATGAGGTGCAGCCTCATATTTGTGATGCAAAAACTAGTAAGATAGCCTGGGATGCCCTGATCATAGTATATGAAGGCAAAAATCAATCCTCTATTCTTCATCTTCAAACTCAACTACATAATCTCAGTATGAGTTCTGGAGAAACAGTTGACATATTCCTTTGCAGAGTGGCAGACTTGAAAGCAAAATTGAATGCTATGGGAAAACCTGTGGATGATGATGTCTTGAATTCTATTATCTTGAGAGCATTACCAAGTTCCTACAAGATGTTGATCACTTCTCTCAATGTTTCTGGTAGACAAGTCTCATTTGTGGAACTGGTAAACTTGCTTCAGACAGAGGAGGCAACTCAGGTCCAGAAAGATGATATGCCCGATAATGCTCTCTCCACACAACAAAGTGGTAAAAAGCAAGGCCAGTTTCAAAAAGGAGGTGCTTCTTCCAAAGGAAAAGGGAAGCAATCTCAGCAAAAAGATACAAAATATTGCAAAATTTGTGACATGAATAACCATGACACCAACAGGTGTTGGTTCAAAAACAAGCAACCAAATGACAGAGGTCCACAAAAGAAGGGCAAGAACAAGAAAAAATACAATAAGCATAAGCAATCTAAAGGCCATGTTGCTTATGCTGAATCCAACTCAGACTCAAATTCTCCTGAGTCCGATTCAGATTCTGACTCTGAAAGAGCACACAAGGTGCTCATGACTCATACTTCGTCTTCCCAGATAGATGTTGTATGGTATATTGATTCAGGAGCTAGCAAACACATGACTGGGGATAAATCCTGGTTTGATACTTTTGTGGCGAAAGAGGGTAAGCCAGTCACAATTGTTGACAATCAGGTATATCAAGTAAAAGGAGAAGGGGATATTTTTGTGTCTCTTCCTGATGGTAATTGTCAGATTGAAAAGGTTCTCTATGTTCCAGGCCTAGCCAATAATCTGCTTTCAGTCACACAAATGTTGGATAGAAACATGGAAGTCGTGTTTCGAGTTGTCAATGGCAAGAAGAGATGTTTTATCACACACAATGGTAAACATGTTGCAACCGGCTCTTACAAACATGGCTTGTTTATTCTCGATGCTATTTCCACTCCACATGTTGCTTTGGCTGCAACTACAAAGGAGGCCACCTCTCTCGGCATCGGCGTTATGGGCATCTCGGTTCTGGATATTTGCTTGAATTACACAAATATGGGATGGTGAAAGGTCTTCCACCCCTCTCATCTATCTTACCGGTTTGCTCGGATTGCTTAGCAGGGAAGCAACATCGAGTGCCTTTTGAAGCAAGCTCCTCTCGAGCTGCAAAACCTTTAGAGCTGGTACATACCGATCTGTGTGGTCCTATGCCAACCAACTATGGTGGGAAAAAGTATTTTCAACTATTCGTTGATGATTACTCATGGAAGATGTGGGTTTTCTTTCTTCAGTTGAAATCAGAAGCGTTTCTCTACTTTCAATAGTTCAAGAAACTTGTTGAGAAGGAGTCGGGATGTTTGATCAAAACCCTCCGCTCAGATCGAGGGGGGGAATACACCTCTGAAGAGTTTTCAGAGTTTCTTAAGAAACATGGGATCAAAAGACAACTGACTACAGCCTATACACCTCAGCAGAATGGAGTTGCAGAAAGAAGAAATCGTTCCATTATGGAAATGGTTCGATGTATGCTAAAAGGAGCACATCTTGAGGATCAATATTGGGCAGAAGCAGTAAACACAACATCATACCTCCTAAATAGAGCACCCACTAGAGCTCTACAAGGGAAGACTCCACAAGGAGCATGGAGTGGTAAGAAACCTTCCATTGCTCATCTGAAGGTGTTTGGATGTAAAGCATTCATGCACATTCCAAAACAGAAAAGGAGGAAGTTGGATGAGAAAACCCTACAGTGTATCTTTCTTGGCTATGATGAGTACTCAAAAGGTTATCGATTGATTGATCCTAAGACCAAGAAGACACATGTAAGTAGAGATGTTATATTTGATGAAGCTCTCACATCAAAAGACACATCCACAACTGTATACCTAGATGAAGAAGAGCCTAAGAAGGAGGTTCAACTTCCACAGCAAAAACAGAAAGTTCCAAAATGGTATACTAGCACTTTGAGAGATGCTAAGTTGAAATCCCTTCCAGATCTATCTCTTGATAGGCCATGTACTCGTAGTATGACTCAACAGATGAGAGCAAAAGAATCTACTTCAGAGGTTGACGAACTTTGTCAACACTTTGATGATTTGTCAGTGGGTACAGAAAATGATAGAGAGGAAGATAAGGATGGAGAAAAAATTTATATGTCTACATTGAATACAAACGAACCCACAACGGTTCAATATGCACTTGATGAACCACAGTGGAAAGAGGCCATGGATGTAGAACATAAATCTCTCCTTAAAAATAATACTTGGAAGTTAGTCGATCTGCCAACAGGGAAGAAACCCATAGGCTGCAAATGGGTGTTCAAAGTGAAGTATAAGGCAGATGGGTCTATTGATAAGCATAAAGCCCGGCTTGTTGCAAAGGGATATGCTCAGAAAGAAGGCATAGATTATGAAGAGACTTTTGCCCCTACTGCAAAAATGACTACCATTCGTGTACTTTGTGCCATGGGAGCTCAGTTTGGGTGGAAATTACATCAGATGGATGTTAAAAGTGCCTTCTTGAATGGTGACTTACAAGAAGAAGTATACATGACTCAACCAGAAGGATTCGTGGTTGAGGGACAAGAACAAAAAGTATGCAAGTTGATCAAATCATTGTATGGGCTAAAACAAGCTCCTCGAGCTTGGTACATCAAGATAGACAGTCACCTTGTGCAGCATGGTTTCATAAGAAGTCCCTCAGATGCAAATCTCTATATTAAGAAAAATGGTTCTGATATAGTGATTCTTGTACTTTATGTGGACGATCTGATCATTACAGGAAGCTCAGAAAGAATGATTGACTTAGTGAAAAATGACTTGAAGCAATCATTTGAAATGACAGATCTAGGACTTCTGCACTATTGTCTTGGTTTAGAAGTTACTCAGCAAAAATTTCATATTAGAGTAACACAAAAGAAGTATGCCAAGACTTTAGTAGAAAAATATCGGATGACTAACTGTAAGTCAAAGGCAACTCCCATGGAGCAAGGACTTAAGTTATCTCGATATGATGAGTCACCTCGGGTAGATGGTACTCTCTATCGCCGATTGATTGGGAGTCTCCTATATCTGACAAATACCAGACCAGATCTCAGTTTTTCTGTGGGATATCTTTCAAGGTTCATGCAAGAGCCTAAGATGACACACTGGAAAGCAACAAAAAGAGTGCTTCATTATGTTCATGGTAGTACAAATTATGGTCTGGAATATAGAAAGAATAATAATTTTTTCTTACTGGGATACACAGACTCAGATTATGTCGGGTCTATTGATGATCGTAAATCCACTTCTGGATATGTTTTTCATCTAGGATCTGGACCTATCTCATGGCACAATAAGAAGCAACATGTGGTTGCTTTATCTTCTACAGAAGCAGAATATCGTGCAGCCAGTGAAGCAATCTGCGAGATAATGTGGTTAAGTCGCATTCTTACAAACATGGGCCTTCCAAAGAATCTTCCTCTTCATTTGTTTTGCGACAATCAAGGTGTTTTGAATCTTGTCAAAAATCCAATCTTTCATGAACGTACCAAACATGTTGATACCAGATGTCATTTTATTCGAGATGAAGTTCCAAAGCACCATATACAACTTCAATACATTCCTACTGATGCGCAAGTTGCAGATATCTTTACCAAAGCACTTGGACGTATCAAATATGAAAAATTTCGTGATACTATTGGAATTTGCCAATAATGTAATAAGGGGGGATGTTAGCATATGTTGTTATGTTATATCACATTATTAGCAACTATATTAAAATAACGCTCATAGGCGTTCTCCGAGTTCGTTGATTAACCAACTTGGTGGTTAATCAACTACATTGTAATCTTTATATGCAAATCAATGAGAATGAGTTGAGTGCTTCGTCAAATTCTTCATGCAAGAGGTTTGAATCTCTTTGATTCTTCTCTATTGGAAATTCCCAGTTCCTAAAAGATAGTTCATTGGGTGCCATTGGCTATGTCTTCCACTATATATCTATTTATTTTCTCCACAATAGAGGGTCTACCATTATTTTTGTCACATTAAACATCGATTAGGGATTTTTAAAAACTTTTAGTCTATTTACGGCTCCAAGCTTCAGGACAATCATGAGATAACTCAAGCCTATTAACCTCATCACCATAGGGGTTAGGTGGGGAATGAGATGGGCCATACCTGTAGGATGGGGGGAGCTGGGTGGGGAATTAGATGGTGGTGTAGGATTGGATGGTGGAGGTTGGGAAACAAAAGCCATGGTTGATGGGAAATTTGGACCCATATCAGGGGATGAATGGGAGGGTTGTAGGGGAGGGTTTGCCTCTATGGTTGATTGGTAAAGGTTATTTGAGCCAGGGAATTCCTCTCTGTGAATATCCTCATTATCATCATTTGCATTGAGATTTATATTATTGAATAAATTGAACCTATTGGAAAAATAAAATAGGGAACTTACCTTATTATTATTGCCATTTGGACATGGGGTATCAGGTTGCTTGCCTTTGGGCTCATAGCACGAATCTACTTTAGCTCTTGTTCTCTAAACCTATCCTTTAGGTGGATGTTGTGTCTCCTAGTGATCGATATGTGCAAACCTTGGTTTCAAACACTAGATTTGAAAGTGTCATTGGGTGTGGCACTCAATGCAAAAGGAGGGTTTTTTCTCATACTCCATCACTTGGAATCAGTGGTATGACCCGTAGATTAAATTCACATGGATTAAAAATTGGGACTCCAAATTTACATTAACATAGATATGAACCTATGTCATTCTCGATTGAGCACGTGTAGCAGGGTCAATAGTGACAAGCTTCCCAATTACATGTGTGATCCCCTGTAGAACATCCTCATGCCAAAAATGAGAGGGTAAATTTGGAAGACAAACCCATATGGGAGCAAAGTTGATGTTCTAGGTTTTTGGATCAAATTCCATGCCCCACTTACTAAGGAATAGGTTCCTTCTCCCAAAGAACCATGGACCCACAGATAGAATGCGATATGTGTCCTCTTGAGTATTGATTTGAATCATAAAGAAGACTCTTGACATGGAAACTAGGTCTAGACAACCCCTGGGTTTCTATTTCACCATCGCCCATCACTAGATAGCCTCCATATCGGGTCTTCCACCCACAAACTTCTCAACTAGGGAAAAGGAATCTAGGGAAATGTACTCGGCCATGACTTCTTTCGATAGGATTACATCACATCCTTTAGAAATAAATGTGTGTGATGTAGTTGAGGAGGGTTTGGGACTTCCCTTGAGTGTTTCTACAAATGATGCTGCTTGATATTTCCTGTTTTCCATCACTATTTTATCCGAGGTTTCTTTCCCCCCAAATACATCATCCCCATCATTCGAAGGTGCAAAGTTAGACTTATATTTGGCCTTGTTCTCATTTTCTTGGACATCCATTCCATCCTTAGTCCCACTTCCATGCATGCTCATTCCACTCCATGCTCTCGTACTGTAGCTTCTCTATTTCCTACTTAACAAAGATTCAAAAATCAAATTTTTGCTCACCATCGCTCCCATCAATCCAAGATTGGTTTTCCCTTCACCTTATTCATTATGAAGCTCACTCGTATATTCACTAGAAGTTGATCAAAACAAATCTCCCTCTTACTACAACTTCAACAATATCAAACTTTCAAGGAATCCCTAGCCCAAGAAAAGTTCATTGAGGACATCAAAACTCAAGGAGACATAAAACTCTGAAAGAAATAATGGCCTAATAAAAATTCCAAGGGTAACCAAACTCAACCAAAGGTAGCTCCTGTGAATCAAGTTGTTTTGATCACCCCTGGGCCCTCGAATTGAACTCCACAACAACAACCTAACTATTAGGCTCAACATACATCGACTCAATATCATCCACAACCATATCATAAACCATTACAAAACCAACCTCCAACTCAACCATGTCCTCCACCTCACCAATACACGCTATTGCTAGAACCCTTGGTGACAATATTCCATTGGTTGTGTGAAGCACAAGTGATCTCCCTACTAGATATTTACCCACTAGATCTAAATTAACCAAAATAAAAATATTATAGGGAGGATCATTACTACATCTATCATAGACATAAGGGTCATGATATACAATCATGTTACTTATTTAGGAACTTAGTGCATAATATGATTGAATGATAGGATATTAAAATTGATTACCCTCTTACCTCTTCAAACAAAAACATTTGTGTCTACCAAGACCTATTACCTCAACATGGAGCAACCACAATACCTACCATTACAATGGAACAACCCAAGTAGGTCAATCAGGTACACACAACTCCACATAACCAATGTTTTATTAGAATAATAAACATTGTGATAAGGAATCAAAGATAACCAAATAGAAACACCAAATTGGTGGATCCATAAAATGTTTCTTCAATATTATAGGCACCTTCATTATCAAATTCAATCACTCCTCTACCTCACCCATTACTTACACTAAGAAATAGACTTACTCAAAGTCTCAAAATGACATCAACAAAACTCTCCATCTATGAGCTAATACAATAATCAACTCCACATTGGGAAGATCTAATGGAGGTTCTAAAATCTATTGAATTGCAACCACAACATTATTTCCCTACTCTCAATCATGGTCCCATCGCATAGCATAGGGGACCTCCTGATCCATATCCCTATGTTCTTACTAGGGCAGCCCAACTAGTCTATCCACTCAAAAGTGCTCCCATCCACAAACATTTAAAAGGAAGTGGCAACCTAAGCCCAATTGGCATTGTTGTAAAATATCATACAACTCATTGTATAGCTTTGCCAACAAAGTGGAGCCCCATGCCATGATCCTAAGCTCCTCCACTATATCCATCACTAGACCAATCAGGTTCCATGGGAACCTCATGCATGATGAGTCAAGAAGAATACAGTTAGACATCAGTGACATCAACAATACCTATTTAGTGATCAACAAGCCTATCTCAAAATTGGTGTTCACTCTCACATCGCAATTCTCCATGTCATAATCAATATACCGCTAGTACTCCTAGTGAAATCTCTAAAACATGTCTTCTTGCTTGCTAGTCGTAGTGGTAACTATTTGCTCTTTCTCTATCAAGACTCATAGAATCTAGTACACATCCTCTAGAGTAACAGTGATCTCACTATTTGATAGGTAAAAGGTATTCCTCTGACTATCCCATCTATATATCAAAGGTAGAGTAATAGTGATCTTCATGAAATCCACATTTTATAGTTTTTGGTAGGTGTGACTGTCCAATATGGTTGTGCAGTGCAATGCAATCATCCGAGATGGTCCCATTTAAAAAAAAAAAATTAAGGAACCATCTTGGGTTGATATGGTCCCAAAAATTTCAACATTTTCTCATTAACTTGTTGGCCATCCTATATTTTACCAAGCGCTTCATCGCTATCATCATTTTACCTTACCTCCACCAACTCATCACTTGAGGGGGTAGACAACACATGCAAATTTTTATCTCAAATCAAGTCAATAATCAAACACTCAAAAGTGGAAATTACGTTCATCCAAGAATCATTTCCAAAAACTATCATACACCCTCCTTGTTAGGGTAAAAGCAAAAATATCAATCAAACAAACACTTGGTATACCTAAAGCCTAAATCCTGTAGACTAACAATATCTACTTATGACTAAAAGGTTTACCAAAATCAAATCAAATTCATCAATTTGTTGAAAGCAATGATTCAATGATGTGCATCCTTTCCATGGTTGGGGCATCCCATGTTGAATTTTTATTTTTGGACCGTCTTGCATCTCTCTCCTTCAAGGTTATTTTCATCAATTAGCATCATTCATAATCAATTCAACTATTTTAGATCATCTATTTTTGCTCTACATTGTGCTTACATACAAAACATTCTATTTTTGCTTTGCATTGTGCTTATGCACAAAGAGACTCCCAAAAATTGTATTGAACCTTTTTTTCTCATTTCATATATTTTTTAACAATTTGCATAAATATTCAACATGCATCCACAAATAAATTAATTGCACAATAATTTGATCAATAAAAATAGAGATTTATTATACCCTTGAGGTAGAGCAACACCATACAATGCTCCTTTAGGAAGGAAGCCACTCCACAAGATCTCTAGCTCCATGAGCCAAGACTTCTCCAAGAATACATCATAGATTATAGATGCATTTCACAATGGGGGTACATCTCTCTTTATACAAGAGTGTGATGGTTCACCTTCCATGAGTTACAAAGTGCATAATAATATGACAATATTCCTTGCGGTTACATATGACAATATTCCTCCAATGGTTACAAATATGATTCTATGACATACCTATTTCTATTTTTACATGTGGCCTTCATTAATAATTAATTTATGGCTCATACCATTATACAATACAATATTAAATACCTATCTTGGTACCTAAAATTCCATCCCCCTTAAAAATGTTTCATCCTCAAAAAATTAGAAGAGGCTAAATAATATGATCTTATGAGCCATGCTAAATAATGGTACCAATATCGATCATCCATCCATCCAAGTGGAACTATGATTGGTGGTGGTCTTCTTTGATGCCAATGCCATGTGTTGAAAGCATAAATTTCATCTTTTTTCATCCATACCTGCTTGCATTTAAGACTTGTAGCATACCCAAATTTTTGGCTCCTTGGGTCCCTTATATGTCCCTCATTGATCTTATTTTGCCTCAAGCCATGTCGCCATGATTGTTGTCTCTCATGGTGGTATGGATAGCGATATACTCCAACCTTAGCCTGGTGTTCAACCTGTTTTTGCTTTTCTTTCTTACTTTCTTCATTTTTTTTATCCCTTTCTTTTACTTTTGTGGTTTCTGCTACTGCCTCTATTGGCTCTTCACTTTGTTCCTCTGCAATAGTTACCTGTTTTTCCTTACATTGAGAAATGTCCTGTAATGTTATCTTCTTCTTTCAATACCATAACTTCATGAATTTCTTTTGCACATTAATGTTAATAGTACCAAATGAATGCAACCAATGATAACCAAGAACAATATCTGCATCATTCTTCTCAATAGCATGAAAATTTGAATGTAAAACATACTTATCCATGGTGATTTTCAAATCTTCAAAAATTTGAACATTGTGACCCTCAAGATGTATGTCTTTGATTTTCTTTGTTTGCACTTGCAACCTCTTAGTCAAAGACATATTGATAAATTATATTTGCTACTAGGATTAATGGAGACAATAATTTTTTGATTTTGAATGCACCCATGAACTTGCAAAATAGAATTTTGACATTCAAACAAAGTTTTTTGATCATTGTTTGGCCCTAACACACAAGGTGTAGTTTCCATAGCCTGCACATTATTATCCTTTTCCTTTGATGCCCATTTTATTAAAAATACAACTTGAAATTCTTCCCATGTGAATGTATAATGACTAGGACGAGCAAAGTTGAAATACCAAGATAAAGCTTCCCCTTGCAAGTAAATCCAAATACAAGATACAAAAATAGGAGAATATAAAGACTTAAAATTTTCCAACCATTCCCTAGCATCAATATCATCTTCTCCAAAAAATTTACCAACTTCATGATTTTTTTTTTCAAAATAGCTAGGGTTTGAACAACCGAAACTCAAAACTCAAAAATTAAATTTCCTGAAATCTTATCTATTTCCTTCTTCAACAATTAAATTTGCACTTTGTCTTCAAAACAAAACAAATGGCAACTGATTTTCTTACCCGAATTGAAAGTTATGAATTTTTTCTTTTTTTTGTCGACAACCCAAAAACAACACCAAAAGCCCAACTTGCAATAGTTGTAACTTCCTCAATACTTATCAAAATTTCACAACTAAATAGTCATTTTTGTAGTACTCAAAATAACCTACATGCTGATGTAAAAATATTATGAAAATGACGGCTACAAAATTTAATACGAATTTTTTCTTTTTGAAAAAAAATTAGCGCAGCCAAAAAGCAACTTGAACAACCCAACTTCAAACAACTGTAACTCTCTCAAAACTTATCAAAAATCCACAAATGAGTAGTCATTTTATAGTACTCAAAATAATCTATATGTTGGTGCCAAAATATTCTACAAATGACTGCTGAAAAATTTAATACGAATTTTTTTATTTTGAAAAAAAAATCACGTGGCCAAAAACAACAAAAATAACTCAACTTCAAATAGCCATAACTTTCTCAATACATATCATAATTTAACAAATGAGCATTTTTTTTGTAGTACTAAAAAATATCTATACAATGGAGAAAAAACTTTTTGAAAATGACTACTGAAATAAAAAATATGGCCCTCGCAAAATGTGATATTTTTTCTGAAAAACATGCCCTAGCTCTGCAAAAACAAACCCACTTTGCCAAAATCGTTGCTCTGATACCAAATGTAATGAACATTTTTTCTCATTCCATATATCTTTTAACCATTTGCATAAATATTCAACATTCATCCACAAATAAATTAATTGCACAATAATTTGCTCAATAAAAATGGAGATTGATTATACCCTTGAGGTAGAGCAACACCATACAATGCTCCCTTAGGAAGGAAGCCACTCCACAAGATCTTTAGCTCCACGAGCGAAGACTTCTCCAAAAATACATCATAGATTATAGATCCTTTCACAATGGGGGTACATCTCTCTTTATACAAGAGTGTGATGGTTCACCTTCCATGAGTTACAAAGTGCATAATAATATGACAATATTCCTTGCGGTTACATATGACAATATTCCCCAACTATTACAAATATGATTCTATGACATACCTATTTCTATTTTTACATGTGGCCTTCCTTAATAATTAATTTATGGCTCATACCATTATACAATACAATATTAAATACCTATCTTGGTACCTAACAAAAATCCTCCTTTCTAACTTGCACAATCCACCTAGGGTAGCCTCAGGACTAATTCCATGGTTTTCTCCAATAGCAGGTTATTTTCCCCATGGGAATATTAACCATCTTGACCTAATATGGTCTCATGTTTGTAACCATATCGACCCAATACGATCATGCAAAACTAAAAATAAAAAATAATGGGTAGTCAAACTACCTATCAACGTCATATCTAACGTCATATCTACCTATTAATGTATTAGTTTATATCTCAAATACTACATGCATTTATCTATTTTCTATTTAGTTTTATATTTCCAAATTGAATATGGGTCCAACCTTAGTGGACCCTGCATATGCTACTAATTCACTGCTATTTTCTTTATGCACAGGTTATAGGATCCAAGGACAGCGCAAGGTTCCAGAACTGATCCGATGCAATAATCCCAAAAAACCTGCTCCCCAAAAACATGCTCTCATGAAAATATTTATATTGCACCCGAAGACATTCTTTTTAATAAAAAGGAGAAATCACATCCCTACTATATTTATTGTATCATTGGTGAAATCCTCTCAAAGGGGATTCTTTTGTAACACATTGAAAAATCAATATATATATATATATATATATATATATATATATATATATATATATATATATATATATATATATATATAAGATTCATTTTATTGGTTCAACATTGTGTTTTTTTCTATCTTATTTGGTGCAAATTTCCATCCTTCAATATCAACAAGCCTATTGTTCAAAGTATTTGTTTCATCAATAAAATTGTTCTTCAAATATTTAATCATGTCCTCTTGTCTTCTATTCTTATCTTTTAGAACTTCATTAGAAAGTAATACTATTTTCATGATTGTTCCTATATCATAAGGTAATGTGAAAAAATTTTTAGAGTCTTCAATTGCTTCTTCAAGCTTTGAATTTAGATAATTGTGAAGCATTGAAAAATTTCATCTTTGGCTTCTCCCATGATTGTTTGTAAGATTTTATTTTCCTTCAATGATGTATCCTTTTGTCCTTCAATTTTTGGTATCATGTATTTGATACAATATTTCAAATTTTGCAACATTTCATTAGTTTCTTCTAATGAGTCATCTTGAATATTTATTTGTTCTTCTTGAAAACATAAGTTTTCTATTTCAATTGTTTTCAACTCATGTATTTTTATTTCTATTTTTTGATCATTTATTTTCTTCTTCATTTACTTTTTCTTTGCCATTTTCCTTTGAAGTAGACTACCTTATAACTCCCTAATGTTTTAAATAATAATTTCAGTATAACCTTCAACTTCTACTCTTTAAGGTAAATACCTTGTATTTCCCACTGTCTAGATAATGCTCAAACAATAGTTTTGATAAAAGTTTCAATTCTTCAAATTGGTAGGTGGAATTTCTTTTATCTCCCAAATTTCAATAATATGGTTTCTAAATTTAAAAAACCTAATTTCATGTTGAAGTCCTTATGGCTTCCAAATTAGAAAATAAAATTTTTATAAAATGTATTTGAAAAATTATTATTCTTCTGATGTAGGAAACCTTATTTCTCCAAAATTCAAAAATACTTGCAAATTGAGCTTTCAACTTTATTCAATACCTTCCAAAAATAAATAATTTGCTTTCTAAGGTTTTATTTTCCACTTCAATGTCTTATCTCTCCAATTATCTCATTAATTAAAGTAAAAGATCAATTAATTGAATTAAACCTTAGGAAAAATAATTATTATTCACCCTTATAACTCCATACCTTATGAAAATGAATAATCAATATTTTAGACTTTACCTCCTGTGATGGCATGTGAATAATTTGACAAAAAAATTGCTCCTTTAAAAAATAGGCTCTTCACCTTCTACATCCCTCTTGTTGGTGCTCTCTTCAATGGTAATCCATGCTGGTCAACGAAACTAAGTTCAAAATTTGGATGGTGCTCTTCTTCAACTAATAATCCATGCTACTTCCTTGAGTATGTCAAAGGTGGTAGGCCAGGTCCGAGTCCTAGGCATTTTTTATGGAATGGATACCCCTGCCTCCTTGGGTCTTACCCGAAAGTGGCATCCCTTTTGGGATGTTTTCCACAAATAAAAAATATATATATAATCCATGCTACTCTTCAATGGTAAAATAAGATTTCAAATTTTGATTATTCCTTCACACTGCTCATGCATTAATAGATGCCTTAAATTTTTTGATTCTCCCTAAGGTGATTGGTGTTCAATTTTTGAGATGCCAAGTGACAAATAATGTATTTACCTCTTCAAATGAGTGCTTGATTCCTCCTACATGCTTCTTCATTGTGTAATGCTCAATAATGAGCAATATGAATATTTTGAAAATGTTATGACATCCTGGATATTTCATACACCATGTGGCATCATCAAACTTGCAACCTCAATGTCCACTTATGCATTGTGATCTCTTGGTACTTGATTCATTTTAATTCTCCCTTCTTCAATGTTCTAAATTATCAATGCTTACCCTTTGGCATACAACAAATTTATTTTTGCTACCTGATCATATACCATGCTTGTCCTTCTTGGATGGTGCTTATTGAAGGTGTCAATGCTCCACTCCTCCACCTCAAACTAGTGGCACAACTTCAATAGCTCTATCTTGGTGAATATTTCACCTCTTTGGTAGTTATTCAAATATTTCCACTATAGCTCTTTCTCATCTATGTTCGATGAGTTTTATGACTTGGGATTCACTCTTCGTGGCTTCTTCTTCACTAAGGTGGCTCTTCCTTCAATACGGTGGTACCTCCACTTGTGCTTGGTGGTTCTAGCACTCCTTTGGTGATTTTTCTTCCCCAAAATTTTTCACAATTTTTAGTGCTCCTCTTGGTGTCTTTAGACACCTTACATCTACCTTGTCTTTGAGCACTATTTAGCCTTATTTTATTTAATAGAGCTTATAAAAATTTACACTTATTTTATTTATAAAACAACATATGTTACTTCTTCTTATCACTACCTTTAAAGAAAACTTTAACTCCAATATTTGATGTGTTTTATAGATTATAGGATGATAATGATGCCTCCTTCCTTGGTTTGGAGACACTTAACTTAAGCTATATTTTACCTCTTTTAATTGTGCTTTCAAAAAACTTTACAATAAACTAGTTTTAATGCTTGAATAATAACCTTTTATAGCACCAATGTTTTTTTTTTTTTGAATTTACATGGTGGAATCGATAGCCGCCACGAATACGGGTAGGTTGTCCAGCTTTTATGGCCGCCATAGTATTCTATGTTGTCCCCTTGAAGCCGCCACACAGATCTTTGCGCAGTCCGCCCCTATAACCACCATGCCACAATCATTTTAAACCTTTTATGCCGCTGAAAGCACCAGAAAAGGGACAAGCATTCAGTCTGACGAATTATAGCACCAATGTTGCAAACCTCTTTTACCTCCTTTTGTAGCTAATCTCCTTGGTGATTTAATTCACCTTTTTTTTGTCTCAAATTTACAAATTTTGCAGCTTCTACCCCAAAACAATCAATTTTGTAGCTCTAATTGCTACCCAAATTCTCTACCTTTTAGCCTTTAACTTGCCACCTTAAAATTTCTCCTTTCTCCTTTCAAAAATCTGCCAAGGAACTCTAAAATTTGTAGCTCAAATACTTCTTCAAATACAATATGTAGCTTTGATACCATTGTTAGCTTTCTGAATAGGTTAACTCACAAAAAACTTCAACCAAGATCTAAAAATAGATTAAACCAATGCTACTAACAATGAAGCTTAATAATAACAAAATATTATAAGTAATATCTCATGAAATATAACACAAGTGAACACAATATACCATAATTACATTAATGATACAATATACTTACAATACATGGAGCTTTACCTTCAATATATCCTTTTTCATGACTTTTCATTTCTCTAACTATTGCTCTCCTCTTTCATCCTAGAGACGCATCCTTTGATATTCCTCTAATAAATACAAATATCTCAACTTGCCACATATCATGTGACTCTTTATACTCTCTTGAAACTTTGCACTCTTTCTCATATTGCCACATACATTAGAAAATACAAATCATCTATCAAACTAGTATTGTGAGGGGATCACATAATGTAATATCTCCAACAAGTTGGAAGAGGTGAGGGGATTGTCAAATTGTATGCCCTCTTGATCAATTAGATCTTATACCAGCTACTTAAAGTTATGAAAATTATTGATGTCATACCCTTACTGACAATGGTATACACATAATTGGTGTTTGTTATACCATTTTAGTTTCACCCACTTTGGAAATTTTGATCGAACAATAAACAAGATTTATTTTACATCAAATGAAGTTTGAAAGATTTGGGACAATGGTTTAGAAAGGGAAGTCTAGTTGTAGGGTGAACAATGAGGATGCTAAGGTTTCATGAAAGGTTGGTTAGGTGGCAGTGGAGGGAATTCCTATCCAGGGTATTGATAGCCCTAACATCATGGTTGAGGGGTTTGTTGGGGTGGAACTACTATAGTACTCATATTAATTGAATTACAAGTGGGCTTTGAATACCCACAACCACTCAATTGTAGCTCAATATTTTTGAGTTAGTCTAATATGTGCTACATGTCAGTTGAATGAGGAGTTGGGGTTACTAAAAATATGTTGACAAGGATGACAGTGGGGGGATAGGTAGGGATATGAATATGGATAAGGTGGAGGAGGCAGAAAAGATAGATGGGGAGGTTATAAAATAAAAATTGTGTGTGTCTCTTGGGATGGAGAATGGGGTGGTGAAAGAAGAGGTGGAAGATATGGTGTTGGATGAAAAAATAAATAAAGGAAGATTGATAAAGAGGCAAATGATAGGGTGCAAATCAAAGTAGGGAAGATGAATCGATCCCCTTGAAAAAATAAACAAATGGAGATTGAAATGCTTTTTGAAATGAAATTTATGCTAATGATAAGGAAAGTAAATGTGTTGGAAGTAAGTCTATGCCAAGGCAAAGAAGGGAAATGCTTTTTGAAATAAATTTATCCCAATGACAAGGAAAGTAAATGTGTTGGAAACAAATTTATGCTAAGGAAAAAAAGTAAATTTGCTACTTGAAGCAAAATATATGCTAAGGCAAAGAAAAAAAATGCTTTTGAAATGAAATTTACCCTAACAACAAGGAAAGTAAATGCATTGGAAGCAAATATATGCTAAGGCAAAGAAGGGAAATGCTTTTTGAAATAACATTTATCCTAATGATAAGGAAAGTAAATGTGTTAGAATAAAATCTATACTAAGGCAAAGAAAGAAAATGATTTTAAATGACAAGGAAATTAAATACGTTAGAAGCAAATCTATGCTAAGGCAAAGAAGGGAAATCCTTTTTGAAATGAAATATATCCTAATGACAAATAAAGTAAATGCATTGGAATAAAATCTATGCTAAGGCAAAGAAGGGAAATGCTCTTTGAAATAAATTTTATCCTAATCACAAGGAAAGTAAATGCATTGGAAGCAAATCTATGTTAAGGCAAATAAGTAAATTATCTACTTGAAGCAAAATCTATGCTAATGCAAAGAAATAAAATGATTTTGAAATGAAATTTATCCTAACAACAGGGAAAGTAAATGAATTGAAAGCAAATCTATGCTAAGACAAAGAAAGGAAATGCTTTTGAAATGAAATTTACCCTAACAACAAGGAAAGTAAGTGTGTTGGAAGCAAATATATGCTAAGGAAAAGAATATAAATGCTTTTTGAAATGAAATTCAACCTAACGACAAGGAAATTAAATGCATTGGAAGCAAACCTATGCTAATGTAAATAAGGAAATGCTTTTTGAAATGAAATTTATCCTAATGACAAGAAAAGTAAATGTGTTGGAAGCAAATTTATGCTACAGCAAAGAAGTAAATTTGCTACTTGAAGCAAAATCTATGTTAAGATTTACTTAGTCATAAATCTATCTACAATGGTCAAGATATGCTTATTAAGGTTATGACCAGTTTTCTATCAAGAGCACTATGTATGATACAAATCGAGATTTGGCTTAGCTCATGAAGAAAAAGAAATTAAGAGCTTTCTTTATGCATCTAAGCATATGTTTATTCTAGGCTAGTAAAATATAAAGTATATTTTGAAAATGAAACTATCCTAATGACAAGGAAAGGTAAAATGCTTTTTGAAAATAAAATCTTGAAAATTGACTTAAAAATAAGTTTAGAAGTACTTACCCAAAGTCCAATGATCATTGGAATTTGTTTGAAAGTGTTGCACATGCTCTTATGTGTTGATGATAATTTTTTCCAATTGCAAAACCACCATCACAGTAAGGGTATTGTTATAAAAACCCTCTCTTGCAAAGAAATTCAAAATTTCTCCAAGGTTCTTATTTGCTTTATGTGTGCTTGAATGCTTGTGAAAATGTGCAAAATGTACTAAAATACCTTAGAGGTGCAAGTGATTGTTAACAAGGGGTATGTGGTTTGGTATTACTTTTATTTGTTATGCTCTTTATTGTTCATGAAATTTAAAAAGAAAATAAAATGTGATGTGATTGGTCCTCATATGACCATCCTGGAACGGTGATTTAATTCATTTTATCTTGAAATGTTTTAAGTAGATTTTATCTTCTTTTGTTAAGCAAATTTTAACAAATTTTATCTTCCTTTGTTATATTTGCTTTGAGCATAAAAGAAAAGACTAAAATCTAATTTTGAAATGTGAATCCATAACGGTGATTTAATTCATTTTATCTTGTTTTTGTGAACGAATTTTATCTTGCTTTTTTATTAAGTTTTATCTTCTTTTGTTAATATTTGCTTTGAGCATAAAATAAAATGACTAAATCTAATTTTGAAATTTGAATCCCAGAACGGTGATTTAGTTCATTGTATCTTGCTTTTTGAAACATATTTTATCCTGCTTTGTTAACAAATTTTTTATCTTGCTTTGTTAAATAAATTTTAAAATAATAAAATCTGCAGAGTGCAAGAATATGTTTTGGAACCTCAAAATAAATGTCTCAATTAAGTGTGTCTAAATAATTTAACAAGTTAGCCTTAAAAAGTAAAATTATTTGGATGCTCTAATTACTTCAAAACCCCCATTATTGATTTTTTTGTGTAAAATAATATAATCTTTTAGGGCTTTGAGTGCTTGATAGAACTTGAAAAAATAAATAAAATGGAAAATAAATAACAAAAAAAGATAGGGTTAAAGAAAAAATGAAAAATTTGAAATAATGTGAAATGAAGTACAGAAAAGCGATCAAAGAAAGCTACTGTAAACTAATCCCTCCTATTCTGCAGAAAATGGAATATCATGAACACTAAAAAAAAACTAGGTTAGACCTGCATCCACACAATCTAAATTTGGTTAAGTGCAAGAGTTTGAGGAATAAAAACATGCATTAAAAACATTAAATGATGCTACCATATCTATGCATAAAACACCATTAAATGAACCCAATACATGTGGAGAAAAATATGCAATAAAGCTTCTATTGTATTCAAAAAAAAAAATTTATGCATTGAGAACAAGTGTTGGCAATAGCTTGAAGACTTCCAATCCCTATTCACGCCTCCCTGTTCCAAGAAAATTCCAGCCCTTCATTCTCTATTCCGTTGGCTATTTAAAATTTCAGAAAATACCCCAAAATATCTTCGTTTCATTTCCCCCTTCATTTGGCATCATAACATTTTTTTTCTTTCATGAAAATATTCACCTTTTGTTATTATTTTTTATCATCTGCATATAACACCCTGAATGGCCACATATGCACTTTTCCTATTTTAGAATGTATAACACCTTAAATGCAAAATGACACAACCACATATACACTTTGCTTATTTTCTTTTCTTTTTTTTGTTTTTATTTTTTAAATACTACTCCATTCATTTGGTGACACATTTGGGTCAAAGTCTCACAGTGCATATGTAATGATCTGGCCAAGCCAAAGTTGGTAAGATTTTAATGCAAAAAAAATAAAATCATTTATCTACTATGATTGTCCTGCTACTGTCGTTGTTGTCGGCTACCAGATTTATCCGTTGCAGCATCCCATCGGTGAAGAATCATAAGTGTAATACAAAAATCCTAAAATCTATATTTGAATACATATTTCAATATTAAAATACGTGAACATAGCATTTACCTAGTTGAAGCTTACATTGAAATATTGACTTATTCGTATTCTACCAATGATTCACAACAAGCCTTCAAAATGTTTTCATCGATTACATTGTAAACGAGCATCATTTTCATTCAATTACCCATGTGAAAAACAACAATAGTATGATATTGAGCATGTCCACCATCAAGAATGTGCAACACACACATCAAATAGATTAGCATCTGATGAAAACAAATCGCAGAAGGAATCTGTTTGTTTATCCACATTATGTTGATAATTTTTTCCCCCTTTTGTTTGTGCAGTATAATCTAAGATAAAATAGTCTTTCGATGACAGTCTACTTGCAGTGCCATTTTGCCTAGTCCTTATGGATGTAATTTAACCACAACTTAATTTTTTGTTAGGGCTTTCACCTCTACCAATGCCTTTACATTGAGTCTTCTCCTTGACCATAATAATCATCCCAACTACATTTGATCAAGGTGGAGCATAACTGAACATGCCAAATACAGCATCATAGCTAGATACAACACCATCAAGAAGTGAGAAATCTTTTCATCTTCACATCTACCACCACATTTAACCTTTACCTCCTCGATATTAGCACAAATGACTATAATAATTTTCAATATCATACAATTGAGTGGCTAGTGGGAAAGGATTCTACAAGAGAGCCCAATACATTTTTGGAATTTTTTACACATTCAATATCTCCCAAAGATAACCATATATCCTATACACCTCCAAGCATAAACATTACTAGCACCATAGATAGCTCCAGTACTGAAAGTTCCTCTTTCCAAACTTACAAAACTGGGGTACGAGAAAAGTGGTGTTAATTATTCTACTCATGGACAAGTAGGTGGATTCAAGCAATGGCCTTTAGGTGGACAATATTGTTCATCCTCAAGTACATTCTTGTTGTCCAAAATTTATACTACCAATTTATAAACAAATAAATTCGGTGGTCTCCATGGGAAATACTTCTACCATTCATCGATAATAGCTGATGTAAATCTAACGTATATCACCGCAGAGTTGCAAGAGGGACTGTACAACCCCACCAATTATGATATTCAAATAGAACGGTGTGGCGTATGCCATTTATAATTAATTATTAATCTCATCAACCTCTCTATACGACATCCATGTACTAGTAATACAAACACCAACGGTCCTCTTTTGTTGCTTTACCATTTGTAGAATTTGCTTCTCTATGTCCTTCTTCAACCACCCCATCAGAGAAAATCTACAGGCCATATTCTTGTTCAAACCTCCAGTGGTTCTTGTAAATCATGACAAACATCTCCATTGCATGCTTTCCTAGAAATACCATCCTTTCAAAAATTCCTTCAATATTCAAAAATGAAGGGCTCTATAACCGCATGAGTTCTCAACCAATGGTTGATCAGGTGATGGTATCTCGAGTCGTTGATGACCATGTAGGCTTTGGTGAGCTATCACAAAACACCTTGGATGCTTTCTTTTGGTGGGGTGAGTACCTTCCTAAAGCATGAACTCTCCTTCAAATAGGGTAGACTCAGATCTATCACTACTGGTTTCATTGCGCCACCTCTTTTATAACCTATCATGAATAAAACACATTACATAGATTAATATCGCTTATAAGATCAAGCTTCCAAAAACCAAAACCATTAAAAAATTTCAACGAGGGAAAACATTGATGTCTTTGCTTTGATTTATTTATAAGCCTATATATATTACATACATACATATATATATATATATATATATATATATATATATATAATTTTCTTTTATTTTATTTTATTTTTTATTTTATGTTTTATTCATACATAGGTAACAAAACAAGACATTACCCATTTTATATTTATTTTTTCTTTCTTTCTTAATTATTTATTTTTTCTTTTATTTTTTCTTTGCTTTTATTTTCACTTTATCACATATTCATTAATCCTTGTATGGCCCATCTACTGGATTCAAGGATGATTCATCATGAAACATTGAACCAGGGCTTATAAAGTACCCAAAAGACCACTAGATAAATCTTGAGGATATAAGCAATGTGGGCTCAAAAAGGAGATGATGCTATCGGTAACATTGTGAGGTTAAACACCTAAGAACAAATGAGGTCAATCATAAAAAATCCAATGCTAATACCATGATAAAATCCATAAACCACTCAATGTAAACCAAGATTTTCCATAACACACAAAATTTAAAGTGGGTCCCCAAAATTGGGGCTTATTGTGGAATAGTCACAACAAATGGTGACTCTGCTGGGAAATACTGCTGAGCATTTCGGATGAAGAATCTGACCTAAAACAAGAAAACCAAGTATCAGGGAAATGAGAACTATTCAACAATATCAAGAGAAAATGGGGTAGACAACTTCAAATGAAAACAAATGAACCATTTACCTTTGCTCGGTGTGTGAATAGTGATTCATTTTGCATTCTTGAAATAACACAGATTCCATAATTTTTTTTGCATTTAGGATATAACATGTCACTCACTAAAAATGTGCCTTTACATTGCTCCACTGCTAGCCAAGCATTTATAGCCCCAATGGAGATTACCTTGATCTCTTCTAGACCTACTCTATTGTCAGCCAGGCATCTATAGCCTTGGTAGAGATTATCTAAATCACCTAGGCATGATATTGATTTTACATATTTTTTTATTAAGCATTTAATTGCTTTGCAAAATTTATATGCCAATTGGGTTAGAGACCACTTAAGGCTAAATATGGAGTGTATTAGATTTTTGCCTTAATTTGCAAACCAAAATGACTTCATCCTCCAAGATTTATGTTGGAAATATGAGCAATTTTTGTTGTCATTGATGTCAAGAGAATGATGACCAAGTTTTATTGTCATCCATGTATTCATATCAAGAGGTTGATGTCCGAGTTTTGTTGTCATTAATGTCTTCCAGTGGTTTTTCCAAAAAGGCAAAGAAACATGTTTAAATGAAAAAATAATATTATAATATTTTAGGATACAGGTTGGTTTTAAGAAAAATTAGGGTCAAAGAGTTATCACTTTTTAATCTTCCTAAAAACCCATGTGGCATATTTTGAGGACTAAGGTTTAAATTATTTAAATTTAAATATTTGAACAATAAGGTTAAAATTTAAATTTAAATAATAAAGGCACCAAAATTCAAAATTATTTTGAATTTCTAAATCCACTGACGTAGTGAAGCGCATTGAAAATAATATAAAAGGGGTAAAGTTTTGATGAAATAAATTATCCATGCGATTAATGCCTAAGTGACCTAAATAATTCAAGCACTGAGGAAGAAGTGATATTTGCATGTGTTAAAAATGTGATTGGAGCACAAAAATTAACGCGAAGCACCTGGTAGAGTAGGTGGCAGCCGAGGGCTGCGTTAAGGCATTCGTGGAATGCAAGATCGCATGTTTGATCCACACGGTTACCTTTTGTTGAAAGGAGAGTTTTGTTTTGCATCGAGGGAAAAGAGACAAGGTTTATAACGAATGAGGTGCACTTTTAATTTCTATGAGGGCACATAGCCCAAGCGGTGGATGTGCTAGGTGCTAAGGCACTTAGAGAGGCAAGGTGGGGTGTTCGAATCTCGTCGAATGCAATTTTGTTGAGGTGGCATTAAAACAAGGTATGTGCTTTATGGTTTAATTTTTAAAGGTTTTAAATGTGTGAAATTGCATTAAGGTATTGCATGAAGTTTTAAAGGAGGTTTGAAAGTTTGTTAAGAAGGAGATATAAGTTTTATAAAATTAAAATATTTGATTTTGATTTTGATGGTTAGAATTTAGTAGGAGTGATAAGGTATTCAAAGGACATTATATTTTATTTTGAAATAAAGTTTTATTGTGTTAATTATTTGAGAGGAGTAATAAGGTGCATGAAGGAAATCAATTATGGAAGTGAGTTATTTAATATTTTCTAGTCATTTTTGAAGTGTGGATATTATAAGGTGTAATTGAGATTTAATATTTTTGTATGGTGAAATATTTTGAGGGAAATATTTGAATGAAAATTTTACGAAGGTTTTTGCTATATAACCTTTGAGATTGGCAAAGAGGTTGATTGTGATTGAGATAGGATTTGAGGTCAAATATCCATCAAACAAAAGGTATGGGCACATATTCCATGTGAGTGAAATATTGTTGGGTTGAATGTTATGAAATGCAAAATTGGAGTAAAAATATTTGTTTGATAAGCATTTTTGAGTGAGTTTTCATGTGCGTGATTGGTGGATGTTTGTGAGTACATTTGAGTATGAAGTTGAGAACTATCTTAAACTAGGGTTTGTGAAAGATCATGAGTATCATTGTTATGTGATATTTTTTGATAAACATTGTTGGAAATATTTGAGTAAAATTTCATGTGCATGATTAGGGTTTTTAAAAGATCATGAGTATCATTTGGAATCATCTTGAATCAAGGTTGAGTTCCATAGTGAGATTTTTTAGAAGAATTGTGAAACACTTGGTTAGGATTTGTAAGCAATTTGTGTTTCATTGAGTGGATGGTTGAGTAAAATTGGATGAGCATTATTGATTGAAAGCATTGGAGTGATAGTTCAAGTTCTGTGAAATAAATTGTTCTTTATTCTAAATTGATTTGAAAAAGAGTTTGAAAGTGATAGAGTGATTTGTGAGTGTGAAACATATTGAGTCTCTAATCATTCTCTATATGTTTCTATGGTTAAACAAAATTCTATGTGAAACTTGTTTGTGTGATTGAAGAGGTTTTCTGTGAGAGATTGAGTTAAGTTTTTATGTGCAAGTTTTGCCATTTGATTTGAATAAGCTTTTGTGAAATATTGTGATCATATTTGAGTAAGTCCTATAGGGGACTTAAGGAAATAATTGAGTAAGCTTTTATAAAAGCTTAAATATAGATTTGTGTGAGCTTTTTTGGAAGCTTACAATATAATTTGAGGTAATTCTTGGTGAAGACTTGTTGAGTTGATTGAGTAAGTTCTTGAGAGGACTTGTCAAACAGATTTATGACAGAGCAGAGCAGAGACATATTTATGAGTAGATTTGATAGAGTAGAGGATAGTGTTCAATACAAATCCAAGACATATATTGAATAGAGTTTTCAGCAGGATTTGGAGGTGACAGACCAGATGGTAGTAGTCTCCATTGGATAGAGATCCATTAGTAGGGTAGTGAGGATAGAGATATTCTGAGTGAGGATAGAGGTATTCAATGGAGAGAGATCCATAATTCAATGTAGTGGAGGTAGTAGTCTTCTAGAGGATCACCAGCTAGAGAAGAAGAGAAAGGATTCTCCTGTGGATAGAAATCCACAAAATTGATTAGGGGATTGGTGTCTCCTTTGGAAATAGGTCCATAAACATTGTAATAGGTAAGGATTCCCAAGAGATTTATTGAGAAAATTTTAGTGAAATATTTTCTTCGTGGACGTAGCCCATTTGGGTGAACCACATTAAATCATGTCTCTCATGTGTGTAATGCTTAGTTCTTTAATATTGCTAATGTTATCATATGGTTTAAAAAGCAAAAAAATTTATCTTATACTGTTCAACCCCTCCTATTAGTATAAAAACATGTTCTTCAATTGGTATCAAAGCGGGTCTCTCCATGAAAATACTAATAGCTTGGAGAAATATCCATCAAAAACACACATGACTTAAAATAATGAAGAATGGATCATGTTTGACATAAAAGAGAAATTCTTTACTGCTCTTAGGAACCTAGAAAATGTTAGAAAGAAGAACTCTATGTTGAAGGATCAAATTCAAGAGGATGAAGAAGCAAAGATAGAACTTCTACAAAGTCTCACAAAACTCAAGATAAAGGTAGAAGAATGAAAGAAAAATGAACAATATATGACAAATATGTTAAGAGCAAGGGAAACAGAGTGTGAAGGATTGAAATCAGAAATCATTTCTCTAAGGAATGAAATTGAAAAGACCAAGCTACAATAAGATATAAAGTTAGAAAAGTAGAAAGATGAGTCAAGCTTTCATGATGCAAAGACATCAAACAAAGGTAAGCTTGTGACTCATACTCTAGAAATAAAATATTATAGGAAAGAAGAAGGCAAAGAGGAACCATGGACAAGAGTTAATCACAACAAAAGGAGGAGCACTTGACCATATTTTCCAAGACATTCAAATAGGTTACATAATTTCTTCCATGGCTATTGCTTTTCATGTAACAAATATGGTCATAGAGTTTTACATTGCACTGGTTATGTTAAAAATGATGTTGATAGAAATTCCAATTCTTTTGCACCTCTTATGAATAATAATTTCATATGTTATAAGTGCGATAGTTTCAAACACAAGGCTAGATGGTTCAAAATGGTATTTCCCGATTCAAGTAAAAATAATACAACATTAACAAGTAGGAAAGAGATAAAATGGCATGAGAAAGCTAGATCAATGTTAGTACAAACATCTCTTCATGTTCAAGATAAGGTAAAATGATGGTTTCTTGATAGTGGATGTTCTAGTCACATGACAGGAGATACAAGTAAATTTCTTGTACTCAAAGAAACTGATGGGGGGTCAGTAAAATTTGGTGATAATAGATCAACAAAAGTTTGTGGGAAAGGAACTCTAAGTTTAGATAATGGGAAAAAAAAAATAGAGAATGTATTATATGTCAAGGGTTTGAGGCACAATCTATTAAGTGTGAACCAAATTTGTGATCAAGGGCACATGGTTACTTTTAATCCAAGTAGGTGTGATATTAGGAAGTCTAAAATTAGAAAAATTATTACAAATGCAAATAGAACTACAAACAACCTCTACATGTTAAGTGATATTAAAGGAGAAAATTGTTTTCTATCACAAGAATATGAGAGTTGGTTGTGGCATAGAAGAATGGGTCATTTTAACTTTGGAAACATAGTTAACATAAGCAACAAGAATGTTGTCAGATATTTACCAAAGCTAAAAAGACCACAAAACATAATTTGTTCATGATGTCATATGGAAAGCAAACTAGAACAAGCTTCAAGTCAAAATGATTTATGTCATCTGAGCCATTGAAGCTAGTGCACACTGACCTATGTGGTCCTACAAGGAAAAATATTTTATAAGGTGAGAGTTACTTTATATTGTTTATATATGATTATTCCAAAATTTTGTGGGTAGCCTTCCTAAAAGAAAAGTCAGAAGCTCTTGAGAAGTTTAAAGCTTTTAAAGAGTTATTGGAAAATGAAACAAGGAAAAGTATTAAGATTTTAAGGTCAGATAGAGAAGGATAATTTACCTCAAATGAATTCGTAGACTTTTGTGAACAACATGGGATCAAGAGAGAATATTCAGTAGCAATAACCCCTCAACAAAACAGGGTAGTTGAAAGAAAAAATAGGACAACTAAAAATATGGCCATAGCTATGTTAAATGAGTCTAATATTTTAGATGGTTTTTGGAAAGAAGTGGTACATACAGCAACATATATCATCAATAGAGCTTAAGTAATATTAAACCATCACAAAACTCCATATGAGCTCTAGAAAGGAAGACCAGCTATTGTAAAGTACTTCCAAATTTTTGGAAGCAAATGTTACATAAGACAGGAAGAGAAAAATTTGGGTAAGTTTGACCTAAGATGTGATGAGGGTATCTTTCTTGGGTATTCCACTAAGAGCAAAGTCTATAGATGCTATAACAAAAGGACACGTACTATTATAGAAAGTATAAATGTAATAGTTGATGAGAAGATAGGATCAAAAGAACCAGTTTGAGAAATTTTGTATCAAGAAGATGAAAGTTGTCAAGAAGAGTTATGTGAAGAATCAGAGGAAGAAGATGAAACACAAATATTTTTTCCTAAGATTCCATATGAGTATATATAGAAAAATCATCCAAGGGATCAAATCAACAAGCAAATTTCTCCTTATTATCTAAAGTTGAGCCAAAATATTTAAATGAGGCAAGTGAAGATGACTTTTGGATTAAGGCAATGAATGAGGAACTAGATCAGATAGAGAAAAGTAAGACTTGGTAACTTGTCCCACAACCAAAGGAAAAGAATGTGATTGGCACTAAATGGGTATTCATAAATAAGTTAAATAAATATGGTCAGGTAGTCAGAAATAAATCAATATTAGTATGCAAAGGTTATGCACATGTAGAGGGAATTGACTTTAATGAGATATTTTATCTAGTTGCATGACTTGAAGCTATAAGAATGTTCTTAGCCTTCTCAAGTTTCAAAAACTTTAAATTATATCAAATGGATGTTAAATCGGCATTTCTAAATGGTGTTCTAGAAGAAGAGGTTTACATTGAGCAGCCATAAGGATTCAACTTGACTGATAAACCAGACTATGTATGTAGATTGAAGAAAGCACTTTATGGACTAAAACAAGCTCCTAGATCTTGGTACTCAATATTGGATAAGTATATTTAGGAATAGGGTTTCAGGAAAGGAATAGTGGATAGTAACTTATACATCAAAAATGAAGGGAATGAATTACTAATTGTGGTTGTTTATGTTAATGATATCATTTTTGGAGGCAACAATTATAAGATGTGTCAAAAATTTCCAAAGGGTATGCAAAATGAATTTGAGATGTCAATGCTTGGTGACTTGTTCTTATTTCTTGGACTTAATATTTCACAATCAGAGAAGGGTTTATTTCTTTCACAAACCAAGTATATAAAAGAGATGGTAAAGAAATTCAAAGTAGAATATTGCAAGTCAGTGAGTACCGCCATGGTTACAGGATGCAAGTTAAGTAAAGATGATGAATATCATGAGGTAAATTAGAAATTTTATAGATCTATGATTGGTAACTTACTATATGTCATAGCTACAAGACCAAATATAATGCAGGCAGTGGGACTAGTGGCAAGGTTTTAAGCAACACCCAAGGAGACACATGTAATAGCAATAAAAAGGATTCTCAAGTATTTAAAAGGGACTATGGATTTTGGGCTCTAGTATCCCAAAAGTGACAATTTCACTCTCACAACATATACAAATGCATATTGGGATGGTAGCATTGATGACAAAAAAAATTACAAGTGGAGGAGCATTCTTTCTTGGAGACTATTTAGTCTCTTGGCTAAGTAATAAATAGGCATCAGTATCCTTATCTACAACAAATGTAGAGTATATTATAGTAGTTGCTTATTGTATACAGGTATTATGGATGAATAAAACTCTAGAGGACTTCAATATAAAGCATGATCACCCTATTCCTATATTGTGTGATAATACAAGTGCTATAAATATCTCAAATAATCTAGTGATGCACTCTAGGATAAAGCATATTTTAATCAAGTATCATTTTCTAATAAAATGAAGAACACAAGATTATACTGAGAGGGGGGGTGAATAGTATAAGAGAGTTTTTTTACTTTTCTTTCCAAATCAATATTATGTAGTGTATAGATAGCAGTATCAATAGCAGTAATTAAAGCAATGCATAAAACACCATACACAATAGAGACATAATTTTAACGTGGTTCACCCAAATATGGCTACCTCCATGGAGAAAATATTTCTCAAATAATATCTTAGGAATCCTTCCCAATTACAATGTTTATGGACCTCTATCCAAAGGAGATCTTGATACCCTAAATATAGTTTGTGGATCTCTATCCACAGGAGAACTCCTTCTCGTCTGCTCTTGATGGTGATCCTCTAGAAGACTATTGCCTCCACTTCATTAGCTTGTGGATCTCTCTCCACTGAATACTCTTGTCCCCACTCAGAAGACCTATCCTTAATGTCTTGGATGATGGATCTCTATCCATTGGAGACTCTATCCTATCTGCTCTATCACATCCAAATCTCTATCTCAATACTATACTAAACACAGTCCAGTCGGTCTAGCATAGCTCTGCTCAATCTCTTACACTAAACATAGTACATTTTTTCTAGCATAAATCTGCTCAACTCTTGCACTAAACATAGTCCAGTTGATCTAGAACAAGTCCACTCAAATCTGAACTAAACATAGTCCAGTCAGTATAGCACAAATCTGCTCAATAGGTCCACTCAGAACTTACTCAAATCCGCTCAACAGGTCCACTCATAACCTACTCAAATATGCTCAATAGGTCCACACAGAACCTACTCAAATCTGCTCAACAGGTCCACACAAAACCTATCCAAATTTGCTCAATAGGTCCACACAAAACCTGTCCAAATCTATTCAATAGGTCCACACAGAACCTGCTCAAATCTTCTCAATAGGTCCACACAGAACCTGTCTAAATATGATCAACAGGTCCACACAGAACCTATCCAAATCTGCTCAAAAAGTCCACACAAAACCTGTCCAAATATACTCAAAATGTCCACACAGAACCTGTCCAAATCTACTCAATAAGTCCTCTCTATGACTTGCTCAAATTTGTATTGTAAGATTCCACAAAATCTCACATAAAATTAGTCCACAAGTCTTCTCAAATACTTGCCTCAAATCTGCTTAACAAGTCCACATAGAACTTGTCCAATCTCATAGAAATATAAAGAGAATTTTTAGAGACTCAATATGTTCTATACTCAAATCTCAATCACTTTCTCAACTCAAACTTATAGAAGCATAAAGATAATTATTAGACTCAATATGTTCTATACTCAAATCTCAATAACTTTCTCAACTCAAACTCATAGAAGCATAAAGATAATTGGTAGAGACTCAATATGTTCTTACTCAAATCTCAATCACTTTCTCAACTCAAACTCATATAAGCATAAAGAGAATTGTTAGAGACTCAATATGTTATATTCTCAAAACTCAATCTCAAATCAAATCAGAATATAGAATAGTTTTTTTTATGGAACTTGATCAATCACTTCATACATCCACTTGATTAGGCTTAATCAACTCTACTCAACCAATCACTTCAAGAAACAACTCTTGCTCACAAACCCTAGTCCAAGCATGTATCGTCCAACTCAAAATGTTTCCAACAATGCTTAACAACAAATATCACATAATCAATGATACTCATGATCTTTTCAAAACCTAGTTCAAGTTCTTTGCATAACAACTCACTTCAACAACCATGCTCATCAAACAAAGTTTTAATCACAACTCTCAATTTTAGAAAACCTTGAAGCATTAACTCAAAAACTTCACTCAACCAATGATCTCAACAACAATGCTAATAAAACAAGGTTTTAATCTCAAATCTCAAATCAAAAAACCTTGAAGCAATAACTCAACCACTTTCGAAAAGGAAACCCTAATCAAGTCCTTTTCACTCCAAAATTAATTTTCAATAAAGCCAATCAATCAACTCAACCAAGAAGGAATTTTCCCATACCTTTTTGATGCCAAGGAGTTGTTCTCACAAATCTGCCACTCTCATAAATTTCTCTTTCCAATCACAAAAGGGTTAGAAGACTTGAGTAATACCACAATACAAAAATAATAACTCAATAACACCTTAGTACTCCAACTCAATAATAATTTTCACCATAGTCTTCTTATAAAAGAAATAGCCCCTTTTATCATAAATTAATTCATAATAACCTTGATTCTCAATAATGTCAATACTATCATTCACAAACTCCTCATAACCCCTAATGACAAGTTTTAATTAAATTTCCCCACTAAAATAAATCCACTTTAATAAAAAACTTAATGCAAGCCTTATATTAAATTAAATTATAACCCCCTTTTAATTTCCCTAAGGCTTAACACATCATATAACACCCTTATAACTCCACATGGGCAATTAAAAATACTTTACAAAAATTAAACTTGCCTTGGAGGGTTTCAAACCCTCTATCTCCTCCTTCCCTAAGCACCTTAGCCATGTCCAAAGTCATCATCGAGCCACACGCTCACACAACAACCAACAAGCACAACGTGCTTGTTATCCTTTGCAAAAATGTGTGCCTTCAATAAAAACCGTGTGCGCCTTGGGTGCCAAACACATCTTCCCTTTCGCACTGTCTGTGATTCAAACGTGGGACCTCCTACGTCTAAACAACTCAATGCACCACTAGGCCAAGCTGGCCTATGTGCCTTCAAATCGTGCACCTTTTGCTTTTCTCCTTTCCATAGCAAACAAAAATGTTTTTCACGAGCTCTTTCCTCTTCTTCACATGTAATTCGATATTCCAGCAAGGGTAATCTTAATGCCCTTTGGGCATAGGTTTAAATAATAATCTTTCTCCTTTGCTTTAGAATGTCGATGCTTCAAAATGCAATTAACCCACATGACATCGGCGAGGATAAACCTTTGTAACATGCTTCGAATATTTAAATTCTAACACCCATCTTTGGGTGTAGTAAAATATTATTATTAATATTTTACTTTGGGCTCTTTTTCACCACCTTACTTAATATTATAATAACTCATATTATAATATTATATCCTTTGATAAAGTACCTGTTGGCATTTTTGCCACATTGTTTTTGTTGTTATTGTTCATGTAAAAGAATACAAATTGTAGAGATACTAATTCTTCTGTTTATCCCTCCATGCACTTTGAAAGGGAAAATGTAAAAATCTCTATAAGTTTTGTGTTAAAGCAAAGTAAATGAAACTGTCGCGATATCACGACTTGTCGCAGTTTCACGACATCAAAGGCAAAAATTGGCTAAGTATAGAAAATGTCACGATATCATGACATGTCGCATTTTCACGGCCAAAACAGTCAACGAAAGCAATGAAGTCAAACTGTCGCGATATCGCGACATGTTGGAGTTTCGCGACTTGTTGCGGTGAGGGAGAACTAATTGAAAAGTTGTCACGATATCGCGACATGTCACGTTTTCATGACTTGCGATGGCCACAGAGCAGAGTGATAGAAAATGTCATGATATCGTGACATAAAGCAGCCAAGGGCAATGTCAATGAAAAGTGTCATGATATCATGACAGAAAAGCAAGCAAGGAGCAGATGGTACGGAATGGCACGATATCATGACATGTCACGTTATCGCAGAAGGGCTGAAGGATAAACACAAGGCGGAGAAAGATGTCATGATTTCATGACATTTTTGAGGATGAAGCCAAGCAGGAGGAACTTGTCGCGATTTCACGACAGGAAGCGACAACAACAGAGAAGGAAAGAAATTGTCGTGATATCGCGACATGTTTGATAGGAAGGGCAAAGCGCAGAGAAATGTCACGATTTCGTGACATGTCATGTTTTCACGAGGAGGAAGCAAGGAGGCAGCCATATTGTATGAAATGTCATGATTTCATGACATGTCAAACTTTCGCGGCCTAAAAGCAGCAAAGTACAAGAAGACAGAAAATGTCATGATTTCATGACATATTGTGGAGATCAAGCCAAATGGAGAAAATGTCGCGATATCGTGACATGTCACATTTTCATGACCTGTCGCATTTTTGTGACCTGTCACATTTTTGCAAAATGAAAGCTGACAAGTACAAGGCAGAAAGAAATTGTCACGATATCGCGACATGTCGCGTTTTCACGATGAAGGAGCCCGAAAGACAATGCCAAGTACGGAATGTCACGATTTCGTGACATGTCCCATTTTCACTACTTGCAAGAAGATGAAGGCCAAGGAAGAGAAAGATGTCATGATTTCGTGACATGTTGCAGTTTCACGAGTATACAAAAGAAAAGGACATCGAAGGAAGAAGATGTCACGATTTCATGACATGTCGCGATTTCTCGACATGGTTTCATTTTGCGATTTGGAGCAGTGAACAAAGCCAAAAAAGGAGAATGTCATGATTTCGTGACATATCATGAGGATGGAGCTGAACTAAGAGAAGACGTCATGATTTTGTGACATGTCACATTTTTGCGACTGGTGGTAGAAACAGAAGACAGTAAGGTAAAAGTGTCACGATTTCGTGACATGTCGCATTTTTGCGACCTGTCTCATTTTCGCGATCGAAGCAATAACAAAGGCCCGATACAGTTCTGTTTGCATTTTCCTTCAGAATTGCATAGGAGAACGTGCAGAGAAGATAAGGATCAAGTAAAAGCTCTCCAACTGATTTTGAGATCGTGGTCAAAGAGGCTCAAAGATTAAATGTTGTTGATTACCGATGTGCGCTAGATGGAAGAACTTGAGGCAGTTTTCGATGCCACCAAAATTAAAGACGCCTCCAGTATTAAAAGCTCCTGTTCATGATCTCTTAACAACTTCCAGCTTGCCCCGATAGTGGTCATTTAATGAAGAAATATGGGCCCTTGTTTCTGTTTCATTTTCAGTTGTAATCCATTTAAAATAGGGATTGTCATTTCTCCGAGGTAGATTAAGGGGATCATTTCTTCAAAATCTATTTCATGTATTAAATGTTGTAATACGAAAGAAAGAGGCAAGCACCTCTATAAATACCAATGTAAAATCTCAAGCAAAAGGAGGAGGATCTTTTGCAGAAATTAAAACAGAAATCCTAGATGTATTTGCTTCCATTCTTAGTGTCTTCTGGAGTTGGTGATCTGAATTGTTGTGCATGTTTTGCTTTCTGTCTGAGTCACTTCTGTTAGTCCAGTGTTAATATAAGTTAAATTCTGCTGTTCTGAATTTGGCTGTATTTGCATTTGAGCATTTGGAGTACAATTGGAAGCGAACTCATGGCTAATGCGTGATCCAATTTTTGTATATGTATTCTAAGAGTCAGTTGTTGCTTAGCTTTAGGATCTAGTTGAGGTTATTGCTGTTCGAGGTTGTTCTCCCCATCAACGATCGACTTCAGCCATATTTACATCCCTTTCCATTATTTCCCATTTCTTTCTACATTTTCCCATTTCTTTCCTGCATCTCTAATCTTGAAACCAGTTTAGATTAGTTTGGGAGCCAGCCCTCTCTAGAGATTGGCCCGGGAGACTTCTCTTTCTCTCGACCTTTCAATGTTGGCCAAGTCTAGGGCATGTATACGTACAAAATCCTTTCCTGTGGTAGATTTGTGACCAACAATTTTTGGCACGCCCGGTGGGACAGACTATTTCTATCTCAGAAAGATCCATAATCGGTGGGACTCACAAGTTCCATTTGTTGACACCCGAAGGAATCAAGATTTTGATGAACTGTCTTGACCTCATAGCGGAGATTGTAAGTTCATCTGGTGACTCTTCTGAAGGTGACTGTATAGTACCTAGAAATCTCTAATCCTGAAGCTGGTGAAAATTGTTGCATCTTTGCTTCATGATCATGAGATCAAGTGCCAAAGAATCGAAAGATCCAGTCGAATTCTTCGAGATTGATGTTCAAAACTGGAGGGAGCGCTCAAGATTGGTAAGTCCTGTGAACCCATCATTTGTTGTTTCTTCGTAGGTAGCGAATCAGTTTGTGCCATCTTTGACTCCTCCCAGTACTGCTACGAGCTTGCTAGTAGATCCAAATCCTATAGTCCAAATGGCTGGCCAACAACCTCCACCATGGTGAGTTCCTGCTTGGAACTATTCGGGAGCATTGGACCTGCCTTTTCAGAATCTAGTTCCTACTGCAGCAATAAAAGCCTTGCCTACATACGATGGGACTGGAAAGACAATGTACGAGCATGTGTCTGATGTGGCAACCTTGGCTTCAATTCACAATATCACAGACGAAGATGTCATGATCAAATTGCTCGTCCTGTCACTCCGAGGTAAGTTTTTGTGCTGGTATAGATCCTTGCCTCCCAACTCCATAACTTCATGGGATCAGTTAGCAGAGATGCTAATCCAAGGGTTCAATGAGCAAGCAGACCCATTTTCTTTAGTGCATCAATTTAATAATATCAAGAGGCATCCTCAAGAGGAGATAGTAGATTTCAATGTTAGGTTTGCCCGAACTTGGCAGAGAGTTCCTGAAGGTCTTCGCCCTACTCATGAACAAGCAACATTGTACTTTCTTAGGGCTTTTCATTCAGATATTGGTATGAATATTAGGATGTCTGGTGTTCAAACCTTTCCTGCACTGTATGCCCAGGCATAGAAGGCTGAGGCCGATCTGATTGCCATTGGGAAACTGCCTCCAAAGATGACTATGCCTATTTTTCTCGAGCTCCCACAATACCAGCATACAGGTGCAGCCCCTACATCTTACACTGCTCCATCCATGTACCCTTCATCTTCATGGAATCCTCCCATACCTTCGGTACCTATGATTCCCATTCCACAGATAACCTCTCCACTTCCAACTCCTGCATTACCTTCTCCATCAGTTCCATTACCTCTACCTGCACCACCTATGTCCTCAAAACCAGATCCTCAATTGGTTGTTTTGCAAGAAATTCAGTCGGCCATGAGAGCTCTCACTAACAAGGTGACATCTATGGAGCGGAGAGAGGCGAAAAGGAACTATCAGCCATGAAGATATTTTCTAGCGGTAACAAGAGAGCAACTTGCTCCTAGCAAGGCTATGGAGAAAGTACCTGAGAGGAACTCAACGATCCTGGTGAGTGAAGAGGCTGGCCCTTCTGAAGTTTCACATGAGCCTTCTTATTGGTGTTCTTCATGCAATGATCCACATGATGAGTCCACTTGCATGGTCCACCAAAATTATTTGCAAGTTCTTGCAGGGAGCCGTGTAAACATGATTCGAGAGGTGGATCTTAATTTCGTGAAGTCTCTTGAGGAACACATAGCAGTCTTGACATGCAGCGGTAAGAAACCAATGTTGGTAGATCCGGCTAAGATGGAGCCATTGAAAGTGCCTCCTGTGCAAGCAACAAAGCAGCAAATACCTACAAAGACTCATGATTCTCTAGCTCCACAACAACCACCTGTTTTGTCGAAGGATCCGCTTCCACCACAAGCAAAAGAGAAGGAACAAGCTTCTGTCTCTCAGCCACAAGCAAAAACAAAGGAACAAGCTAGAGAGACATTGCGGTATCCATCATTGACTAAATGGCAGTGAGTGGAGGCCACCCAGCAATACAGAAGCAAATTTGAATCTGCCAGTGGAGGGAAAGAGCAGATCTCGATGGAGTACAACATAGTGGAAGAACTCAAATGGATACCAGCTAAGGTAAGTCTGTATGACACCTTGCAGCTGCCTAGATAGGTAAATCTCTTACAGGAATCCCTGAAGACCATACAAAGTAAGGGGAAGGCTCCAGCCTAGGTAGTTATGTCTCAAACTTTAACTGCTTCAGCCACTGGAAAGAATAGACCACCCCCATTTTATTTGTCACTCAGGATGGAGGGTTGGATAGTGCATAACTGCATGATTGATTCTGGTGCTGCGACATCTGTCATGCCAAAGGCAGTTTGTGAAGCCATGGGTATGGAGTATACAAGAAGTAGCCCTGGTGTCTTGCGGTTGGATGGGACTCCCATGAAAATAGTGGGTGTAATTAAGGATGTTCCTATTGCTCTACATAGTATGCCTCAGATTACAGTAATTCAGGAGATAGTTGTGGTTGATTTGGAACCATTTTTCAGTATGTGTTTATCGAGAGAATTCACTGCTAGGCTAGGAGGCTACCTTTCTCTGGATTATTCTCACTTGGAGATCCCTTTCAAAGGAAGAAGAGTCCGTATTGACAATCAGAAGCCTTCTACTTTTCATATAGAGAAGATGGGAGAAGAAGAAAAGTCCAAACATTCTGTCAATATGATAACTGAGGAATTGGAAAAACCTGATTTGATGGAGGAAGTCCTGGATGAGCTTTGCTTGGAGGATGAGTTTTCAATGCTCAATTTTAATGCCATGATAGAAATCGACTTAGGGTGTTATTCTATTCTCAAGACTGAAAAGGCTCAAGAACAGAATGATGGAAGTCAAGATCAGCTTTATTTCGATGAAGCACGATGCAGAAATGGCGTTGGCACTGGGACTGTTCTAATGTTACCTTCTAGAATTCCATGATCCGATTCATACCAGTTGACCTGGAGCTACACAACTAATACCGTAGAGTATGAGGCTTTATGCCTAGGTCTCACGAAGGCTGAGACACTTGGAGCGTGACAGTTGCAAATCTTTGGTGACTCCGAGCTGATTATCAATCAGGAGACCACTGAGTGTCTGTCCAAGGTCTGGGATCCAGGAGATCATAGAGCCATGTTTGGGTACGTGTCTCTCCCGAGAGTTCACAGCTAATTCAGGAATTACCTTGTACATATAAAAAAAAAAAAATAGAAGAAAAGAAAAAAAAAATTTTTAACTTCGGCTCCTTTTGCATGCGAGCCCACAGGTATGTTTATTTCTTTTCCTTTTTCTTTTCCTTCCCAGCAGATAGTGGCTTCCATCTACTTCTTTCTTCCCCTCTACTCCATTCCCTTCCTCTCTCTCTCCTTCTTCTTCAAATAATCAAGCCACTACTGTTGTTTCTACTCCCCTCTCTGATGTTCCCTTTTCTTCACTTCCCTTTCTTCTAATCCTTTGTCTTTTGAGCATTTTTCCACACTTCCCACCACCTCCTCCATTCCATCCACTTCCATTTCATTCTATGTTTTCATAAAATCCTAGTAGCATAGTAGCACTCAGTTGCGTCTGTATCTACCATTTCTACTCCTCCATATTCCACCATTTCATCATTCACCATTCCCATTTCATGGCCTGCACATCCGTTGGTCATCATTCCATTCATTTCCATTTTTGCAATTCAGGTGCTTTTCACTACTGCCATGGAGATCCTTGCACAGCACCTGGTGATTACCCAGCTCAACCGAGCTAGGCAAAGTGCAGTAGTTCTAAAGAAATAAAGGAAGTTCTGTTCTTCCATAAATTTCTGCTGAAAGTCCTATTTTTGAGTACCGAGTGCCAGCAAGAGCTTGTTGCAGCAGCCCGCAGACACGTCCAACATCAACCAACACTCACTTTTTTTTGCTCCTCCAGCTTCTTGACTCTGTTGCCCAATGGATAAAGGCCTGAGATTCATGCATACAATAGAACTGTATACCCCACGAGCCGCCAAGAATGTTGGCATTTTTGCCACATTGTTTTTGTTGTTACTTTTCATGCAAATTGTAGAGATACTAATTCTTCTGTTTATCCCTCCATGCACTTTGAAAGGGAAAATGTAAAAATCTCTATAAGTTTTGTGTTAAAGCAAAGTAAATGTAACTATCACGATATCGCGACCTGTTGCAGTTTTGCGGCGTCAAATGCAGAAATCAGCTAAGCATAGAAAATGTCGTGATATCGCGACATGTCGCATTTTTGCGACCTGTCACATTTTCGTGGTCAAAACAGTCAACGGAAGCAAGGAAGTCAAACTATCGCGATATCGTGACATGTTGGAGTTTCACGACTTGTTGCGGTGAGGGAGAACTAATTGAAAAGTTGTCACGATATCGTGACATGTCACGTTTTCGCGACTTGCAATGGCCACAGAGCAGAGTGATAGAAAATGTCACGATATCATGACATAAAGTAGCCAAGGGCAATGTCAATGAAAAATGTCATGATATCGTGACAGAAAAGCAAGCAAGGAGCAAATGGTACGGAATGGCGTGATATCGTGACATGTCACGTTATCACGGAAGGGCTGAAGGATAAACACAAGGTGGAGAAAGATGTCACGATTTCATGACATTTTTGAGGACGAAGCCAAGCAGGAGGAACTTGTCACGATTTCGCGATAGGAAGCGGCAACGACAGAGAAGGAAAGAAATTGTCATGATTTCGCGACATGTTTGACAAGAAGGGCAAAGCGCAGAGAAATGTCACGATTTCGTGACATGTCGCGTTTTCATGAGGAGGAAGCAAGGAGGCAGCCAGATTGTACGGAATGTCACGATTTCGTGACATGTCAAACTTTCATGGCCTAAAAGCAGCAAAGTACAAGAAGAGAGAAAATGTCACGATTTCGTGACATATTGTGGAGATCAAGCCAAATGGAGAAAACGTCACGATATCGCGACATGTCGCATTTTTGTGACCTGTCGCGTTTTTGCGAAATGAAAGCTGACAAGTACAAGGTAGAAAGAAATTGTCGCGATATCGTGACATGTCACGTTTTCATGATGAAGGAGCCCGAAAGACAATGCCAAGTATGAAATGTCACGATTTCGTGACATGTCCCATTTTCGCTACTTGCAGGAAGATGAAGGCCAAGGAAGAGAAATATGTCACGATTTCGTGACATGTTGCAGTTTCATGGGTATACAGAAGAAAAGGACACAGAAGGAAGAAGATGTCACGATTTCGTGACATGGTGAGTTTTCATGACTTGGAGCAGCGAACAAAGCCAGACAAAGGAGAATGTCACGATTTCATGACATATCATGAGGACGGAGCTGAACTAAGAGGAAGACGTCATGATTTCGTGACATGTCGCATTTTCACGACTGGTGGCAGAAACAGAAGACAGTAAGGTAAAAGTGTCACGATTTCGCGACATGTCGCATTTTCGTGACTTGTCTCATTTTTGCGACCGAAGCAATAACAAAGGCCCGATACAGTTCTATTTGCATTTTCTTTCAGAATTGCATAGGAGAATGTGCAGAGAAGATAAGGATCAAGTAAAAGCTCTCCAACTGATTTTGAGATCGTGGTCAAAGAGGCTCCAAGATTAAATGTTGCTGATTACCGATGTGCGCTAGATGGAAGAACTTGAGGCAGTTTTTGATGCCACCAAAATTAAAGATGCCTCCAACATTAAAAACTCTTGTTCGTGATCTCTTAACAACTTCCGACTTGCCCTGATAGTGGTCATTTAATGAAGAAATATGGGCCCTTGTTTCTGTTTCATTTTTAGTTGTAATCCATTTAAAACAGGGACTGTCATTTCTTCGAGGCAGATTAAGGGGATCGTTTCTTCAAAATTTGTTTCATGTATTAAATGTTGTAATACGAAAGAAAGAGGCAGGCACCTCTATAAATACCAATGTAAAATCTCAAGCAAAAGGAGGAGGATCTTTTGCAGAAATTAAAACAGAAATCCTAGATGTATTTGCTTCCATTCTTAGTGTCTTCTGGAGTTGGTGATCTAAATTGTTGTGCATGTTTTGCTTTCTATCTGAGTCACTTCTGTTAGTCCAGTGTTAATATAAGTTAAATTCTGTTGTTCTGAATTTGGTTGTATTTGCATTTGAGCGTTTGGAGTACAATTGGAAGCGAACTCACGGCTAATGCGTGATCCAATTTTTGTATACGTATTCTAAGAGTCAGTTGCTGCTTAGCTTTAGGATCTAGTTGAGGTTATTTTTGTTCGAGGTTGTTCTCCCCATCAACGATCAGCTTCGGCCATATTTACATCCCTTTCCGTTATTTCCCATTTCTTTTCGCATTTTCCCATTTCTTTCTTGCATCTCTAATCTTGAAACCAGTTTAGATTAGTTTGGGAGCCAGCCCTCTCTGGAGATTGGCCCGGGAGACTTCTCTTTCTCTCGGCATTTCAATGTTGGCCAAGTCTAGGGCGCGTATACGTACAAAATCCTTTCCTGTGGCAGATTTGTGACCAACAGTACCTTTAATATTTATTTATAAAATTTAAATTCACACTAAATTTAAATAATTTATAAAATAAATATTATAACTCCTTTTTAACTTCTGTCTTTTGCACTGTTTCACTTGATATTTGGCCTTCTTCCTGGATATCAAATAACCATTTTTATCCCATTTATTTCTTACTAAAATCTTTGGTATTAATGATGACTTCATTTGGTGACATCAATGACAACTTTAACTTAGGGACTCAAAATGTCCAACAATTTCCCCCTTTGTCATTGATGGTAACCCATATCCTTTTTATCGAAACCTGGCCTTTATTTTTCTTTTGCTCCCCTTAGGATATTGCTCCTCCTGGCTCAATGCTCTCTTAAATATCAAATCTCTCCCCATATAAAATCTCTCCCCAATACACAAATATCTCCCCCTTTGACATCAATTGCAAAGGGTCACCTTTGGGGCTCAGGACTAAGAATGATCCTCTTAACTTAGCCCCTCCCCCACATCTTTATGAGGTGGTTAATTCTGGGGTGGGAGTATTTCTACTCCCTGAAAGCACTGTTCTTTACCTTTATTTTTTTCCCTTCTTTTCTGAGTTTCCTAAATCCTTTGACTGTTTCTACCCAAGTCATCATCCCTATTCTTGTCATCATTCATGTTCCTATCATCATTCTTGTTCCTATTCCTGTTCCTATTCTTGTTTACATCTAGGTTCCTATTCCTATTTCTGTTCATGTTCTCATCCATGTTCATGTTCTTGTTCCTATTCTTGTTCATGTTCCTATTCCTCTTCATACCTATTTCTGGAATGTCTGCTCTACACCACTTTGTTGTGACCATCATTATTGCACTTATAACACTTAATGTTATTATTCCTTGTAGGTACAAATATATTAGTATTTTTCCTAGTGAAGTCATATCCTCTTCTTCCATGAACCCTACAATTCATTGCCTTGTAACCAAACCGATTACATGAGTAGCAATACCCATGGAAAAATTGTCCATTCCCATATTCCTACTTTTCATGTGTCCTACATTATGAATCCATGTGTCCAAACCTATGACATGAAAAACATCTTCCATTGAAACTTCCCTGTTTTGACCTCATTGGTCTCCTATTTTGATTGTTGTTCCATTTGTATCTTCTCTGTGCATTGTTCCTATCTTTGTTGAACTCTCTTTTGTCCAATTCTTCCTCTGATGTCTAAATTTATTTTACACTATCTTCTTCTAAAGTATCTTCATCTAAATTTTCCTCTTCAGAACTTGAAGTTGACTCTCCTTCCTATTTCTTTTGAGTTTGTTCAAAACCAAGACCTATTTTGTTTGTTGATATTCTTTGTACCTTGACTATCTTATCCATAATATTTGAGCTATTCTTGAATCCTTTCATCTTGATCTTGGAGTCCTCTAAATATTCTTTTAGTAGTGCCACTTCTTGTTCTAACTTCTCACATTCCAAGATCTTTGCTTCTAACTTATATTTGAATCTTTTTGCCTTAGCCTTTGATTTTTCTAAATCATCTATGAGAAATCTTCTCTTTTCATCACATTCTTGAAACTAAATTTCAAGTTTAGAGTGTTGCTTTCTTACCTTCTTTACCATGTCAAGGGCATAGATAAGTTCTCCCTTGAGATCATAACCATTTTATGCTGAATAATCCTCTATTTTTTTGCCTTTGTCCACATCATTACTTTCTTTTGGCTTGTCTTCTATAGGATCACTTATTTCTTCTTCTAAAGCCATTAGAAGAGTTTCATCTAGTCTTTCAAGTGCATTCTCATATTCATCATCATTGAAACTATAACCATACCTTGTACAATCATCTTCAAGATATCTAAATTTACCACATCTAAAAATTTTGAGAATAACTGGAGTCCTTTTCTTAACTGGTTTTTTTCCTCAATCATAAACAGGACTTCATCTCTATCATTATCTGAAGAACTAGCATCACTATCATTTGAGTACTTACTTGCATTATCTGCATAATAGCTCCTCTTTTATCTTTGTAAGAACTTATTTCCTTATTTTCTTTGTTCATACTTGCTTTTATTTTGGTGCCTGTGTCTTTCTGATTCCCTGTACCTGTGATCCTATTTTTCTTCACCATTGTTGTTCTTTGGCTCTTTACAATCTGTTGCAAAATATCCATACTTTTCACAATTGAAACACTTAACATATCTTAGATTTATGGGTCTTTTGGAACCTTTATCTCTTCTACCAAAATTTTCTTCTTCATCATTGGATGACTCACTACTTGATTCGTATTTCTTACCCTTTATCTTCTTGTTCGCTTTGAAAGCAGCCTCTTTCGGAGGGATAAGATCTTTTTTCTTATCTCAAAAGTTGTAAGCATTCCAAGTAAATAATTTCTTGTCAAACTATCACTATCAATTGATGTTCCTATAGTAGAGACATTTTCATTATACCTTTTTGGAAGAGTTCTCAAGATATTATCACAAGCATCAGATTCATCAACCTTCATTCCAAGACCTCTAATCTCATGTACAAGTTCATCAATCTTACTGAGATAGTCACGAATGTTTTCATCATCCCACATTCTTAGAATTTCAAATTCTCCTTTGAGATTTTTGATCTTATATTTCCTGACACCTTTATCTCCTTCATATATGTTATGCAGTAGTTCTCACATTTCATTTGCTATTTCACAATCCATAACCTTCATAGATTCTAATCTACACAACCCTTTTATAATTGTATTCATAACTCTTGAATTTGCATGCATTAGAAGCTTACCTTCCTTATCTATAGGAGGATTTTTTTTGAATCAAATCCAAGTTCCACTATATCCCAAACTTCATTACCAAGTGCCATTAGGTGAAATCTCATCAGCATACACTAATACAAGAAGTCACTTCCATCAAATATTGGTACTACATTATTGATGGACCTATCCCTTTGATCCTTTTGATCCATTGTGTTCTCTAATTACTTTTCCTTCAAGCTATTAAACTCTTTGAAGGAACCTACTCTGATACCAATTGAAGAACATAAGCTTATACTGAGAGGGGGGGTGAATAGTATAAGAGAAATTTTTTACTTTTCTTTCCAAATCAATATTATGCAGTGTATAGATAGCAGTATCAATAGCAATAATCAAAGCAATGCACAAAACACCATACACAATAGAGACGCAAAATTTTAACGTGGTTCACCCAAATATGGCTACCTCCATGGAGAAAATATTTCTTATAAATATTTCTCAAATAATCTCTTGGGAATCCTTCCCAATTACAATGTTTATGGACCTCTGTCCAAAGGAGATGTTTATCCCCTAAATCTGGTTTGTGGATCTCTATCCATAGGAGAACTCCTTCTCCTCTACTCTGATGGTGATCCTCTAGAAGAATATTGTCTCCACTACACTGGCTTGTGGATATCTCTCCACTGAAGACTCTTATCCCCACTCATAAGACCTATCCTCAATATCTTGGCTTATGGATATCTATCCATTGGAGACTCTATCCTCTATGCTCTATCACCTCCAAAGCTTTGTCTCAATACTATACTAAACACATTCTAGTCGATCTAGTACAGGTCTACTCAATATCTTGCACTAAACATAGTACATTTGATCTAGCACAAATCTGATCAACTCTTGCACTAAATACAGTCTAGTTGGTCTAGCACAAGTCCACTCAAATCTACACTAAATACAGTCTAGTCGATCTAGCATAGATCTTCTCAATAGGTCCACTCAGAACCTAATCAAATCTACTCAACATGTCCACTCAGAACCTGCTTAAATCTGCTCAATAGGTCCACGTAGAACCTACTCAAATCTGCTCAATAAGTCCACATAGAACCTGTCCAAATCTTCTCAACAGGTCCACACAGAACCTATTCAAATATGCTCAACAGGTCCACATAGAACCTGCTCAAATCTGCTCAATAGGTCCATAGAACCTGTCCAATTCTGCTCAATAGATCCACATAGAACCAATCCAAATATGCTCAAAAGGTCCACACAGAACCTATCTAAATATTCTCAACAGGTCCACACAAAACCTTTCCAAATCTGTTCAATAAGTCCTCTCTAGGACTTGCTCAAATCTGTATTGTAAGCTTCTACAAAAGCTCACACAAAATCAGTCCACAAGTCTTCTCAAAGACTTACCTCAAATCTACTTAACAAGTCCACATAGAACTTGTCCAATCTCATAGAAACATAAAGAGAATTGTTAGAGACTCAATATGTTCTTTACTCAATGCTTAATCACTTTATCAACTCAAATCAATCTCATAGAAGCATAAAGAGAATTGTTAGAGACTCAATATGTTCTATACTCAAATATCAATCACTTTCTCAACTCAAACTCATAGAAGCATAAAGATAATTGTTAGAGACTCAATATGTTCTATACTCAAATCTCAATCACTTTCTCAACTCAAAATCATAGAAGCATAAATAGAATTTTTAGAGACTCAATATGTTCTATACTCAAATCTCAATCACTTTCTCAACTCAAACTCATAGAAGCATAAAGATAATTGTTAGAGACTCAATATGTTCTATTCTCAAAACTCAATCTCAAATCAAATCAGAATATAGAATAGTTTGTTTTATGGAACTTGATCAATCACTTCATACATCCACTTGACTAGGCTCAATCAACTCTACTCAACCAATCACTTCAAGAAACAACTCTTGCTCACAAAACCTAGTCCAAGCATGTATCGTCCAACTCAAAATATTTCCAACAATGCTTAAGAAAAAATCTCACATAATCAATGATATTCATGATCTTTTCAAACCCTAGTTCAAGTTCTTTGCATAACAACTCACTTCAAAAACCATGCTCATCAAACAATTTTTTAATCACAACTCTCAATTTTAGAAAACCTTGAAGCATTAACTCAAACACTTCACTCAACCAATGATCTCAACAACAATGCTAATAAAACAAGGTTTTAATCTCAAATCTCAAATCAGAAAACCTTGAAGCAATAAATCAACCACTTTTGAAAAGGAAACCCTAATCAAGTCCTTTTCACTCCAAAATTAATTTTCAATAAAGCCAATCAATCAACTCAACCAAGAAGGAATTTGCCCATACCTTTTTGATGCCAAGGAGTTGTTCTCACAAATCTACCACTCTCATAAATTTCTCTTTCCAATCACAAAAGGGTTAGAAGACTTGAGTAATACCACAATACAAAAATAATAACTCAATAACACCTTATTACTCCAACTCAATAATAATTTTCACCATAGTCTTCTTATAAAATAAATAACCCCTTTTATGAGAAATTAATTCACAATAACCTTGATTCTCAATAATGTCAATACTATCCTTCAAAAACTCCTCATAACCCCTAATAACAAGTTTTAATTAAATTGCCCCACTAAAATAAATCCACTTTAATTAAAAAATTTATGCAAGCCTTATATAAAATTAAATCATAACCCCCTTTTAATTTCCCTAAGGTTTAACACATCATATAACACCCTTATAACTCCACGTGGGCAATTAAAAATACTTTACAAAAATTAAACTTACCTTGGAGGGTTTTGAACCCTCTATCTCCTCCTTCCCTAAGCACCTTAGCCATGGCCAAAGCCACCGTCGAGCCACGCGCTCACACAACAACCAACAAGCACAACATGCTTGTTATCCTTTGCAAAAACATATGCCTTCAATAAAAACCGTGTGTGCCTTGGGCGCCAAACACGTCTTCCCTTTCACACTGCCTGCGATTTGAACGCGGGACCTCCTACGTCCAAACAACTCAATGCACCACTAGATCAATTTGGCCTATGTGCCTTCAAATCATGCACCTTATACTTTTCTCCTTTCCACAGCGAACGAAAATATTTTTCACGAGCTCTTTCCTCTTCTTCACATGCAATTCGATATTCAAGCAAGGGTAATCTTAATGCCCTTTGGGCATAGGTTTAAATATTAATCTTCCTCCTTTGCTTTAGAATGTTGGCACTTCAAAATGCAATTAACCCACATGACATCGACGAGGATAAACCTTTGTAACATGCTTCAAATATTTAAATTCTAACACCCATATTTGGGTGTAGTAAAATATTATTATTAATATTTTACTTTGGGCTCTTTTTCACCACCTTACTTAATATTATAATAACTCATATTATAATATTATATCCTTTAATAAAGTATCTTTAATATTTATTTATAAAATTTAAATTCACACTGAATTTAAATATTTTATAAAATAAATATTATAACTCCTTTTTAACTTCTATATTTTGTATTGTTTCACTTTATCTTTGGCCTTCTTCCTGGATATCAAATAACCATACTTATCTCCTTTATTTCCTGTTAAAATATTTGGTATTAATGATGACTTCATTTGGTGATATCAATGACAAATTTAACTTAGGGACTCAAAATGTCCAACATAAAACAAGTGATAGATAAGCAAGTTAGGTTGGAATATGTTACTACAAAAGAGTAGATTGTGGATATCTTCACTAAACCACTTTCAAAAGAGACCTTTGAGTATCTTAGAAATAAATTGGGAGTAGTTCTACTCCCACCCTAAAATTAACCACCTCAAAAGAGGAGGCGGAGGAGGAGCTAAGCTAAGAGTCTCATTCTTAGCCCCAAGCCCCAGAGGTGGCCCTTTGCCATTGATGTCAAAGGGGGAGAGATTTGAGTTAGGGGGAGAGCATTCAGTCAGGGGGAGCAGAACTAAAAAAGGTAAAGGAAATGGTAAAATTAAAATGGGTTGCCATCAATGACAAATGGGGATATTGTTGGAAATATGAGCAAGTTTTGTTTTCATTTATGTCAAGAGAATGATTACCAAGTTCTATTGTCATCTGCATATTCATGTCGAGAGGTTGATGTCTGAGTTTTGTTGTCATTAATGTCTTCTAGTGGTTTTTCCAAAAAGGCAAAGAAGCAGGTTTAAATGGAAAAACAATATTATAATATTTAATATTATAATATTTTAGGATACAGGTTGGTTTTAAGAAAAATGAGGGTCAAGGAGTTATCACTTTTTAATCTTTCTAAAAAACCCATGTGGCTGATTTTGAGGACTAAGGTTTAAATTATTAAAATTTAAATATTTTTTTTTATTTGTGGAAAACATCCCAAAAGGGATGCCACTTTCGGGTAAGACCCAAGGAGGCAGGGGTATCCATTCCGCAAAAAATGCCCAGGACTCGGACCTGGCCTACCACCTTTGACATACTCAAGAAGCAAACAAACACACAAAACCAATTTAAAAATAAGTAAATAACAACAAAAATAATAAAATAAAATAAAAAGCATGCTCCTTGAGTGTGTCAAAAACAAAAGCACAACCAAACACACACAATAAGATAAAAGAAACCACAACACAAACCACATAGAAAAACACAAGAACCACATAACAAAACACAAACAAGATAAAAACAATAGAACACTACAAAGACAACCCAAAAAAACATGAAAAATAAACACAACCAAAACCTAAAAAATTAAAAAAAAAAATTAAATAATTTAACCATAACGTTAAAATTTAAATTTAAATAATAAAGGCGTCAAAATTTAAAATATAAAATTTGAAATTATTTCGAATTCCTAAATATGTCGACGTAGTGAAGTGCATTGCAAATAATATAAAAGGGGTAAATTTTTGATGAAATAAATTATCCATGTGATTAATGCCCAAGTGACCTAAGTAATTCGAGCATGGAGGAAGAAGTAATACTCGCATGTGTTAAAAATGTGATTGGTTATATAAAAGGGATAAATTGAAGTGGAGCATGAAAATTAACTTGAAGCATCTGGTAGTGCAGGTGGTAGCCGAGGGCTGTGTTAAGGCATTCGTGGAAAGCGAGATCACGGGTTCGATCCACGTGGTCGCCTTTTGCTGAAGGAGAGTGTTTCATTTTGCATCGAGGGAAAAGAGACAAGGTTTATAACAAATGAGGTGCACTTTTGATTTTTGTGAGGGCACATAGCCCAAGCGGTGGATGTGCTAGGTGCTAAGGTGCTTGGAGAGGCAAGGTGGGGTGTTCGAATCTTGTCGAATGCAATTTTGTTGAGGTGGCATTAAAACAAGGTATGCACTTTATGGTTTAATTTTTAAATGTTTTAAATGTGCAAAAATTACGTTAAGGTATTGCATGAAGTTTTAAAGGAGGTTTGAAAGTTTGTTAAGAAGGAGATATAAGTTTTATAAAATTAAAATATTTTATTTTGATTTTGATGGTTAGAATTTAGTAGGAGTGATAAGGTATTCAAAGGACATTATATTTTATTTTGAAATAAATTTTTATTGTGTTAATTATTTGAGAGGAGTAATAAGGTGCATGAAGGAAATCAACTATGGAAGTGAGTTATTTAAGCTTTGCTAGTCATTTTTGAAGTGTGGATATTATAAGGTGTAATTGAGATTTAATATTTTTGTATAGTGAAATATTTTGAGGGAAATATTTGAATGAAAATTTTATGAAGGTTTTGGTTATCTAACCTTTGAGATTGACAAAGAGGTTGATTGTGATTGAGATATTATTTGAGGTCAAATACCCATAAAACAAAAGGTATGGGCACATCTTCCATGTGAATGAAATATTGTTGGGTTGAATGTTCTGAAATGCAAAGTTGAAGTGAAAAAGTTTGTTTGATAAGCATTGTTGAGTGAGTTTTCATGTGCATGATTGGTGGATGTTTGTGAGTACATTTGAGTGTGAAGTTGAGAACTATATTGAACTAGGGTTTGTGAAATATCGTGAGTATCATTGTTATGTGATATTTTTTTATAAACATTGTTGGATAATATTTGAGTAAACTTTCATGTGCATGATTAGGGTTTGTAAAAGATCATGAGTATCATTTGGAATCATCTTGAGTCAAGGTTGAGTTCCATAGTGAGAATTTTTTTAAGTGGTGTGAAACACTTGGTTAGGGTTTGTAAGCAAATTGTGTTTCATTGAGTGGATGGTTGAGTTAAATTGGATAAGCATTATTGATTGAAAGCATTGGAATGATAGTTTAAGTTCTATGAAACAAATTGTTCTTTATTCTAAATTGAATTGAAAAAGAGTTTGAAAGTGATAGAGTGATTTGTGAGTGTGAAACATATTGATTCTCTAATCATTCTCTATATTTTTCTATGGTTAAACAAAAATTTGTGTGAAACTTGTTTGTGTGATTGAAGAGGTTTTCTGTGAGAGATTGAGTTAAGTTTTTATGTGCAAGTTTTGCAATTTGATTTGAATAAGCTTTGTGAAATCTTGTTAGCAGATTTGAGTAAGTCCTAGAGGGGACTTAAGGACAAAATTGAGTAAGCTTTTGTAAAAGCTTAAAGATAAATTTGTGTGAGCTTTTGTGGAAGCTTATAATATGATTTGAGGTAAGTCTTGGTGAAGACTTGTTGAGCTGATTGAGCAATTTCTTGAGAGGACTTGTCAGAAAGATTTGTGATAGAGCAGAGCAGAGATGGATTTGTGAGAAAATTTGACAGAGTAAAGGACAATTTTTAGTATAGATCCAAGATAGATATTGAATAGAGTTTTGAGTAGGATTTGGAGGTGACAGACCAGAGGGCAGTAGTCTCTAGTGGATAGAGATCCATTAGCAGGGTAGTGAGGATAGAGATCTTCTGAGTGAGTACAGAGGTCTTCAATGGAGAGAGATCCACAAGCCAGTACAGTGGAGATAGTAGTCTTCTAGAGGATCACCAGCAAGAGTATAGAAGAAAGGGTTCTCCTATGGCTAGAGATCCATGAACTTGATTAGGGTATTGGTGTCTCCTTTGGACAGAGGTCCATAAACATTGTAATATGGAAGGATTCCCAAGAGATTTGTTGAGAAAATTTTAGTGAAATATTTTCTCTATGGACATATCCCACATTGAGTGAACCACATTAAATCATGTCTCTCATATGTGTGATGCTTTGTGTAATTATTAATGCTTTAATATTGTTTATGTTATCATATGGTTTGAAAAGCAAAAAAAATTATCTTATACTATTCACCCCTCCTCTCAGTATAAATACATGTTCTTCAATTTCAAAGAATACCCCTTTAATATAGTGAGTTATATGTGGAGCTTCAAAAAAATGTCTCATAATTCCAAAATCCACCATCTTAGTCCAAAATAAAAGAATGATAACTAAACAATTTAATTTTTTTCTCAATTCCACCTGATTCCAAACTAGGCCATCCATCTTACATGACAAATGAACATTATCAACAAAGAAACCAGGAGTTAGTAGTTATCACCAAACACCATCTCAATCAGAGGAATCAACCCAAATCACAACACTTAAAAAATAACTTAGAATCTAACTTAATGTGAACAGACAAGAAAGAAAATGGCAAAATCTTGCAAAACCAAAAACTATGCACAAAAGTGGAAATAAGCAAAAGCTAAATACAAAAGCACAAAAACCAAAATTTTTGCAAAATGATGCAAAAATTTTGCTACCATTTCCCTAGATCCCAAACACAATTACCACAAATATATCTATCATGATAGGCATGTCAGGATTTATAGGTATTCAGTCCCAATAATATTAGGTCAAAAAATACAAAGGCTCATATTTTACCTCTCTCACCCCACCAATTTGATTCAATTTCATCACTACCATATTTGAAATTTGATCCATTAAACTCATGATTCCACAACTAGTTTTGAATTATTTTATGTTTATTATGTGGGATGTTTATCACAGTTTCTCTTAGCATTGTGTGAGTTCCCATTGTCAATTCCTTGCTCCAAATACTATTCTCATTATTATGATTAAACATTAGTTCATCCAAACTTACCCTTATTTCTAAGAATTTGATTACCAAAAAACTATTCATAATTTCAGACCATTCATAACCATGCAGTAATCTATAGATGTCTAGGATATCTGACATATGAGGATCATTATAATTTTGTATCCTAGGCTCAACAACCAATTGTTTGTGAACTTGATCTAGTAACTCAAAAATATTTGTCTCTATTTTGTTCAACATAGCAACCTTATCACTGATGTGAGTAGGAATCAACTGAAATTCTTGGTTCACCACAAATGGCATTTAATTATCAACAATATTTGAATCCAATATATAATTATGCAAACTTTTACCTGGATTCCGAATGGTTGAACATAAAGGTTGAGATTTTACCTTTTATACATTTCCATTTACCAGGACTTGATGATCCTTTATTATTCCCTCTTTTTCGTCATGGTCTTCATCATCATCATCTCGTAGCCCTTCATATTTATTGATCACCTATTTTTCAAAAATAGCAAAATTAGTTACAAAATTAAACATATGCCCATCCTTTTAAAACCATAAATATTGATAGTCAAGGGATGTGTTAAATAACACATCTTCCTGATAAACTACCTGAGTCATCTCAAATAAAGCAAAAATTTCCTTTAGATCATCAACTATATCAAATTTGAACCACTCATGTTCTAGATTTTTCTCTATCTGAGGTAACATAGGTATTATGGGATTGTTATATGGGACAAGGATTTCAATTTCTTGCACATCAAATGGGAAAAAGGTGAGTGATTCTCCTTCTTTGTCTAGAATAGTAGAATTATTATCTTTCTAACACGTTGATGAGACTCCATCCCTTATTTCGTGCCATTTTCAACTCCTTCTCCAGATTCAATATCCTTCAGGTTATAACCTTCTTCAGATTCAAATTCCTCCATTTCTGAAGGTTCAGATGTTTCCAATACTAAAGATGTTGCATTTTGATTAACCTAATTCCTACAACTCTCATTGATGGGTATTGACTCTGAAACTTTCACCTCATTTTGAATAATATCTAAGGTAGTTGTAACATCTAGATAGTCAATTTTACCATGTTGATTGCTCTCATTAGACATCATTTGATCCAAGGGTGCCAAATTGATAGGTTGGTACTGGTTGGGATTCATATCTCTTGGAACACAGTTCATCATGGGAAGAGGTTGTGCATCATCCTGACTCATTTGTGGTATCTTATTGTGAGCTTTAGGTCTAAGTAATGATAATTGACCCACACTAACCCCTTTAGAAATAAATTATTGTTCTAATGTCATTGCCTCACTGTATTCTTAGGGCAAAGATGTAATTTTAAGAACCCTCTTCAAAAACATAGAATAAATTGGTTCTAAATCTCCATTGTACATCTAAATAGCATCTTCTTATACAATTATGAAAGGTGTCACTCATTCGGTATACAACTTATAGAACCTATTGTTGAATAATATCAAGGATTCATTAGGTTCTCTATGGATAGAGATAAATTGTTGGTATGTCATAATCGGGTTAACTCATTTAAACTAGTTGAAAAATGTTGCTTCTAATTGATCCCATTGATGAGTGTCATCAATTTTTCACCATTTAATATTTATATGTCAATCCAGGGCGGTGTCCAAGGCTATATACGAAAGCAGGGTTTAACAGACTGAATTTTAGTTCATTTAGATCATGGATTTATTCATGGAACAGTTAGAGATTGGGGTGTTTGGGGTCTCCTTTCTTACTCCTAAAAACTAAAACTAAACTCCTACTTATCCTTGCAGAATTGAAATTCACATTGTTGCAGAAAAATAAAACTAAACTATTGCAAAGCTGAAAATAGCAAAATTTAATTGATAGGAAATTACTAAATTGAAATTGCAGCATTAACATTCAAACTGGTAAATAATGAAACTTTCTAAAATTGTAGAAAACAATGTCACTTTCTGAAATGGAAATGAGATAAAATGATAACATTCAAAAACTGATAAATAAAGTTGCACAATTTGTAACAAATTAGGCTGACAAGAAATTATGGAAATATTGCAAATTCTGAAACAAATTAGAAATAGAAAGTATTGTGTTAAATTCTACCCTAGATGAGTTACCTACCATGCATTCAAATGCCACATTATCCTAATCACTAACCATGCAAAAACTGTCAGATCTCTGCTGACCTGTTGTAGCTAGAAATAGCAAAATTCTGTCGGGTAAAAACCCTCCTCTAGACCTAGAAGTGGCCCTTGCTTCCTGAACCAAAAGAGGGCAAATAAAATTGCTCTAAACTATTAAGTCCTCACACTCAATGTAGAATTGAACATAAATAAATGACAAATGATGCACCTTTATTTCATTCCCAACAACATAATAATAGTGCAGGGAAAGACCTATGGACTACTTGTGATGTCTGTAATACACAATTACAATATCTAAAACTCCTATTACTTACTTCCTCCCTTCTCTCCCCCTTCAACCAGATGGGAGCACTTTATTTATACAAATAAGGTACATTAAAGATAAGGTTTAATGCTGTTACATAGGACTGTTACAACTGTTTCAATTATGTTCTTCCACAAATGCAGGGTTTTGACCCTTCAGGCCTTCTCCACTCAAGTTGTTGGCTTCCACCGGTGAGGGACAGGTGTAAGAATGGATAAGGATACTCCTAAAATGATTGCAGTCACCATTTACCTCCTGTTTATGGTGATTAAAGATGCATTCAATTAGTTTTAAACCCTCTGCGCTTATTCCGAAGCAGCTCCAGAATATCAGGCAGCAGAACAAGGTTGTTGTTATATCTGGCAACAGAAGCACATGCGACCAACTGTGGTGGTGGATATGGTTTCTCTGAGCACCTAGATGACTAATTCCACTTTTGGTTTGAGTTGGAGTGGACAAATTCCATGCCATGTTGTATATGTACAGCTGGCTGGAATTTGTATGGAAAAAGTCCAGTTTCCTGCACAGTCAACTGTTGATAGAGTTCTTGGTGCCTTAAAGTAATTTAAAAAAAATGGGCAAATGGTGAAATACACTTATGGAAGAAACATAAACCTTATGAATGAAGTACCTAAATATTGTAATACCTAAATTAATGCAGAATATACTGAAATAAACAACCAAAACAGAATATAAAACATGGACAAATTAGTCAAAATAGAGTATATGCACTTTCATCATCTTAACATGTAAATACCATCACATAATGCATAGTATCTCTAAGATTAACATAAAATCACAACATAAGCAGTTCCAAATGGGTTTAAAAGTTTATCAAAGTAGTCTTTTATGAGGCAATTTTTTGCCTCATCATTTCCCCCCAGCCTGTTCTAATGCATGTCCTCATGCATTTTGTTCTGCCACAATAGCACAAAGATCCACATCCAGGTATCGCTCATCATACTTCCACAATCTGCTTCCAACCTGGTAGTATCCTTTGTGCATCTGAATCTCCCCGAGCCATTCCTGAAACTGTTCTTCCGATTGAGAATCATTATCAAAGTAGTATGGAACATGAGTGATTATAGTTGGCATTCTGTACCTGAGTCCAATCCACTGCTCCTTGACCTCAAATATGGTTTGGATTATGCTTGTAGCCCTTCTTCTTGACCATATTAAATTGTTAGGTGTGACAGGTTCTCTCTTCTGCAAAGATATGGGTAACTCACCCCATCTACTTTTGCAGGCTGACAAAGCGTCAGCAAATGATGTTGCACAAAATGTTTGAAAACCATCTATGCATGCTTGTAAATTTCCCAGGTACATTTTCCTTACCCTGTCATTTCTCATTAGTGTATAATGTTGATTGGTGGAAGTTCTATGATTTAAGTGGATAGGTCTAATGAGAAAAACAACTTGGGATTCTATGGATTTACTAGCCCTTTTCTCCTGCTCCCAGTAAATCTGATTCTGAAGCGTTGATTGAAAAGCCCTCAGCTGAATATCGCCAGTAAATATGTGGGGGAGGAAAATAACTTCAGTTGGCAGAAAGAAATTATGAAGAAATAACTCACATAGTAAATTTTGGTGTTCTCTAGAGTTCTTCCAGAAAGCTTCCAAGAATTCACCTGGTGTCTCAAATGTGTGGGAGAGACCAGAGGTAATTCTCATTGTCTGCCATCGGAGGTACCTCTCCTTCAAAATTAAACTATAAAATCTGGTAGGCCTCCGACATTGAACCATGCATTCAGCAATCTGACATATGTCCTGTACTTGCCCCTTTAATTTCTCAATTTCAGAGTCTTTCTACTTTATTTCTTCTGTTAAGGTCTGCAATGAGGAGACCTTTCCCTCCAATTGATGGCATTTGGTCATCCAATATGCTATATCCTCATTATATTTTACTAATGAAATTATTTTAGGTGACCTATTCATAGGTTGCATCTGAGGTACAGTATTAACCTGAATGCCAACATTTACTTTTTCTACTGTAGGGGATTCTGTTTGTATCCCAACTTCAACTAGCTTAATTTTAGGAATATTCACATTAACAATATTTTGGGGAATTTGTGGATTTACCTATTCCTGGACTATTATGGCTGCTTCTGGGGGTGTTGTTGTCATGGTCATCTATTGTGGCTCCTTGGACACCTGCACAAGTGCCCCTGGTTGCTCATCCCCTGAATTCTGTTGTGCCTCTTGTGCTTCGTCAGGTGCAACTCTGCCAGGTGAACTTCTTTCTGCATTTCCTGCTAAATTCATTAACAAACTAGCCAATTCATCCCCTGAGTCTATTTGAGAAGGTTGTTGTTCCAAAAGTGTGAGCCTAGCCTTTACAACTTCTATCTCCTGCCATAACTTGGCAATGATATTGTCCTTCTCCTTTAAGGAGGCTTCATTTTGCTCAATCCAGCCTGTTTGGGTCTTGATCACACTTCTGGCTGCATGTAACTGAGATTTAATATCAACTTCCTCCTCTTCCTCTGCACTTGAATCATCTTTCTCATCTGCTGCTACCTCAAGCTCTTCTTCAGAGTTAGGGTAATCTACAAGGGATCTTGGTAGACCAGTAATAGTTGTGTCTTCCTGTGCTTCCCCTGTTTCAGTTTGTTCCTCAAAATCTGATGAATAATTGAGAGAAATGGAAGGCATTTCCTCTTCTACTATAGTGTCCACATTCTGTCCAGAGATATCTACATCTTGGCCGCTGATAGCCTCAGCTTCTTGCATAGTTTCCTCCACAAGCTGAGTATTGGTTTTAGAAACATCATTCTGTTCCATCCTCTCCTCTGTTTGCATATCCTCTGCATCAACAACTTTCTGAAGCCTTGAGGATCTCCTCAACCCTAAAATAGATTGCTTCCTATTTCTTTTAGAACTAGGAGACCTAGACTCAAAAATTCTAGTTTCTTGCTGATTAGAGGGTTCCCCTTCTTCAGAAGTGTGGAATGTCTGTACATCCTCTAAAAATGTGACCTTTCTCTTCCGGTCAGAGCCAACATTCCTCTGTGTTCTCATTCGTGATGAGGGAGGTCCTTCTAGAGATGAAGGGGCTATGCTGACAGAAGCTCCAGGTTTATGCTCAGGGTTAGGGTTAGCCTCCTCTGTCTCTTCTCCATAAGTGGGACTCTCAACAATGTTTTCTTCAGCAAACTCATCCCAAGTATGGAAAAAGTGGTCAAAACTCCTAGGATTCCCCCTAAAGTGATGTTTGCAAATAATTTTGACTAACCCATGATGCTTGGGTGACCCCCTACCTGCCTGATACTTTTTAGCCATATTTGCAAGTTCTTGGTACAAATACAGAGGCAAATTGACTCTTAATTCAGTGTTTAAATGACCATAGCGGAGGTGAGTTAAAATTCATAAATGATGACCAAAAAGAATAGGGAATTGACCATCACAGGTTAGAAACCTGATGACCCAGACTACAACTTCATCCCACGGTGGTTGCAGACTGGTTCTCTTAACTCCTTTGCAAATATTGTTGCTTATTATGAACTCAGTAGGTCTGTCATTTTCCCCTCTAAATTGATTAACTAATTCTATTAATGTATTCTTTCCAGATTTGCCTATGTGAATCCCTTGCAGAGGTAATTCAGTGACTTGGCTAAGAATTTTAGGACTTACTTGAATAGTCATGCCACTGATTTGAACTCTGTTGCTGTGAAAAGTGCATGCGAACTCTGTTGTTAAACCTTCTGAATGCCCATAAAATTTGTGCAAGAAGGGCAAAAAACCCCCTTCCATGAAGATTCGCATACACTCCTCGTCCCTCTGCAAAAACTCTATATTTCCTGGTTCAATTTTGTTCTTTTGTCCACCCATGGTGAATTTTCCCGTACCCTGTTTGCTTTAATTTGAAAATATGTCACAGGTTTTTTCTCTCTCATTCTGGAATACTTCTGTCAGGGAAAGAATGAAACTTGAGGATGATAAACACATGCAAGCAACGCCAGAATGATGAGAAATCATGTGACATGAGGCAAATCTTGGCAGGTGGCGGCACATAATTCATCATTACTCCTATTCTTCCCGCATGCAATTAATTTGTTACGACGTTTGCGGTGATATGGCAAACAATTATTAATGGAAACTGCTTGGTTTAAAATAACCTCCCATTGAGTTGTGTGCCAACCAATTACATGCGGTAAAATATTTTCATAGAATCCGTGCCTTGGAACCTCCAATTTGAAACCTGCACCTTGGTACAACTTCCAATCTTGATTGGCATAACTTTTATGAACCCACAAAAATTTTAATTGACTTTTGAGCCTGAGCCTCGTGGTTCCAGAGTTTTCATTCGAGAGTATTTGTATGCAACAGGTTTATTCCAGAGCAGTTTTATCGTTTCAAGAGGATTTCTTTTGATAACCTTCCGGAACTAACTTATGTATGCTTTTATGCCAGTTAGGGATATCATACATCATACAAGAAGTATTCACACTATTAAAATAGAAAAAGGCACATACCTGAAGAAACTTGTTTATCCACATTTTGTACAAATGTTGTTTTTGGCTGATTCTGCGCTAACTCTTTACATGGTGCAATCTGAACTATAGTGAAACAAAGGGGAAAATGAGTGGAACAAACGTTAACAATGATGGAGTGAAGTGAAAATGAATGGACCAAAGGTGAGTAATAGTGAGAGTGAATGGAATAATGGAATGATGAAGAGTGAATGGAATAATGGTGGAGAGTGAGGCAAACATGCCGGACAACCCTGTTTTCAGGTAAACTCAACTCAGATGTGCCTCAAAGAGGTTTTCACATTCTGATTTATTTGTTTTTGTCATGTTTGTTTTCATTTTTCTATATATTTTTTATTTTCTTTCATTTTTTTTTTAAATGACAAATTGTTCATGTCACTTGATGGAATTCATCTTGGAAGAAATGTTTTCTTCCAATACTAATACATCCAAGTTTCCCACTTGTTTGAGAAACTCCTCCTTGGTTAACGGTTTGTGATAGACTCGGAGACGATGACCGTTGACCACCAATTTCCTTCTTGAATCATCTATTGGTGAAAGACGTACAACTCCATTTGCAAACACCTCCTCAATCTCATAAGGTCCGAGCCACCGGGTCTGCAACTTGCCAGGAAAATCTTCATACCGGGAGTCAAACAACAAAGCCCAATCACCTTGTTGAAATTTTTGTTGTTGGATATGACTATCATGCCACAACTTGCATTGTGATTGGATCACCTCAGTCTGGTGCAATGCATCCCTCCTTAGCTCATCCAATGCATTGAGCTACAAAATCCGGTCCATTTGTGCCTGTGACAAATCAATACCAACTTCCAAAGCAGTTCGAAGAGTTAGTAATTCCAACTCAATAGGCAAAAGAGGCTTTTTACCATAAACCAATTCATAGGGAGTAAATCCAGTAGTGGATTTCCAAGTGGTGTTAAAAGCCCAAATTGCTTCAGGTAACTTCTCCACCCAATTCCTCCTATGGGCTGCTACAGTTTTGGTTAAGATCCTCTCTAATTCCCTATTTGTCACTTCAACTTGGCCATTGGCTTGCGGATGGTAAGGTGAGGATTTTTGGTGTTTGATTTCATACAACTTTGTAAAGGCTTCAACAAATTTTGAGGTAAACTGAGGTCCCTGATCAGTGGTGATAGAGTGTGGGGCTCCAAATCATAGAAATATTTGTGAATATAGGAAATCAACAACTTTCTCTTCTCGGGCATGCTTAAAAGCACGGGCTTCTACCCACTTGGTTACATAATCAGTACATACCAAGATATGCACTTTCCCTTGGGAAGGTGGATCAATGGGTCCTACAAAATCTAGCCCCCACCTTTCAAATGGTTTTGTACCTAATTGAGGTTGTAAAGGCATTTCACTAGTAAAAGTAGGCTTACCCATCCTTTGGCATGCATCACAATTTCTGACATACCTTTTGACATCTTTGTGCAAGGATGGCCAGTAGTAACCAGTACCCAAAATCTTTCGAATGGTACTTTTCACTGAATAATGCCCTCTTGATGGTTCATCATGACATGCTCGTAGGATGTCATATACCTCATCCTTGTGAACACACCTACGCAAAACATGGTCAGGACTGCATTTAAACAATAAACCTCCTATCCATTCAAAAGAAGAACTTTGCTTGATCAACTGTTTCTTTTGTTTAGGAGTAAAGTGAAGAGGAATCTTCCCTGTAGCTAAATAATTAGCTATATCTACAAACCATGGAGATTGTATAGAAATAGCAAACAATTTCTCATCAAGAAATGCATCCTCAACCAATTCCTCCGTATCTGCATTTGACAATCTTGACAAGAAATCTGCCACTACATTAGACTTCCCTGGTTTATTGACTATAGTAATATCAAATTCCTGCAATAGTATTAACCAATGAATAATTCGTGCACTAACCAAGGGTTTATTCATCAAATACTTTATAGCAACATGGTCTGTGTGGATGAATATGGGATATCCTGTGATATAGTGTCAAAATTTGTTAATAGCATACACCACAACTAAAAATTCCTTCTCGATTGTGGTATAATTCTTTTTAGCTCCAGTCAAATTTTTACTAATGTAGTATATGGCATAGTGTTGTCCATCTTCAATCTGCCCTAATGCAGCTCCAATAGTAGTATTGGAAGCATAAGTTTGAATATGGAAGGGTAACTCCCAATTAGGACCTCTCAATACAGGCGGAGTTGTTAACTTTTCCTTTAAAACTTCAAAGGACTGTTGACACCCAGTAGACCAAACAAATTCAGAATCCTTTGTTAACAATGCGAACATTGGATTAGCAATGGTACTAAAATTAGCAATAAATCTGTGATAAAAGCCAATATGTCCTAAGAAACTACGGACATCGGTTTGAGTTTTTGGAGGAGGAAGGTTCTTGATGACCTCTACCTTTTTAGGATCAACTTTAATTCCATAAGCAAAAATATGATGTCCAAGAACAATTCCTTCTTCCATCATCAAGAAACATTTATCAAGATTCAGAGACAAATGATATGTTTCACAACGTATTAAAACTTTTTCAAGTTGTTCTAAAGTATATTCAAATGTATCTCCAAACACTTGTGAAGTCATCCATATAAATCTCTACACTTTCATTTGTTAGATCAGAAAAGATAGCCAAAACAGCTCTCTGAAATGTTGTTGGTGCATTGCACAAACCGAAGGGTAACACTATGTAAGCAAATGTTCCCCAAGGACATGTGAAAGTTGTCTTTTCTTGGTCTTCTGGTGCAACCTGGATCTGATTATAACCACTAAAACCATCAAGGAAATAGAAAAATTTCTTACCAGCAAGGGTGTCCAACACTTGGTCTATAAATGGTAATGGAAAGTGATCTTTATGTGTGACCTTATTCAATTCCCTGTAGTCCACACATACTCTCATCTTCCCATTTTTCTTTGGAACAATGACCAATGGTGAAACCCACCTACTATCTGAAATTGGATAAATGAATCCTACATCCAATAGTTTTTTGATTTCTTCCTTAACAATATCCTTTAGAGCGGGATTCAGACGCCTTTGTGGTTGTCTTACTGGTTTGACATCTTCAGTGTATATCCTATGTGTACACACATCAGGGTGAATGCCAGTCATGTCCTTATAACTCCAAGCAAAATCTTGAACATGTCTCTGTAAAACAACAAATAATTTGGCTTCTTGCTCATTAGTCAACCAACTATTAATGTTCAAAAATTTTCTTGGTTGTATCTCAATCTGCTTAATCCCTGGATAAACAGAGTTGACAACCTCATATTTACTGATTAAAGCATTTAAGGGACAATGATGTGGCTGCAGAGTATGAAATACTCTTGATTCTGGTGTAAATGTGATACCTGATGGGATCATTTGCATAGGACAGGTGAAAGAAGTCAGAAGATGATGATGCCATCCATGTGGCAATGTGAAGGAGCTTTCTTGTAGTGGAATAGATGATAGATGTTCAGCAGTTTGTTCTTCATATTTCCATAACAAATGATGGACAAGAATTTGATCATCCCTAAGGCCTTCTTCTTGCAATGTTTTCACCAAAATTGTTTCATGTTCAAAGATTTCTCTTTCTGGTGAATTAAGTTCTTCAATATGTTCTTTTACTACAATGGTGGCCAAGGTGACAATAGTTTCTTGTTCTTCATCAGACTCAGGATACCATATCTGTCCAAAAAATTTGGTTGAAGGTTGGGCTGGTGGATACAAGGAAATATTTTTTAGGTCTACACCATTTGAAATGGTCATCTCACCTGACCTACAGTCTATAAATGCAGCTACAGTGGCAAGCCAAGGTCATCCTAGAATAATAGGATAGCCATTAGCTGAGTTTCTAGGCTGCAACACTAAGAAATCTATAGGGTATTCCCAAGAAGACACTTCAATGGCAACATCCTCTAGAATTCCTTTCGGTTTAGCCACTGACCTATCTGCCATTTCCAAAACTATGGTAGTAGGACTAAGGTTATTGAGCTGCAATTTCTGCATGGTTTCCTTAGTCATCACGTTGATTGCAGCTCCTAAATCGATAAGTACATTTGGAATTTGAACTAACCCAATAGTAATTGTAACTACTTGGACTCCCTGGATCACCATATTTAGGGGGTACTAGTTTTCCAGAAAGCAGGTCAGCCAACTTACCTTCTACTTGTAGAGTCTTAGGAAAGGCTTTCTTCTTCCTGCCAGGTTTCCTAATACACAACTCTTGAATGGTTTTCCTAATCAGAGGTACATCCTTTATTGCCTACAACAAAGGGAGTGAGATAGACATTTTCCTCAATTCTGTGATTAATTCTGATTCAGGAGCAGTGATAGTGTGGTCAAACCTTTCAGGATACGGTAGGTCTTCCGAGGTAGGTTCAATTTTTCCTTGTAAACTTTCTATTTTTTCCTCTTTTTGCTCTGTTTGTGGTTTTTTTGGACTTGAAAATTCTTGCTTTCCATCAATTTCTTCAATAGTGGGTGGTGCAGGGTCAGGTAAAACCTTCCCTGAATGTAACTGGATGTTACTACAGTCAAGGACATGGACTGCAATAGTCTCTTCAGACTCAGCTCCATAAATAGGGGCTGCTTGTCTGTTGTTATTGGGGTTAGCCATAGGTTGAGCTGGAAGTGGAGGTTGCTTAACTGGCTGTGTTTGTTGTGGTTGAACTCTTCCCTAAAAATTTTGATTAGGGGTTGGCAGCAAGTGTTGATTTGGTGATTGATACCTCTGTTGCCCTTGATAGGATGGGTATTGTGGCCCCCATATTTGCCCTGACTGATTTGGTACCCAAGATGGATTAACTGGATGCCATGGCTGATTCCAACTAGAATGTGACCAATCTTGAGGGGCTGCCCAAGATTGATTCCAAGTTTGGGGAGGAGGTTCGGTATATGCCCATGGCATATTCCAAGGATTCTGTCCCCAATTTGAAGAAAAGCGAGGGGTATTTTGGTTTTGTATGAAGTTGCCTCCTAGCCTTTGCCCAATAGCATGAAGTTCTTCAACTTGGGTTTCTAAAACACTCCGAAGATGGGGCAAAAGGTGACATTTATCAGTTTTATGCTCCTTTGAGCAAATGCCACAAATTGCTGAAATTGAGGTCTTGTCCAAAGGATAATCTTGCAGAGCATGCTTATTTCTGCACCTAGGACAATAGATAGATAGGGGTGGTGAAGAATTGGCTCTTGTATTCCTTTCTCCTAAAGCAGTGTTTAGTTGAACAAGTATATCAGTTTTCATATTAGCCATTTCCTCCATCAAATATTTTATATCAGTATTACCAGGATTCCTTTTCCTTCTTCTTTGCCTAGTGCGGGAATAATTTCTGCACAACTCTACAATATCATTAATATCAAGTTGGTTTATATCTCCTTTTCCCATTAAGTCTAATACTTCTCTAGAATCATCCTACAAACCTCTCAAAAATATAGTTTTTAATAAGTCAGTTTCCACAGGACCACATCTCTTTTGGATAAAGGTAAATCTATCAAGATAATCCTCTAAGTTTTCATCCTCTTCTTGTCTTATCCAAAATAACTCATCCTTCCTATTTCTCACTCTACAATACTCCTGATACTTATCCAAAAATGCAGTTTCCATTTGATCCCAAGTGCGGATTGAATCTGGTTCAAGGCTCATAAACCACCGTAAGGTTGCATCTTTGAGTGTAGAGGGAAATAACTTCAGTTTTTGGTTATCATTGACATAGTCATAAGTCTGACACAGGACCTTGAATTCAAACAGAAATTGATCAGGATCTTCAAAAACAACTCCCCTAAATATTGGCAATACTGAGGGTGAAATTGTTTTCATAGGAGCATTCCGAGTAGGATTCAGATGAATAGGGTATTCAAAAGTTCTAACAGGAGGATTGTCAGCATCATGACCAACAATATCCCTATCATGTTCTCCTTGTTCTACCATAGGTGCTTCTTCAGCTTTAATTTGTTCAACTGGTTTAGATGGATCAGCCCTATGGGTATGTCTAGAAGCAAGTGCCTCTAAGAGCTCTTCTTGCAAAGATCCTACAATTTTAGTTGATGAAGAAGATGATTCTCTTTTAAGTCTTTCAGGAAGTTCATACACAGTCAGATCTTCACCTGATCATGAAGAACGCCTTGGTGGAAAAGAGCCGGTTCTGATAAACCTTCCTCTTTCGTCTCTTGGCCTATGCATTCATGCCTATTTACTAAATAAACTAAACCTCAGGTTTCCAAAACCTGTTTCCTAAAACAGGACAGTTTTTGGACTGCTAGACCTCTCCTAACAACACCTAAGTTCCCCGGAAATGGCACCAAAAATGATGAGTGTCATCAAATTTTCACCATTTAATATTTATATGTCAATCCAGGGCGGTGTCCAAGGCTATATACGAAAGCAGGGTTTAACAGACTGAATTTTAGTTCATTTAGATCATGGATTTATTCATGGAATAGTTAGATATTGGGGTGTTTGGGGTCTCCTTTCTTACTCCTAAAAACTAAAACTGAACTCCTACTTATCCTTGCAGAATTGAAATTCACACTGTTGCAGAAAAATAAAACTAAACTATTGCAAAGCTGAAAATAGCAAAATTTATTTGATAGGAAATTACTAAATTGAAATTGCAGCATTAACATTCAAACTGGTAAATAATGAAACTTTCTGAAATTGCAAAAAACAATGTCACTTTCTGAAATGGAAATGAGATAAAATGATAACATTCAAAAATTGATAAATAAAGTTGCACAATTTGTAACAAATTAGGCTGACAAGAAATTATGGAAATATTGCAAATTCTGAAACAAATTAGAAATAGAAAGTACTATGTTAAATTCTACCCTAGATGAGTTACCTACCATGCATTCAAATGCCACATTATCCTAATCACTAACCATGCAAAAACTGTCAGATCTCTGCTGACCTGCTGCAGCCAGAAATAGCAGAATTATGTCAGGTAAAAACCCTCCTCTGGACCTGGAAGTGGCCCTTGCTTCCTAAACCAAAAGAGGGCAAATAAACTTGCTCTAAACTATTAAGTCCTCACACTCAATGCAGAATTGAACATAAATAAATGACAAATGATGCACCTTTATTTCATTCCCAACAACATAACAATAGTGCAGGGAAAGACCTATAGACTACTGTGCTATTGTAATACACAATTACAATATCTAAAACTCCTATTACTTACTTCCTCCCTTCTCTCCCCCTTCAACCATATGGGAGCACTTTATTTATACAAATAAGGTACATTAAAGATAAGGTTTAATGTTGTTACATAGGATTGTTACAACTGTTTCAATTTTGTTCTTCCACAAATGCAGGGTTTTGACCCTTCAGGCCTTCTCCACTCAAGTTGTTGGCTTCCACCGGTGAGGGACAGGTGTAAGAATGGATAAGGATACTCCTAAAATGATTGCAGTCACTGTTTACCTCCTGTTTATGGTGATTAAAGATGCATTCAGTCAGTTTTAAACCCTCTACGCTCATTTCGGAGCAGCTCTAGAATATCAGGCAGCAGAACAAGGTTGTTATTATATCTGGCAACAGAAGCACATGCGACCAATTGTGGTGGTGGATATGGTTTCTCTGAGCACCTAGATGACTAATTCCACTTTTGGTTTGATCTGGAGTGGACAAATTCCATGCCATGCTGTATATGTACAGTTGGCTAGAATTTGTATGGAAAAAGTCCAGTTTCCTGCACAGTCAACTGTTGACAGAGTTCTTGGTGCCTTAAAGTAATTTAAAAAAATGGGCAAACGGTGAAATACACTTATGGAAGAAACATAAACCTTATGAATGAAGTACCTAAATATTGTAATACCTAAATTAATGCAGAATATACTAGAAATAAACAACCAAAACAGAATATAAAACATGGACAAATTAGTCAAAACAGAGTATATGCACTTTCATCATCTTAACATGTAAATACCATCACATAATGCATAGTATCTCTAAGATTAACATAAAATCACAACATAAGCAGTTCCAAATGGGTTTAAAAGTTTATCAAAGTAGTCTTTTATGAGGCAATTTTTTGCCTCATCACCCAAGAAGTAATAGATCATGTAGGTAAGTTAATATACCAATCATAAGCAAACTCATCTAATGTGCTTGGAAATATTCTACAGGCAACATCTTCATGCATAATTTGTAAATGAACTATAGTGTTTTTGTATGCCTGAATATGTTCCTCAGTCGTACTCATTCCATCATGCCTAAACGTGGGTAAATATCCTTCTGCATCTTCAGGTATTTGATGGGGTACTCCAAGAATGTTTAAAGGACTACAATAACCACCTATCCAGGATGCAATTCTTGCCATTGAACTTTTGGTTCCAATTTTGCTAGTCAAAGAAATATCTTGCAGAGAAGCATGAAATGACTAACAATTTTCAAATGTTTAACATATAGATCATCATGTTTATCAACCAAAATATATGCATTAATTAAACCATAATAATAAAGAACATTTTCAAATTTATAAAAGGTTAGTATCAATGCATCATCAATTAGAGAACTTTCCAATCAAAAAATATGAACTTTCAACCACAAAATTTGTGAGTAAAGCAAATACCTTCGATTCAAGTAACAATTTTGTTGCATGTTGAGAGCTTAGCAAAAAATCAGCAATTTAGAGCTCTCTTAGTAATAATGAAAAATTTAGAAATTAAAGTAACAAATGAAATGACCAATTCAGGCCCTCCTTCTAGTACTAATTATGTTGAGTGATGATTTTACCCAATTGCAAAACCACCATCACAATTAGGTATTGTTAGAAAAACCCTCTCTTGCAAAGAAATTCAAAATTTCTCCAAGGTTATTATTTACTTTATGTATTCTTGAATGCTTGTGAAAATGTGCAAAATATTCTAAAATATCTTAGAGGTGCAAGTGATTGTTAACAAGGTGTAGAGGGGGAAAACCACCCCACTACATATAGTTCTCACAAATGTTGGATCCACAAGAGACAAAATAAGCCTTATGGGGTGAACTGTGGGGGCTGCATGGTTCTCTACACTCGGTGCTAAAGGATGGGGGAATGTTTCACCAAGAATAGCTTTAAGGACTCGCTCCAAGTCCACAAAGTTTTTGGGAATGTTTTATGTATTCGATTAAAGATAAAACACCTAGATTTAGCCTTTCTAGATCTATGCTATAAAAGATAAATGACAATACAAAAATACATAATGGTAGGAGAGCTAACCCTAGAATGATTCTTTTCTTTGAATGTTTTTCTAAACTAGGGTTCTAAGTAACCTTTAAGCAAAGGCTCAAGAAAATATGCACAAACAAAATTAACCTTAAGTGCACACTATATGTTGCTTTCCTTTCAATACCTAGAATTAATTAGATATTTTTAATAAATTTAGTTCTAGGGTTATATAATAGAAATTAAAGCACCCAAAAATCAGCCTAGAAGACTAATCAGAGCACTTAGCTTATTCGGTGTTTTATCCTTGCTTTTATCTCTTTGTCCAATGCTATCAATAATACATGTTCTTGCAAGATAACTCAACAAACACTTGAAAATATAATTAGCATTAGGGGGCCTACTTAGGCCATTGTACAACAGTACTTGGATGTGTAGCAGTCAAGTTCCCTAGGTCCTTTTAGTTGACCTTTGATAATTAAAAGCAAAAATTGACCTTTCGAGAAAAACAAGCATTAATGCAATATAACAGAACAAAATGCAAGAATTCATAGAACAGAATATGCCACTATGCTCTAGATGCTAATTAGAATGCAATGTAGAAAACAAGGATAGAATATTACCCCCAGTTTGGTCTCTGGAAAAATCACACCTCGTAATGGGCAACCACAATAATGCCAGGTGAAGTTGCACCTTGTAGCAAACCAGGCATGATTTTGCATAGACTATGCAAAAAATAAAATATGAATGTAGAAGTCTAATCATGCTTTTAGAAAATTTAAATATGCATGCAGAAGAGTGAATTCACCTAGTAGAGAGTGTAGAAGCAAAACATAAGGGTTTTAGATCTCTCGGATGGTCAATATCTCCTTAGGGCTCCAACAACAATCCACCAAGAGCGAAGAAGAACAATGCAGAAGACAATCAAATTCTAAACTCCAAAGTTGCTTGTGAGAGAAGAAGAAGAAGGATGTAGATCGAACAAAAACACTTTACAAGAAATTAAATATGAGCAATAAAATGATTAAGTTCCAAATAAAATGAGCGCATATGAACTTGTGTGTTATTGTGTGTGAAAAATGAATTCAAACCCTCCTTATATAGTGTATTTTAAGGCAAAAACAGTGGAAAAACTAAGGAGAGCTGACATAAAACATGCCAACCCAAAAAAAATAGGGTTTTAATGCATCAAACCCTAAAAAGGTGAAATAGCACCCCATCTAAGCCAATCGCGATATCGCAATGCGATGTTGCGCCTTGTCAAGGATCGGGCGTGATTTTGCATAAAGAGGGAAAATAGGCAAAATAGAGGGGGGGAAACCTTGTCCTTGCCCTAGGAAAGTCTAAGGGGTACCCCTAGAAGGCTTAGGGAAGATTTCCCACTGAAGTGGGTCAATTTTTCATGTTTACACAAGGGGCTTGTGGTTTGGTATTACTTTGATTTGCTATGCTCTTTATTGTTCATGAAATTTGAAAAGAAAAAAAATGTGATGTTATTGGTCCTCGTATGACCATCGTAGAACGGTGATTTAATTCATTTTATATTGAAATGTTTTAAGTATATTTTATCTTCTTTTGTTAAGAAAATTTTAACAAATTTTATCTTCCTTTGTTAAGCTTTGCTTTGAGCATAAAAGAAAAGACTAAAATCTAACTTTGAAATGTGAATCCAAAATGGTGATTTAATTCATTTTATCTTGTTTTTGTGAACGAATTTTATCTTGCTTTGTTAACAAGTTTTATCTTCTTTTGTTAAGCTTTGCTTTGAGCATAAAATAAAATGACTAAATCTAAATTTGAAATATGAATCCCGAATGGTGATTTAATTCATTTTATCTTGCTTTGTGAAACAAATTTTATCTTGCTTTGTTAACAAATTTTTATCTTGCTTTGTTAAAAAAAATTAAAATAATAAAACCTATGGAGTGCAAGAATCTATTTTGGAATATTAAAATAAATTTCTCAATTAAATTTATCCAAATAATTTAAGTTAGCCTTAAGAAGCAAAATTATTTGGATGCTCTAATTACTTCAAAACCCCCTTTACTGATTTTTTTGTGCAAAATAATATAATATTTTAGGTCTTTGAGTGCTTGATAGAACTTAAAAAAATAAATAAAATGGAAAATAAATAACAACAAAATCTAGGGTTGGAGAAAACAATAAAAACAAACTGCAAAAAAGTGATCAAAGAAAGGTATGTAAACTAATCCCTCCTATTCTGCATAAAATGGAAGAACATGAACACTAAAATAAAACTAGGTTAGACATGCATCCACACAATCTAAATCTGGTTAAGTGCAAGAGTATGAGGAATAAAAACATGCATTAAAAACATCAAATGATGCTACTAATCTGTTCATAAAACACCATTAAATGAACCCAATACATGTGGAGAAAAATATTCAATAAACTTCTATTGTATTCAAAACCTTTTTTTTTTGCATGCAAGGTGAGAAAAACTTGTTGGCAATAGCTTAAAGACTTCCAATCCCTCTTCACACCTCCCTGTTCCAAGAAAATTCTAGCCCTTCATTCTCTGTTTCGTTGGTTATTTAAAATTTTGGAAAAGACCCCAAAGACTCTTCGTTTCATTTCCCCATTTGTTTGGCATCGTAACATTTTTTTCTTTCTTGAAAATCATCCACCTTTCATTATTCATTTTTTATCATCTAGGTATAATTCCATGAATAGCCACATATACACTTCACCTATTTTAGAACGTACAATGCCTTAAATGCAAAATGACACAACTATATATATGCTTTGCTTATTTTCTCTTCTTTTTTTAAAATTTTTTTAAATACCACTCCATTCATTTGGTGACACATTTGGGTCAAAGTCTCACAATGCATATGTAATGATCTAGCCAGGTTGAAGTCAATAAGCTTTTAACAAAACAAAATCATTTATCTACTATGCTTGTCCTACTATCGTCGTTGCCATTTGCTACCAGGTTTATCCGTTGTAGCATCCTACTGGTGAAAAATCATAGGTGTAATACAGACATCCTAAAATTCATCTTTGAATACATATTTTGACATTAAAATATGTGAATTCAAAATTTACCCAGTTGAAGCTTACATCGAAATATTAACTTAATTGTATTCTTACGATGATTTATAATGAGCGTACGAAATATTTTTGTTGATTACATTGCAACTGAGCATCGTTATCATTCCATTACCCATGTGAAAAACAACAATATCATGATATCAAGCATGTCCACTATGAGGTACATGCAACACACACAACAAATAGGTTAGCATCTGATGAAAACAAATATTAGAAGGAATTTGTTTGCTTATCCACATTATACCGATGGATTTTTTCCCCCTTTCATTTGTGCGGTATAATCTGAGATAAAATAGTCTTTTAACAACAGTCGGCTTGCAGTGCCATTCTACCCAGTACCTATGGATATAATTTTACCACACCTTAATTGTCTACCAGGGCTTTCACCTCCATCGACTCCTTCACGTTAAGTCTTCTCCTTGATCCTAATAAGCATCCCAACCACATTTTATTAGGATGGAGCACAACTAAACATGTCAAATACAACATCATAGCTAGATACAACACCATTGAAAAGTAAGTAGTCTTTCCATATTTACATCTACCACCACATTTAACCTTTACCTCCTCTATATTATCACGAATGACTATGCCGATTTTAAATATCATACAATTGAGTGGCCAGTGGAGAAGGATTCTGCAAGAGATCCCAATACATTTTTAGAATTTTGTGCACATTCAATATCTCCTAAAGATAGACATAGATCCCATACACCTCCAAGCATAAACATTACTATCACCATGGATAACTCTAGTGTTGAAAGTTCCTCTTTTCGAACTTACAAAATTGGGGTACAAGAAAAGTGATGTTAATTATTCTACTCGTGGATAAGTAGGTGGCTTCGAGCAATGAACTTTAAGTGGACAATATTGTTCATCCTCAAGTGCATTCTTGTTGTTTAAAAGTTATACTACCAATTTACAAACAAACGAAGCCGGTGGTCTCCATGGGAAATACTTCCACCATTTGTTGGTGATAGCTAATGTGAATATAACATATATCACCGCAGAGTTGCAATAGGGACTATACAACCCCACCAATTATGGGATTCAAACAAAATAGTGTGGGGTATGTTGTTTCTTATTAATTCTTAATCTTGTTGACCTCTTCTACATGATGTCCATGTACCAGTAATACAAATACCAATGGTTCTCTTTTGTCTCTTTACCAATTGTAGAATCTGCTTCTCTATGTTCTTCTTCAACCACCCTGTCAGAGAAAATCTATGGGCCATATTTCTTGGTCAAACCTCTAGTGGTTCTTGTAAATCACGACAAACATCTCCATCGTATGCTTTATCAAAAATACCATCCTTTCAAAAATACCTTCGACATTCAAAAATGAAGGGCTCTATAACTGTTTGAGTTCTTAGTCATGGCTGATCAAGTGATGGTATCCCGAGTTGTTGACGACCACATAGGCTTTGATGAGTTGTTGTAGGACACCTTGGACACTTTCTTTTGCTGGTGTGAGTACCTTCCTAAAGCACAAACCCTCCTTCAAATAGGGCAGACTCAGCTCTATCACCGCTAGTTTCATTGTGCCACCCCTTTTATAACCTGTCATGAATAAAACACATCACATAGATTAAGACCGCTTCATAAGATCAAGTTTTGAGAAACCAAAACCATTAATAAATTTTAATGAGGGAAAACATTGATATCTTTGCTTTGATTTATTTATAAACCTATATATATATATATATATATATATATATATAATTTTATTTTTATTTCTTTTATTTTTTATTTTTTTAAATGTTTTATTCATACATAGGTAATAAAACAAGACATTACCCATCTTATTATTTTTTCCTTTCTTTTATTTTAAATTTATTTATTTATTTTATTATCTTTTCTTTGCTTTTATTTTTAATTTATCATATCTTCATTTATCCCTAGATAGCCAATGAACTAGATTCAAGTATGATTCAGCATGAAACATTAAACCAAAGCTTATAAAGTACCAAAAGGCCACTAGACAAATCTTAAGGACATAAGCAATGTGGGCTCAAAATGATATGACGCTATTGGTAAAATTATGAGGTCAATCACCTGAGAACAAATGAGATTGATCACAAAAAATACAATGCTAAGACCATGATAAAATCCACAAACTCAATGTAAACCAAGATTTCCCATAACACACAAAATTTAAAGTGGGTCCCAAAAATTGGGGCTTGTTGTGGAATAGTCACAACATGATGGTCTAAATTTTATTGTCTAGATGCAACTGTATAGATTCATACAGTTCACGTCAACAATCATACCTTTGCATATGGTTAGTTTTGAGAAAGGTTGTTTGGTATCTCTCCCTATTGGGATTGATTTTTTTGTTGTAGATGACTAGTTTTGTGAAGTTTTTCTACGAAAATAAAGGACAATATATTAGCAAATTTGAAGTGAAAGCTTGAAAGCAACTAAATCAAACTAGTAGAAGCCTTTGAAAGATGTTGAATTTGAGAGATTGCTAGGTGGGAAAAAGAGAGGACATCTTTGAATACCTTTTTACAAAATGAGTTGGGCTAAGAAGGCAATTAATTATGATGGTGAGGTAAAGGACATAACCTTATACCTCTACAACTTCTATGGTTATCATGTGGATTATGATGGTGAGGCAAAGGATGCAACCTTATACCTACCTACAAATTTTATGGTTATCATGTTGATTATGATAGTGAGGCAAAAGACATAACCTTATACCTACCTACAACTTCTATGGTCACCATGTTGATTATGATGGTGAGGCAAAGAACACAACCTTATACCTACCTGCAAATTTTGTGGTTTCCATGTTAGTTGTATAAAATAGGTTACCTACCATGATGGGTCTAATTTTTGAGCTCTTCAACAATGGTAGGAATTTGTCCAATTCTAGGTGTCAACAGTACCCGTTTGTATGGTTTTGGCCTACATACTAGAAAAGACTTTTGCCTTGGACCTGACTTGATGGGTCCTAATTTTTGAGGGCCTGTGATGAATTTTGAACTTGAAAACATATTTAAAAACAAAAATGTGAGTAATATAGCTAAAAAGCTAACAAGAAAAAACAAGAAGGTTAGAGGTCCCACCATGATCGTCAAAATGTAGTAAAAAAATACATGTCATTTCATTGATAAAGAAAAGGTGTTACAAATTGTCTTTTCTACAATTTTCCCCTTGGGCTACAATTAGGGTCTTCCAATGAAGAAGCCATTTTTTAGTAAATAGTTATGGCACTTTGTCTTCTTTTGACCACCTCAAAAGGGGGGTGGGTTTATTGATTGTGCACCACCATTGGTTGAATGAGTCCAAGACCTACACACAACCAAGAAAATATATTAGTAGCACCTATGGCCTATATGTATTAGACCTAGATTGATAAAAAGTGTAAAACAAAGAAAATATGAATTACAACATTAAAATAGAGCTAAACTAAGCTAAAAATAGATAGAGAACCTAAATTTTTGGTTCTCTAGTTTTTTGTTGACTGAAATTGGTTCCTAGAGGGAATTACGCCTTAGGGTATGGCTCTAATTGTGAAGCATACCTCTCCTTATGGTTATTTCTAGCTTAAATTGATAGAAATTTCCTTTAGAGGAAAGGTTCTTCTGGTTTCCAAGAGGTTTTTGTCTAAGTTTGATGATATTCGAAGTCCACACCTGCAACCAGCTTATAAAATAAAGAGATACTAAAATAGGCTTCTCTCTCTATTTATTTCTCCTTTCTTTCTCTTCTCTCATTTTGTCTTCTACAATTTTGCACCTGATTCTCATAGGGCATGAAACTACAAATTCACATACTATAATTTTAGGGTGTGGATTTTGTAGCACCCTAAAATTGGCGCAGTGAAATCTTAATAATTACATTTACTCTAGTAAATAATTCAAATTCAAATTTTAACCTCCCAAACCGCCCGTTAACCGCCGCTTAATCCGTTTCCTCCTTTCTCGTGCCATTTTTAGAGTTTGTTTTGACCGTTTGATGATATCGTCACCGATCAGACGATATCGCCTCAGATCGGACGATTTCGTCTGGGCTAGGACGTCCAGACGATCTTGTCCCAAAACTAATTTTTCACAATTAGCTTCTGTTCCAACGGGTCTCTAATCTGGGCAAAAGCATGTCTGCATCGTTAGAGACCCTCCCCCGTTGGAGATCTCCCAAATAGGGATGATCTCCAACCTCCTAACCTCCCTCCTAAGCCTATTTAATCCTAAGCCCTCCCCTTAGCACCCCCCTGGCTGATAATTCCCTGTAACTCGACTTCATACACGTTAAAACATCCCAAATTGTTATTTGCATGAGTTCTATCCAATTTTTGTTGCAGGTACCTTAGTGTTTTTCAGCCGGAGCAAGCTTACATCGTCGCAGACGATCCTGTTCAGATCGGAGGCGATCTTGTCGAATCAAAGACGATTTCGTACCAATGCGAGACGATTTCGACTGCAGTCAACATTGAGGCAATCAGTGCCTAAAGTTTGCATTTCTTCATCTTTCAATCTATTGTTTTATTTTGTAATTAGCTAGTTTATTTATTATTTTATGCTATCTTGCATTTTGGAGTTCACCCATCTAGATCAAATGCATAATTAAGTCATAATTGTGATTAAATTAGCATAATGCATTCATGTTTTTGTTTATAAGTTTTAGTTTGATATTGTTACTGTCAATTTACACTGTTTCCCTATGTTAGCATAGTTGTATTTTCTATGTTTTGCACCTATTTCTCTGTTTGCAGGTCTCTGACAAATTCGTCTGACGAATTCGTCAGATCTCAGATGATCTTGTCTGATCTCAGATGATCCTATCAAATCAGAGGCGATCCTGACTGCTTCAAGAATCAGAATCTTCATCAGACATCCGGATCAGGTATTTTCTTTTAATATTCCTTAATTTCTCTGTTTTCTGTCTTAATTCTATTTTCTGTATTCATTTAATCTGCATCTTCATATAGAATAGCTTAGACGCATTTTTGGCCAAACCTAGGACTTGAATGCTTAAGGCTAAAACTGAACACATAAAACACATTCCCAACCTAGGCATGGAAACTGCCATTGAATGTTTCCTGGTGAACCCACCATCCGTCAAAAAATCACCATAATACACCTCCCTCGAGAGGCGGGACCTTCGCAAGGCCTCTCAGTCCGAGGTACCGTGCCATCCTTTTCACATCCCCCTTCCGGGCACGGATCCTATAGCCTGAAGGTAAGGGTGTGAAAAATTTGGAGCGATACATTTTGGTGAACCCGACGTGAATGCATTGTAAACCTTTTGAAAACAAAACAAAAAAATAAAACAACTAAAACATAGATGCATTTCAGATCATTTAAATTTAATATCATGTTTAGATGGTAGCTCCTAAGAAAATATTAGCAGTTACTATAAATGTTGAAAACCAATTGGCAGCCATAGAAATCAATTATGTGCTTAGTGTGCCTGAAACAGATAGAAATCAACTTTTGTGGGATGAACTTGATAGAAGACTTAGTGTCATTTCATCTAGGTCAACAAAACTTAAACAAATCAAGAGGCTTGTCCTAGATAGAATCTTGGATCCTCATCAACTTGTCTTTTATCATGAACTTCAGAGAGCCTGCCATAGATGGTTAGCTTATAGGAGAGCTCTTGTGTCTTCAAAATTTTTCACTTTCGAGGAATACCTCAAGAACACAGTTGTGGTACGCCAATTTCTAGTTCATATAGAATCCCAAGAAACTGATCTTATGATTAGAAGAAGATGGAACAACATTCCTAGAGCTATGTTGTATCGTGAATATTGTCGTGAGAATTATTATTATCAATCAGAATCTGAAATACATGGTATTTCTATAGCTCTTTTCATTAAATTTTTGAAAGAAAATTTTCAATTTGAAGAAGAACACTTCATGACTCCTGAAGAACTCGAGCCCATTAATGATATTTATAAATTGTTTATAGAAAACTAGATCATTACTTTCAGTCTTATTTCTTGCATTTATTGTGTTGTTTGTTATCTTTACAATATTATTACAAAAACAAAGAAAAACTAAAAAACATAACAAAAACCAAAACCTTTCATTTTAAATATTGTAGTAGGTATATAATTAATATATACCTCTTAAGCTTGTTGCATATATATATATATATATATATATATATATATATATATATATATATATTTGCTGAAATCTAAAATTAAGCACAATGCCTAAACTTAGGAATGGTAAACAAACTGAAGGAGAAGAAGAAGATTGGTTAGGAGATAAAACTGGAAACCCAAATGTCCTTCCTGAAGATCCAATTCCGGAAGGAAAAACTCTAGATCAACCAGAAGATGACCTAGGTGAAGACAATGAACAAGAAGAAAGTGTTAAAGAGGATGGACCCTCATCCCCTAGAGTAGCTCTAGATGGAACTATTGCTTTTGACAACGTAGATCATTTTCAAAAATTTCTCAATGATAACATTGACGCTCTTAATGTGGCAGTTCGTATTGATAAAGGGCAAATTAGTGACACTCAAGCAGCCATGGAACATATGTTTGATGTGCACACTAATCCCTTGTCTTTCATTGATCAAGAAAGTGATAAGGTTGGACCATCCAATAGAGATATGGTCACTATGATTCAGAACATGTCAAAACAACAGGTTACCCAACCTCCTAAGGAACCTGTTATTCAACCTAAAATCATTCCCACACAAAAGAAAACTTCCTTCACTACTTTACTTCGCCAAACTATTGATCAATATGCTTCAAGTAAACAAAAACCTAAAACGAAGCCAAACACCAATTTTCAACAATCTGGAATACATCATAATACCACTTCAAAATTCCTTCATAACACCTTTCCTACCAACAATTTACACAATAGCAACATAGCATCTAATCTTCATGTCCCTCCATCATATGCTCACAAATCCCATATCAATGCCCTACCGAACCAATATGGTGGGCAAACTAGTAATCTGGAAGCCATGGTGAAACAGTTAGCTTCGCGTATGGACCAGATAGATCCTTATCGTCCCTCATACAATTATCGAGAGATATGTAGTCAACCTTTGGATCCCATGGTTGTAGCACAACCATACCCTAAGCATTTTCCCATGCCCATCTTGCCTATATATAAAGGAACCGAAGATCCCATAGAGCATCTTCGCATGTTTAGGATAGCATGTCATGATATATCACATGATGACTTGCTATTACTAAAAATGTTCCCAAAAATTTTAGGTGGAATGGCATTAGAGTGGTACTATCAATTGCCCACTCATTCTTTGAGAAACTTTGAAGAAACAGCTGAATATTTTGTCCATCAATTTAGTGCCTACATCGAGAGGCATGTAACCATTAAAGATTTATACAACTTAAAACAAGACAAGGATGAATGTTTTGCCGATTTCTTAGCTAGATGGAGGCAGTTGATAGGAAAACTACACTTTGTGCTACCTTATAGGGAAATGTTGGACATTTTTATCAATAATTTACAAGAACAAATATCTTATGAGCTATCAACTGCTACTTTAACTACCTTCGATCAAGCTATAGATTTAGCTCGAAGAGTAGAAGATGCCCTCATTAGGAGAGGCCAACTTAGGAAGAAGGATGATGAGAAAACATCCAGAAATCAATATAAAAACAAACAAGTTGTTGGTGACGGAGTCACTGATAGCAAAAATGTTGCTAATATCAATGCAACGAAGACAACAAAAAAATTTATATTGAAACCTCTTGATAAGCCTCCTCGAGAATTTACTAGATTGAATCAACCATTATCAACTATTTTACCTCAATTACTCGAAAGAGGTTTGATCCAATTACCCACTATCCGGGAACCTGATCCAACTATACCCGGATACGGAGGTGACTTACACTTGTGATTTCCATAGAGGACCTGGACACTCTACCAACGCTTGTAAAAGGTTGAAACATAAAATACAGGATTTGATTGATAATAATGAAATGGAGGTGCAAGCCTTCCAACCTAAACAAAATGCTCCTAATAATCCTCAAAAGACCATTCCCCAAAATCAAAATCAAAATGCTAATCAATCATTAGACATATTTCAACACCCTTTACCAAGACATGGTAAAGAGGTGGCCAATCAAATCGAACATCATAATGTTCCCCCTCCTACCCGATATGTAGGAACTATTAGCGGACAATTACCTATTCAGGATCCTCAAATATTTGACACAACCTTATCCCTAGTTACGACCAGGCCCTTACATAATATTCCAACTCCTGATTCTAGTGATATAGAATCAGATACTGAAAGTGAACTAGACATCACTTCAAACCAATCGAATAGTTCTAAAAATGAATCAGATCCTATTCAACCCATCACAGATGCTATGGTTCCAGAAGAACCATTTCCTAGAAGAGTTACTACTCGACCCTCTTCTAATCAATTCCTCCCAAATGAACAAGCCATAAACGCTCGACCGAGACCAGTTCAGCGTCCTCACTATAACATTGTAGGTACCATTGGAGTCGTTACCCGACAACAGGCTCAAAATTCTCAACAAGAACCAAATCAGAATGATGGATCAGCTCCATTTGTTTTGAAAAATCCCAATAAAGGGAATCATGCTTCTAATGTTCAACCTAAACCCCCTTACAATATTAATGAGCAATTATCCAATACTACAGCCAGAATTTCCCTTTTGGATTTATTAAGATCTTCTCCCACCCATAGGGATGAGTTGATGCTTACATTAAGCCAAATGATGGTACCTCAAAACATTCAACCTGAAGCCATGGCCAATACTATCATCACTCGAGAGGTTGATTGTATTGACTTTCGGGATAAAGATATCCCACAACACAGTTTACATAAGGATAATCCCTTATATATTACTGCTCTAATTGGAGATGTAGTTGTCAAACGAGTCCTGATTGATAATGGTTCATCTCTAAACATTTGCACTTTTGACTTCTACCAACGATTTGGCTTTAGAAGTGATGAAATGAAGAAAACTGACATGATTATCAAAGCTTTCAATGACGAAACACAAGAAACGTGTGGAGTTATTACCATCCCCTTGCAAGTTGGTCCTAGAACCCTAGATACAACCGTGTTTATTGTACATTGCCCGACATCGTACAATATACTTTTGGGTCGCCCTTGGATCAATGCGATGCGAGCGGTCCCATCAACTTTACACCAATGTGTTAAATTTGAATTTAAAAATCAGTTGGTCACTATCCATGGTGACCCTAGACCCTTTGATATGTGTGCTTTGGCAGAACCTGTTGGAGTGCAATTTTGCCCCGCTCTATCATCCACACATCCTAGTTCTTATTTTTCATCTAAACATGTGAAACACACACACATAACATCATCTACCCCATCAACTACACCTATACATTTAACTCAACCATCTTCTGAACAAATCACTCTAGAACCTCAAAAATATCTTCAATCTACAACCAATCCTTCATGTTCTATCCCTATAATTTCAAAACCTATAGACCCATCTATTAACACTTCCACATTATCAACATCTATCATATCTTCCACATCTAAAGATATAGGGAATGATCCTTCTACATCTTATGCTCTTTCTGATGAACTTTTACCGGATTTATCCACAATCTTAATATCAGAAAAAACAAATGCTTTCATGCAAGATTCAATTCTTTTAAATAACTTACCGCCATCTCCTCGTACTTTGGGCCTCCCACAACCTATGGGAAGTACTTACCAAGTCGGGAGTTGTGCCTTCATTTATAAAGGATATGATTGGGGAAGAATCCCTCGAAATATCAAAACTCATCATGAGGGATATGCTCGGTGTTATTTTACCAATGAATATATTAAAGCTAAACCCATAATGCTTAAAATGGGATATAAAGGGAAAGGCTTGGGACCTTTCCAAAATGGCATGAAAGAACCTTTCGAGGTAGAACCGTGGCCTGCCCGCTGTGGTGTGGGCCTATTTCCTAGTAAGGGTCAACCCTTTCCTTTTGAAGATGATGATCAACTCATATGTTATCAAGATTATTTGGATAGGCGTGATGATTTGCCTCTAAAAAATCAGCCGTTTACATGTAACATGCTATCCATAGCTTACCCTAAAATGATTCCTGACCTCGATGAAGAGTTGGAAGGAGATATCTTCCACGATGTCTCCGTTGAAGAGATGTTACACAATGGATTTTATTTTGATGGTTCTATACCAACTATAGCCCAACTTGAGACCGCTAATCCTCAAGATGAATTATCCAAATTAACCTTACAAGAATTACAAGAATTGGGCGTTTCACCCGCCCCACCTAATTTTGAAAGAGATCTACACATGGAGGTAGAAAACGTCATTAAAATTAATATTGGAACTGAGGATAATCCTCACATAATCAATATTGGATCAGAATTAACTCAAGAAAAACAAGAACAATACATTGCATTCCTTAAAGAGTATGAAGATGTCTTCGCTTGGACATATGAAGATATGCCAGGTCTAGACCCTTCTATAGTCATGCATCACCTAGTGGTCCATCCGGATGCTAAACCTGTTAAACAAAAACTTAGAAAAATGCATCCCAAAGTGGCTCTGCTAGTCAAAGGGGAGTTAGAAAAACTCTTGAATGTTGTTTTTATACAAGCTATTGATTATGCTTGAATGGATCTCAAATGTAGTTCGAGTTACCAAGAAAGAAGCCACCAAAGTTAGGGTTTGCACAGATTTTAGAGATATTAACGTTGCATGCCCTAAAGATGATTTTCCTCTTCCAAACATGGATCAAATCATTGACTTTACTGTCGGGAGTGGGATGATGTCCTTAATGGATGGATTCTCCGGTTATAATCGAGATCAGGATAGCTCCTGAAGATGAGGCTAAAATAGCCTTTATTACCCCCTGGGGTACTTTTTGTTGGAAAGTGATGCCATTTGGCTTAAAGAACGTAGGTGCAACCTATCAACGAGCTATGACTTATATTTTTCATGATATGATGCATGATATCCTACATGATTATGTAGATGATATTATAGCTCACTCTATTAATGAAGATAATCATTTAGATGATTTGAGAAAAGTTTTTAATCGATTACGAGAATATCTTATTCGATTAAATCCAGCAAAATGCATATTTGGAGTTAAGTCCGGTAAACTATTAGGGGTTTTAGTTTCTTTACGTGGTATCAAAATTGACCCTCTCAAGATTGCGGCTATCACTGATATGCCCGCACCTACTAATATATCTGAGTTACGAAGTTTACAAGGTAAGCTTCAAGCCATCCGTCGCTTCATCGATAAGCTGGCGGACAAAACTGGTCCCTTTCTTAAACTCCTTAAGAAGGATGTCCCTTTTAATTGGGATGACGAATGTAGAGAAGCTTTTGAACTTCTCAAACAATACCTCCTTAATCCACCTATGCTTTCACCACCTAAACCTGATCGCCCATTTCTCCTGTATATTTCAGCTTCAGATTCTGCCTTAGGAGCTATGTTAGCTCAGCTTGATGATGCAAAGAGAGAACGTGCTAATTATTATATTAGCCGAACCTTCATCAGTTATGAAACCCGCTATACAACATTAGAAAAACTATGTCTAGCGAGTCATGTTTGCTATGCAAAAATTATGACATTATATGCTTAGTCAAAAAACTTATGTCATTGCTAAATACGATCCCTTGAGGTATCTCATGAGTCGACCTTATTTATCGGGTCGCACAACCAAGTGGGTTCTTGCTCTAAGCGAGTTTGATCTCACATTCATAGGACAAAAGTCTGTTAAGGGTCAAATCATAGCAGATCAATTAGTTGTTGCACCCTTAGAGTCTACCCATCCCCTCATCATTGAGTTTCTTGATGAATGCCTTCAATTAGAGGCAGACCATATTGAACAATGGTCCTTATACTTTGATGGAGCCCGATGCATGAGTGGGGATGGTGCGGGTATTATTTTAATATCCCCGCAAAAACATCTTATTCCTCTGTCCTTCAAATTAACATTTGCTTGCACCAACAATACTGCTGAATATGAAGCTCTAATCCTTGGATTACGAGCTGCCTTGGCACTAAAAATTAAACATCTTTTAGTTTTTGGTGATTCTCAACTGGTTATAAACCAAATTAATGAAGTTTATCAGACTAGAGATGATAAACTGTGCCCATATAAAGCCTATGTTTTACAACTAATGTCTCTATTTGATCAAGTTACCTTGGAAGCTATTCCTCGAACTAGCAACCGTGCAGCTGATGCTATGGCCACGATTGCATCTCTCCTGCCCTTGGAGTTAGATGATGAATATGCCACTATCATTATTCGTCGACTCCAGGAACCCGCTTCAAATAAGTCATGCTTAGAACCTTTGGATGTGTTTCTAATCAACGAAACTACTCCTGAACCTTGGTATACGGATATATTTGATTTTCTCCAAAATGGGACTTTCCCTGCCAATTCTAATAGAAACCAGCGTCGGTTATTACATAGACGAGCAAGTCGATTTGTAATAATTGGCAATACTTTGTATAGGAGATCTTTTGAAGGTATCCTATTAAGATGTTTGAACTTAGAAGAATCCAAATCAGCCTTGAGTGAAGCCCACGATGGATCTTGTGGAGGACACTTCAGTGGTAGTGTCATTGCTAAAAAGCTCCTTAGGATAGGATACTTTTGGCCTACCATGGAGAATGATGCACATGATTATGTGCGCCATTGCGACAAGTGCCAGAAACATGCTGACCTTTTCCATGCGCTTGCACAAGAAGCGCAGGCTATTTCATCTCCTTGGCCCTTTTCAAAATGGGGTTTAGATATTATTGGCAAAATCAATCTTGTGTCATCTGATGGACACAAATTCATCATAACCGCCATCGAGTATTTCACGAAGTGGGTTGAAGCTATGCCTTTAGCTTCCTGCACTGGCACACAAGTCTCTAAATTTATTTTTAATCAAATCATTTGTAGGTTCGGAATTCCTACAAATCTCATCTCTAACAATGGAACTTGTTTCAAAAATAAAGATGTTAAAAAATTATGCCAAAAATATAAGATTCAACATCGCTGGTCCACTCCCTATTATCCTCAGGGTAATGGTCAAGCAGAAGCATCTAACAAAACCTTAATCAAAATTCTCAAAATATTGGTCAATAAAACTGGCCGTGACTGGCACATTCAGTTATATCCAACCTTGTGGGCCTATCGAACTAGTGTTCAAACCCCCACTGGAACTTCACCTTTTGTTTTGGTTTATGGTGCTGAAGTAGTTTTTCCCTTTGAATTAGAAGTTCCTTCTTTGGCTCTACTACTTCAAGATACCGAAGTAGGAGATGAATATCATGCTGCAGACTCAGTCAGTTGGAACTCCTAGATGAAAAATGCATCAATGCTTTGGAGCATCTCTGTGCCTACCAAAACAAGCTTAAAAGATCATATGCTAAAAAAGTTCGTCATCGATCCTTTGAGATCGGCGACCTTGTTTTAAAGGAAAATCAAAAAAATACTAATGCAACTAAGGACCTTAAAGGTAAATTTGAGCCCAACCGGCTTGGACCATACATTATCACCTGCTAAATTTGAATCAGGAGCATACAAATTATCTACCTTAGATGGTAAAGAACTTAAAGAACCCATGAATATTTTGCATCTTAAACGTTACTATGTATAAATTTGGTCATTTCATCCTTGTATATATTTGTTTAAAATATTTCAAAATCACTATCTTGTATTTCTTTCAATTTATAAATTCAAAAACACCAAAAACATTCATAATCATCAAAATCTTCAAAACTATTTGTTGTATTTATTTATGGCACTTGTTAATTCTTTCAAAAATAATAAAAATAAAAACAACAATATTCTTGACTCTTTTGAAACCAAAACAACATAAAGAAGAACGAGAGAGTCAACATTCTCAAAACTTCTCAAAAATCATTTATATATATATTCTTACAAATGTTGCAGTTATATGTTTCAAATTATTTTGGATAAATTAGCATTTATTTGGAATCCCTCACTTTCACACTCACAAAAATAAATATCTTGATTTTATCTGGCATGATTACTAATCTCTCTTATATCAAAGTCCACAAAATTCAATTAAATAAAGTTTGAGCATAGAGAATTGATCTTGTTATTTACTTAAACCAAGCACATATTTTCACAATAAAATGATTATATTTGTAATTTCCATGCTTTGCTACATAGTAGAAGTGGTTTCTTGAGCGAAAAGTTTCCCCTGCTATCCTATCATGCACATGGTCTAGAATCTTTGAGAATTGGCAAAAGGACAAGCTCACCCCTACCCAGAATAAAAATCCCTTGCTCTACAGCTAATCCGAGCAAGTATCCCTAGTATAGAACAAAAAGCAAAGTTCAAGAAAAATAGAAAAAGAAAAAAAGTTATTTTATATCATTACAGCATTATCAAGCAACAAAAGCAAAAGAAAGAACAAAAGAAAGAAAGCAAAAGCAAAAGCAATAAAATCCCTTTCCCTACCCTTTGAAAAGAAAAGAAGGGTTGATGAGCTTGAATCCCTGGAATTCTCAATTATTCGAAAACTGTGAGGTAAGCCCCATAATAGGTGGTTTGTGCCCAACCTGCTTGGCCTTGGGTAACTCCTAGCGTGGCGATATGTCTGTCACATTAGCGACCTTCTTTTGTATGAGACCTATGTCTGCTTATGGATTAGCTAGCTCTTGATAATACGACTTACATAGTAGTCTAGTATGGTTATATGCATCTACATCATGGTTAATGAACACTTATTTGGTTTATTCAAATCACTTGTATCATATTATCTTGCTCAAAAATGGTAAATGAACATAGCAATTGCACACACATTTTTATTTGAGATATTTTGTGTATCATTATGATAAATCAAGATTGGAAATGAATTCACATATGCACATGGGATTCCTTATAAATCTAACTTTTGTCTTTAAGATACTTTGAAATATTTTTTTGCAAATTGTTTGGAATAATTCATTTTCTTCTTCCAAGTACAGTTGTTTCGACAACTATATGCATAATAGAAAAATCAAAATTTCTTTCAAACCATCCAATCAAAACATATATATATATATATATATATATATATATATATATATATATATATTATCGACTTTCGCGACGATGGTATAGTTCCAAAACAAAAATTGGAATTTTATGCCTAGCGCAAGTCCTCATCTTCATATTTTTTGTTTATTAAAAATCAACCATGCAATAAAACAATCTATTTTCTTCCTTGATTTTCGCGATGATGGTATAAGTCTATACCTACATATTCTATGCCTAGCGCAAACCATTGTAACAATTTTTATTCCCCATTTTATTTAAAAATCATGAAAACCATATGACTTAAATCATTATGTTACACAATTATGCTTTACAAACAAACAAACACATTATCACTATTTCATGTCATTATGTCAACCTTCAATTTTGCAATGATGGTATAATTCCTAGGGAATTATCCAAAAAAATTATCACACTTAGGAATTTATGCCTAGCAAAAATCATTTTAACATTATTTCATACATACTATTTTTATGAAACTCTGAAAAACAAACCATCATCATCATCATTTGCACCATTGCACCAAAGTCTTAAGACAGTCTCTTAAGCACTCTTTTACTTTTAAAAATATTTCTATATCGGGATTAGCTTGACGATCAAGTGAGTGGCGACTCCATGAAATGGTCTATAATAGCGACAATGTCCTTTGAAATTATTGTTAGAAGTCTCTTTTTATATTTTATCACATTACATCACAAACAACCAATTTGTTACATCAAATTATTTCATTTAAAATCTTATAGCATGACATCAAAACCATAATATTTCCAACGACGTAATTACATGAATCCTCAATCCAATCATCAAGTCCATCAATCAAACATAAAAGCATCATAAATAACACAAGTCATATGATCAAAAATATCTCATCTATATATATCAACAATATATACATCATCTCAAAACTAGATTGGTATGCCACAATATACATCTTGGCATACTCAATCCTCTATCAAAAATAATAAATGTTATAATATCCTTTGTACAATGTAGCGCAATAGTCTAGCCTCGAGAACCCCTCGAGCTCTCAGCCTCATCTCCTCCCCCACCCTGAGGTGGATGAGGTGGCCCCATCGCAGTATGTGTGGTATTGCAAGTCCTATTCATCGATCGAGAAGAAGTCCTCGATGACCCAATCCTGATAGGGTTAGCAATGCCGGCTGGCAGCTATACCCTCTGACCCTCTGGCACCATCTAGAAGTAGATGCCCTAGTAGAACGTGGTCTGAGCAATCAACCACACCAGCTCCTGTGTGCTCGCTCCTCCACCCCATGCTTTGAGGCGTGCAATCTCATCTCTGAGCTATGTCACCTCAGCTCGGTGGCGTGCAGCCTCCTCCTGCAGGGTCTACACCTGTGCCTAGAGACGGACTGTCTCCACTCGGAGAGTCACTGTCTCGCTACTCTCCCCAGTGTCAACACCCTTGCCCTTGTCGGGTGATGGTGGCCTCTCTCTCTATGGAGAAGGGGGTCTCTCCTCCCTCCTCTCCCGCTGCCATGGCCTCTCCTGCACCAGTGGCCTCCTCTGCTCTCTCCTGTTGCGACCTTGGGCTGCCTCCATAGCCGCCTGGCGCCGCCTCCCTATCCAACGCACAACTACATGAATCGGACCCTAAGCCCTCATCATTCGAGGAGGGCGGATGCCTGCATACCAGGCATCATAGCCATCGACTACCCTTGCATCGTCCCCATCCACTGGCTGAATGGGGGCATCATCTAAGTCCTGACTGTAGAAGCGCTGCATATCTAGAGCCCCACGGACTGTGGTGTTATCCCGGACAGTCCAAGAAAACTCGTAATCCCTAAGAGATGGGATCCCCTGCTGTAGACCGAACTGTCACAAAACTTGGTCATACCGATGGAGCTCCACCTCTCCCCTCTCCATTCTCAACTAGCAAACTCGCCTAATGTGAGCTAGCTCCTGTCATTCCTAGGCCCACCCTGGGTGCTCTCGCCATGGCCTCCAGGTGATCTGGTCTGGGACAAGGTCATCCAGTAGTCTCCGAGACATCGGTAGGTCAATCCATCGTTGTGACCCTCTCTGGAGCCACCAGTAGAAAGCTCGGGGCCTCTCCCCGTCAACCCCTATCAAAGGAAGCCCTATCGGACTTCACACTACAATGTGCTCCCAGCACCAAACCTGTAGGAGCGATGTCATAACTAGACATCGGCCGCCCTTGTACACCACCCCATGCAGGATCCTATACAGCCGACATAGAACAAAACTACCCCAAGAAAATTTGTAACCATGGTCTTGCATGTCGTAGATCACATCTGCTAGCATCCATGGTACCCTGCACCTGCTTTGGTGGCACAGCAGAAGTCCACCAACCACTCCAGCCAAAACTTGTGTGAGTCTGGATGCCCCAGGCATCTGGCACAGCGCCTCGATGTTCACTCCACCCTTCTCTAGGGTGAAGCTCGGGTCACCACACAACCACATCATAGCATGGCCCTGATTGGCCGCATGAGTGATCAACCATCCTTGTATGGGGATTCTCAGAATCCTCCATACATCCTCTAATGTGGGATTCATCTCCCCTGTGGGTAGCCAGAAATAGGAAGAACCCGGATACCACCTCTCTGCTAGGGCTGTCAGTAGCCCCATGTCTGTAGAAACTTGTGGCATTTTTGCCACATGCTATAAGTCGGCTTGTGCCAGTTGATACTGCTCTGCCTGTGATAGAGTGGCCAAATCATCTCTCAACCCCCCATATTTCCATTCTCTGCTCTTTAGCAATCCTCTCTGCAACATAAACAACAAAACAACAAAAAATCATTAATAACAATCATTAATAAAAAAAAAATGCAAGTTAAAATTAGTTCAATTTTATATAAATGATGATATCGCCCACTATTGGACGATATCGTCCCTGTGCTATTAGAGACCCTCCCCCGTTGGAGATCTCCCAAATAGGGATGATCTCCAACCTCCTAACCTCCCTCCTAAGTCTATTTAATCCTAAGCCCTCCCCTTAGCACCCCCCTGGCTAAAATTCCCTATAACTCGACTTCATATGCACTAAGACATCCCAAATTGTTATTTGCATGAGTTCTATCCAATTTTTGTTGTAGGTACCTTAGTGTTTTTCAGCCAGAGCAAGCTTACATCGTCGCAGACGATCCTGTTCAGATCGGAGGCAATCCTGTCGAATCAGAGACGATTTCGTACCAATGCGAGACGATTTCAACTGCAGTCAACATTGAGGCAATCAGTGCCCTAAGTTTGCATTTCTTTATCTTTTAATCTATTGTTTTATGTTGTAATTAGCTAGTTTATTTATTATTTTATGCTATCTTGCATTTTGGAGTTCACCCATCTAGATAAAATACATAATTAAGTCATAATTGTGATTAAATTAGCATAATGCATTCATGTTTTTGTTTATAAGTTTCAGTTTGATATTGTTACTGTCAATTTACACTGTTCCCCTATGTTAGCATTGTTGTATTTTCGATGTTTTGCACCTATTTCTTTGTTTGCAGGTCTCTGACAAATTCGTTAGATCTCAGACGATCTTGTCTGATAGCGGACTATCCTATCAAATCAGAGGCGATCCTGACTGCTTCAAGAATCAGAATCTTCATCAGACATCCGGATCAGGTATTTTCTTTTAATATTGCTTAATTTCTCTATTTTCTATCTTAATTCTATTTTATGTATTCATTTAATTTGCATCTTCATATAGAATAGGTTAGACGCATTTTGGCCAAATCTAGGACTTGAATGCTTAAGGCTAAAACTGAACACATCAAACACATTCCCAACCTAGGCATGGAAACTACCATTAAATGTTTCTTGGTGAACCCACCATCAATCAAAAAATCACCATAATACACCTCCCTCGAGAGGCGAGACCTTCACAAGGCCTCTTAGTCCGAGGTACCGCACCATCCTTTTCACATCCCCCTTTCGAGCACGGATCCTATAGCCTGAAGGTAAGGGTGTGAAAAATTTGGAGCGATACAAATTTATTCACCACCGAATTCTTGATCAAATTCATGATTGAACCTCAATTCACATTGAGGTTTGTGCATCGACTTCTACCAAAAATTAAAAAATCTCCAAAAAAATGCTTAAAAATCTAATCTAGTCTAATCTAACCTAGTCTAGAGGTTAGGTTTACGTGTGTACCCATCCTCGCTCAACTTCTATGTTGGCATTGCCTCTCACAATTGCATGGTTCATTGAAAGTGCCATCTCTTTGTTTTCTCCAAAGCACTTTATCTCCTCCTTGCATGGTGAAAATGAATTTATTTTCACCCTATCCTCCTTTTTTATTCCTTCCTTTCTCTCTCCCTTCTATTTTCTTCCTCATTCTTTTGCATCTTCTATTTCAAGTTTCTTCAAGAAATTTATATTCCTACTAAAACTCGAGGGGACACCCTAGATTTGGGGGAATTTATGTCATCATTTCCTCGTAAAGCATGCAAAATTTTAAAGTGTTTGCAATGACACCTTTTTTACACCACCCCTTTGCCTAAACCTGCTACCCCTTTTATTGTTTTCTATTTTTAGCTCATAGGTGTCTACAACTTTCTTTGACATATTTATTATGTCATAAATGCATCAGGGGGGGTAAAATGTAGATACAAAAATTGACCCATCCAAATGAGTCAATTATCCCTTAAGTACTTAGGAAGCCACTCAAAGTTGCTAAGTACAAATTTTGAGCTCCCCACCCCTTAGTTCAACCCTCTTCTCTAGCCTCACCAAATTCACAATCCTTAGAGATGGGGCATGAATTCAATCAGGCTACCTAGGTACCAATTTTATCTTTAATGATCAGATTTTACAAATTCACAGTCATCCCAAATCAATCATTAATTTGGTCTCTTAGGGTTTTACCCTCAAAATCATAGTCTTGCATTATCTTTTGTGTTGTTGACCCTACACCTAGTCTTTAGTATTTACATTTTACTACCTAAGTCCTCCAAACCTTCTATAAATAGAATATTTGGACTCCCATTTTAGAAACAATGAATGCTCTATGAATGTTCTCCTAAATGTTCTATCGATTCTCTACTTTTGTGCTACCTTGTGATCTGCCTTCTTTCTTGTGGTGTGATCATTGACATAACTCCTTTGGGTGAGCAAGTGGAAGATATTTTGATGGTGGATTGTATGTAAGATTTATCTTCTATCCCATCGATATATAAGGATTAGAGGCCCACCATTTTATTTGTTTCCTTCACTCTCTCATTTCTCTTGCTTTCACTATAATTAATTATATTCTTTTTCATCGTTAGTTTAGTTCATTCATTTTTATTAGATAGGGTTTTACTACACTCTCGAAATTTATTCTTTTTAACAAAGTAGATTTAAAATTCATTTTCTATCACATTTAAATAAGTGTTAAACATATTTTTGTGTTCATTCTATTGCATTCTAAATCACAAATTGCATTTTTACTTAATAATTTACATTACTGCACCTAGGTCATTCTGTTTACTGTTTTTGTTCATTTAAGATCTATTATAGCATTTGCATATTTTATCATTTAGATCTATCAATGAATCATCTTATTTTCATTTAGACTACCTTTTTTACCTTTATTTGTCATTTTCCCCTCTTCTATCATGAATTCATAGTTTGTTCATAGAAGATGCAAATTTAGTGAAACCCTTGGTTTTATTGCTACTTTATCTATTGTTTTCTTTCTGATTATCACAAATTCACACTTGCCTATTACAAGGTGCAAATTCAACTATGAGAATTTGGGTGTAAGGTTTTGCTTCCAAAAATCCTTGTTTCATCTTGCACATTTTTTTTGTGCCCTTTTTAGTCTACACTCTACCATCTGTTATATTTTGTGTTATTTTCTAAACCCTAGTTCTATTTATTTCTATGTTTCATATTATACAATTTTTCTATTCTTTAAGCATTTTATCTTTCTCTTCTATTCATCTTGCATTCTGCTACATTATGTTTGCTTGTTTCCAAAGGTCAACAATTGCTTTTCATTTTAAATGATTAGCTAAAAGGACCAGGGGCTTGACTATTGCACATTCAAGCTCCATATTATAGAATCCTAAATAAGCCACCAAACACTAACCATTGTTTTTCCAAGTTTCTATTATTTACGATCAAGACTTGTTAGAGAATATATTACATTATTGGGTACATATCAATGTACCACCTTTGGTACATTACTAGAGTAGGATTTTAATTTAGAGTAAATTTAAGTAGTTACTTTAGCATGTAATAAATGCACAAGTGTTAGAATGTGTAATGATATAAATTTACGTGTAATCTACATGTACATGAGTCATAGGATAGAGTCAAAAATAGAGTAAAGGCCAAGGAACTTATCTTACTATATAAAGGCCTTATAGTGAGTGAAATGAGAGAGGAGATAATATATAGAGTGCATAGTATAGACTAGTAGTGTGGTATAATGTAGTTCCTTTAAAACAGTTTATGGAGTGTTCATGTCCTCCATTACACTGCATTGTACTATTTTTATGAGCTTCATTATTGACATATTTTTGAGTCATTGTAGAATATTACCTCTTTATTTTCCTTCATATTATAGTGCCATTATCATATAGATATCATAGTTTTCTTATCTTACATCTTATGGTTGAATTTATTATATCATATACTCATCAAAAGCTAATATGGTATCAAAGCACACTACAGATCAAATAGTTGAACTTTAATTTTATTCATTATCAAGTTCCATTAAGCACCATATTAGAGTTTTAAGAAGTTGTAAATAGAATTTTGTATATTATAGTATTTAAGGGAGTGCAGAAGATAGTTTCTTTTAAGATTTATAACTACACATTAAAATAGGAGTTAGATATATTTTGATAGAAATAAAATATCATCTTCCTATTATCTAATTACAAAAAAGAAGACTATATTAAGTTACAAATATTATAGTGCATTTAGGAGCAATTACTAGTGCATGATTTAAGGTTCATTTGAAGGAGAAATAAGGTGAGATCAATATTGCACTATACTTGTTCTTAAAGAGTTTTAAGGTGCACTAATATTTTAATTCGTAGTGAAATTAATTGCATATTTCAAACTACTTTGAGGGTTCATTTATAGGAGCAATAAGGATATATTATTATTATTAAGTACATTGAGTTAAAGATATTAATCGTACATTAAGGATTGATTGCACTATTCTAGTTATTCATTAAACTAGTTACTCTCAAAGGATTATTATGTACATTGATTGTTAAGTTAAGGTTAAGATCAAGAGCACAAAACCTACATACTATTAAAGTGTTTAGAGACACTATTCAATGCATAAAAATTACAATATTTTTGTGGCCTAGAGAAGCCACCAAAAAGGGTGATATTCCTCCAAGAAGTGGAGAAGGAAATCCACCATAAAAACCAAGAAAAGGAACTACAAAACAAGACTAGGAGAGTCTCACATTACAGGTGCAATACAGAAGCCATCATAGATTTATTATAGGGTTTCTTGCTTCTCCACTTCATCTAATTCATCATTGAATTGTCCCTGCTATTATTTATATTATTCACACATAGCCTGTAGCTTATTTATGTAGCATTCGTTCGATATTCTGACAGTAATATGCTTTAATTTTGCCTTGAGTACTCTAAAATTTCTTTGTATCACTTCACCTTGGTGAAAGGTGAATGAGCATTTTTCCCCTAACCTTAGGCAAAAATGTCACTGATGATTATTTCCCTTGATATTGTAATTATCATAACATATTTGATCTTCAAAAACCTTTTGTGACTTTTCTTGTTTTGTTATCATGGTTTCATCCTCAAGGTGAACAAGAACTTCACCTCTAACTTGGGTGAAAACCCTATTGATTGTTATCCCCTTAGTGCTCACATGGTGTACATCTCTTTGAACTCCATTTTTCCTTGAAATAGGCATTGGGGTTTTCACCTTGTCTTTGATATGAAGACCATTTATATGGTGCCCACTATGAAATCGAGATACGTCGTTTGTTGTCACCAAAACTCCTTGGTGCCAAAATCACTTTGCTCATGTCATTTTAAAATGAGCTCAACATTGTCTTATATTTTAGCTTTGGCTTACACTTTGACCTTTAGAAAATTAAAAAAAAATTCCTTTCGCCCCATGCAAGGGGCGAATGAGATTTTTGCCCCTTGCTTGGGGTGAACTTATTTTAATATTAATAGACATGAAGTCCATTCGTGCTTCTCCTATATTATTCACTGCTTGAAATAGTAATTACTACCACCTTGGAACCCGCATTCACCTTGAACATAGAGGTACCCTTTTTTGAAAATAACAGACCTACCACTTTCTCCATATGTGTTTGCCCAAAGGGAGGGGTGAAAGGTGTTTTCACCCTCCCCCTAGGGTGACGATGCCCTTGACTTCTCAAAGTTATTAACACTTTGCAGTTCTTAAATGTCTACTCGAAATCACTCTACATCACCTCAAAAATTGTTCACTCTAAAATACACAAGATTTCTTACCTTCATATGTGTTCTCCTCAAGTAGGGTTAAAAGGTGTTTTCGCCCTCCCCTTGGGGTGAACACGACTTGGACTTTTCAAATTTGTGCGCTACTTTCAATATTTGTCCGACATCACTTTGAACCTCAGCCATTTTGCTTACTTTTATCAGCACTTTTGACTTTCATAAAGTAAATCCCATGCATAATTGACTTTACCTTTGCACATGCTCCTCCTGATGTGTTTTATTACCTTTATTCTTATCTTTAATCGCACAAGCCTTGACACTTCAACACGATATTTTAATCCCTGATTTTATGGTTCACCAGTCCATCTTGCCTTTTAAATGTGGTTTCACCTTGAACATACGGTGAACAGAGGTTTCACCTCCCATTGGAGGTAAAACCCTCATTGGTTTTTCAATGAGCGCTTCCTTCATAATGCTTCATCCCAAGGAGGCACAAAAGGGATTTTCACCCTCCTCCTGGGGCAAAAGTGCCATAAGTATTTTTATTATTTTTCTCTTTGATACGAAGGCCTTAATATGAACATCTTTTTTTTTTTTATTACTCCTCGATGCACTATCTCCTTAAAACAAGAGGTGAAATATGACTTCAACTATTAGAGCACAAAAAGATAGATTAGAATTGATAAATGAATCCAATAAATAATACAATGCTAAGGCTAATAATAGCCAAGATAATAATAGGATATATCCTACCCTAAGTCATGCTAACAACTAACAATAAAATGCCTAACAAAATATCTATCGACCATAAGAAATATCGGTATAATATCTAACCTAGGATAGTAAACTAATCTACCATGCAGTAAATAATAACTACCCAGGAGAATTACCAAATAAGGTAATAGTAACTCTAACATCCCCCCTTATTACATTATTTGGGTAATAATATAATTGTCCCAATACAGTGAAGAAGAAGAGAAATGAAAGATGATATCTCAGGATCTGTCTCTAGCTCATGGCTTTGGCTCTGGCTTTGGCTCTAATTTTATCGTTGAATGAGTACCTCTGGGTCTATCTTTGTATCTGCCTATGAATCTACCTCTGGATCTACCTGTAGATTTGCCTCTAGAACTTTGTCTTTGGGTCATTACCTCGGGGACTGCCACTCAATCTATCACTGAATTTGCCTCTAGGTCTACCATAGGTTTTACCTTTTTGTAGAATCCATACAACATTGCTTTTATCTTGGTCCATTGTGTGTGATATATCCATCCACAATCTATATGAAACTTGTTGGCCAGTTTAACTTTGTACCAACAACTTGAAGAAGAGTGATCTGTACATCCACATGAGTTAGAAGGATGTAATTTCCAATACCTAGCTTCTACATGTCATGTTCTACCACAATGATTACAACAATACTTTTGAGGATTTGTAGGAGATTTAGGTTTTTCAAACATGGTTTTAGTAGTACTTGCTTGTCCAAAATAGCAAAGGCCTTCATTCTTTGCCCTAACATTTAGCATTATTGGAGTTTTAATACCTTGTTCCTGTTTACCTAATCTCTCACCATTAATCCCATTTTCTTCATCAGTTTGGATCCAAATCCTTTGGTGTGTTTTTCAAAACACCCAATTTCATCATCTTCATCGATGCTTTTCACAATATGGCATTTGTCACTATTGATGATATTATGATGCTCATTTTTAGGAGGTTCATTTTTTAAGTCACTAGTGTCACAAGCAAAATTTGCTACTGTGATGAGATCACCTATGTTACAACTGATATCTACCATTGAAGGAATGAGGTTGCATGTATCACAATAAGCATTCATCACAGTGGGCTCAAGGTCACATGTGTCACAACAAGCATTTGCCACAATGGGCTAAATATCACTTGTTTCACAATAAGCATCAACCATTAGGATCTCTTTTTCCTCACTTATGTCCAATTTCACTTTACGTTGGGCAAGGTCAAGTGCAGCCAATAACATGTATATGCCCCTTATAACTCTAATAGTGAATCGAGCACCATTTGTCTGAAGGTCTTTACAAGACTCAAAATGTTTGAGTAGAGATACTAAACCATTGTTTAGTGTGATAAATGTGCCCTCCTCATAAAAATCTAGCCCATCCATCTCAGGTGGAAAATAAGGACCTTTAACTGATGTAACAACATCATCAGTTTGTTTAGGGGCACTTTTTTTCTTTGTTTTGCCCATTTTCTTAAGGTTTCGATTGCTATTGAAAGTGCACCTTTTACAATAAAATTTTGCAAAAATAAATGGCTAAAGTATTGATCGCTGCTGAAAATGCACCTTTTACAATGAAATTTTGCAAAAATAAATGGCTAAGGTGTCGATTGCTGCTGAAAATGCACCTTTACAAGGGTATCCCCCCTTGTTTTTGTAAAATTATATCCCCTCTGTGTGCAAAATAGGAGATGGAGAGTGTAAATTCTTGGATGGAGAAAAGTGTTATCCCCCCCTTAAGTGCACAAAATGCAATGATAAAGCCTTTAGGTATTTTACAAAATTTTACCTCTTAGGCAATATTTCAAAGTCACTCAAATGGAGTGATGACAATGTTTGTTGCAAAAAAACGTTGTCAAAAATTTTGAACAAATTTGAGCAATAAAATGTTGTAGCAATTTTGAACAATTTTTGCAAAAAATTGGAAACAATTTTTGCAAAAAATTGGAAACAATTTTGAACAATTTTTGATGTGCAAAAATGTTGCAACAATTATAGAAGCAAAAAAATGATTTTGAAGGAAAACAAAATTGCCTATGGAGGCAATCGGATTTGAACCCCCTACCTCTTGTTAGGTAACACCTTAACCTCAACCAACTACTGATCGAGCTACCTTGGTCGGTGGAACCTAAAGTAAATTAATTTTCCTTTATTTTCATCCTTCTTGACCAAGTGACCGATGATCTCCCCTTTTTCAGGTGTCTAACAATCTTCAACCACCCTTGGGAAGAATCTAATGCAGTTATTCTGCAATTGATATTTGGGAATGCTCCTATGCTCTTTCGATGTAGCAAATATTGGTTCTTTCACCTGTGATGTCTACTCCTTTACTCACCAACTAATTTTTTGGGCCTGATATGATCACCATCACCATAATAGTAATGTCCAAAACAACCATTAGGTACAAAACATCATTGTTGTTGTTTACCACCATTGATCATAAGGGGCTTGTCATAGATTTGATCGAGGTCATCTGCAACTAATCTTGCTTTCCATGAAATCCACTAAAAAAAGGAGCTCATTATCTCTTTGAAGTCACCAGCTCTTTGAACGTCAATGCCTCCATTGGGTACAAAATCAGTCATTTACTCTGTTAGCAATAGAGAATGGAAATTTACGAATCACTCAATTTGATTGCTTGAATGTTGTATTCGATAGTTTGCATTACAGATCTATTATGGGGGCACGTGAATCAAAGATTAAACCTTTGAAATCATGCTATTGTGTATAAGCCTGTTGGTATAAAACCTAGAAAATCATGAGAACATTACATCATCGGTAAGGTGAAAATCACCCTTTGGTCTACAATATACAGTGTCTTTGGTCGAGGAATATCTCGACCTTTTGGATCAATTAAATACCTCCCTATGATGCTGCTATGGGAATTGATCAGCTCTTTGTGCACTCCATATTTTTTAATCGGTGTAGCACAAATAACTACGTCTAATGATTGCTAAAGCATCACTACTTAGTGGTTGATCTTCCTCCAATGGATTTTGTAACACAGCGTAGATCCTTAACGTGATTTGTTTCACTCAAATGATCGCTTCTTCAAAATAAAATTTATGTCTAGTATGCACGACCTATTTAGTCTGCTACACGATGCATTACACCCTCAATCTATACAATTAATTTTATTTATGAAGCTTGATCATCATTATTTTGCCTTCACATGAGCATCTCATCCTGCACAAATCGATCTTGATGTCTGATTCATAGACTTCCTTCCATTGGAAATCATGCCTGAGAATGATTCTAGAGATCACTTTCAATGAGTAGCTACAAATCTAATTGTGTAGCAACAATGGGATGATGGATTGGTTTCCTCCTTTTTGTTGTGTTGCATGCTAAATCCTACAAGGAATGATCATCATTTGCAATTCATGTATAAAACAATGGTGAAGTTTTGAGTGGGTGCAATGTCCCACATTTGGTGCACGTTGGGCCTCCTAAGTGTTTAAAATAAAGCAAACACCATTTAGTGTTTGACTACCACATGGTATTTGATCATCCTCTTACTTTGTTTTGTCCAATCTCATCATGTTTGTTTAAGTTCGTAGACCCTTCCACATCAGCATGTTCATGTCCACTCAGATCCACGTCTTATTGACTCATAGTCTGCCAATCTACCTTAGGTTAGCTACTTCAAGCTAAGTGGTATGATCCAATCTATCTTAGATTAGCCACTTCAAGTTAAGTGGTCCAATTCATAGATCATATTTGTTATCCACATTGATCGACTATCAACTGCACATCAGAGTGATTGACTAGATCCACTTCTTATCGACTCACGCTATACCAATCTGCCTTAGGTCAACTACTTCAAGCTAAGTGATCTAATCCAATCTACCTTAGGTCAGCTACTTCAAGCAAAGTGGTCTGATCTATAGATCAGATCTGCTATCCACATTGATCGACTGTCAGTACCATATTAGAGCACAAAAATATAGATTAACATTGATAAATGAATCCAATAAATAATACAATGCTAAGGGTAATAATAGCCAAGATAATAATAGGAGATATCCTACCCTAAGTCACACTAACAACTAAGAATAAAATGCCTAACAAAATATTTATCGACCATAAGAAATGTCGGTATAATATCTAACCTAGGATAGTAATATAATCTACCATGCAGTAAATAATAACTACCTAGGAGAATTACCAAATAAGGTAATAGTAACTCTAACATCAACTGCACTTCATTTCAGCAGTGCTTTGGTCCTCTTCATTCGCTTGAACTCAGATCTAGATTTGCAAAATTAAAACTCGGGGAGGCATTGTGCTTGAAAAAGGGTGAACACATTTACTCTGTTTTTCTGTCATTTTTAGAATGCCATCAATTCATCACAAAATTTCATCCTTTTGTTACTATTATTGATTTTTGTGTCTTATACTCTTACTTCCCAGGATATTTTTATAGAGATTAAATAAATAAGACATAAAACATGACACGAATGACCCAAAAGTAGCAAAATCCATCAATCATTATATTCACCAAATTTTACAAAAATAATTCAATCTAAATTTTGCCCACAAAATTGGAATGTGGCATAGTGTCAAAAATGCCAAATGTCAACAAGAAGTGAGGCACTTTTTGAGTTCATCAAAGGTTTTTTGACACTTAGTATTCCACTTAAACTCTACATAATTCTTAAGAATCTTAAGAAAGGGTTGATACTTATTGGCTAATTGGGCTATGAAGCGATGAATAACTTGAAGTTTTTCTTACAATATTTGTAGCTTAGTTAGGTTACAAGGAGGAGATATGTCAGTAATAGTCACTATCTTTGTGGGATCTACATCAATGCCTCACCTAGACACTATAAAACCTAAGATATTTCTAGATGTGACTTCAAATATACACTTGGAGGGCTTAATATAAACTTTGTATTCTCAAAGTCTTTCAAATATTTATCTTAAATCTTGTGCGTGAGTTTCTCGATCTGTGGAGCGACCAAGAAGATCATACATATAGTCCTCAATAATACCATGCATCAAGCCATGAAAAATATATATCATGGCCCTTTATGTGGAACCAATAATCTTCAAGCTAAAAGGTATGATTTTATGATAGAAGGTGCCCCATGGAGTTATGAAGGTTATCTTGTCCTGATCCTCAATGGCAATTCTAATTTGATTGTACCCTAAGAAACCATCCATTAATGATAGTATTCCACATATAGTGGTGAATTCTACTATCATGTCGATGTTGGGTAGGGCAAATTCATCCTTAGGACAAAAGACCACGTAGGGTTACAAAAGTGGGGCTTATGAAAAGGGACCCAAGCATGGAACAAGTTTGTAGCACCACAATTATCTTACTTTAATTTTTCAAGGGTGGAATGGATTTATGATGTGTGCCACTTCTAGTTACACCTATTTTGTAACCTACGTGACCCTACAAAATATTGTTAGAACATTTGGAGGCCTATCTCAATCAGGTCTCTTGTAAAGAAGACATATAGACACAAAAGTGAATTTAAAGTGCATAACAGAGATTCAAAATGGGATGAAATTGATGCAGGGGCAGTTTCTTACCTTGTAGACCAATCTATTGGTCAAAAAGTAAAAAACACACCTTGAGGTACATTTTTTGGGTATGATCACACCTCAAGGTGTGTTTTGGGTTCTGGTTCTATTTTTTGTTGGAAAATCCTATCTGTAGTTGTTCTATGTTGATTTGGAAGTCGTTGTTGTTTGTTCTACTTCTTAGACCACATTGAACCTACAAAAAGGATGTAGAAAAAGAGACTCACATGCTAAAAGGGGCTTCGAAGGGATTAGTATACATTTTTCTAGTATAACATTACAATTTTTAGCCTCTCTGAATTCATAGATAAGCTCTTGTATTTATAGACTTTGTAGGGAAGCTAAGAGATGGTAATATGGAAGAGAGAGAGGGCCCTCTTTAAGATATGTGGGATGGTTGAGACTTTCCACCTAAGTTCCATAAGTGAGGATGGGTACTCCATGCCCATGTAAGACCTTGGAAAAGGGGAAGGACCCATTTTTCAACACTTTTCATTCAATGCCATGTAAGAGAAGTGGGTGGTTTTGGAAGAAGGGAGCAAGTGGGTGTATTGGAAAGTGCATGAGAGGAATGTGAAAGGTGTCTATGTTGTAATGGGAGGAGGCTTTTCTTATTTCCTTACCTCCTACTATTTTTGAATTGATTTTGTATTAATTTTGGGGTTTTGGTGTGTTTTTACCCCTTTTGGAATTTATTTTGAATTGATTTGTTCTTTTGAGTTGATTTTGCATTGATTTGAGGGATTTTGAATTGATTTTGTATTGATATTAGGGCTTTTGGATTGACTTTACACCTTTTGGAATTTATTTTATATTTATTTACTCTTTTGATGTTAATTGTTTTTGTAAGAGGTTACTTGAGACATTTTGAGGTGTCTACATTTTGCCCCTTTTATACTATGTTTTGTGAGGATATGACATTGTGCAAAGACTTATGAAACCTATTTGGTGATTGATAGTGAGATAGTATGGAATAGTAGGTGATGAAAAGCAACTTCTTTTGATATGAGTAGATCTAAGATATCCTAATTTTGGATGGGATGTATGTCCTTGAATTTTACCATTGATTAATTAATAAGACCATTTTGAGTTGGTAAATGGGTCAATCATATGTAGGTATACCCATTATTATTTTAGTGGACTTGATTGTGCACCTTGATGAAGCACATTTGTATGAGCAATCTTGTAGTATATGATATACAGTGTGCCAAATTTGATTAAATTAGAGTGTTGTTGAGAAGATAATTTTGCTTTTTTGTTTACCCCAAAAAATAAGGGCATATGATGATTTTTGGAAAATATTTTTGGATAAATTTTTGTATTTGACATCTACCCCCTCAAGTGATGAGTGGGCAGGCAAAAAAGTTGAAGGTTGTCATGAATCACTTGATAGAATGAAGTGGAAGTGAGCAGTCAATGAAAATTATAGAAAGTGAGAATTTACATGATTTTATGATGAATTTGGAGAAATTGCTCACATTTTTGGAGGTTTGAGCCAAATGGGTACTCAAATATACAATTTTATCTAAGAACACATCTTGAGGTGCATGCACTTTATCGAAATGCACCTCAAGTGTTTGATTAGGGTTTGATTGAAGATACCCTTGTTTGGGGGATCCTAAACTATCATTTGTTGTTGTGAGGGAATTTGATCATACTCAGATTGAGTGAGTCTTTGATTAGGAATTTGGTGTTGTTGATGTGTTTGATTGTAACATGATTGAGTAAGATCTTGATGGGGCACTTTTTGTTGGAAGGGCATTTGAAAATACCCTGATTGATTGAGACCTTGATTGGGCATTGGTTGTTGGAGGGGAATTTTATGAGACCCTTATTGATTGAGTCCTTTATTGGATATTTTAATTTTGTAGAGGGATTTGAGGAGACCCTATTGATTGAGTCCTTTATTGGATATTTGATTTTGTAGAGGGCCCATGTTAATTAAGTCCTTGATTGGATATTTAATTTTGTAGAGGTATTTGAGTAAATCCCTGTTGATTGAGTCCTTTATTGGACATTTTATTTTGTAGAGGGATTTGAGAAAACCCTTAGACACCTAAAATGTATCATGTCTATGGTGACTACTCATATAGGACATGCTACAAGACCATATGGAAGATCTTGGATAGACTCCAAGATAGAGCAGTGGTTTTAACCACTCAATTTGGGCTCCTTGGCCTAATCAGCTCAAACCATAATCAGATCAAACCACTTTTGAGACCTACGTTCTATAGTCTGAACCATTGTTGACACCTGTGGTTTATAGCCTAGGCCGCAATTATCACTTGCGGTCTAGAATTGAAGTTCAGTTGGCCTTCATCCGAGCCAAATTGGTTTGAATGACCATTTGTTCTAGAAGAGGGTAGTTGAAGGATGAAATATTCTAGAGGCTTCCAATCCAATTGTCCCAACCACCTCTTCTTGATCTTGGCTTCTCCATGAAGCCACTCCTAGCCCTTAGGTAATCCTATAAGTACCCCTCAAAATTAGGGCAAACTAGAGGAGAGTGAATTGGATATTAGAGCAGCGAAGCCCTATTAGATTGTAGACTCACTTGAGTGTATTGAGAGAGTTTTTTTGCCATTTCACCTGCCAATTCATATTTGTGCCATGGATGCCCTAAAGATCTAGAACACCAAGAAACATGAATTCGAGCAAACGGAGGCCCAATTGTGCAATTCAACCGCCAAACCAGTTAGAGGACACCAAGGTGACCCTTTATAATCAATTTTACAAGGAGGATCAAGCCTACAACCCTATATTTGAATGGAAAAACTACTTTGTTGCCCACCATGGCTGACAGTCACGGTGTACAGTGTAGACCGCTCATTTGAGCCACAGTTTACAATCGATGAGAGATATCGTTATTGTTCTTTCTACATTGTATTTCATTAGCTTAGATTAAACATATTAGTGGTTCATCTAGAATTTTAGAGATTATAAGTGATTGAATTAGGTTTTTCATCTAGTTTAGTTCATTATGAAAAATAGGACATAATTGATATTGTAATCACAAATCAATATGCAAAAATTCACTATTCATTCTATCAAAGTCAAAATTACAAAGTATTATATAGTGTCTATATAGTTGTTGAGAGATATTTGGGAGAGAAGAAATAGGGAGGAAAGGAAAAAAGAATTAGGAGTCAAACTCTTCCTACCGTCCATGCCGTCCAATCCTGCTGACTTGGTTGTCGTCCAATGAGGTAAAAGGGTAAGGTCAAAACTTACAGTTGAAACAAAATTTTTACCATTTTACCATTTTAACTTCCAACATTCTCCCCCTTAAAGTTGAGAGGACTGACTATACAGTCTCTCAGCTTTATATATTGAGCTTTAGCCATGCCTTTGGTGAAGATATCTGCAATGTTGTCCAAAGTGCTGCAATATTTAAGCTCAACTATCTGTTGCTCCACCATGTCTCGGATGAAGTGATACTTCATATCGAAATGCTTTGATCTGCTATGGTGGATTGGATTGTATGCCAACTGAATGGCACTTATGTTATCACAATACAGTCGAGTTGGACCACTTTGACTTTCTCCAATCTCTTCAAGGACTTTTCTCAACCATAGGGCTTGAGTACTAGCATGTGTGATAGCTATATATTCAGCCTCAGTAGATGACAATGCTACAACAGTTTGCTTCTTGGAACTCCATGTGATTAGTCCTGACCCTAGACTAAAATAGTTCCCTGATGTAGATTTCCTATCATCTATATTGCTGCCCCAATCACTATCATTGAAGCCAACTAATTTCACAGAATTACATTTGTGGTAATGGATTCCAAAATCCAATGTACCTTTTACATATCTTAAGATTCTTTTAGTTGCTTGTAGATGCAGCTCAGATGGACTTGCCATAAACCTTGAAACTAGAGAAACAACATATTGAATATCGGGCCTTGTGTTGGTGAGAAACATCAGACTCCCAACCATGCTCCTGTAAGTGGTCATGTCAACCTTTGGTGCTCCGTCATCCTTGCTCAATTGGATTCCATGTCCGGTTGGAGTTGCAACTGATTTGCACTGCTCCATGGAAAATTTCTTGATCATGTCTCGAGCATACTTGTGTTGACATATGAAGATCCCCCTATTTGATTGATGCACTTCCATGCCTAGGAAGTATCGCATTAAACCAAGATCTTTCATCTCAAACTGCTTCATCATGGAGTTTTTGAACTCCATATTCATTTTAGTGTTACTACCCATAAATATTAGATCATCCACATACAAACAAACTATGAGAATGTCTACTCCATGCTTTAGGTAGTACAGATTTGGTTCACTTTTGCTTCTAGTGAATCCATACTCGCTGAAATAGCCATCAATGCATGAGTACCAAGCTCTTGGTGCTTGCTTGAGGCCATAAAGTGCTTTTTTCAATTTGTAAACAAGGTTCTCCTTTCCTTGTTCTTGAAAGCCTTGAGGTTGTTGAACATAAACCTCCTCAGTCAAGTATCCATTCAGAAAAGCACTTTTCACATCCATGTGTTGAATGTTCCATCCTTTATGGGCAGCTAAGGAAAGAACTGATCTGATTGTCTCTTGTCGTGCAACAGGAGCAAAAGTTTCCTCATAGTCAATGCCAAATTTCTGAGTAAAACCTTTTGCTACTAATCTCGCCTTGTGCCTCTCAATGCTTCCATCAGCATTGTATTTGGTCTTGTAGACCCATTTACATCCAACACACTTTTTTCCTTTGGGTAGCTTTACTAGCTCCCATGTATCATTATTTTTTATAGAGGTTATTTCCTCTTCCATGGCTTCTTGCCATATATTTTGAGTACAAGCCTTCTCATAGCTAGCTGGTTCTAGTTGTGCACTAGCCAATAAAGCATAATTGACTACATCTCCCTTAGGATCTTGGGAGTTATCATCCCCATACAATTGCAAATTTTCAAGTTGCTACAAAACTGTATTCATTTCACTAGCTTGGCTTCTAGTGAATCTTCTCTGGAAATTTCGATCCAACATTTGAAAAGATGGATGATGTTGTAATGTTCTTTTGCCTCTTGATGGAGAGTCACTGTCTATGTCCATCGGTGAAGAACTTACTGATCTCTGTGGAGAAGGACTTGGAGTGGCGGTTGAAGTACTTGATGTAGTACTCCTGCTTGGGCTTGGAGGGGGTGGTGTGCCTTTGCTTTTCTTGGGAGACACCTGTTGTACTTGTTGTACCTATGAAGAATTTACATCTTGGGACTCATCATCAACAAAAATTCTTTGATGACCCCATTCTCCCCCTTCATCAAAAATTACATCCCTGGAAAGTACAATTTTATGAGTCTTGGGATTGTAGAGTCTATATGCTTTTGTAGACTCACAATACCCTACAAATATACAAGCTTGACTTTTGGGATCAAGCTTCTTCCTTTTCTCATCAGGAATGTGCGCATATGCTAAAGAACCAAAAACTTTAAAGTGCTTTACATTGGGTTTCTTTCCATACCACCCCTCATAAGGAGTGATGCCATCTAAACTAGAAGTTGGACTTCTATTTAGAATGTATACATTGGTTCTTACAACATCAGCCCAATACATATTAGTTAGATGCTTAGTCTGAAGCATCGTTCTCGCCATCTCGACTATGGTGCGGTTCTTTCTCTCGGCCACACCATTCTATTTGTGGGGTATAGGCAGTGGTGAATTGCCTTTTGATCCCACTTGCTTTACAATATTTCAAGAATTCTTTTGAGGAGTACTCACCTCCTCGATCTGTCCTAAGACATTTTACAAAATACTCACTTTGTTTCTCTACATTGTTTCTGAAATCTATGAAGCAATCAAAAGCTTCATCTTTATGTTTCAAGAAATAAATCCAGCACATTCTAGAGAAATCATCTATGAAAGTGAGAAAATAGGAATTGTTTTCGATACTCTTTGTCTGCATTGGACCACAGATGTCCGAATGCACTAACTGAAGTGGATAGTTGGCTCTCCATGCTTGTCCTTTTGGAAACTTAGACCTTGAGTGCTTTCCCAAAGCACATCCTTCATAGACCTCCTTTTGTTCATTGATTTTGGGAAGTCCTGTCACCATAGCTTGAGAAGTTAACAGTTTCAAGCTAGCAGAATTAAGGTGACCATATCGCAAGTGCCAAAGCACACTTGGATTAGCTATAGCTACATTTGCAAGTTGAGCTCCCCCTGGCTCACCAAATTTGAGAGGGAATAACCGATTCTTGGTCATTGGGACCTGTGTGATGACACGATTACAATTGTTTTTATCAAGAATGATACATTTTCCTTCATCAAAAACAAGTTTGTAATTATTCTCCATCATTTGCCCAACGCTTAGCAGATTGTGTTGGAGCTTTGGAGTGTAATAGATGTCATTCACTTTCTTTAGACCTTCTTTTGTTGGAACCTCCATGGCTCCAATGCCTTCGACTTGCAAAGCTTTATCATCCCCTAACTTGATGTGGGATTTATAAGTGGAATCTAGAGTAGCAAATAGATTTTCTTTGCCACTCATATGGTTTGAGCAACCAGTATCCAAAATCCATGTGTCATTTAGATTTTGTTCTGATTGTCCATATGAAAGAAAAATATTAGAGGTATCATCTTCTTCACCATAATTTCCATATTGACTGTTGTTGCCTTGAGAAGATTTTGACCAGCAGTCATGAGCAAAGTGACCTGGCTTGCCACAGTTAAAACAAGTTGTTTTGGACTTGTCACTTCCTCGTCCTTGATTTCCACTTCGTCCTGGATTTCCTCCTCGATTTTGGTTTCCACCTCTGTTCTGATTGCCTCCTCTGTTGGAGTTGCCTCCTCTATTCTGATTGCCTCCTCTGTAGTTGCCTCTACCTCTACCTCTTCGTTGGCCTCTGCCTTGACCTCTTCCACGTCCTCTTCCAGTATTTTCATTGGATGTGAAGGCTTTATCATCGCCTCCATATCTGGTTGAAGGAGATTCCTGTAATCTCTCTTCATGAGACATTAACGACCCAATTAATGCATCAAATGTTAAAGTGGAAAGATCTTTTGACTCTTCTATGATTATGGCTATGTGATTCCATATTTGAAGAAGTGTTCGTAACACTTTCTTTACAATTGTTTCAGGCTTAATTTCTTCGCCAAGAGTAACCATTTTATCAACTACTGCTTTCACTCTGACGCAGTAGTCACCAACTTTTTCGTCTTCTTTCATTTTGAGATTTTCAAAATCTCGTTTCAATGTTTGAAGCCTCACTTGCTTCACTTGATCACTTCCCTGGAATCCGTCTTTCAAAGCTTTCCATGCATCTTGTGCAGTTATACAAGCGGCTATTCTAGGGAATATACTCTTCTCCAATGCTTCTTGGAGATGATAAAGAGCAGAGGAGTTGCTCTTTTGCGCTTCTTTCTTTGTTTTCTTATCTGTAGCACTTAATGTTGTCCAGTCTGTGGGTTCGGTGTAACCCTCTTCCACTATGTCCCACAAACCTTTCCCTATGAGTAAGGTCTTCATTTTGATAGACCAATACTCGTAATCATATCCGTTGAATTCTGGAATAGGTAGATTGTTATGTGAGGCCATAGCTGTTATAAACTAAAACACTCTCTTTATTTCTCGGTTACAATAAAGCACTCTATTTTTTTTAAAATAAGGAAGAAAGAAGAAGAAAGAAGAGATTACAAATTTAAGTCAAATCTGACTTGATTCACTCTTTCAATGCGTGCTTGTTCCTCTTGTTGTGGTGCTGCTATTTCTTGATTCACGAAATTATCTGCTACTTGTTCTTCATCATCATTGATCAATATTATCTCAGGTGATTCTGGTTCTAGAATTTCTATTGAATTACTGTAATGAGTATATTCAGATTCTTGTGGTGCAACTTCTATGGATTCGGATTGCTCAAATTGACTCCCAAAGGAGTTATCTTCAGAGTCTACCTCGTACCCTGAGTCTGGATGCCTCTGGTGTGCTATTACTGCATTCTACAACTGACTAAACACAGTATGTAGCCCATAAGCTCTCACTTTTTCATCAAAACTTTTGGTGTTTTCTCTCACCAAAAGTGCACATAGGGCATGATAACAACCACTTGGTCTTATCATCAATGCCTCTTTACAAATTTCAGTTTGATCTTTTGTCTCTCTTACAAGGAAAAAACACTAAGCCTCTCAGGCTTGTTACACAAAATTTCCAGTTTGTATAGCCTTCTAGACTATCACAGTATGCTTTTACACTACAGTTTTTTATTCCTCGAATCAAGTGAAAAGCCCCTTCTTTTACAATAAATTGCCTCTTAGGCAATGTCAAAAAAAAATTATATAGTCTATTATAATTTTAAAAAATTTGTAATTATAAGTTAAATAATAATAAAAAATATTGATTTTCTTAAAAACTTAAAAAAAAAAAATATATTTTAATATTATTATTAAACCTATATAAAAAACTTTTAAAAAATTATAAAAAAATTAAAAAACTATATAAAAAAAATTATCTCCGACCTTTTAAAACTTAACCTTATGCAAAAAGGATTAATATGTCAATCCGACCTCGACCTCATGCCAACATAATAAAAAATTAAATCGCGTTGGGTTTCGAACCCGTGACTTCCCCTCTGCAGAATAGCGTGCTCACCAAGTGCGCTACAAGCCTCTTTAGGCTTCAAACTGACGGGCGTAGTATTTAAACCGATGGGCAACAATTTTAAACAAAAAAAATTATAGTTTCTTTATCCCACATGCAGCAGGAATTGGGTTGCGAAGGGGTTTAAGAGTACGAGGGCTCACAAGGGTATTCGATTGCCTTCGAGCAATCGGACCTTGCCCTTTTGCTCTTCGTTGGGCGAATGCCCTTCCGCCACGTCGCCACCTCGCGTCTGCTTGCCACGTGTCCTGCTTACTGTGTCCGCCACGTCACTGTGTCCGCCACGTCACCTCCTTGCCACGTATCCGCCTCTGGTCAGCTCGCCACGTGTTCGCCTCTGGTTAGCTCGCCACGTGTCCGCCTCTGGTCTGCGTTCTGCCAAGTCACCTGTCAGTCGCCTGGGGAATCGTGCCTGGTGTCCTCTGGTCAGCTGGTCAACCTCGAACCGCGTGCTCTCTACGGGCCTCCTTTCGACCTCACCTTGGTGCGCGCTCTACGGGCCCTCTCGACCTCCTCGAGAATCGTGCCTCCTGTGGGCTCGCTCCTGTGGGCCTCCTCGACCTCCTCGAGATCCGTGCCTCACCTGTGGGCCTCCTCGGGCCTCCTCGAGATCCGTGCCTAGCTTGCCTTGAAACCCTAGACACCCTCCGCTCTGATACCAGATATTGTAATCACAAATCAATATGCAAAAATTCACTATTCATTCTATCAAAGTCGAAATTACAAAGTATTATATAGTGTCTATATAGTTGTTGAGAGATATTTGGGAGAGAAGAAATAGGGAGGAAAGGAAAAGGGAAATTAGATGTCTAACTCTTCCTGCCGTCCATGTCGTCCAATCCTGTTGACTTGGTTGTCGTCCAATGAGGTAAAAGGGTAATGATGTAGGAGCATCCTAGGGTACCTGATGCAGAAGCATCTAGTGGTAGGAGGGCCACTTCTGAAGAGTCAGCCAAGGAGGGAAAATGTCATGATTTTGCGACGTGTCGCAAAATCATGATAGAAGAAGCCAAAGGGAGCAAGGAGGAAAGTTTGTCACGATATCACAACAAAAAAAGTGTCGCGATATCACGGCACGAAGAGGAGAGAGGAGCAGATGAAGAAATTTGTCATGATATCGCGATTGAAAATGTGTTACGATATCACGACACAAACGAAGAACGAAGCCAGCCAGAAGGAGATGTCACGAAATCATGACATGTCACAATTTCACGACCCAAGCAGGAAGGAGAAGGCTGCAAGCAGATATGTCACGATTTCGGGACCCAGGAGCAGAAGGAGAGTATGAAAGGAGTAGATGTCGCAATTTCGTGACATGTCATGGTTTCGCGACCTAAGGATGAAGAAGGAGCTGAAGGAGCAGGGGACGTCGCGATTTCATGACAGGTCACAGTTTCATGGCTAGAAGGCGAAGAAGGAGCCAAGGAAGAAGGATGTCACGATTTTACGACATGTCACATTTTCGCGACGAAGGAGCAAGCGAAGGAGCCGAAGGAGGAAGATGTCATGATTTCACAACATGTCATGATTTCGTGACCCGATGGAGGATAGAAGGCAAGGGAGCCGAAAAGTCATGATTTTGTGACACGAAGACAAGATAAAGAGTGGAAGAGGAAGATTTCGTGATTTCGTGACATGTCACAGTTTCATGACCCACCGAAGAGAGAGAAGGCACAGAGGAGAAGACGTCACAATTTCATGACATGTCGCCGTTTCGCGACCCGCCAAGGAGAGAGAAATCCAGGGAGAAGAAGTGTCACGATTTCATGACAGGTCGTAGTTTCACGACCAAAAGGCAAAAAAGCAACCAAGGAGGAAAGATGTCACGATTTCACGATATGTCGCATTTTCGCGACCAGAGGGCCAGAGAAGAAGCCAAGGGAGGAAGATGTCGTGATTTCACGACATGTCACATTTTCATGACCAGAAGGCAAAGAGGAAGCCAAGGGAAGAAGATGTCACAATTTCGTGACATGTCGCATTTTCATGACCAGGAGGCGTGGAGGGAGCCAGTGGAGGAAAAGGTCATGATTTCGTGACAAGTCGCATTTTCATGACCCGAAGAAGCAAGAGGAAGCTGAGAAGAGAAGATGTCATGATTTTGCGACAGGAAGAAGCGAGAGGAGGCCGAAAGAGAAGATGTCACGATTTTGCGACAGAAGTAGGAGAAGGAGAATAGAAGGCAAAGAAGTCATGATATCACGACTTGTCGCGGTTTCGCGACATGAAGAAGAAAGAGAAGGCGAAACGGGAAGATGTCACGATTTCACGACATATCACAAAATCATGACCCGAAGGAGCGAAAGGAAGCAGAAAGAGAAGATGTCACGAAATTGCAACATGTCATGATTTTGTGACCCAAAGTGGAGAAAAGGAACGAAGAAGAGAGATGTCGCGATAGCGCGACACGTCACGATTTTATGACAAAAAATGAAAAGGAGGGGCGAGCGCAGAAGGATGTCGCGATATCATGACATGTCGCATTATCGCGACAAGAAGAGGAGGAAAGCACCAAAGAGGAAAACTGTCATGATTTTGTGACATGTGGTCCACGACTCGAGAAGAGCAGGCGGATGTAGAGGTCGTTATAGAAGGGCACATGGCAGCAAGATGCAGGCAGTGACAGAGCACGCCATCACTTCGAAAATGATGTCTCAGCAGGTCGAGGTGTAGGTGGCTATAGGGCATTCCACCACTTCATGAAATTATGACCCACGACACGTGGCATCCAGACATCGAAAAGAAGATGAAGAGTCGCAACAGAAGGGGGACCACAAGGAAAAAGACAAAGCGTCGGTCAAAGGGTCGGGGCCTCTATAAAAGCCCTGCAATGTAATAGGTTAAGAGGTTGGAAAAACATGAGTTGCATTGGGGAAAAATGTAGAAGCAGTTGTAGAGGAAAACTGTAGAAGTAGACTCGCGAAGTCGAGCTGTTAAGAGCCGAGTGCAAAGAGCCGGCTAGAGAGTGCGTGTTTTCCTTCCAAGGTAGGCAGAATAGGAAATTGCATGGAGTGAGTTAGAAATCTGAGTCGTGTGCCAGTTTTTGTTAACCAAGCCATGCGCTGGTTATTGTAAAGCCTGTGGGCTGTTACATGTGTAGATTTTCCAAGTTTAATGAATGAGAAATTTGGGATATCTAGAGTGCAATTTTCTATCCTGCATCAATGGTATCAGAGCGGGAGTTCCTGAGCATGCAAGCAGATCGTCGGTCGTGAGGCAGTTTGCGCTAGGATCTATGGTTGAAGGGTTCTAAGAGAGAGAGAGAGAGTCGGGGTTCCAAGCGTATGAGCGGATCCGTTCGGGTTGTAAAAAAAAAAAACAAATAGAAATGCCTCCGAGAAGAACCCTTGTCGGTGGGAGAGGCATGGCAAAAATGGAAGAGGCCCGAGCTTTGTAGAGGCAGGTAAAATTCCTGCAAGAGGAGCTACTTAGAAGAGACTTGCAGAGGAAAATGAAAGCCTTGTAGAAGGAGCTGTGCAGAAGCTGGGATGAAATGCTAAATAGAAGAGATGATGGGGTGTATCGAAAGTTGAAGTCGTTGAAGGCGACAAATGAGGAAGTGCACAGAAGTGAAGATCACTTCTCCACCAACCTCGGGTGTTTGATGCAGGAGCATCCTGGGGCACCTGATGCAGAAGCATCCAGTGGCAGGAGGGCCACTTTTGAAGAGTCATCCAAGGAGGGAAAATGTCATGATTTTGTGACATGTCACGAAATCACGACAGAAGAAGCCGAAGGGAGCAAGGAGGAAAGTCTGTCACGATATCGTGATAGAAAAAGTGTCATGATATCACGACACAAAGAGGAGAGAGGAGCAGACGAAGAAAATTGTCGCGATATCATGATAGAAAATGTGTCACGATATCGCGACACAAACGGAGAACGAAGCCAGCCAGAAGGAGATGTTGCGAAATTATGACATGACACGATTTCATGACCCAAGCAAGAAGGAGAAGGCTGCAAGTAGAGATGTCGTGATTTCATGACCCAGGAGCAGAAGGAGAGTACGAAAGCATGATTTTGTGACATGTCACAATTTCACGACCTAAGGGCGAAGAAGGAGCCGAAGGAGCAGGGGACGTCACGATTTCATGACAGGTCGCAGTTTCACGGCCAGAAGGCGAAGAAGGAGCCAAGGAAGAAGGATGTCATGATTTCATGACATGTCGCATTTTTGTGACGAAGGAGCAAGCGAAGGAGCCGAAGGAGGAAGATGTCACGATTTCATGACATGTTGTAATTTCGTGACCCGATGGAGAAAAGAAGGCAAGGGAGCCGAAAAGTCACGATTTCACGACACGAAGACAAGATAAAGAGTGGAAGAGGAAGATGTCACGATTTCATGACATGTCATAGTTTTGCGACCCGTAGAAGAGAGAGAAGGCACAAAGGAGAAGATGTCATGATTTCGTGACATGTCACCGTTTCACGACCCACCAAGGAGAGAGAAAGCTAGGGCGAAGAAGTGTCGCAATTTCGTGACAAGTCCCAGTTTCGCGACCAGAAGGAAAAAAAGCAGCCAAGGAGGAAAGATGTCATGATTTCGCAACATGTCGCATTTTTGTGACCAGAGGGCAAGAGAAGAAGCCAAGGGAGGAAGATGTCACGATTTCGCGACATGTCGCATTTTCGTGACCAGAAGGCAAAGAGGAAGCCAAGGGAAGAAGATGTCGTGATTTTGTGACATGTCACATTTTCATGACCAGGAGGCGCAGAGGGAGCCAACGAAGGAAAAGGTTGCAATTTCGTGACAAGTCACATTTTTGTGACCCGAAGAAGCGAGAGGAAGCTGAGAAGAGAATATGTTGTGATTTCGCAATAGGAAGAAGTGAGAGGAGGCCGAAAGAGAAGATGTCATGATTTCATGATAGAAGTAGGAGAAGGAGAACAAAAGGCAAAGAAGTCACGATATCGTGACTTGTCGCGGTTTCACGACATGAAGAAGAAAGAGAAGGCAAAACGGGAAGATGTCACGATTTCGTGACATATCGTGAAATCACGACCCGAAGGAGTGGAAGGAAGCAGAAAAAGATGTCATAAAATCACAACATGTCATGATTTTGTGACCTAAAGTGGAGAAAAGGAACGAAGAAGAGAGATGTCGCGATAGCGCGACACGTCACGATTTCACGACCGAAAAGGAAAAGGAGGAGCGAGCGCAGAAGGATGTCGCGATATCATGACATGTCACATTATCGCTGTAAGAAGAGGAGGAAAGCACCAAAGAGGAAAACTGTCATGATTTCATGACACGTGGTCAACGACTCGAGAAGAGCAGGCGGATGTAGAGGCCATTACAAAAGGGCACATGGCAGCAAGATGCAGGCAGTGACAGAGCACGCCATCACTTCGAAAATGATGTCTCAGCAAGTCGAGGTGCAAGCGGCTACAGGGCATTCCGCAACTTCATGAAATGATGACCCATGACACATGGCATCCAGACATTAGAAAGAAGATGAAGAGTCACAACAGAAGGGGGACCACAGGGAAAAATATAGAGCATCGGTCAGAGGGTCGGGGCCTCTATAAAAACCTAGCAATGTAATAGGTTAAGAGGTTGGAAAAACATGAGTTGCATTGGGGAAAAATGTAGAAGTAGTTGTAGAGGAAAACTACAGAAGTAGACTCACGAAGTCGAGCTGTTAAGAGCCGAGTGCAGAGAGCCGGCTAGAGAGTGCGTGTTTTCCTTCCAGGGTAGGCAAAATAGGAAATTGCATGGAGTGAGTTAGAAATCTGAGTCGTGTGCCAGTTTCTATTAACCAAGTCATGCGCTGGTTATTGTAAAGCCTGTGGGCTGTTACGTGTGTAGATTTTCCAAGTTTAATGAATGAGAAATTTGGGATATCTAGAGTGTAATTTTTTGTCCTGCATCAGTGGTATCAGAGTGAGAGTTCCTGAGCATGCAAGCAGATCACCGGTCATGAGGTAGTTTGCGCTAGGATCTATGGTTGAAGGGTTCTGAGAGAGAGAGAGATTCGGGATTCCAAGCGTATGAGCGGATCCATTCGGGTTGTAAAAAAAAAAACAAAGAGAAATGCCTCCGAGAAGAACCCCTATCGATGGGAGAGGCATGGCAGAAATGGAAGAGGCCCGAGCTTTGCAGAGGCAGATAAAAGTCCTGCAAGAGGAGCTGCTCAGAAGAGACTTGCAGAGGCAAATGAAAGCCTTGTAGAAGGAGCTACGTAGAAGCCGAGAAGAAAAGCTGAATGGAAGAGATGATGGGGTGCATCGAAAGTTGAAGCCGTTGAAGGCAGCAGATGAGGAAGTGCGCAAAAGTGAAGATCACTTCTCCACCAACCCCGGGTGTCTGATGCAGGAGCATCCTGGGGCACCTAATGCAGAAGCATCCAGTGGTAGGAGGGCCACTTCTGAAGAGTCGACCAAGGAGGGAAAACATCACGATTTCATGATGTGTCACGAAATCATGATGAAAGAAGCCGAAGGGAGCGAGGAAAGTCTGTCGCAATATCATGACAAAAAAAGTGTCACGATATCATGGCACAAAGAGGAGAGAGGAGCATATGGAGAAAGCTATCATGATATCATGACAGAAAATGTGTCGTGATATCGCAACACAAACAGAGAACGAAGCCAGCTAGAAGGAGATGTCACGAAATCGCGACATGTCACGATTTCGTGACCCAAGCAGGAAGGAGAAGGTTGCAAGCAGAGATGTCACGATTTCATGACCCAGAAGCAAAAGGAGAGTACGGAAGCACGATTTCATGACATGTCATGGTTTCACGACCTAATGGCAAAGAAGGAGCCGAAGGAGCAAGGGACATCGCGATTTCATGACAGGTCACAGTTTCGCGGCCAGAAGGCGAAGAAGGAGCCAAGGAAGAAGGATGTCACGATTTCATGACATGTCGCATTTTTGCGATGAAGGAGCAAGCGAAGGAGCCGAAGGAGGAAGATGTCATGATTTCATGACATGTCACAATTTCGGGACCCGATGGAGGACAGAATGCAAGGGAGCTGGAAAGTCACGATTTCGCGACACGAAGACAAGATAAAGAGTGGAAGAGGAAGATGTGATTTCGTGACATGTCATAGTTTCGTGACCCACAAAAGAGAGAGAAGGCGCAGAGGAGAAGATGTCATTATTTCATGACATGTCACCATTTCATGACTCGCCAAGGAGAGAGAAAGCCAGGGAGAAGAAGTGTCGTGATTTTGCGACAGGTCACAGTTTCGCGACCAGAAGGCGAAAAAGCAGCCAAGGAGGAAAGATGTCACGATTTCGTGACATGTCACATTTTTGTGACCAGAGGGCTAGAGAAGAAGCCAAGGGAGGAAGATGTCATGATTTCATGACATGTCGCTACTGGGTCACTGCTATTTTCTAGGAATTGTACTTTACATAATCTGACTATTCTTTTAACTTCTAGAAACTGGGTCACTGCTGTTTTTGAGGAATTGTACTTTACATAATTTGACTATCCTTTTAACTTTTGTATTCTGCATCTGAATGACCCCTGAACTATCTATCCACTACATTATTAGATCTAACTGCCTGTGTTGACAACAATGACAAACTTCTTGCAACACCTTGCTCAACAATCTCCCCCTTTGGAATTATTGGCAACACCTGTGTACATTCCTGTAACTCTTCTTCCCCTTTGACAATAATACCAAAGGGCTGCTGTAGACTCCCCCTGAGTCTATGCATAACATTCTTAGACACAAATTATTACAATTAGCAAATATTACAAGCATGAACAAGAAGAAAAACAAATACACAAATGCTCCCTCTGAGAATGTGATCCCAAGCTAGTCACTTCTTGGGAATTTTAACCACTCAACCAATCTACATCTTTAGGATACCATAACCCATACTCCATAGTACCCTTGTAATATTATAGAAGACTCTGTCTCTTTGCTGCACTGACTGGTGGACCTCTTCTTCACTTGAAAAATCCTCACTCCGATATAACTTCAGCTATGTTGGATGCCAAAATTTATATCCATTGAAACTCTGTATTCTATACTCTGTCACCTTTAATGCTCAGTCAATAGGCTCACTAAGAACCTACTCAATAGGCTCACATAGAACCTGCTTAACAAGCTCACCAAGGAACTTGCCCAAATCTGCTCTTGCCAAGCTCTCTGAAAACTTGTCCAATACTTCTCTAGCAATTTGTCCCAGCATTGTCCTCAAAATATTTCCCAAAGACCTTCTTCAAAGGCTCAATCAAACATGCTCGAGTGGTACTCAAGATAAGCTCAACAAAGAATGATAGTCTGAAATTAAATCCACTTCATAGAAGCATATAGAATATTGTTAGAGACTTAATATCTTCTATTCTCAAATCTCAATCTCAACTCAAATCAAGAAAAGTTTATTTTATGGGACTTGAACAACCACATGCAATCAATCACTTGACTATGCTCAATTATCTTTACTCAACCAATCATCTCTCACACAACCCTAGTCCAAGAATGTATCAACCAAATCTTGTTCAGTACTGTACCAACACTGCAGTATTACTATCAACTCTATGCATGCATAAAATATTGTACCTCAACACAAATCAGATCCGTTTTTACATTTGCAGCTTTGTCTAAGTTTTCTGCAGTCAACGTTGGTCACCCCTTACTTTCAACTGTGCAAATCTGGAGAAGACATTATGTCAAACACTTCACGACCAACCATTCATCTCTTTACTCAGCCTTATACTTCTTAACCTCGGATTGGCATTTTATTAACAGTTAAAACAAAACTATCTGAGAATTAAATAATTCTACCAAGGCACCATGAAAGTTCTAACAATCTTTACATCGATGAATGGAACAGATACACACTTCTTTTATCGAAACATAAATACGTAGCTAGAGCAAAAATTCTTCCACTAATCAAATTATCTGAACTGTTACATTTCATGGCTTCGAATAGTTACAGTAAGAACCATCAACAGTACAGTAATGACATACAGCAATACTAGAAATGGTGGTGACTCTCCATTTAATCTCCAGCCTTCATGGAAATTCCACAAACAACTATATGAACTGAAATAAATTTTAACAACTATAGTGCAACTCCTCCTTACTGCTTGCCTTTCATCCTCAGGTTAACCCAACAAACATATAGGAGCAATAAAATAAAACCTTTTTCAAAATGCTCCCCTTGAGGATGTGTTACCTAGAGTTGCTTAGTGCAGTAGAAGAGCAGTCTCCTTTAGTTCAAGGAGACATGATTTCCTCTCTTATTTCTTTCTCCAGACTTTCTTGACCTCGGGCTTGGATTTTTCACCTGCGTCCCTATTTTACATCATTGCGTGAACTCGAATATCTCTATGGTGTGGTTGTCTCTTATGCATCCATGATGAATGATTATTTTCCTTTCTTCTATGAACCTGATTTATTCCCTGTCTGTGTTGTGTTCTTTGCATCTTATGAAATCTACTGTTTTGCCTTAGATTTGATATAGAAGCGCTTGGACAAAACCTTGCTATGTGCCCATGACCATTGCATTGAAAACATTGTACAAAGTGTTCACTCAGATATGCGAGATGTATTTCGACCAGCATAACTCTTTGATTTATTATTTAATCCATAATAAGTTGCCTTGTGACCATATTGGTTACATCTGAAACAATAGCCATTAAAAGTGTTAGTATGAAAAGAGTGAGAGTGGTAGAACCTCTTTTGTTGTGGCTACTTTGCTGTAAATCTCCTTTGATATTTTCTTTCTTTTGAAGATACAGCTTTAACCTTTTCTTGCTTGGACCCTTCAACAGTGAACTTCTTCTTCTCTATAGAATTGGAAGATAGAGGTTGTTCAGCTTCATATCTAAGACCATGCTTAATCGTGGAGCTTTTCTGATGACTTATCATTTTATCTAGCAATTTTGTGCTCTTCTCAAATTTAAGATTTGTATTGGCCTCTTCTAGTTGTTTCTTCAATGAAACAATCTCTTCTTCTTGCTTGCGACAAATAATCTCTTTCTCATTGATCTACGACCTGAGAGTTTCCTCAATCCTTTTAGACTCTTCTACTTGCAGCTTTAGATTACTAACTACTTTGTTAGAATCCTCTTCATGTTTTTTACACACATTGACTTTATCTTTCAGCTGTGACTTCAAGTCTTCTTCTATTTTCTTGGCCTTTTGGAATTGTAAGAACAAATTTTCAATCTCATCCCCATATTCTTCCAATTTCTTGGACAGTCTTTTGTTCTTTTTCTTTTCTATAGTCAACTCTTCAAGAGCAGATATCAACTCACCTTCCCAGTCTACTTCGACATCGAGGTTTTTATTATACTGCCAGTGTTCACTCCTTCTGCCTTTTCTGGTTCAATTTCCTCTACCACAGAAACTGAAACTGGTTGAGATGTCTTTTTGAAGGAGGTTCTATTCTTCTTACTTGGAGCTATAATTTGATCTTCATTCCAATTTGCTTCTACATTCATTTCTTCTTTATTACATTCCTGTTCTGATTCTATTTCTTCTTCATCTTCACTGCTACTAAACCCATAACACTGATGTTCATTATGCCCGAGTTGATCAAAACATTTTGAACCTTGAGAACCTGTATTATGACCGAGTTGACTCTTGGCATTTTCTCCATTGTTTGATTCATCTCTTGAATCTACAGTAATAATGAATTTATCCTTATTTTCTTTTATGACCCTGTGTGATCTTTTCTTCTTGTGTCTCATGGTTCCATTCTTGCCTTTCTTTGCCATTAGAGTATTAATCCAAGATCAACCCTAGCTGATTTAGCCTTTAAAGGGAACTTGGCTCTAATACCAATTATTGTACTTAGTATGGCATTGAGAGGGGGGTGAATCAATGTAGCATTCCAAAACATGAATAAACAGCTCTAAAAATTGTAGTAGATAAAAATTATAAACAGATATAATAAGTACCGCAAGAGAACATCACACAACACAAATTTTTAACGAGGTTCACCAAAATGGCTACTCCTCAAAAAGAATGGCTGCTTGGACTCCCATCCAAATCCAGCCTCTTGCAAAGCACCAACTTTACAATTTGTTTACTAGCACCAACTAGAAGGAGCACCCACCCCTTATTTTTTTGCATCAACAGAAAGGAGCACCAACCCCTAATTTGCCAGCACCAACTGGACTTCAATTTTGAATAAAATTTTTTGACATATACCTTTGTTATTGCAAAACTCTAACTGGTCTACATCACCTTTGCAATCTCTACGCACTCTGCTCTCTCTTGCGTAATCACTTCACTACGATCTCTTGCCTTTGCTACGACCGGACTTTGCAATCAACTTTGCCCTTCGCGCTTCTCTGCACACTCTGCTTTCTCTGCACACACGCTTCGCACACTCTATGTTGTTTCACATTCTGCTCTCTGGGCGTATTCACAAGCGAACTTCGAACAACTCGACATGACCAGCTCACATTATACACTTTGCTATCATTTTTCTAGTTCTGCGCTATCTGTGCTTTTATAGCTGCATATCGCACACGATACTCACACACACGGACTATTGCTTTGCACTCAGCTTGAATCAAAATGACTCAACATCTACTCTCCGCGCACTTCATTCACACAAGTTCGATACGACTTGCTCTCTGCTCAACACGAACTTCACTTTCACAAACACTATACTCGCATTCACATTTTATCTTCACACCACCTCACATAAAACTCGAAGAAGCCCTCCTTTTATAGAAGGAATTTTAGGAACAAACCCTAAAATAATGTCGGCTGAGAAACCCTAGAATTTCTTGGCTACCAAACCCTAAAATTTGTTGGCTGTAACCCTAAGAATGTCGGTTGCAAAACCCTAGAAATTATCGATTGCAAAACCCTAAAATCCGTCGGCCCAGATTTAACTTTGTTGGCCTCAAACGCCTCTGCCACCTTTGTCACCTTCCTGTAGATTATTGTCGTGAAATAATAACATGTCGCGATATCGCGACACTTTTTGTAGTCGTACGCCTTCTTGTCCTTGCTGTCGCGAAATCATGACCCTTTTGGCCGTTGAAAGCTTTGCCATCGTTCTTGTCGTGAAATCGTGACACTTCAAACTTTTGCTGACGTCATCCTCATCCTTGTTGCCATCCTCATCCTTGTTGCCATCCTCATCCTTGTTGCAAAATCGTGACGCTTTCAGCTTCCAGCGGCTTTTCTTGCACCTTGTCGTAAAATCATGACACTTTCAGCTTTTGCTGACATCATCCTTAGCTTTCTCATGAAATCACGACGCTTTCAGCTTCCAGAGGATTTTCTTGCACCTTGTCGTGAAATCGTGACACTTTCAGCTTTCGTTGACGTCATCCTCAGCTTTGTCACAAAATCACGACGCTTTCGGCTTTCGTACATTTCTTGCTTCATGCAGTAGCGAAATCGCTACAACTTTGTGCCTTCAGCTCCCAACTTTGCTTTTACCCGTGAAATTTTGACTTATAGCGAAATCGCTACACTTTTGTGCCTTGTACTTTCAACTTGTAGCATAATCACTGCACCTTTGAGTTCTGCGCTTTTGACTTGTAGCGAAATCGCTACACCTTCGCGTTGTGCACTTTTGACTCGTAGCAAAATCGCTACACCTTCGTGTTGTGCTTTTTCAACTCGTAGCAAAATCGCTACACCTTTGTTTTGTGCAATTTTGACACATAGCAAAATCGCTACACCTTTGTTTTGTGCACTTTTGACTCGTAGCGAAATCGCTACAACTTTTCACTTAACACTTTCTCCCTACTTCGGCCAGCGAAAATTCAACATGTAGCGAAATCGCTACAACTTTTCAACTTAACGCTTTCTCCTTGCTTTGGCCAGCGAAATTTCAACATGTAGCGAAATCGCTACAACTTTTCCACTTAACGCTTTCTCCTTGCTTCAGCCAGCAAAAATCCAACATGTAGCGAAATCGCTACAGTTTCTCGACTTAGCTTCTTGGCCTCCAGCATGTCATGAAATCGTGACAGTTTGCCTTGCACCTTCTCTCTCCTTATTTTTGTCATGAAATTATGACATTTCTAGCTATGCCTTCTCTCTCCTCATTTTTTGTCGTGAAATTGCGACATTTCTGGCTGCGCCTTCTCTCTCCTCATTTTCGTCACAAAATCATGACATTTTCGGCTGTGCTTTCTCTCTCCTCCGACCTGTCGTGAAATCATGACATTTTTGACTATGCCTTCTCTCTCCTCTGACTTGTCACGAAATCACGACAGAAAACATGTCGCGATATCGCGATAGTTTTCTAACTTGTCTTTTTCTTCGAATTTTAGAAACTGGGTCACTGTTGTTTTCCAGGAATTGTACTTTACATAATTTTACTATCCTTTTAACTTCTGTCTTCTGCATCTGAATGACCCCTGAACTGTCTGTCCACTGTATTATTAGATCTAACTGCCTGTGTTGACAACAATGACAAACTTCTTGCAACACCTTGCTCAACATTCGCGACCAGAAGGCAAAGAGGAATCCAAGGGAAGAAGATGTTGCGATTTCGTGACATGTCGCATTTTCGCGACCAAGAGGCGCAGAGGGAGCCAGCGGAGGAAAAGGTCACGATTTCACAAGTCGCATTTTCATGACCCGAAGAAGCGAGAGGAAGCTGAGAAGAGAAGATGTTGTGATTTCGCAACAGGAAGAAGCAAGAGGAGGCCGAAAGAGAAGATGTCACGATTTCACGACAGAAGCAGGAGAAGGAGAACAGAAGGCAAAGAAGTCACGATATCGCGACTTGTCACGGTTTCATGACATGAAGAAGAAAGAGAAGGTGAAATGGGAAGATGTCATGATTTCATGACATATCGTGAAATTGTGACCCGAAGGAGTGGAAGGAAGCAGAAAGAGAAGATGTCACGAAATCGCAACATGTCAATATTTCACGACCCAAAGTGGAGAAAAGGAACGAAGAAGAGAGATGTCGTGATAGTGCAACACGTCATAATTTCACAACCGAAAAGGAAAAGGAGGAGCGAGCACAGAAGGATGTCATGATATCGTGACATGTCGCATTATCGCTACAAGAAGAGGAGGAAAGTGCCAAAGAGGAAAACTGTCATGATTTCGTGACACGTGGTCCATGACTCGAGAAGAGCAGGCAGATGCAGAGGCCGTTACAGAAGGGCACGTGGCAGCAAGATGTAGGTGGCGACAGAGCACACCATCACTCTAAAAATGATGTCTCAGTAGGTCAAGGTGTAGGCGGCTACAGGGCATTCTACCACTTCATGAAATGATGACCCACGACACGTGGCATGCAGACATCGAAAAGAAGATGAAGAGTCACAACAGAAGGGGGACCACAGGGAAAAATACAGAGCATCGATCAGAGGGTCGGGGCCTCTATAAAAACCCAGCAATGTAATAGGTTAAGAGGTTGGAAAAACACAAGTTACGTTGGAGAAAAACACAGTAGTAGTTGTAGAGGAAAACTGCAGAAGTAGACTCGCGAAGTCGAGCTGTTAAGAGCCGAGTGCAGAGAGCCGGCTAGAGAGTGCGTGTTTTCCTTCCAGGGTAGGCAGAATAGGAAATTACATGGAGTGAGCTAGAAATCTGATCTGTGTGCCAGTTTCTGTTAACCAAGCCGTGTGCTGGTTATTGTAAAGCCTGCGGGCTGTTACGTGTGTAGATTTTCCCAGTTTAATGAATGAGAAATTTGGGATATCTAGAGTGTAATTTTCTGTCCTGCATCAGGTAAGGTCAAAACTTATAGTTGAAACAAAAATTTTACCATTTTAACTTCCAACAATAATTAGCTTATTTTCATGTTATTGTGCTTCATTTCACGTGATCAATCCACTAGATAGATAGTTATACTTTCTAGTTACATGTTTCAATTAATATTTTCAAGTATTGCATAGGATTAACATGCTTTATTCACTTTCTTGATTTCATTAGTGTTATGGCATATTTATGTTCATATTCTTTAAAGGGCCTCATCATGAGAGGCTGCCTATGCTTTTAATTCTTTTATGTTGTTTCTTGACCACAGGAAATAGGTTCTAAGGATATTCAATCATTCAATTCCTTCCTCAATGCGAAGAAGAGGATCAACTCCACCCTAGAGCAGTTCGTGTCACCGCTAAGGGCCTAAAACTCACATTTACCCTTGATAGGGAATATTGTTTTTTCCTACTGTAATAAGAGTGTCAAAATGGTATCCCTAAGAGGGGCTTAATTGTAACTAGAATTGGCTTCTTTATAATGGAATAAAAGTGTTCTTCTTCCCATTTGTTGTTGATTTTGCATGCATCTATTTTGTGTCTCTTATTTAATTTTACATAGTAGGAAGCATAGGTTTGAGGCTATTTTGATGGTCACAGAAGGTGATTACGATGGAACTCTGCATTTTGAGCCTCTAATTTTTGACCTCTATGTTTTTTGAATATCAGGTGCAAACCGCAATTGACAATTGTGGTCTCATTGTTGGCTCGCGGTTTCAATACGCAGTCTATAGTAGAAATCATGCGAAATAGCTACGGTTTGCAGCAAACATAGCAGAAAGTAGGGAGTCAAAGCTTTATCAGATGAGGATCAGAGGTAGGTCCCATTTTTAGCCCTTGTTTCTATTTTTACTACCTGTGTTTTTCCAGTTTGCATGAAAAGAAATTTAATTAGGACACAAAGAAAAAGGAAAATGGATTAGATCCTAGGGTTTAAATTCTTTTTACATTTAGCTAGGGGTTGCTAGGAACAACAGACCTCTGAGTGCAGTCCACCCTAGAATCTAGCTTGCTAGATTAAAATTATGTGTTGGTTTGCATGTCTAAGGCCCAATCAATGGCCATTTACATTTTAAAGTGCATTGTCAAAAAGAGCATGTAGGATGTAGCTTGCATTTTCTAAATTTGAAAAGTTCTTTCATTGCATAACACATAGGAAATGAGCATGAATGTTGTATGATGCATTTTTATTTTCATGCAACAATTAAAATGAACCACACACACCATGTTTCAATTAAACGCTAGTGATTTGGAAGTGACATTGAACCACTCATAGGTTTCAATGATGGTGGTAATCATTTCCATCCATTGGCCCAACTCCCACGTACCCTATATTCTAGACCAATACTGGATCCAAGAACCTTTTGTAGCATGGAAAATTTGCATGTACTTCTCTTCGGATGGTATGATGCTGACTGGGTGAAAATAGGTGAGGATCTAGGAGGACCTATGCTCCCTGCCTGAGTGTGGACTTTCATTACCGCACTTTGGAGGAATTATGTGACTTGTATTTCATAGCCAGGTTTTCAAGCTATGATTATATAGGTGAGAGCCAATTAAACTAATATTATCATCCAAAAATCTTTCAAACATGATAAGAGTTTCTAATACTGATACAAAAAATCTTGAAACAACATCAAACAGTCTAGGGCTCACTTTTAAAATGTAAATAAGATAATCGCATTGTGTACATTGTATGCTTCTTTATTACTTAATTCATCAAGATAAGGCCTTCTTTGAGGCAAAAATTTTAAATAGGAGAGGTTTTCTCTCAAGACATGTGTAGTTGGCACATCATGACAACTAGGTATAGTCAATCTCAATAACGAGATAATGACTCATAACATGCATGGAGAGGCCCTCAATGCCTTTGATGTTCTCCTAAGGATATTTTAGATCTCGTATGCCTTCTTGCTAGGCATCATACACATAATTAACCTAAGGATCTAATCCTCCCAGCATGACATTTTGATAGTCATCACGAACCCCCTTTGTCATGCAAGAGGTCTACCCATACAAGCTATAGGGTTTTTTCACACATAGAGAGAACCCACGATGTTAGGCCTCCCCCTAGTGAGATAGAGAGTTGTGGATCTTACTCCATGAATCGGTCATATAGGAAACCTGAGTCTCATACAGTCCATATGGGGTGACTACTCCAAAGTCAACTGGAGGAAGCACACATTGAGTGGGAACACCTAGAGTGTGAGTACTCAGAGGTGAAGAGATTACATCAACAAAGGTTGGATGGGCTCCAACAACATGAAGGGGGAATTTACCAACAAAAATTATGTGAAGAACAATCATGTGAGGTAACTCCTAAAAATAAACTCATACCTATATTTCTTAGGCAACGAGTCAACGCGATGCACCCTATGCATCATCAAGAGTTGCCTCTTAAGCAAGTAGATAGTCATTATCTTAGAAAAACATACCGTTGGCTATTGGTAAGCAACAAAAAGACATGCTTAAGGATCCCATGTTCAAGCATGAGGTTGAGAGTAGTCAAGTTAGGCAGGTGAGAAATTTTAGTACTCGAAAGTTGTCACAATCCTTGATGTATATATAGTCTATTCTACCATATAAGGAACTTGTGATTACCTTTCATAAGTAGGATTTCAAACTTGTCCCTATCAAGGAATATGATCCTCCACTACACATCATAGCGAGGATAAATCAGATTTCGTATAAGCGAGTGTTGGTTGATACAGGATCGTCCATCAATATTATCACCACCTCTGCATTCAAACATCTCAAAATTTCACCTTCCCACATCAAGGCATCGACTTTCATGCTACAATATTTTATCTATGTGGAATCCCCTACATTAGGAACAGTAGTCATCCCCATCGAGCTGGGACAAAAGATTATTTCTATATTATTCTATGTTTTAGAGTGTTCAAGATAGTATAACCTACTACTTGGAAGACCATGGATAAGATCCATGGAGTGCATACCGTCCATAGTGCATCAGTGCATTAAGTACACCCATGCAAATGAATTCCATGTGGTTGAGGTAGACCCAGATCCTTTCAAGTATTACAAATCAAAGGATCATCCATAGGAACCTAGTGGGGTGCCTATACAGCTGAAAGCTAAACATGATGAGTCTATCCAAAGTTTGGATGCAGCCTTGCAGATTGTTGTGGAGTTACCATCACCACCACCATCACCTATGGAGTCACCTACAACTCCTTCATATTTAGCCTCTCCTAGTAGGGAAGGACTGATGAACACCATCACAGAGATGCTCATAGCTACCTTGGATGTGTCATCATAGGATCCTCATACTCCTATCGAGGAGGAATTACCTAGCATGGTCATGGATGTGCCCGAGTGTATCATACCCTCATCATCCATCATGTCACAAGGTAAACCTCATGAGGACGATGGTGAATATACAAATCATATGGAGGCAGACACCATGATGTCATCCATTATGGATACCATTAAGGATTTAGGTCAACTCCTTGTCGAGTCTCTACCTTTTGTTCCTATCCTTGATGCATTGTTTGAGCATGAGGAAGATTTGGTCATTACAACTAAGATTCTACAACCCCAATAGGTTGGTGAGTCACCTACAACTCATGCAATTGTGGAGTCATATTTTCATGAGTTTTGGGGAATGGTTGACATTAGGTCAGAGAATCGAGTGACTAGAGAAAATAAAGCAAGAGATGGGACAATCAGACATTTCTTCTACATCAAAGAGGTTTTAACCTTTAAAATTAGTCACTCCTGACTTAATTCTTGTGCCACCTTCTCAAGTACAAGAGCAAGTGTGTACCCCATGTCAGGCTGGAGGTACTAAATCTGACATAGTTCAATTCTTTCAAGTTGAACAATAGCATGAACTGAGTCATGCGCATGAGCATGTGGATAGCACTGATGAAGTGTATCATCAAGAAGTGTCTACATCAACCCAAGCGAAGGAAATAGGTGATTTGCAATTACCTAATAGATCTATAGCATCCACTTTTTTATTTCCTTCAATAGATAAAGGTATTTGGAATCAGTCATTGGAAATACATATGAACTCTTTATTAGTCTTACGAGCTATTCTAAGTCATCTAGAACAAATAGAACATCAAATGGATGAGCAAGATGAAGTGTTGCATTTTATCATGCACAATCTTGGAAAATCGAGATCACAAAATCATCCCTTGTTTGAGGAAAAACCACTTCTCATACAAGTACAGGAAAAACCTCAGCAAAAGCGAGAGCCCATGTGGTCGACCCAACCATTGGGTCCTCAAAGCAAACCAAGGTGGGTCGAGCGCCCAAAATATTCGTAGTGCATTTGGACTCTTTCAAAAGAGTCTATGTCTAACATCTTTCAAAAGCTACAAGAGGCTAAGGTCATCACCTTGCCTGATATCATCCCTTTAAACCCAAATAGAGCTAAACCTATGGGTTACAGGGAGCATCACTATTGTCTCTATCATCGAATAGAGGGTCATGACATTTGAGATTGTCATGAATTCAATAGTGTGGTACAAAATCTTATATATAGGGGGGTTTATCATGTAGATAGTTCTCTTATAGTGCCCCAACATGTTGAAGTGGAGGTCACACCTCCCCATGTGCGACCCCAAAGTCATCAGTCACCTCATAGGCCCAGTAGGCCAGTGCAACGAATAGTTTTATTTCAGATGACTATTCCAACTTTGTTCCAAAAGTTACATGAGGTAAATGAATTTGTATTTCCCGAAGTCAAGAAAAGGGTATCCAATATTGGGTCACCTTATGGGGGATCCTTTTGTGTGTATCATCGAGCGCATGGATATGACATTCAGTATTTTCAATAATTTAAAAGGTTCGTTCAAGACCTAGTAGAATGAAGCACAATCTGCAAGGATGGTTCACTCGTTCAACCCCACCAAGACATAGGCACTCCATTGAGGTCCATTCCTCATCTGGGAGAGTTGATTTTTGTTACTCTTTCTAAACAAGCTGATTACATTTCAATGAATAGAATGCACGCTGGGGGTATCCAAGGTAGCATACCTTCCCCACCATCCATACCAAATTTGATAAGGCAAAGCGAGGGGTCTAGAGGTATCACACCTCCCTCACTGTAATCAAGTGGCACATACACTGGGGGTACATAGGGTAGCATACCCTCCCCAAAAGGCTCCAAAGGTTGCCTAAACTGCTTGGTCATGTTAGTTAAAGGCACCAAGGGTTTGTTTAAAATCATTTTTTCAATCCCAAAAGGCACCAAGAGTTCCTAAAAACTGCTTGGTCATGTCATTCAAAGGTCCCGAGGGTTTGCTTAAAATCGCTCGATCATCCTAAAAGGCTCCATGCTCTCTTGTGGGTAGTTTGGTCAATCAAAAAGCTCCAAAGGTATTTGCAAAACCTTTGGTCAATCCAAAAGGCCCCGAGGGTTTGCTTAAAATCATTTGGTCATCCCAAAAAGGCTCAAAAGGTAATTCCAAACCTTTGGTCAACCCCAAAAGGCCCCGAGGGTTTGCTTAAAACCACTCGATCATCCCAAAAGGCTCCAAGGGTTCCTAAGAACCGCTTGGTCATCCCTAAAAGCTCTAAAGGTGCTATATTCCCTTTGGTCAACCTAAAAGCCCCAAGGGTTCTCTGAAAAACTGCTTGGTCAATTTAAAGATTCCAAAGGCATGTACTTGCCATTTGGTCAAATATAAAGACTCAAAACCCATAAAATTTAAAAAAAAGCAATAAAATCCAAAAAAAAAATTGTAAAGCATAAAATCCAAAAAAGTTTGCATTTGTATTATGCATTTTCATTTGCATTCACACATGCATTCACTTCATCACAGTGCATGTAGGTATTCGTCATCTATTGCATTCCACAGTAGAATGGATTGTATTTATCAGTCTTACAAATGACACCACGTTTTTGTTTCAATCATGCACCTCTGCATTTATCATAATCCATAATTCATGTGAGTAATTATGTTTTTCAACACACCTATTGCTATGAAATATGTATGTATACTAAAGTTTTTTGGTCACTCAACCATACCTAGTGGGTCTTTCAGATGTTGTAGAAAGATTGCTTTGCTTTTGTAGATGAGGTCACTAGTTATGATAGTACTTGGCATATCAGGGTCTCGTCACTAATTGACACATTTAAAATTATACTAAGATGAGGGAGGATGAAAGTTGCGAAAGTGGTCCTGGTTGTCTAGAGAGAAGGGTTTGATTACCTGCTTATCTTGCAAATAGTTTGGTCTAGAGTGGTGAACTTTAGCAAAAGGACAAGAATTTCCCTTACCCATACATTCCCTTGCTTAACCAAATGAGCAAAGTCCCAGTTTGAAGTTGAAAATTCAAAGTTCAACAAAGTTCAAATCCCAAGATACAAAGTTCAAATCTCAAACCCAAAGTTTAAATTCAAATCTAAAGTGACATAGTGAATCAAAAGCACTATATAAATCCCTTGATCAAAGAAAACGTGAATAAACAATGATTTTTATCACTCAAAGTAAAACATGAATAAACAATGATTTTTATCACTACATATGAGCAAGTATCCCTATGAATAGAAAGAAAAGAAAGGTGAGAACTTGAATCCTTGGATTGTTCACTATTCGAAGCCATAGAGTAATCCCTAATCGTAGCAATGGGTTTAAAGAGTCTCACCTACATCTAGAGGTCTAGTTCTATTGGGTGATCCCTAAATGCAGAAATGGGTTGAAAGAGTCTTGACTATTTTGGAGGGGTAGTCCTGATCAATTTGCAAGATGAGCTAGCTCTGGGTGCCTAGGGTTGTCTAGCATTATAGTCCAATCAAGTTTTAAACAATGATGATATGAAAATTTGAGGAACCCAATCTCACATATGGGTTGGAAGAGTCCTAACTAACATCCGGGGTATTCTTATGTCTCATCTAATATATTCATTTGCACACACAGGGATAATGAACAATTAGGACCTATCCTAGTAGAAATCTTATATTTCAGAAGTCTAGTATAGTAAGTATGCAACTTTTGATAAGTCAACTAGGGTGTTTGAGTTTCATGGAAAGCCTCAAAAATTCCCAAATAGCAACAATAAATCAAATTGCAATCATCAAATATCAATTTCTTTTATAAGAGTTTATTTATTAGAATTATTCATAATATAGGTTAGATACTGAATGGATTTCAGAAATGATATTTAAAATGGCCACTGACTATGTTATCCATATTCTTTTAATTTACAAAAACTTATGAATAGGAACAATACATAATTCCATAGCACACATGGGTGTTTAATTGATTAATTCTTATGATAAGATATATCAATTACAGTTCATGATTGTCATACATTCTATGGTGTCATCCATTAGATTGTTAAACTCATATTGCATTCATACATTATGTTTTAAGTGATTAAATCATACATGTTCATTTATATTAGATCATCGTCATGTAAATAATGCATCACATACATTGCATTCACCATATCATAACCATATAAATTAGATGCATAAAATTGGATCAAAATTAAACATGCATTTAACAATAAGCATTGCATCCATATGCATACATAATAGTGCATCTACTCATATAGATCACATACATTTATCATCTAGCTAGTGCATGTCATTAATACATTGCATACATATAGCATAATAAAATCATTATGTAGGTATTGCATTCATCATTGCATCCATAACATAAAATCAAAATAAAAATATTTGCAAGCATCAACTGGGGCATTATCAGTATCGATCCCCAAAAACTCCAAAGGAGTCTAAATCTTTGGTATTTTCATTCAAGTCATAAATGCACATATTTTCTCACCATAAGGAGTTTCAAATTGGATATCAATGAATATATACAGGTCCAAAATTTCAAAAATTGTAAAATTAACAAAAAAATTAAATAAATCAAAATTCATAATGATTCAGCAGATCATCGAACATAGTGATTCAACACAAGCATAATTAGAATTGCTATCATCTTAATTTCCTAAGAAGGCCACAAAGGCAAGATTGCTCCATGGGATACATATGTACAATTACTATTCAAAGTTGAAATCATGGCTGAGTTAGGCCTTGCCAAGTAGTATCAAAGTGCTAAATTCTTCAACTTTTCAAGTCATTCATAGTGGTCAAGCGACCTTTGTGCTTCTTTTCATTGTAATTACCCTCATCGACTCGTCGCTTGAGGGGGTAGTCATAATAATCAACTTCATAATCAAAATCAACAATTAAATGCTTAATCATGGCTAAGTGCATTCGTTCAAGAATCATTGTCAAAGACAATCATGCACCCTCCTTGCTTGGGGAAAATAAGCAAAATATCAAGATCAAATTCAAGCAAACTGGGCAGCTAGTCTCCTAATTTAGAATTTTACTTAAGCTTATCTCCTAATTGCCACTAAGGCTAGGATTTGACTTAAGCTTGTCTCCTAATTTTCGCTAAGGTTAGGATTAGACGTAAGCTTGTCTCCTAATTTCCATCAAGGCTAGGATTTGACTTAAGCTTAACTCCTAATTGCCGCTAAGGCTAATATTAGACTTAAGCTTATCTCCTAATTGTCATCAAGGCTAGAATTTGACTTAAGCTTATCTCCTAATTGCCGCTAAGGCTAGCATTAGACTTAATATTGTCTCCTAATTGCCATCAAGGCTAGGATTTGACTTAAGGTTGTGTCCTAATTACCATCAAGGCTAGTATTTGACTTAAGCTTGTCTCCTAACTGCTGCTAAGGCTAGGATTAGAGTTAAGCTTGTCTCCTAATTTCCATAAAGGCTAGGATTTGACTTAAGCTTATCTCCTAATTATCGCTAAGGCTAGGATTTGACTTAAGCTTACCATAATCAAGTTATTCAACTCATCGAAGGTAATGATTCAATGATGTATGCTCTTTTCATGATTGGGGCATCCAATGTTGATCAGACTAATGATCATCATGCAACCTTCGACATCATTTTAGGTGGTGTATTTTTTCTCACGCGTTGTTTGATCTCACAACACATCACAAAAGAGGCATTTGTAGACACCTAAAACACGTCATGTCAATGGTGACTACTCATATGGGACATGCTACAATACCATATGGAAGTTATTGGATAGACTCCAAGATAGACCAATGGTTTTAACCACTCAATTTGGGCTCCTTGGCCTAATCAGATCAAACCACTTGAGACCTATGGTCTATATTCTGAATCACTGCTGACACCCACGGTTTATAGCCTAGGCCGCAACTGTCACCTACAATCTAGAATTGAAGTTTAGTTGACCTTCATCCAAGACAAATCGGTTTGAATGAACATTTGTTCTAGAATAAGGTAGTTGAAGGACAGAAGATTCCATAGGCTTCCAATCCAACTGTCCCAACCACCTCTTCTTGATTTTGGATTCTTCATGAAGCCACCCCTAGCCCTTAGGTAATCCTATAAGTACCCCTCAAAATTAGGACAAACCAAAGGAGAGTGCATTGGAGATTAGAGTAGTGAAGCCCTATCGTATTTTAGACTCACCTGAGTGTATTAAGAGATTTTTGTTGCCATTTTGCATACCAATTCATCTATCATCATGTCAATTTGTGCCATGGATGCCCTAAGGAGCTAGAATGCCAAGAAACATGAATTCTAGAAAATAGAGGTCCAATTGTGCAATTCAATTGCCAAACCAGTCAGAGGACACCACGGTGACCCTTGATCATCAATTTGACAAGGAGGTTCAAGCCCACAGCCCTTGGTCACAAAACCCCTATTGATTGAGTCCTTTATTGTACAGTTGATGTTGTATAGGGATTTGAGGAAACCCCTATTGATTGAGTCCTTTATTGGTGCATTAGCCAAAGGATGGTCCACTCTGGTCAGAGGATGGGGTGGATTTAGGGTGAGTGAGGTGAGGAATATGGATGATGAATTGATATGCATTTTAGTTGGATTTCTTTCCCTTCAATCAAATACAGAGGCAATTTGGGCTACCGTAGGGTCTACCATATCCACCTATGGTGATTTGGCATTATCCTAAAGATCATGGGGCATGACCATGGGAAGTTTCCTATGATATGTCCCTAGATGAGGTATTAGCTCTTCCAAATTTAGATAATTTAGGGATGATAGGGGAGTTTGATGTATGATGGGCCACATAGGGGTGGAAGCCTAGGTGAGGGGTAATAAATGGGGTGGGATATGTAGTCTTGAGGGTAGCACCAAGGAGTCTACCAATGATAATAGAGAGATCCATGGATAGGGGCACTAGAGGAGGTGGAGCGAGAACTAGTGAGGTAGCAACCACAATGGATGATGTGGTTGAGGAGGAGGTTGAGGATGAGTTTCAGTTACAGTGATGTCTGTGATCGTAATGTGATGATGAGGTAGGATCATCACAACCAGTGGAGATTGTTGTAGGAGGAGAGGGTGGTGGTCAGGAGGATATAGTTAATATGTTCATAGAGGAGATGTGGGACCAAATATTATATGCAAATGAGTGGCATGATTAGGCTAAGCAAGGTGAGGTAGATAGGGATGGTCTATGATAAGAGGTAGAGGACTATAGATCATAGGCAATGGGTATGAGAGCATAGGTGGATGAGCTAGGATATCTTAGGGTATATATGGAGAGTCTATAATAGGAGCATTATTGGGCTATATTTGGTAGGGAGGAGCATATAGATTGATAGAGTAGCTGAGGGTTCAAACGGTTGAATTGCAGAGTGAGAGAGATGTGCTCACCATGGCTCAAGATGTGGGAGAGAGGAGCTTAGATATTGTAGCTGAGCTAGAGTGACTAAGAGCATGAGTGTATGAGCTAAAGTGAGAGTGAGATGTCCTTGTAGTAGAGAGAGATCGATTATGAGAGTATATAGAGTGAGCTAGTGGGTAGGGAGTTGTATCAGCTACATAAGTGGAGATAGTAGAGTTATAGTAGATTCAAGATAGTTATGAAAGGTCCTATCTCATAGAGAAGGACAAGGTTATGTCCTGTGAGGCACTCCTAATTTTCAAGGGGATAGCACTACCTAATTATGGGAATAAAATATCGCATCAAAGTCACGGGAGTATAGCATTGTTCACATTTTAGAGAGCTAACAATACCATCGATGGGTGAATTACCTTCGATGCATCATGGTGAGAGTTCATGGAGGATGTATGGTGAGGGATCAAGGTGATAAGAGGGGAGTGGTGAGTCACCGAGTGGACAATAGGTTTGATGTATCTTTTTGTTCTTTTTGGTGTGGATCATGTACCACCATTTTTGTATGATGTATACATAGTTGAGAGATATTTACAGTGAGATATTATGATGTATGAGATGTGGTGTATGGACTTATCCAATTGGTAGTTTTGATGATGTATGTATTTTATTTAGAGCAATTTATATATATATATATATATGTCAATATATATATATATATATATTGACATTGATATTTGGATATTTTGTGAGTTATGCATTATGTATGTATGTATGTATGTGAGTAGGTGATGATACGTTATCTATAGATGTTAATGAATATTGTGAAAGATGTGAATTTTGAGATGTTCAATGTTGTTTTGTAATCAATATTTGTGGATATGTGTATTTGATTAAGACCACCATGTATGGTAAAAGTATTCAATGACATAGGAACAATTGCATTTGATTTATGACCTAATGATGATAAAATGATTTATGTTATGATAATGCAAATCTAAGTATGAAATGTATGCAGATGTTGATGATAATGCTAGACTGATGGACTTATAGACAATGCCTAATGTATTGAAAATTTTCTAATTCTTCAACTAAGCAACATGTATGTTTGTTTCTTCTACAAAAGTGTGTTAGATTATAGAAATTATTTCTAAAGAGTCAAACATCTAAGTTTTATCTTTATATCCATCTATTAACCAAGTGATTTTATTTTGAAACCTAGACCATCCTAACTAAGTTTGAGCTTATCATGGATTTGTGTGTATAGAGTGTTTTAGTTCATTTACCTATTTTGAGTGAGGTTGGACTAACCAAGTTGTAAACTAATCCACATAAGCTAGTTCATCCACAAGCACACAGTGGTCTATACAAAAGGTCATGAATATGATAGATATGTTACCATGCGTAAGGCTACTTCATTGCCAAGTAGGTGTTTATAGCCTATTGTTGACAATGAAGATCACCCCATGGTTGTCGAAAACTAAGAATTCTAGGGATTCAAGCTTTTTGATGATACTCTTTTGATTTTATTTATGCTTTTCTTTGGTAGTTTTCTTTTAGGCATTTGCTTTTGTTTTCTACCTTTTCTCTTTTGTTTTGAATAGCTTATCCTTTTGTCAATTCTTAGATTTTTAAACCATGTGCATGATAGGATGAACAAGGGAAACCTTTCACTCAAGGGCTAGTATATGTAAGGTGTTGTCTTCCCTAGACTCAAAAATTTGTTAAGTGTGCACATGTGTTTTGATCCATGAAGGGACTCTAGTCATGTAAGGGAAGTCTAAAGTAACATTAGAATCTAATGATATTTGATAAAGCTTGATGAGTTTAACTAAAGTGCTTGACTAAAAAAAATACTTCTATTACTAAGCAACCTATGAATAAGATATAACGGGACATTATGCTAGTTATCATGACTAGTGTATGATGTTGTATGTAGTGAAAAATACCTAGATGGGAGTGAATGTACAAAATGATGTGAGAATGCAGACACGGATGAAATGCATAATAAGGTGATGCTTATTTATAATGATATGCAATATGAACTCTGTCATTGAGTAAGTGGACCATGTGTGGGTGTGTAATGTATACTTTTATATCCCTAAAGGGATATTATAACATCTTAGAAGTCTCATAAGATGATATATGTATGGATGCAATGCATAATGTAAATGTGAATTTTTAGCGATATTGGAGCAAGTGATAGGTGCTCAAACGAAGAAATAATAAGAATAAGAAGAAAGAAAGAAGAATAAAGATAGAAGAAGGAAGAAGAATAAGAAGAATGAACCTATCCTAGGTATGTATCCGCTTGAAGTGTGACCATACAATAGAGATAGAAGGAAGAAGAAAGAGGAGAAAAGAGGAAAAAGGAATAGAGGAAACCTACCCTGGGTATGTAGCCACTTGAAGCGTGACCATACAACAAGGATAGGGGAGAGAAGGAAGAGGGGAAAAGAAGAAGAAATATGCCTCTAATAAGTGATGTGTTGTATTGCACAATGGTTCTTTTATATTTTGTTTTTTCTGTGTATTTTTGTGATTTTGATGTTTTTTGTAATTTTGTGATTTTGATGTTTTTGTATTTTTGATATTTTTTTAAAGAGAATGTACAAGAATGTGTCAACGTTTGTTCAAGAATCAAGCATAAAATGCACAGAGATGAATGATGATGATAGTCTTAGGTTCCACTAAATCTTCAATATTGGCAAGTCGATATGCCCTTGAACCATAATTTTGAGTTATGATAAATTAACCCAACCAATAAGAAGTAAATTTGGTGTGTAGATGGTATGGCTTTTTTGGGTTTTGTTGGTTCTCCTTGAGGACTAGATATTTGATTTCAAATTCACATTGATTGATTTTTTTTTATGCACAATGAACATGATCTTGGTAGATGCAATGATGTTCAATGGAATTTATGCAATGCTCATCAAGTAGTGTGAGTTGATCTAAGCGATATTGTTGAGCAATATTATCATCAATAAACTCCTACAAGGTGATTCAAAGAGTTGGTATCTCTAACTCCAAGAGCATGATAGCTTAGACACCATAGATCAATGAGAATGGGGTTGCCCCTATAGGTGTTTAGATGTTGGTGTGATATAACCATAGTGCTAGAGGGATTTGATTATGCCAATTGTGATGAGAATTGATAACTAATTTATGCAATATGGCATAGATGGTTTTGTTTATGGCCTTTGCTTGACCATTACCTTGAGGATAATAAGGTATGAAAAATTTGTGTTGGATGTTATATTTTTTATAAAGAGCATGAACATCATTGTTATTGAATGGTGTGCCATTATCAGAGATGATGTGTGAAGGAATGTCAAAACGATATATGAGATGTTGAATGAATTCAATAATTTTGGGTTCTATCATTTGGATTAGTGGAATAGCCTCCATCCACTTAGTGAAATATTTTGTGGCTATTTGTTGGATATTTTGAGCTCAATTAGTTGTCATTGATGTCAAGGTGAAAAATTCATCATTGATGCCAAAGTGAACATATGAAGCCGTCATCAACACCATGGAGCACACCATTATTAACACCAGGAACAAAGAAAATAGTTGAAGAATAAGTTGTCAAAATAAGATTTTGTGAAAGTTTAATTAAACCCATGGTGGCAGAATATTTTAAATCAAATTAGTGGAGTACAAGTTGCAGGTTTAAATTTACTACATGGAAGACTTTAATTTTATTAAAGTTAAAGGTTTTAAAATATAATTTATAATATTTAAATTCTATTGAATTTAAATAATTTATAAATTATATAAAGGTTTAAATTAATGTCGACGTCATCAAAAATTAAGAGCGTCGACGTCTAAATTCGAATGGTGGTTTTGTTTATAAATTAATGCCTAAAGGGGAATTTGAAACTTAACCCTTAACGAATTAATTCTCATGTGAAAAGGTTGAAGGTATTTTGTGCATCATGAATGTTGAGGAAGAAGACAAAGAGCTTTGTCTTATTACTACCGAAGAAGAAAATAAAAATAGGACAATGCATGGTTTGAGTCACATAGGACACATTGGTCCATTGGTGGCACATGCTTTGCAAAGGTGTTAGGGAAGGAAACACCCACGTTCGATTCTCGTGGACGTGCCAAGGAAGGTCTTTTTGTTCTCATTCAATTCAAGTGCCAAGAATAAAAGAAAGAGCACAAAGTGCTCATTGGTTCTCAAACGTGAGCCTAGCACACACGGTGATTAAGCCTACGGCTAGAGCACTTAAGGGGGTAGAGATCATGGGATCGAATCCCACTAGTGGCAAAGGTAATTTTTTTATTTAAATTTTGCCTAATATTTTCTTAAAAGGGTCATTTGGAGTTATAAGGGTTTGTGTAGATTTATTTATGTTTGGAGTTATAAGGATTTGTAAAGATTTATTTTTAATTAATTTGTGTTTGGAGTTATAAGGGTTTGTGAAGGATTATTTTTATTGAAAATTGATTTGTGCTACTTGGAGTTAAAAGGGTTTTTGAAATATTGTTTTGATGAGAAGGGATTTATGTTATTAAAGTTTTTAAAGAAAGAGAATTTGATTATTGCCAAGTTCTTCTTGTCATTTATTGATTAAAGAGGTTTTGAGTTATTTTGGTGGATGTTGAATTTATTTTTAGTTGGGAGTTTATAAGGTGTGATTGGATAAATACTTTATGTATGTTGATGGTTGTTTTTTAAAGGTGGAGTGATAAGGTGTAATTGAGTATTTATATTATTTTGTGAGAAATATTTATCTTCTAACCTCTTGAGATTGGCATAGAAGTTTGTGTGATTGTGGCAGATTTATGAGATCCCTTCATCTTCAATAAAAAGGTTGAGCACATTATTTCATAGTTGAGTTGATTGATTGGTTTTCTGGAAAATAATTTTGGAGTGAAAGGGACTTGATTAGAGTTTCCTTTTTTAGAGTGATTGAGTTAATGCTTCAAGTTTTTTCTGGAATAAATAGTTGTTTTTAAAACCTTGTTTGATAAGCATTATTGTTGAAACCATTGGTTGTGTGAAGAACTTGAGCTAGGGTTTGAAAATAACATGAGTATCATTGTTATGTGAACATTATTTTATGAGCATTGTTTTTGAAGTGAGTTTTTGTGCAAAGAACTTGAACTAGGATTTGAAAAGAACATGAGTATCATTGTTATGTGAGATTTATTGTTGAGCATTCTTGGAAATATTTTGAGTTGGTGATTGCATGCTTGGACTAGGGTTTGTGAGAAAGGGTTGTTTCTTTGAGTGATTGGTTGAGTAGATTTGGTTGAGCCTAATCAAGTGGTTGTGTGGAGTGATTGTTCAAGTTCCTTAAAACAAACTATTCTATATTATGATTTAAATTGAGAAAGTGATTGAGCATTGAGTGTAGAACATATTGAGTCTCTAACAATTCTCTTTATGCTTCTATGATATTGGACAAGTTCTGTGTGGACTTGTTAAGTATATTTGAGGCAAGTCTTTGAGGAGACTTGTGGACTAATTTTGTGTGAGCTTTTGTGGAAGCTTACAATACATATTTGGACAAGTTTTGAGTGAGCTTGTTGAGCATATTTGGACAGGTTTTGAGTGGACTTGTTGAGTATATTTGAATAGGTTCTGAGTGGACCTATTGAGCATATTTGAGTAGGTTCTGATGGGACCTACTGAGCATATTTGAGAAGGTTATGAGTGGACCTGTTAAGCAGAGTTGAGCAAGTTCTGAGTGGACTTGTTGAGCAGATTTGAGCAAGTTCTGATTGGACTTGTTGAGCAGATTTATGATAGATCGAATGGACTATGTTTAGTGTAGATTTGAGACAGAGCTTTGAAGATGATAGAGCAGAGAGGAAAGTAGTCTTCAGTGGATAGAGATACATCAACCAAGGAAGTGAGGATAGGTCTTCTGAGTGGGGAAAAGAGTCTTCAGTGGAGAGAGATCCATAAGATAGTGTAGTGGAGGTAGTAGTCTTCTAGAGGATCACCAACCAGAGCAGATGAGGAGTTCTCCTATGGATAAAGATCTACGAATCTGATTTAGGGGATCAACATCTCCTTTGGATAGAGGTCCATAAATATTGTAGGGAAAGGATTCCCAAGAGAATTTATTTGAGAAAAAAATTATAAGAAATATTTTCTCCGTGGAGGTAGCCATATTTGGGTGAACCACGTAAAAATTATGTCTCTCATGTGTGTGATGCTTTATGTGATGTTTACTGCTTTAGTAATGCTGATGCTATTATATGGGTTAAAAAGCAAACATTTTTAGTGTATACTATTCACCCCCTCAGTATAAGCACATTTTCTTCACTATTATGATGAATTTATATATTCCAGATGATGCAGGGATAATTTTTCCTATAAGTTCGAGACCCCACTATGAAAATAGCCACATAGACTAAATTAGCTACAATGCTTGCAATAGTAAATATGTTAGATTGGCATGTTGTTAGCATTTGATGCATTTCTTAACATAGGTACAACAATCACATTCTATTATGGTATAATAGTAGCCCATGCATAGGATGTGCTTAGTGATGGCCATTCCATTGAAATGACCTCCACAAGTACCATCATGGGCAACAACGATAACATGATTAGCTTCTTGTAACTCTATACATTGAAGTAGGATGTCATCATAGCTTCATTTATAGAGTATGTCCTCTAGAAACGTGTATCTTATGGACTTTTGTATAAAAAAAATTGAGCATCTTGAGATAAATTAGGAGGTAGCATGCTAAGTTTGAGATAGTATTTAATTACAAACATCCAACACCTAGGAGGTTCTATTTGAACAATGTTGACATCGATGTTATCATTTGGTGTGTCAGGAAAAATAGATTATTTATATATGGTTTGTATGGAGAGATGAGTAGTATCTACATGTGGACTTTAAGGGAGGAGAGAACCTAGGGAAGCCATAGTATCAGTGAATTGTTTACTTTTTTGTTGTAATTTTTTGATATCATGTCATACAAACTATGCTAGTATGTCTTTAGAAACATGGAATCATAGCAATTAAATTTACCAGTGATTTGGTTAACTACAAGTGAGGAGTAACCAAAGATATGTATGTAGGTAGTGTTCAGGGCAAGAGTGGTTTTGAGACCCAATATGATGGATTCATACTCATCATTGTTATTCGTATAGGGGAAGTCAAGCTTGAAAGAGAATGGGATTATAAGTCCCTAGGGTGTGAAGAAGACACATATAGCACCCCCTCCTTATTGGCATTTGGCACCATCAAAGAATATTTTTAAGTCTACTTTATCATATAATTCTATATGTTCTTCCTATTCAGTAATATGAAATATTGAATCATCAAGAATTTTGATAAGAAGGGGTTTGTCATCTGGAAGAGGAGCTTCTACCAACTGATCTATGATTACGTATCCTTTGATGTACTTCTAGTGTATGAATTCAAAATTAAACTTAGAGAGTAAAATTAACAATTTTACATTTCATTCATTTTGGTATGATCAATTCTTCATGAAGCATAGGGGATTGTCCCTAGCGATGACATAGGTAGTGTGATTGATTAGGTAGTATCACAGTTTCTTCGTGGTGAAGATGAATACTAAATAAACATTTTTTAATGTACTCATATCACATTTCATATCTAACTAATGTGCGACTAAGATAATAGATAGTTTATTTCTAAAAACCTTGGTTCTTTTGGGCCAATAAGGTACCCAAAGCAAAAGTGGTGGCTGATATGTATAGATGGAATGGCATATTTTGTTGGGATGGTATTAATATTGGTGGTGATGTAAGGTATTGATTGATATCATTAAATGCATATTGGCATGATTGATCCCAATTGAAGGGTATCCCATTTTGTAACAAGTGGTTAAAGAGTCGACACTTATCTGACAATTATATTATGAAGCAATGGATCACTTAGTTTTTGCCTTGTAAGCTATGCAATTGTTTTAGATTTGTAGGGGTGGTATTTTAGTAATAGTCTTTATTTTATTAGGTTCCACTTTGATGCCTTGCTAAGAGATAATGAATCCTAAGAGTTTTCCTAATAGTACATCGAAGATGCACTTTTTGGGATTCAATCAGACGTTGTGATCAAGGAGATAATTAAATATTTTTCGTAGAATATTAAGGTGGATACTTCATTATTTGAATTTTGCTACAAGATCACCCACATAATCATATAGAAGTTCTTACATGTAATCATGAAATATGTAAGTCATGGCACATTGGTATGTAGCACCTGTGTTTTTCAAACCAAACAGTATGACTTTGTAGTAGAAATTCCCCTAGGGAGATGTGAATGAGGTTTTGTGTTGATTGTCGAGGTTGACCCAAATTTGATTGTAACCAAAAAAATCCATCCATGAGAGACAACATTTCATGGCCGGTGTAGGAATCAACCAGTGTGTCAATGTTAGGTAGAGGAAAGTCATATTTAGGGCATGCAAGATTAAGTTCTTGAAATTTTGTGCAAATGTGAATACCTCCTTTTGATTTTCCTATAGGCACAATGTTGGCTACCCATTTGGGGTAGTCGATGGGTTGAATAAAGTCAACATCCAAAAGTTTTTGTAATTCATCTTTGACCATCAAAGCGATGGTGGGATGCATTTTGTGAATTTTTTGTTTAACCGGTTTAGCATCCTTTTCTAACATTATGTTGTGGACTACCATGTTTGGATCAAGGCCTGGCATATCAGTGTATGACCAAGCAAATACTTTTTTATACTTTGTGAGGAATGCAGTGAATTGTTATCATTCATCAGATGATAAAATTTCCCCTAGCTACATAATACATGGATTTTGAGGATCCTCACTAATGTCAATCTCGATGGTATTGTAGACACCAAAATCTAGTCACTTATCATCCATCCAGGTCTTCCCACCATTTTCACCCATTATTTACATATATTTATATATATTTGTTATATATATATATATATATATATATATATATATATATATATATATATTTAATATTAATATTTTTATATTATATTTTATATATTTAATAAATACATATATATATATATGTGTGTGTGTGTGAATTAATGTTGGCCATCCATATTGCTTTAATCCTAGCCATTTATTTATTTTGATCTGTTTCACCTACCCAGATTTAATCTCCACCCTACATCACATTTTAATCTTGACCGCACAAATTGTGTCGTCGAAACCCTAATGTGCCCTAGGGAAGATTATAAATAGGAGCCATTTTTATGGCTCAACCCCTAAGTTTTCCTAACACTTTTTGAGCCCTAATATTCCTAACAATATTTGGGTTCTCCCTCACATCCTCGCCTTCACTTTTGCTCATCATGTCTTCTACATCTGTTGTCGCCCACCTCGCATAAACCAGATCTGGTTCTACCACATTCCTTACAACCTCCTTGAGTGCCCATGGGTGTTTCCCATTCTACCAAGTGCCCACAGGTGTTTCCCATTCTACCAAGTGCCCACGGGTGTTTCTCAAGCACCCATGGGTGTTTCCCATTCTACTAAGTGTCCATGGGTGTTTCCCATTCTATCGAGTGCCCACGGGTGTTTCCTTGAGTACCCACAGGCATTTTCCTAAGTTCCCATGGGCATTTCCCATTCTACTGAGTGCCCACATGCATTCCTTGAGTTCCCGTAGGCATTTCTTGCTATCACCAAGCATCCATAGGTATTTCTAGTCCTAGATCTATTTTCCCACTAACCCTCAGGTGTTGCTAGGGTATCTATGCACCAAATCCTACAACAATGATGAAGAACAAAGAACAACAAATTGAGTCAACAAGGTAAATCTTTCATTTTGGTTATTATTTTAGTATATCTATACTTACCTACAGTTTCTTTTATGCAACTAGGATTTTTAGTTTATTTTATTTTATTTCTGAGGGTCTCACACAGTGGAGCCCTCACAGTTACTACTAACTATTATCCATTGGTTGTATGCAGGTGTGGGAAGAATCTACATTAATTAATCAATTGCTTAAGCTGAAGTGGTCCGGTCTAGGATATCCAAGCCCACTCACCTCTATTGGAATCAATAGAGCATGAAGAAACTACCTTAATTTGTTGGCTAGATTTTTGGAGAACCCTAGCATATTGAGATTATTGTATTGAGCAATAAAGCTTTGTAAAAACCTAAATATGGGGCATATTTGGTTGTAATATCAAAAATCCACCCGACAATAAAAATCAAGTTTATTTCTATGCAATCACATATGTTTATTTTTCTTTAATTGTTCATTTATTTAAATTTAGTTATTTTAGTGTTGTTCAATTTATTATCTATAGGTATCTTCCACCAACATGTAGGATCTATTTGCCAGTTGGACGGGTATTGGAATAAGGTGTAAATAATCTACTACATTCAAAATGGAAGTGTCATCATCAGTGGCAATATCCACATGGTTGACAATAGAATATGGATTGAAAGGATGGACATAGGTATTGGCATGGCTAAGAAGTTATGGAGTGGGGAGGAAATGGTGTGGGGATGGATTGGGTGGGAGGTGATAAAAATTGATACAATCCATGGATGTTTATAGGTTCGTGCATTCAAGTGAAGTTATGTGACCAAGGACCATAATTCATGTCTAAGATAGTGTAAATGTTCACTTACTTCTATAAAGTAAATCACAAAAAGATATCTCCATACCACCCTCAAGCACATAGACAGGTAGAAGTCACTAATAGAGAGCTTGAGACTATTTTAACAAATACAATGGCTTCTCATAAAGTAGATTGGATTAACAGGTTGCTTGAGTTCATGTGGGCATACAATACCACATGGAAATCAACAACACATTTTAATCCATATGAATTAGTGTGTGGTAAGAACCCAATACTTCCCATTGAATTCAAACTTTAAACACTTCATACGATGCTCAAGATAAGCATGGACTTGTTAGAGGTAAAGCATGAGAGGATACTAAATTTGAATGAGTTAGATGAACTATGTTTGGAGGATATTCATCATACGTAAATCATCTAACAACAACAATAATCGCCACATCAAAAATAGCAAATACAAGCTACGTGATTGGGAACTTATCTTTAATTCTCATTATCAAGACTGCTAGAAATTATGCACTCGATGGTTAGGACCATATGAGATTGATCAATTTTTTGATAATGGTGTGGTATAACTCTTACCCATTTATTGATCTTGATGTTTCATGTTGGTTAATGGATATTTCTTGCAATTGTACCATAAGCCAATCACCAATGAGGAGTTTTTATCTCATTTGTTTTCACAGTCTAATTTGCATGTTATGGAAGAGGCTTTCTCTTCCAAATCAAACATTAAGTGATTGTGTTTAATCTATTGAAAAAATGAAAAATAATAATAATAAATAATAATAATTCAATAGTTAATACCTCTTTTGATGCACTCTCAAACAAAGGCTTGTATGAAAATTAATTGCTTGTATGCTTGTCTTGTAAATAAAAAGTTGAATGTGAAAATTATTTACAGATGCAATCAAGGTAGAATATGGTTGAAAACAATAAATTATGATCTCTTCTATTTGTAATAAATAAATAAATAAACTTATCTTATATTTTGATATACAATCCTACTCTACGACCACATTCCATGGTAAAATTATTCGATAACTTTGATGGCATATGGTGGTATCTACTACAATAAGGTATGCATTTTCTTTTTGCTATTGTTTAGCTTTAGAATTACATATAATTATATTTATTCCATATTAGATATAGTATCATGCAAATATGCATCAACTAATGTTATTTAAGAAGTTTTCTAGCGTACCCTAGTTTGTGCCAAACTACTTTGGCACTTTATCATTTTTTGAGAAAAAAAAGAGGACCATTGGAGATGTGTTATTGTCTCTTAGAGTGGACATGTTATCAGGTTTCCATATCAATAGTATTATATGTGATAATTACATGACACATCAATAGTAAAATACCTCAAGCTATCATGATAAGAGAATGCAATAAATTTAGGGCCATGCTAGTGTCAAATAATGCAAATAAGATATTATCAAAAAAGTTAGAAAAGATAGATGGTACGATTGATTTAATGTACTTGGGTGATATGAAGGAAACATTTATCATCTTTCACATGTGAACCATATGATTTGCATGATGGAAAAGTGCAACAAATATTATGTGTCTTCTCACACTAGTGTGTTGATAGTATTTCACGACATGATGGAATGAAAAAAGGTAACAAACCAAATCTAAAAATAGAAGGAAGTGCTACATTAGGAGGATTTCCAAGCATGACATGACCATGACCATTAACCCTAAGATAAATAATAACAATTTTATCACCATAATAAGTGATTGTATAGGATTTAATGCATGCTTTCCATTTAGCTACCCTAGCCAAACCAATGATGACATGTGTCTTCCCCTACATAATAACCATGTGAAGGACAATTTTAAAAGTATTGCCAAGAATAAGAGGTTCTTTCCAACATGCGAATCTAATATTTTCACATGCCCTATAAATTCACTATCACTAAGCTCAAGGGAATTATTTGTGCTAAATATTCTTGTGCATGCTTTAAATATTTTAATCACCCAAGGTAAATACATCCATATCCTACCATAACTCTAGAATGCACCAAAAACTATCAAGTGGATGTATGTGCATCCTTTAAAAAAATAAAATGGAATTATAGAAGGTTTTAACAAACAAGATGTGTAATTTGCAAATAAACTACAATCAACGAACTTCACAATCTTTCCATTGCTAGCAATAAGGAGAAACAAATAACTTTCTATAAATTATAATGGGAGAGGATGATAGGAAGTCCAAACCAAATGATACTTATAAGCTTTCCTAGCATTCAAAAATGGTGATCTTCTACCAAATAGGATGGTTGGGAATTTTGTAGAAGTTTGGAGGACATAATGAAGCACTCGCTAAGGAATTTATGCTCAACCTCTAGGAAAATATTGCAATAGTTAAAGGTACCATAATTAAGGTAACTGCAAAAATATTGAGTAGACTCTCTAGCACTCCTTGTGAAGGGGAAGATATTTTAAAATCTATGATGTTACTTTCTAAAATATTCAAGGATTTTAAATACAATAATGACCCTGAAATTGCATATGAAATAAAAATATTGTAAGATAATTAAATGTCTTAGTTTGATAGCACCATGTGATAATGTGTTCCTCTGGTTCATGAATTTTATCACGTATGATGGATAGTATGGTATTCTCTTAAGGCCACACATGAAGATATTGACACATCTCAAGCATGAGGTCCATAAACCTAACATGAGGTTTAATTTTCTCTCTCACCTATGTGTTGTCCTACAAGTCATGGTAAAAATAATATAGGAAGGAAATAGATCCCTAAAACACCATGATTTAATCAAACTAATCTAAAAATATCATTTTAGCCAAAATGGAGGGGGTGAAGAACAATGGTAGCAATTCCTTAGTCACTGGGCACTAGCAAAACCACCTAAGTATCTAGACCAAGATTTTGGTGAAGGCTCTAGTAGAAAAAAATGATGTCCTAAATTTTTAGCTATAGAAAACCATGATAACTAAGCAAGCCAATTTTGCATTTGCAATAGCTAGATCTAGTAAAAAAGTAGAAAAAGGGCTAGATTTGTTGATTTAGGAAGAAATCAAAATTAATACCAACCAAAACAAGCATCTAATATGTCTAGCATAGGCTAAGGAATTAGTAGCAAAACTAGATATGCCATGTAGGTAGGATAATAGGTACCAGCCAAAAAGGTAATGCACAAAAATATTTTAGTGCAAGAGCAAGGAAACAAAAAGGGATAGAAATCATCAGTAGTAGTGAGGATAAAATGTTGTCATCTCAGCAATAGTCTGCACCTAGTTGTAACTAAACAAATGTTATTAAGGAGTAACCAGTGGAGAGAAGACACTCTGGCTTGCATGAAGAAAGGAAGGAAGGTGCACATCTACTATGTTAAAAATATAATAGCCTAGAATTGGTGCTAGACACATCCAATACTAGAAGGGGGAAAATAAGGTAATAGTAGAAAGCAATGTTGATAAGCAAACTTATGAAGCTTTTACTGAACCACAACAAGAGAATATCAATGTATTTGTTAAACCACAAGAGCTTATAAACCAAATTAGGAATAGGATGTGCATGTAAATAAAAATGAGATTGAAGCTCTTGATAGGTTAACCTTGGTACATGGCAAGGTAGTAATTAAAACTCAACAATATCAGATACAAGAAGCTCAAACATTTTTACAAGAAAAAAGATAGAATTATTGCTTAAGTTTTATAGGATTTAGATGAGTTGAGAAATAAAAATGCTCAACATAAAGAGGACACACTACATCAATAGATTCTTGAACCTAATATTATTTCCATTGTCTTAAATTTGGCCTCTACATTCAATGATGTGGAAAATTCTAATTTAGAATAGCAAGAAGAAATGTAGGAGTTGACACTTGAGGTGTAGAGATAGTCTATAAGAACATCAAGTCCTTTATGAGTGACTATATTCCAAGAACTAAGATACTGAACAAAATTAGGAGGGGATTCTAGTGTAGGTGTATAAGAACAATAGGAAATATAAGAAGAGGTACCTAAACAAAACCAAAGCACACAAAAATGGGACCAAATCAAATATAGGAAATACAAACACAAGAAAAAACTTTAAAATAGGGACAAGAAACACTAGCACAATCACTAGTGGTACCAAAAGATCTATAAAATGGTGCTAATATACAAATACCAAGGAGTTCATGATGACACTTGGCAAGTTCCACAACCAGTAGTGATCGTTCCTTTAGGAATGATCACCTTAGATAAGCATAATTTAACTATAAAGAAATTGGTAAAAATATGCCAATATCTACAAGAAAGGTTTAAAAACCCTCAAGGATGTCAAAGAAAAGAACATATAATTGATAAGAGAATTCACCATTTTTCAAAACAAAGTCAATTATGCATGCAATATTGCTAAAAGAATGCTTGAGTGTAGATGACCTGCATGGGTTTATATCTTCTTCCTATGGGAACAATATTATAGGTGGTAAAATTTAAGGATATATTTTGGCATAGGTTACTAAATGGATTCTATTGAAGGGTTCCTTGACGCTTATCACACCAGCCAATCAAAACAAAAGAATATTCTATGTGACATCTATCTACATAAGTATGTGTTACCTAAAGTGGTAAACTTTCTTCTCCATATTTATGTTGGTGATATTTAGTTGCAAGATTTTAAATCTATCATTTAAAATCAAATTCATAGAGCAAGTAGATTAGTAGAATATGAAACTAAGAAAATGAAATTTGAGATGTTACTATGATTTTGCTTTCCTAAACTAGATGCACTCATTACACTTTGATGAATGAAGAGCACATGATGGAGCGGTATAGAACCGACATGAGTTTGTGTATTCAATAATTTAAGAAATTTTGTAATAGAAATCTTAATAATGCTTGGTTAGCCTACAAAAATAGATGGGAAGAATTATGCCCCTCATTAAGAAAAAGGGAACCAATTTTCCTTACCAATTTCAACTAGTCTTATTAGAGAGCTTTGGCAATCATGGAGGTCATACAAATTTTTAAGCATGAGTGGATTGAAATCAAGTTTAGGCTTTCTACCATTATATATCATGTTCCTTGGTTCAACTATGTTGGACCATAGAATATAGATGAGTTCAAAAAATGGCTCAAATACATCCAAACTTATAGAGGATATTACCCCCAAATGGCAAACCTATGGTCAAATATGGATAAATATATTGACATTAGTGATACAATAGAAGAAAGTAATGCATGAGAACATGCATTATCATAATTTTTGGAGTGATGAGGCTATAAAAAGCATCATTATATGTAACCAAGTAACACCCTTTTGCCCTCTTTGTGTGACTGTAATATATGTATGCAATGGATTAAACTGTAATTTATAGTAATATTTTGGTTATATATAGTAAATAAAGGAAGTGTATTACTTATTCATTTTAGAATGGTTTTATGTAATTTTAGGGGTATAGTTGCATGCATTTGGTACTAATACCACTTGAAAAATGGTTAGGCAGCTCATGATTTGCATTTTTATCAATGCTAAGATGATTGGGCATAGAATAAAGTATGCTAGAGGTGGAGTAACTTGTTGTAAGAATACAATAGAAACACTCTTTGTGTGCTCATGCACCAAAAACACTCTTTGTATGTGCAAGTGCCAAAAATATCCTTTGAGTGCACGTGTGCTATAAATATCTGACGTGTGATGGAACCTTGCATGAGCATAATATTCCATAGCTAAAAAAAAATAAAAATCATGGATGGCAGGAGCTGGAGCAGAAACAAGAGCGGGAGCAGGTTCAGATGCAGGCACAGGATCCAGGGTGGGCGCAGGATCGGGATCAGGTTTAGGCACGTTAGGGCCCGGGCCCAGGCTCGTAAGGCCCTCGACGGGACCAGAGTAGGGTTCATAGGTTGATCAGACTGGAGGTCAAGGCGGGGATAGCATCTTGGGCCCAGGTCCTCCTCCAAGCATTGACACAATTGTAAGCCTAGGGAAAAAGCCTCTAGATCCTAGGTAGGGTTCTGCCTCTGGAGGGCCCAAACCCTCCTACCAGCAGATCCTGGCTAGTTCCAGGGCCCAGCCTCAGGACCTGGGCATAGGGCTCTACCTCGAGGGCACCCACATTTCCATTCAAGAGGAGGTCTACTCATACTTTGTCTCTGGATCCTCTGCCTCCCTGGTTGGGAAGTTCTTGGGAGGATGATCAGACATGGAAACCATCTACATATGGGCAGCTTCCAAGTGGAAATTTTCTAGACATATTCAGTTGGTGGCCCTTACCAAGGGCTTTTTCATTATCAAACTAAACAATAATGATGACACTGAAAAGATTCTATCTGGTGGGGCCTGGTTCCTGGGATGCAAAAGCCTATTCCTCAAGCGTTATGGAGCTGACTTCCATCCCAACACCCAAAGTATCAAATTTACCTTGATCTAGGTTTGGCTCCTCGAGCTTCCCTTTCACTTATGGCATGAAGACGTACTAAGGCTCATTGCTCAATCGATCGGTGAGCTGGTGGCCTTAGATCCCGCTACCAAGGTAGGCTCTCACATGTTCCACGCTAGAATTTGCGTCAATGCAAATCTAAAATCCAAACTCCCATCTTCTGTGTCCATCTCCTCTGGGTCCTTATTTTGGTGCCAAACCCTAATTTACAAAAACAAACCTACTTTTTGCACTCTTTGTTGCACTCAGGGGCACCTTCCCTAACAATTCCCCATCTCCAAGAAGGTTTATGCCTCCCTCCCTGCTAAACCCCCTTCCAAACCAGGCAGGTCCCCTTCCCGTAGACCCCCCCATGACGGCTATAGATCCTAGGCTTGGAACAACAAGGAGGCTCCCCCTTCTATCCCAAAGGAATCCTAGGTGGGCCCTTGCCTGATGAATAGCCCTTCCCAGGCTTGCCCTTCCCTCGAACCTCTCCTTAGTTTCCCTCCCAGGGCCTTGATCCCAGGCTCGCCTCCCTCGCCTAGTGTGGATCCCTCCCCTCAGGCCCTCACTTTTGCCCCCTCTTAGCCCTACAAGGTGCCCGGGCTCTCTCCCCCATCGGCTCTCACCTTCCCTTCCTCACCCTTGGATGCCAGAGTTTCCTTCTCCCCCCCCTCCTCGCTATCCCCCTCTCGACCCCCTCCCGCCCCTCCCGACGGTCCCTGTCGGCCTCCCCCCCTCAGAGTGTAGCTTCAAGAGGTTCGACGATGAGGTTGAGGGCAACTCACTATCTGGGCCTGATGAAATCATCCCCAAGATGACCCAAAGCAGGACATTCACCACAGACTTTGGCAGTAAACTCAAGAGAGGTCGCCCCACCCTAGGTGATCAACGATCGAGGATCACTAAAGACAACATAGCCAATGGCTCTCAGGCAACCCTCTCTGACATCACTATGAGATTTTCCAAAGTAGATGCCCTTCGATCCAAACCCCTCGCTTAGTTTGGGAAGGGGGGCAAGTGACCCCCCAAGGGTTTCAAATGAAGCTCATCACCTGGAATGTCAAGGGGCTCAATGGTGCCCCCAAAAAAAAAATCCTCGACCAACTCTGCAAGGTTCACCACCCATCCTTCCTCCTCCTCCAGGAGACCAAAATAGATGAAGCAAACGCTCAAAGGGTTGCCCAATCTACTCGGTGCAATTACAAGTCACTATCTACCCCTACGGTTGGCACAGTCGGAGGACTACTATGCATGTGGGATCCTTGATCTTTTGATGGGAGACTCATTTCATCTTCCCCCAAAATAATCAACATTTTGGTCCATTGTGTGAAGTCAAGGCGATCGTGGATCTTGTCTAACATTTATGCTCCTAATAGCCCGGTTGAGAAAGATGCCTTATGGAAGGAAATCAGCTTGATGAGGGAAGCCTTTGCCCCCCTTCCTTGGATCCTAGCAGGGGACTTCAACAGCCCCCTTTTCCTTTCTAATAAAAGCAGGGGCTCAGTGGCTCCATCTAAAAGCATGGAAGACTTTGGAGCCTTAACCGACCTCAATGAGCTCATGGACGTCAACATAAAAGGAGCCAGGTTCACCTGGTCAAACAAAATAATGGGTGCAAGTCATATCCAGGTCAGGCTAGACAAATTGTTCCTTTTTAAGGAAGCCATTCCCCTATTTGCTGATGCAACCTTGTTGGCTCTCCCCAAAATTGGGTTTGACCATAGCCCCCTCCTCGAAACTGACCATCACTCTTTCCTCAAGTAGCCCTTTCGGTTTGAGTCCATGTGGCTGCACCACCCCAACTTCAGGGCCTAGGTTGGTTGCTGGTGGGCTCCCCCAGTCCCTGGGCACCCTGATGAGCAAGTCTACCACAAACTGAAACATCTCAAAGAACATGTCAAGGTATGGAATAGAGAGGTGTTTGGCAACATCTTCAAAAATAAAGCAGTAATCAAGAAAAATCTCAAAGACCTTGAGCTTAGGTTCCAGGAAGGCTCCCAATATCCGAGGATCAGGGAAGAGGAATTTTTAGCCCTCAGCGAGTACCACAACATCTTGGTCAGGGAAGAAACATTCTGGAGGTAGAATTCAAGAGCCCTATGGCTCCAAGATGGTGATGCTAATACCAAGTTTTTTCACACGTCGACACTCAGAAATAGGGGCTCTCATAAAATTTTTGAGTTGGTGGGCAACAAATAATCAAGGACAAAGAAGTCATTCACATTGAAGCCATCAACTTCTTTTAGGAGCCCCTTAGCGACAATCCCCAGATGTCCCCAAAAGTGATAGAATCCCTGTTGGAGCATATCCCAACTTTTGTCTCAGCCCTGGTGAACAAGATGCTCCTACAGCCCCTGTTTGACTCCAAAATCCATGCTGCTACATTTTCCATGAATGCCAAGGTAGCCCCAGGACCAAACAGGTTTCCCCCATGATTCTTCCAATCCTTTTGGGACCTCTTTGGATAAGAAGTGTGCACAGCCATCCGGGACCTCCAGTCCACCAACTCCATCCCTAGAGGTATAAACTCCACCTTCATTGCTCTAATCCCTAAGTCTTAGGCAGCCAGATCCCTCTCTGATTTTCACCCCATCAGCTTGTGCAATGTCTTATACAAAATCTTGACCAAATCCATGGCCTCCCGCCTTAAGGATATCCTTCCCCTGATCATTGCCCCCTGCCAGGGGAGATCGTTCAAAGGCAAAATTATCACATACGGAGTTATCATCATGCATGAGGCCATCCACTCGACCCTCCTATCCAAAAAGTCCTCCTTTCTTCTCAAGTTAGATATGAACAAGGCCTTCGACAGAGTTGACTGGGATTTCCTTTCCAAGGTCCTTCTCAAGTTTGGGTTCCACCCCTCCTGGGTTAGTCTCATCAAAAACTATGTGTCCTCCCCTTAGTTCTCTATCCTCATTAACGGATCCCTCGTCAGGTTCTTCCCCAGTTCCAAAGGCCTTCGCCAAGGTGACCCCCTATCTTCGATCCTCTTTATCATCTTGGCTAAGGCCCTAGGATGCATCATTTTGAGTGTTGTCTCCCATGAACTTATCTCGGGCATCAGGCCTGCATCGGGCCTACCCCCTATGTCCCATCAGTAGTTCATGGATGACACCATCCTTGCTACTTCAGCTTCGATCCCTCAAGCCAAGACCATCAATCACATCTTGACCCTATATGAGGAGGTGTTCGAGCAAAAAATCAACCTTCAAAAAACTAAAATTTTCTTTATCCATACTCCCCCGGCTAGGCAAATCAAAATCGGGTGGATTCTTGGATGTACCCCTGATTCCATCCCCTCCTCTTACCTCGGGATCCTCCTATTTACAGGAGCTTCCTCCAAGACCCTTTGGAGTGGGATTATTGAACGAATCCAGAGGAAGCTGGCCCCCTGGAAAGTCCACCTCCTCTCATAGGCAGGTCGAGCCACCCTCCTATCGATGGTTCTTCAAAGCATTCCGGTCTACTTCATGTTGATCTTCAGAATCTTGGCCTCCATTGCAGCTCACATCGATCAAATCTAGAAATTATTTCTGTGGTTGGGAAGCAAAGATAAGAAGGGGATTCCCCTAGTTTCTTGGCCCCTGGTCTACCACCCCAAAGGTGAGGGAGGGATCAGGCTCAGGCAGGTGACCCCCATGAACAAGGCCCTCTTGTCCAAGCACTCCTGGAAGGTGTTCACCAATGCCCCTGATGAATGGGTCAGTATCATGCATAGGAAATACATCCACCACCACCCCTTCCTCAGTGACTCCTAGCCCAAAGATGGATCAGCATTTTGGAAATCCCTGATCTCCACTAAAGACATCATTCAAAAGGGGACCAGATGGATCTTTGGGGACAAAACCAAGATCGACTTTTGGGAAGATAGGTGGATCCAAGATGATGCCATGATCGCTGACAATGATCTCCTCATCCTCAAATCAGACCTAGTGGATATAGGGCCCAAAGTGTCAGACTATCTCACCCAAAACCATGGATGGGTAACATGGAAGCCCATCCTAAACCCCAGGCACCCGCTTCAATCCTCCAAGCTCTAGCGTCTCCTTGAGGTGACAATTGTCTCATATTTTGGAGGGAAGGATATATGTGTCTGGCACGGCACTCCCTATGGAATCTTCTCTATAAAATCTACCTACAACTTCCAAATAGTCCCTGATGAGGCCCCATTCCTAGCAAAATAGGTGTGGGCCAAGAAGTTTATCCCCAAAATCAGCCACTTCATTTGGGCAACCATCCAAAATAAGATCCTAACTATCAAGAACCTGATTAGGAGGGGCTTTTAGATCCCGAATAGATGCTTCCTTTGTTGTGCTACCTAGGAGTCTACTAATCACCTCTTCCTCAGATGCCCCTTCTCTTCTTAAGCCCTGGGCCTCATCCTATCCCAATTTTCTATCCAATGGGTGGCCCCTAATTCCATCTTTGACCTCCTGTCTTAGTGGCCCAATCCCTTTGCCCACCCCTTCCTCCACTTCCTTTGGGGCTCCTGTCTCCCTCATCTACTCTAGAAACTCTAGCTTGATCACAATAGCAAATCCTTCTCCTCCCTAGCTCACTCCCCCAATGGGTGGCGGCCAAGGCGGTTGCCTTAGCCCTTGAGAACTCTCGCTCCCTCCCCTTGAGCGAGGCACCCCAAAGGCTGGTCGAGTCCACCCTCCTCTCCTCCCTCGAAGTCTAGCTCCCCCCCGATACCCCTCCTGCCCCTTCCCATTGTTCCACGATAATGTGGACTGCCCCCCCTCTTGGATGGGTTAAACTTAACTTCGATGGAGCTTCTAAGGGAAACCTTGGCCCCTCTGGAGTGGGCGGGGTCATCCGAGATAGTCATGGGGCCCTGATCTTGGTATACACCAAACCGCTTGGCATTCAGACCAACAACTTCATCGAAGTAGTAGCTCTCATCCATGGGCTGATAGCCCTCAAGGAGACCTCCCCAAAAGTCATCATTGAGGGCGATTCCCTAGTCATCATCAACGCCGCTCATAGCTTGGGAAATAGCTCATGGCGTATCCATAACACCATTCGAGAAGTTATCACCATCCTCCAAGGATTCACTCACCACTCCTTTCATCATGTATACATAGAAGGCAACAGTGCAGCCGATTTCATGGCCAATCAAGCCACCACAATGGAAGATCTCACTACCTGGACCATGAATTTCCTTGATGCTCTGGTCCAATTAGCATCTCAAGACAATTCAAGCCTCGATGAGAGTTTAGGCACTTAGATCGCCCCAATTCGGGGCCCTGAAGGTGTGACATCATGCCCTCCCCATGTGGACAGGGGATACTCCTTCCCGCTCTACCTTTATTATTGGCCCCTGCAACCCTCCCACCCGAGGGCTAGCCAATTCGATCAAGCACCATCATGTCTTGCCAAGTGCTCCCTGCTTCAGAGGCCATGTTAGATTTTAGGCTTATCTTGATCTGGATAACCATAGCCTCGCTAGCAAACCTGAAAATCCCACGTGGCTGTCGATAGCCTCGCCCCCTCAGCTCCTCCTGGCTCATGTCATCCTCTACCCTAAGTGCCCCTTCTCGATGCCTATGGCCCTTCCCCTCCTTGGTGCCTCCCCATAATCTTTTAACCCAACCGTGTTTAGAGCTCACTCGCATGCCTATGTGTTTTCCCCTTCCCCTGTCCTTATGACTCTCCCCTCTCAGTTCAGGCCGACTCTGGTTCCCCTGCCCCTAGCCTTCCTATTTGCCTTCCATGGTTTCCAAGGCTTTTTTCCTCGAGCCCTCCACTCTCGACCTGAGCGAGTCTGCCAAGATCTTTTCTAATGCCAAGAAATACACTCCCTTCTTCAGTAAGTTTACAGGGGAAGACAGAGAAATCACATAGGGATTTCTGGATTCTTGGAATGATGGGGAGGTCAAAGTGAAAGGGCTTCACTTAAAGGTGTCCAATTATTTTTTGACTAAAGTGACTGGCCTGCACCACGAGGAGAAAGGAATATTTGTTCGATGGGACAAGCACAACTAGGAGGAGGAGCTCTCTCGATTCCCAAAATAGCAATGGGACAAGGCCAACCTCTTCTGAGCTAACCTCTCAGCCCCCTTTGATGAGTGCATCATCCCAGTGATGTAATATATAACTTGCGACAACCCGGATTAGTGCCTCTATAGCTTCCACCTCAATTTCTATAATCACCTTCATGGAGCCACGCTAGTAAGCACCCCCTAGTTTCTCCTTTATTCCCTGAGCCTCATCATTGACCAGGCTTGCAGGAATCATTCTCGACCCTCCCATCAAGGGCTAATGGTTGTTTTGTATAGACACACCCTAGAAAACTAGCCACAGCTACATTGCATCCCTCCCTTGTCCTCTGTTCCCCCCCCTGGAGTGGCTGGCTCCCCTATTGCTTCCCCTGCAACATCTAAATCTAAGGAGACCCCATCCCATGAAGCCTTCCCTTCTTCAAAATGGTGCAAACCCACCCAAAAATGTAGAAACCCAGCTCAGGCCCCAGGCGGGTCCCCGACTCTTGGCACAAGTTTGATCCATAAGGGTCTGGCCCCCGACAGTAGCAGGGCTACTGGCAGCTCTAAGAGTGCCAAGGTGGATGCCTCGAGAACCATCAAATTCAGCTCTAACTCTGAAAGTAAGTTGTAGAACTTTCTGACCAGAGCCCTCCTAGACATCACGATTAGCTCCCTGATCGCTTCTGCAAAAGCGGCTTCCTTAGCGGCCAATGCCCTGTCTGAACTTCGACGTAGGTTGGGTGATGGCCTTGATAGGGAGGGAATCTAACCTGCCAGGTCGGGGGCCCCATTCAGGTCAGGCCTAGCTGCAAGGCTACCTGGAGCGGTGGTGGCCAGTACATTTTTGGGTTAACTATTGGGCAATTTCAAGGTTTCTCCCTGTTTGGTGGCCTCGGTGTTAGGGTAAAATGAGGTAGTATATTGCATTATACTACATTAGTTAGATTATTACATCTACTTTGACTATTTACCATGTAGATATTTTTCTTCCTAAAATATCTACAGGTTAATTTATATTTACCTAAGGTTAGAATATCCTATTCTAACTCTATCCTAACTTTACGCTATCCCCTATTCTAGGATACGCGTTAGTTAGCGTTAGATTAGCTATATGGTTGAATTACCTATTTTGTAATCTATTTAAACCTAAAGCTATTCTAAAGCTAAGGTTAATGAGCATTAGATTATTATTTGTTAATCTTACCTTCTGTCTAACATTGGCATCAGAGCCATTCCGCTGAATAGGCCCGCAGCACTTTGTGGCACGCTACCCGAGGAGGTGGCCCGAAGGTTGCTCGGCATGCTTTACGAGGCGGCCCGTAGTCTGGATCCGACACATTTTTTGAGGCGGCCCGTAGGCTGGCCGGCTCGCTTCCCGAGGCGGTCCGATCTGTCGATTTGTTGATGTGGCGGCACGCGGCCCGAGGCGGTCCGATCTATTGACATGGCAACATGCGGCCCGAGGCGATCTGTTGACATGGCGACACGTGGCTCGAGGTGGCACGTGGCCCGAGGTGGTCCGATCTGGTGACGTGGCACTCCAACACGTGGCCCGAGGTGGTCCGATGATGTGGCACTCCTACGCGCGGCACGTGGCAAAAAGGTTCTCTGGAGCCTGCCGATTGCCCGCAGGCAATCAAAGGCTATAGTGCGAGATTTGGTTTTTAAACTAGTTGATTGCGCCCGCAGGGCGCATGTGGGATATATCCCACGAATTTAAAAAAAAAAATTGTTCGGCCCGATTGTGCTTGATAAGCACGGGGCCAACCTTGGCTGACGGATCAGCCACGGTAGCCCGACTGGCAAAGCACAGCCAGTGCTAGGGCCGAACCCGCGGGGTCGGGAGATCCATCCCCCGCGACGCCAATTTTTTTTGGCATTTTCTCGCCGCGGGAGGGAATAACGGGAAGGTTTTCCCTTCCCTTCCCGTCGGGCGGTGTAGACCGACTGGCAGGAGCGCCAGTCGGCCGGTCTCTCGCCGCGGGGTCGCAGGATCGATCCCCAGCCGCGGACAGGTAACCTTTTTATTTTTTTTATTTTTCTTTGCATTGTTTTTAATTTCTTTTTAGTTTTTTAATTAATAAATTATCATTTCTGTTAAATAAAATCATTTTTTTTAAAACATTAAGTGATTTTTTTTCAGAATTTTTTTATTAATTAAATTATACTAAATTAAGTTAAATTTTTTGCATTGAAATAATAAATTAAAAAAAAAAAAAAGGCAAAAGTTTTGTGTTGTTTTCTCCTAATCAAACAAAGGGAGACAAGAGACAATCATTGAAACAAATTTCTTTTGCAGCTTTGAGACTTCTAATAATTTTTTAAAAATTCTCCAAAATTTTCTAATCAATTGTTTTGAGAGAACAAAATTTTTGTCTCATGAAGAAAAAGCTTTGGATCACAAAAGCCCTTCGTCGTCTAAGAGTTATTCGAAAGAGGAACGAACTTAGACGCCAGACGACAAGATCTCATTTTCGTCGTATGCTTAGAGAGCATAGAAGGAGCTTACCCCGTTTCAATACTTACACTGATCCTTGGAAGGGTTTGGATCGTAGTTATGGTCCCATGAGGATTAGAGAACCCTTTAATCCTGATGCACCTCCTATTTTTGAGTATTGAATAAATACGGGAGATAGAAAACCAAGTCGTGTGTCGACTGGTTCTGGATGGTCTTTCAAATGCTTGTCGTGTGTCGACTTGTCTTGAAAGATATGCTCTAAATTCTACATTTTGTAAACATTAAGGGGGGATAGAATTTTTTTTAGAATTCTATAGTTTACAAAATTGTAAAGATAAAGGGGGGCTATTTCAGTTTAAAGAAAGGTGCATTCTCGATTTTACTCGACACCTTCTCTTCAAAAATTGCTTGTACTAGGTGCATTTTCGGTGGAATCCGACACCTAGAGTGATACAAATTTGGGTGCTCTTATGTTTTTTTATTATTGCACTAAAAACATTTTTTTTGCAAATACAAGGTCAAAAATAAAACATTACAAGGAGCCTTTCACCAAACACCCAAACTTCACTCAAACACCATGCTAAACTTTGCATAGGTTCCCACAAGTAATTACTCCCCATCAAAAGGTCAAAAATTTCAATCACCTTGATAAGACTCTCTTTTGTTTGGCTTAAATAAACCTCAAATTTTTTCATCCTTCTTACAAAGGTGTTAAAAGCAGGTGCCATTAAATATCTTAGAGAGCAAATATCAAAAGTTTGACAAACCTTCCCTTGTTTCATTTGCTCTATTTTGTTTGGCTCAATATTCCTCAAACTTTTCATCCCTTGGTAAGGGTGTTAAGGCAGGTGCCATTAAATATCTTATAGAAAGCAAATTGAAACAACTTCTCTATACCTTTTCTTAGGGTATAGTGCAAGATAGCATCATATTAGTCCTCTCCAAAAATTTGAAACCTAAACCATGGCCATGATACACAAGTATCTCACTGAGAGCCAACTGCTCAAAGGTTCAAATTACTCAGCATGGAAGACTAAGATGAAGGCTATCTTAACTATAGAGGACTTGTGGTCAATAGTGGATGGAAGTGTCACTAGACCTCAATCCTCTGGACAAGATCAAATAGACTTTGATAAAAAGGATAAGAAACTTTCCTTAATGATCTTGCTTGCTATTACTGATGATATCCAACCTCATATCAGTGAAGCTACAACTGGTAAGGCAGCTTGGGATGCCTTAAGTACCATTTTTGAGGGCAAGAATCAATCAACGATTCTTAACCTTCAAACACAGCTTCATACATTACATATGAAATCAGGAGAAACAGTAGAGCTATTCCTCTGCAGAGTCACAGAATTAAAAACAAAGCTGCAATCCTTAGGAGAAAAGTTGGAAGACCAAGTCTTAAACTCAATCATTTTAAGAGCTCTTCCTGACTCCTACAGAATGTTGATCACCTCCTTACAAGTTTCTGGTAGGACAGTAACTTTTGTCGAGTTGGTAAATATGCTTCAAACAAAAGAGGCTACCCAACTCCAGAGAGATGAGGCATCTAACAATGCCCTTTTTTCACAACGACAAGGTGGTAAGAAAAAGTGGAATCAACAGAAGGGTTCTTCTTCTAGACAAGACAAGGGTAAAGCCAAAGAGGTTCCGAAGAAGAAACAACATTGTAAAATTTGTGACACAGACACTCATGAAACCAAACGATGTTGGTTTAAGAACAAACCGCCCAATGAACAAAGAAATAAGAAGGGCAAAGGCAAATCTAAGAACCAGAACAAACAGCAACAAGGTCACATAGCAGCTGAAGATTCTAGTTTCGATTCTGAACGAGCACACAAAGTGCTCATGACCCATATAGATTCCTCCCACAAGGATTCTTTGTGGTACATAGATTCAGGCGCTAGTAAACATATGACTGGCGATAAATCATGGTTTGCTACTTTTGAAGCTCGAGAAGGTAGACCGGTCACCATTGCTGATGATCAGACCTATAGAGTTCAGGGCGAAGGCAGTGTTTCAGTCTCCCTTCCAGATGGAGAATGTAATATTGAAAAAGTTCTTTATGTTCCAGGATTAAAAAATAATCTCTTGTCAGTTCCACAAATCCTGGACAATAACATGAATGTCAATTTTACTATGGACAAAGACAAGAAACGTTGCTTCATCACCAAAAAGGGAAAACCGATAGCAACAGGCTCATACAAACATGGTTTGTTTGTCTTAGATGCACTTACCTCCACTCATACTGCACTCGCAATGACCACAAAGGAGGCCACTTCTCTTTGGCATAAGAGATTTGGGCATTTGAGTTCAGGATATTTACTAGAGCTGAGTAAATATCAAATGGTGAAAGGACTTCCTCCCCTTTCATCTATTTTGCCAGTGTGCTCTGATTGCTTGTCAGGCAAGCAACATAGAGTACCTTTTGAGCCTAGCTCTTTTCGGGCTAAAGCACCTTTGGAGTTAGTTCACACAGATTTGTGTGGTCCTATGTCTACAAGTTGTGGAGGAAAACGGTATTTTCAATTGTTTGTTGATGATCATTCACGCAAAATGTGGGTCTTCTTCTTGCAGTTGAAGTCTGAAGCATTTTCCTATTTTCAACAGTTTAAAACTCTTGTTGAGAAGGAATCAGGATGCTTTATTAAGACCCTCCGTTCAGATCGAGGGGGGGAATACACATCAAAAGAATTTTCCTCATTCTTACAGACACATGGGATAAAAAGACAGTTAACAATAGCCTACACTCCTCAATCCAATGGGGTTGTTGAGAGAAGAAATCGGTCCATAATGGAAATGGTTCGATGTATGCTTAAGGGGGCCAACCTTGAGCAAACTTACTGGGCTGAAGCTGTTCAAACTACGGTATATCTTCTGAATAGGGCTCCCACAAGGGCACTTGAAGGTATGACTCCTCAGGAATCATGGAGTGGTAGGAAACCCTCCATAACTCATCTAAGGGTATTTGGGTGTAAGGCATTTATGCATATACCTAAGGAGAAAAGAAAGAAATTAGATGAGAAATCTCTACCTTGTATATTTCTTGGTTATGATGAATTTTCAAAAGGCTATCGTTTGATAGACCCATTTACCAAGAAGATATATATAAGTAGAGATGTAGTGTTTGATGAAGCTTTCACATCCAACACTACATCAGTATACCTAGATGATGAGGAGGAACATCAACCTCCTTCTTCTTCACAACAGAAAAAGCCACCCAAATGGTATACAAGCACATTGAAAGACTCTAAACTCACTTCCCCACCAGATCTTACTCTCAATCGTCCAAAGACAAGAAGCATGTCACAGAAAGACAAGGGTAAAGCATCCACTTTAGTTGATGATCTTTGTGCAGATTTTCAAGACCTTTCTGTAGATAGAGAGTTACCAAGGGAAGATGAGATGGAGATAGATGAGGAGAGGGTTTACTTATCAGCATGTGATGAGAATGAACCTTCTACAGTTGATGAAGCACTTAGACCGCCTCGATGGAAGACAACTATGGATGCAGAATATAACTCCCTCATTAAAAATAAAACATGGAAGCTAGTGAATTTGCCTAAAGGTAAGAAACCCATAGGTTGCAAATGGGTCTACAAAATAAAATATAAGGCAGATGGCACTATAGATAAGCATAAAGCCCATCTTGTGGCAAAGGGCTATGCTCAAAAGGAAGGACTTGACTATGAGGAAACCTTTGCTCCTACAGCAAGGATGACCACCATTCGAGTACTTTGTGCTATGGCAGCACAGCTTCGGATGGAAGTTACATCAGATGGATGTAAAAAGTGCCTTTCTTAATGGTGACTTAAAAGAAGAAGTATACATGACTCAACCTCCTGGATTTGCAGAGGAAGGCCATGAGCAACATGTTTGCAAATTGGTAAAATCATTATACGGGCTAAAACAAGCCCCAAGAGCATGGTACATAAAGATGGATAGTCACCTATTGCAACACGGATTTAAGAGAAGTCCATCAGACGCAAATCTCTATATCAAGAACACAGGTTCTGAGATAGTGATTCTTGTGTTATATGTAGATGATCTGATCATCACTGGCAATTCAGAGAATTTGATTAAAGCCGTGAAGGATGACTTGAAAAAGTCATTTGATATGACAGACCTAGGACTTCTCCACTACTGTCTTGGCCTTGAAATAGAACAGAAAAAGAATCATCTAAGGGTGACCCAGAAAAAGTATGCTAAGACTTTAGTAGAAAAATATCGTATGACTGATTGTAAACCCAAAGCAACACCGATGGAATCAGGGTTACAGTTATCACGATATGAAGACTCACCATAGGTAGATGGAACACTTTACAGACAAATGATTGGAAGCCTCATCTATCTGACTAATACTAGACCAGATATTACTTTTGCTGTAAACTATCTTTCTCGGTTCATGCAAGAACCAAAGGTCTCCCATTGGAAAGCAGCTAAAAGAGTCTTACACTACATTCAGGGTAGTGCAGATTATGGTCTAGAGTATAAGAAGAATAACTCATTCTTCTTACAGAGTTACACTGACTCTGACTATGCTGGCTCCATAGATGACAAAAAATCAACCTCAGGCTATGTTTTTCATCTTGGATCCGGTCCTGTCTCATGGCATAGTAAAAAGCAACAGGTTGTTGCTTTATCTTCAATTGAGGCAGAATATCGTGCTGCACGTGGAGCTGTGTGTGAAGCGATATGGCTAAGTCGCATCTTGGCTACCATGGGCCTACCAAAGAATCTTCCTATTCACATGTTTTGCGACAACTCAAGTGTTTTGAACTTGGTCAAGAATCCAGTACATCATGAACGAACTAAGCATATTGATACAGATTGTCATTTTATTCGTGATGAAGTTCCTAAACACAGAATTCAGCTCCAACACATTCCCACCGACGAACAGGTTGCAGACATTTTTACAAAGGCACTTGGACGTGTCAAATTTCAACTGTTTCGGAGTAAACTTTGTATATCAAAGTAATGTAATAAAGGGGGGATGTTAGGGTAAAATGAGGTAGTATATTGCATTATACTACATTAGTTAGATTATTACATCTACTTTGACTATTTACCATGTAGATATTTTTCTTCCTAAAATATCTACAGGTTAATTTATATTTACCTAAGGTTAGAATATCCTATTCTAACTCTATCCTAACTTTACGCTATCCCCTATTCTAGGATACGTGTTAGTTAGCGTTAGATTAGCTATATGGTTGAATTACCTATTTTGTAATCTATTTAAACCTAAAGCTATTCTAAAGCTAAGGTTAATGAGCATTAGATTATTATTTGTTAATCTTACCTTTCGTCTAACACTCAGGCCAAATTTTGTCTTGCTGGCAGCATAGATGGATGGAATTTTTGTAGGCACCGGGGCCCCTGGGCCCTGGATTGGTCCCCAAGGGCGTAGCCCCGGTCTACTCTAACATCAAAATTTAGCTATGGCTACTTATGTACCTAAGGTTTTGGGACCCTTCAAAAAACCCGTTGTAAATATTATTGTTACTTATCAAATATATATATATATATATATATATATATATATATATATATATATATATATATATATCGATGTGTGTGCACATGCCAAAAATATTTATTAAGTGCATGTATGCTATAATAACTTGTGCATGCATGTGATAGAAATAGATATGCATGCAACAAGCATGATAGAGAAAATTCAATGTAGGAAGTTTTAGGAGCAATTGCATTCCAAGCTAGCCATTTTGCATGATTGAAAATTTTACATCTCTAATGACTAGAGCATGCACTTGTTTGTCTTATCCTCCACCAATGGATTCATATAGTTTGTTCCTTTTTATTCTATTTTCAACATTCAACAACCATTTAATTTTGTTTTAATTCTCCAAATAATAGTATATGCAATTAGGCTTGGCATATGTGATTCTGTTGGCCATTTTGTAATCTATTTTAATTTTATACTAGATAAACGTGTGTATGGATGGGCGTGATGTATAAAAACATACCCAACTTATGCATAATGGTTAGAAAATAGAGAGAGAGAGAGAGAGAGAGAGAGAGAGAGGTTTTAAGGAAAATCTTAGGATTTACTTTATTAAAATATTCCTATTTTTTCTAAAATCATGTAGAAGGTTTAAGCTTATTCTATGTTTTTTTCTTCCTTTCTACTAAAACAAGGAGTAAGGGTCCACTCCATCTTAGTGTTGAAGGGTTTCTTAATTCTTATCACACAAACCAAGTAGAAACAAAGAATCTACTATGTGAACTCTATCTACATAAATATGCATAACCTAAAGTGGTAAACTTTCTTCCCCATATTTATGTTGGTGATATTTAGTTGCAAGATTTTAAATCTATCATTCATAATCAAATTTATAGATCAAATAGATTAGAATAATATAAAGCTAAGGAAATGGAATTTGAGATGTTACTATAGTTTTATTTCGCAAACTAGATGCACTCATTCAAATGCATTACACTTTGATGAATGAAGAACACATGATGTAGCAATATATAATCGACATGAGTTTTTGTATTCAATAATTTAAGGAATGTTGTAATAGAAATATGAATAATGCTTAGTTAACCTACAAAAATAGATGGGAGGAATTATGCCCCCCATTAAGAAAAATAAAACCAATTTTCCTCGCCAATCTCAACTAGACTTATTAGAGAGCTTTGGTCGTCATGGAGGTCATACAAACTGTTAAGCATGAGTGGATTGGGCTTAATTTTAGGCCTTCTAACATTATATCTCATGTTCCTTGGTTTAACTATGTTGGACCATATGTTGTGACTCCTTCATGACGACCCCAAAATTGGGGACCCACTTGAATTTTGAAAATTGTTTTAATTTGTCTTTGCTCGTTGTTGATTGTCTTCATCATCTGGTGTTGAAAAAATCGATCTTTAAGAATGTTGTATTATAGTTGGTTTCACTGGCGGATTTGATTTCATGTTAAAATGGTAATTTTCTTGTTTGGTGTTGTTATGTTGTGTTTTGTCAAGTTTTGTTTTATGTTGTTCTTTTATGTTGTGTTCTATTTGTTTATAGGTGTCTTTATGTTATTCTTTATTTTGTTATTCTTTTAGGTTGTATAAATATTGTTTGTGTTATGTTATTTTTATTACGTTAAAATTTTAATGTTTTATGGTTTTATTTTAAATTGTTCTTTTATGTTATAATATGTGTTTTGTTTTTGTAGTTGTTTTATGTTATGTTGTTTTAGTTTTATGTTGTATTTAAATTATATTTTTGTTATTTAGTATATATTTTTGGTGTTATTTTAATATATTTTCATTTATTATAGTGGTGTTCATATAGGTTGCATGTTTGTATGTTATGTTTAGTTATGTCTTGTTTTAAATTAATTAAATTATAAAGTTTTATAACTTTATAATTTAATATATTTAAAATTGTTATTTTATAAACTTGTTTTAAATTAATTAAATTATAATTTTTTATAACTTTATAATTTAATATAGTTAGAATGGTTATGTTATAAATAAATTAATTAAATTATAAAGTTTTATAACTTTATAATTTAATTATATTTAATAAGGTTATTTTATAAATGTTTTATATTCTAATTAATATTTTTCTTGTTGGCAGGATTATTAAAGTATGTTGAATAGAGGATGTGTTCGTGGGTTTCATGGGTATGTCTTAACTTTAATTTTCAAATGCCAATGAGGAGAAATATTAAATCCTTTGAAAAAGGTATTGGTGACATTAGGGTTTCGTTAAGAATTCATTTTTACAACTATATGGAAACCATAATGGAACGAGAAAGAACCAACCATATAACGAATTATTCAAACTATAAATGGAGAATGAAAAGCCAAGAACAGGGTTGGATATTTTGAAGGGCAAAAAAGGAGGAAAGGATTTGAAGGAGCAAAATTGGAGAATAGAAAAAAACTACAGTGATTTGGATTTCCAAAGGATTCAAAGTTTAATTGTAAGATTTATTTATTATATCAAATCATTTATGGATTCAAATAAGCGTGAAATGGTGTTTGAATTATGATTAAATTATTTGATATAGTTTTTGAGAATTAAATTTCCATTGAAGATTGCACCAATTTATTGCTTTACTGTGTAATTTTTGGTAGGCATAAATCTAGTTTTAGGGTCTCTGTGTTTTTCCATGTTGTAGTTGTTTGTCCGAGATTAAATTTAAAACTTTACCTTAAATATTTTGCAATTTATTTTATATTAAATTTTGCATATATTTAACCTAGTTTAATTTTTATAAAGTTAAACTTTATAACTAGGTTATAAATAAATTTATTATTCAAATATTAAATTTAATTAATATTTGAATAAATAAATTTACCGAGGATAAATGACTATTCTGATTCCAATTTTAATTTCATAAAATTGAGAATTTAGAATTGATATATTTTCATTAAATAGTTTGGGTTTTTTTTTAATATGTTTTAATTTATCCAAAGATCCAAACTTTACATTTCAAGATCATATTTGTTCTTAAATATTTAAGAAATAAATATTACGAAAATGAGATGTTTTATGAAATTAATTTTCATATCATAAAATTCAAAATTTCATAGATCATTTTTATATCAAACCCTATGTTTCATAATTATTAAGGTTTCAAAACCTTATAATTTGGGGTTAATCATTATTACATTTGTTCATTCCCCAAATATTTCAATTTCAATTTCATATTTGGATAAACAAATATTGACATTAAATAAACCTTAAATTTTGAATATTATAAAGTTTAGACTTTATAATTAAGGTTTATATTTAATCAATTTCATTAAAATTTCATAAATTTTGATTTTATTAAAGTTAATTGAAATTTAATATTAATTAAAATGCTAGATTAAATTTTTATCTCAAAATCATTTGAAGCATTTTAATTAAGATATTGTTTTGATATTATAGAATAAATTTGCACAAGTTATCAAAATTAAAAGGTAAATTTATCGAAAATTTCAAAGTGCTCATAATTTCATAAAACTTGGAGGCAGACGCGGGAAGGATCCGCCTGACAAAGGGAGAGACTGCCAATAGAAATCGTATGCAGAGGCAGCGGCTTCTGAAACCCCAAATGGTATTTTCACTAAGGACCTCTTTCCGTCTGAGGATGAACTAGACATCCCGGAGGAAATCCTATCAAGTTTCATCGAATTTGAAAAATTTACCCTAATCGGGAAGTTTATTGGAGGGCATCCCGATATGGCGACCATTCGCAGGTGGGCGGCAGGAAAATGGCGGACCTCGGGTCATATGGAGCTGGCTGCCCTATCCCAGGGTTTTTTCGCAATTAGGCTGAATAATGCGGAGGATAACTGTAAAATTTTGCCTGGGGGCCCTTGGTTTTTGGGACATAGGAGTCTCTTTCTCAGGAAGTGGGGGATGGATTTTAACCCCAAAACCTAGAGTATTAATATTGCCCCAATATGGGTTAGGCTGTCGAACCTTCCCCTTTTTTGCTGGCATGAAAATATTATCAGGGGTATCGCTCGTTCCATTGGTGAGTTGGGCACCATTGACCCTCCCACTCAGGCCCGATCCAAATTTGTCCAAGCTCGCTTCTGTGTCCTGGCAGATTTGGAGGCGAACCTTCCATCCTCCATAACTCTTCGGTCTGGAGGCTCCATTCTTCATAAGCAAGTCATTAACTACAAAAATAGACCGGCCTTTTTCCCTCAGTGCAGTTCCCAGGGGCATCTTCAATCAAATTGTCCTCTTCAAAATTCGGGGATGAAGGGTGGGGCTTCTAGCAACCCCCCGGAGCAAGAAGGAAAACAACCGAAACACCCTGTAGCAATAGTGCCTGAGTCTCCAGATCCTTCTGGGGTTATCCCCGAGTCGGACGTCGTTCTGTGCAATGCAAGTTCCCAACCAGAGCCTCAAGTGGAAAAGGATCAGTCTCCTTCTCGTATGTCTGCTCAGGATGATTCCCCTATTTGTCAAAACCAAAAACCTCCCGAGTCCTTGTTGGAAGAGTATCTGCTGGGCAAGAGGGATGAACAGCATGGCAACATTAGTCCGTGAAACACTAGAAGTTGGAAGCAAGGGGTGGATTTTGATTGTGAAAGAAAATAGGGGCGACCTCCTAACAAAGAAATAAGGGATAAGGAAACGGCAGCAGACATTGCAAATGGATCCCAGCAGTTGATTTTTCAAGAATATTCTGACTCCCTAGTGGGTGATTCGCCTGTCCCAAAACCTCCCATCCAGTAGGGAAAGGGAGGCAAGAAAGTCTTTAAAATGTCTAGATGAAAATCCTCTCATGGAATGTGAGAGGTCTTAACGGAGCGGCCAAACGTAGGGTGGTGGCCGATCTCCAAAAGAAGTCTAACCCATCCATCCTCATTTTGTAGGAGACTAAGTCTGATGCCTCTTCCTCTTTCAAGGTCACCAGGGCCATTTGGGCCAAGGCCAAATTCCTTTCTAGCCCTGCAATAGGTTCTGCAAGCGGTCTCATGGTGTTGTGGGACTCTGACAAGGTCGAGGGTAGTCTTCTATCGGCTTCCAGCAGGACTATCAATGTCTTGTTTCACTCCAAGGTTGATAATTTTTCATGGATTTTGACCAATGTTTACGCCTCGAACTCTACTTCGGAGCGAGCTGAGTTGTGGAAAACCATCTCTCTAATGAGGGAAATTTTTAGTGACTTCCTGTGGGTTGTGGGAGGGGATTTCAATTGCCCTTTTCATCCCTCTAAAAATAATGGAGGTGCTGAGCTGGCCAGCCGTAGCATGGAGGATTTCAGAGATTTTGTTTCGTCCAATAATCTGCTAGACATCAAACTTAAGGAGGCATCCTTCACCTGGAGCAATAGGAGGATTGGGAACAATCTCATCCAAGTCAAGATCGATCGGTTCCTCATTTCCCACGAAGTTATTCCCTTCCTCGATGCTGCAACTCTCTCAGCTTTTCCAAGAATTGGGTTGGACCATAATCCCATTCTGTTAGAGGTCACTGGCAAGCCTAGGTTTAAGATCCCTTTCAGATTTTAGTCCATGTGGATTTCCCACAAGGATTTCAAATAGTTGGTTTCGAAATGGTGGCAGGTGACGGTGGTTGGTTCAGCGTCCAAAAGACTAGCCCTAAAACTTAAGATGATTAAAAAGAACTTAAAGGCATGGAATAAGGAGGTTTTTGGCAACATTTTTGAGTCTAAAAGGTCCATCTCTGAGTGCTTGAAGAGTTTAGAGGAAAATATGGAGGTCGAAGGGTATTCTAAAGGCCTTAGAGAGGAGGAACGGAGCCTCTTGGTGGACTATCATTCCATTCTTGCCAGTGAGGAAATGTTTTGGCGTCAGAAGTCCAAGGATCTCTGGCTGAAGAGTGGTGATTCAAATTCAAATTTTTTCCATGCATCTACCATGAGACACAAGGGGGCCAACAAGATCAGACAGGTGTTGTGTAAGGATGGGCGTACTACCAGGGAGATTGAGGAAATTTAAAGAGAAGCAGTCGATTTCTTCCAGGATTTGCTGGGTGCTCCTCCTAATAGCATCCTCCAAGTTTAGAAATCCTTGCTTGCTAATTTCCCTACCAAGGTCCCCCATGAGGCAAGTATTAAACTCCTGGAACCTTTTTCCCATTCCGAGATTAAGGATGCTCTTTTTTCCATGCAACCAGATAAGGCCCTTGAGCCTGATGGGTTCCCCCCTCGATTATTTCAAGTTATGTGGGATGTTGTGGGGCCTGATGTCTATGAGGCTATCTTAAAAATCCAAGCATCAAGATCCATCCATCTAAAGCTCAACTCTATCTTCCTAGCTCTCATTCCTAAGTCGCCCGCCTGCAAAATTTTTTCTGACTATCGTCCCATAAGCCTCTACAATGTTTTCTATAAGATTCTTACCAAGACCATTGCCAATCATCTGAGATCCCTCCTCCCCTCTTTGGTAGGTTCAGCTCAGGGGAGCACCGTTAAGGGTAGAAACATCCTTGACGGTGTCATTACTATTCACGAAACCCTCCATACTGCCCAATGTTCCAAGAATGTTGCGCTTTTCCTTAAACTAGACATGAATAAATATTTTGACAGAGTGGACAGGAGGTTCCTTTGTGCTATCCTTTGCAAGTTGGGCTTCCATCATCACTGGATTGACCTTGTGAATAGTTGCATTTCCACTCTATCCTTTTCTATGCTGATCAATGGGTCCCCCGCTAGATTCTTCCAGAGTACTTGCTGCCTCGGACAAGGTGATCCTCTGTCTCCTATTTTATTCATTCTTTTGGTAGAGGTCCTTAGCTGGTCTTTGAATGAAGCCCTCCATCGAAGCAATATTCTGGCATTCTGCCTACTTCCAGAGTTGATCCTATCACTCACCAATATTTTATGGATGACACGCTCATATCTACTAGAGTGTCTGTCACTCAGGCCAAATCTATCAAGCGCATTATGTCCCGGTATGAGAAGGCTTCTGGCCAAAAAGTTAATTATTTGAAGAGCAAAATTTATTTTGTTAATACCCATCTGCGTAGGCAAATTCGCATTGCCAGAATCCTCGAATGCACTATTGATTCCCTGCCTGCAACTTATTTGGGGTTGCCGCTAGTTTGCAATGGGCGAGGCGGTGGGAACATCTGGAATTCAATTTTGGAACAACTTCATAAGAAACTCAGCACTTGGAAAGGCAAATTGCTATCTCAATATGGGAAGGCAACCCTCACCAAATCCTGTATTCAAGGAATTCCCACCTACTTCATGTATGTTTTCATGCTTCCTGTGTTTATCCATTCCAAAATCGAGCAAATTCAAAGGAATTTTCTCTGGTTCGACAGCGAAGAAAAATCCAGAATTCCTCTGGTCGTGTGGGATAAGGTTTTCCTTCGAAAGGACCAAGGGGGCATGGGATTGGGAAGATCCAGGCTCATGAACACTGCCTTAATTACCAAACATGCTTGGAGAATTCTTATTAATGCACCGGCAGAATGGGTCAATATAGTTAAAAGAAAGTATCTTGGGGAAAATTCTCTCCTGGAAGCTGAGTCTCCTCATGAAGCTTCGGCTTTCTGGAAGACGGTGCTTCAGGGTCATTCGGTGATTAACAGGGGTGCTCATTGGATCTTGGGGTATGGATCCATGATCCTTTTTTGGAGAGACAGGTGAGATACAGATGAAGCTCTCACTGTAAATCAAAACTTGGCTGGCTTGAGGGCCCAGATTTATCCAAACAGTCATCTCAAGGTTTTGGATTGCATTGACCGGAGTTCCCTTCCCCCTCGGTGGAAACTTCTGATGATGGATGGGTTTGATAATGAGGTGAATTTCTTGTACAGTGTCCTCCAATCGATGTTAATTCCTTCAGTCATAAGAGATGACAGAATTATTTGGAGCAACACACAGGATGGGCAGTTTTTTGTTAAGTTCGCTTATGATCTTCTGTCATGTGAGGTTGTTGTGGACCCCCGATGGAAAGCAATTTGGAGGAAAGGGATTATTCCTAAGATAAATTACTTTGCTTGGATTTCCTTTTATAACAAAGCCCTTACCATAGACAATCTCCACAAGAGAGGCCTTGCAATTCCCAATAGGTGCTATCTTTGCTTAGCTGACTGTGAAACATTCGATCACTTATTTTTGCATTGCCCCTTTTCCCATTTGATCCTAAGCTATGTGTTGTCTTCCTTCCAAGTACTCTGGTGCTCCCATCACTCCCTTAAAGACACCTTCCTCCAATGGCCCAAGCCCTTTAAGAATTCTAAGCTCTGATTCCTTTGTGAGGCTGCCTTTCACCATTCCATCTGGAAAATTTGGCTGGAGCGTAATGCTAGAGTCTTTGGTAAGATCCCTAGAATGGCTCCCTCTGTTGCCCAGCGGGCCTTATCCTTTGCTGTCAAGAATTCAAAAACTATTCCCAGCTCCTACCCTCACAATCCTTTGGAGGCAATTATTTTCAAAATACTGGACCTTGGCTCCTCTTCCAGAGTTGACTCAGTGAATGGCTGCAGGGAGGTCACTTGGACCAAACCTCCTTTGGGGTGGATCAAACTTAATTTTGATGGGGCTACTAAAGGCAACCCGGGGCCCGCTGGTTTCGAGGGGCTTGTCAGGGACCATAATGGGAAGCTGATCTTGGCCTACTATGAAAATTTGGGCCCTCAGACCAATCATTTTGTCGAAGCCCATGGTGTGTTGAAAGGGTTGCAGGTCATATCGAATGATCCTAGGCCTTTAATTATTGAAGGCGATTCTCTAAACATTATCAACTACCTTCGTGGCTCCAAAGACCCATCGTGGCAGGTCTTGAATATCATCCTCAAGGCTAGGATGCTCCTCTCTCGATGTGCCAGGTGGGAGGCGGGGCACATCTACAAAGAAGGTAACCGGGTGGCGGATCACTTGGCCAACAAAGGACCGATGACCACATGCCTGGTTGTTTGGCGTTCTCATTTCCCAACCGAGGTGGACAGTTTGGCCAAGGTAGATATTCCCTCATGATGAAGAATTTGTATCATAGGTCTTCTCCCAAAGTTTGTTGATATATTGTCTTTGGCTATTAATCTATTTTAATGTATTTCAAGATCAAGATTTCTAGGACTGTCTGCGTCTTCTGGGGCCCTCGGGCATTTTGTATTTCCCTGTATTTTTACTGAACTGCTCTATTTACCCAACCATCCGGCATGAAATATCTTTTAGCAAGGCTGATTTTGTACATAAGGTTTTGGGATCCTTTATAAAAACCCACAATTAATCTATTATTATAATTACCAAAAAAAAAAAGGTAAATTTATCTATTATTGCTTAGAGAAAGAGTTGGAGTAAAAGACACTTAACACATGATGAATTTAAAGTTAATTACCTAATTCTCAGGCCCCTTGTTATCAGTTACTTGTAAACTACTAGAATTGTTCAAGCACTTATTTTAGCACATATGCATGATACATAAAAATATTAAGTGAGAACCTTGGAGAAATATACTTTCTTGCAAGAGCGGATTTTGGATCCTAGTTGTTGAGTGATTTTTATAACTGGAAAAAATCACACCTCAACACCATAGAATACGGATGAGTTCAAAAAATGGATCAAAGACATCCAGAATCATAGAGGATATCACCCTCGAACAACAAATGTATGGTCAAATATGGATAAATATCTTGACATTACTGATACAATAGAAGAAAGTAATACATAAGGACATGCATTATCATAAGTTGAGAGAGTTATGAGGTCTAAAAAGCATTATTTTGTGCAGCCAAGTAACACCCTTTTTATCTTTATGTGACTATAATATATGTATGCAATGGACTAAACTATAATGTATGGTAATATTTTGATTATATATAGTAAATAAAGGAAGTGTATTACTTGTTTATTTTAGAATGGTTTTGTATTTTTAGGGGTAAAGTTGCATGCATTTGGTACTAATGCCACTCAAAAAATGGTTAGGCAACTCATGAGTTGCAGGTTTATCAATATTGAGATGATTGGACAATGAAAAAAGTATGTTAGAGGTGCAGGAACTTTTTGCAAGCATGTAATAGAAACAATCTTTGTGTGTGCATGGACGAGAAACACTCTTTGTATGTGCATGTGCCAAAAATATCCTTTGAGTGCATGTAAGTTGGAAATACCTACTATGTGTGTACACCAGAGATGTTTTTTGAGTGCATGCATGCTAAAATCACTTATGCATACATGTGATAGAAATAGATGTACATGCAATAGGTATGATAGAGAAAAAGTAGTGTAGGAAGTTTCAGGAGCAATTGCATGCTAGGTTGGCCAATTTGCATGATTAAGAATTTTGCATCTCTATTGGCTATGGCATGCACTTGTTTGTCTTATTCTCCACCATCGGATTCACATAGTTTGTTCCTTTTTATTATTTGTTAGAAATTCAACAACCATTTAAATTTTTTTAATTCTCCAAATAATAGTATATGCAATTAGGCTTAGCATGTGTGATCCCCCTAGCCATTTTGTAATATGTTGTAATTCTCTACTGGATAAGCGTGTGTATGGTTGGGCATGATATATTAAAATATACGCAACTTATATGGAATGATTAGAAAAGAGAGAGAGAGAGAAGGATGGATGTGAAGTAAAAGCTTTAGATTTATTTTATTAAAATATTCCTCTTTTCCTCTTTGGGTGTGAAGTAAAAACATTTCTTCCTTTCCACTAAACCAAGGAGCAAGTACCCATTCCATCCTAGTGTTTTAATGGTTCCTTGATGCTTATCCTACCAACCAAGTAGAACAAAATAATCTGCTATATGAATAACCTAAAATGGTAAACTTTCTTCCTCATATTTATGTTGGTGATATTTAGTTGCAAGATTTCACATCTATCATCTAGAATCCAATTCATAGAGCAAATAGATTAACATAATATGAAGCTAAGGAAATGGAAGTTGAGATGTTACTATAGTTTTATTTGCCTAAACTAGATGCACTCATTCAAATGCATTACACTCTAATGAATGAAGAGCACATGATGGAGCAATATAGAACCGATTTTTTATTCAATAATTTAAGGAATGTTGTAATAGAAATTTGATACTCTTGGTTAGCCTACATAAATACATGGGAGGAATTATTCCCCCAATTAAGAAAAAGAGAACTAATTTTCCTCGCCAATTTCAACTAGTCTTATTAGAAAGCTTTGGTAGTCATAGAGGTCATACAAATTGTCAAGCATGAGTGGATTGGACTCAAGTTTAAGTCACCTACCATTATATATCATGTTACTTGGTTCAACTATGTTGGACCATAGAATACATATGAGTTTATAAAATGGCTTAGAGACATAGAATCATAGACGATATCACCCCCAAATAGCAAACCTATGGTCAAATATGGATAAAGATCTTAACATTAGTGGTACAATAGAAGAAAGTAATGTATGAGGAAATATATTATAATAAATTGTGAGTGATGAGGCTCTAAAAAGCATCATTTTATGCAGCCAAGTAACACCCTTTTACCCTCTTTGTGTGATTGTAATATATATATGTGATGGACTAAACTATAATTTATGGTAATATTTTAGTTATATATAGTAAATAAAGGAATCGTATTACTAATTTATTTTAGAATAGTTTTATGTATTTTTAGGGGTAGAGTTGCATGCGTTTGGTACTAATGCCACGTAACTCATGATTTATAGTTTTTCATTGCTAAGACGATTGGGAATTGAACAAAGTATGCTAAATGTGGAGGCACGTGTTGCAAGCATACACTAGAAACACTCTTTGTGTGTGCATGCACCAAAAACACTCTTTGTATGTGCATGTGCCAAAAACATCCTTTGAGTATTGTGTGTCAAAATAACCTATTGTGTGTGCACATGCCATAAATGTTTATTGAGCACATGCATGCTAGAATTACTTGCACATGCATGTGATATAAATAGATGTGCATGCACTAGGCATGACAGAGAAAATGTAATGTAGGAAGTTTTAGGAGCAATTGCATGCTAGGCTAGCTAGTTTACATTTTTCATCTTTACTTACTAGGGCATGCACTTGTTTGTCTTATCCTCCACCAGTAAATTCACATAGTTTATTCATTTTTATTCTCTATTAAAAATTCAACAACCATTAAGTTTGTTTTAATTCTCCAAATAATAGTAAATGCAATTGGGCTTGGCATGTATAATCCTAATGTTCATTTTGTAATATTTTAAATTCTCTACTAGATAAATGTGTTTATGGTTGGGCATGATGTATAAAAGTATACCCAACTTACATAGAATGGTTAGAAGAGAGAGAGATAGATATGGGTGTGAAGGAAAAGCTTTGGATTTATTTTATTAAAATATTCCTCTTTTCTTCTAAAATCATGTAGAAGTTTTAGGTTTTTTTTTAGTTAGTTTTTTGTCCTTTCCACTAAGCCAAGGAGCAAGGGCCCACTCTATCTTGGTGGGAATTTTGTTTCCCTTTTATTTTTGCATAGAGGTATGCTTTAGAATAAATATTTTGTTGTGATTATTAATTTTATTGATCATATATTTCCCAGGATTATGTTGTGCAGTTGCCATATTAGTTTATATTTCATGTATAAGAGTATGGCTTGAGCATTTAATTTATTTTTTGCAAAGTGTGATTTAAATTTTATGTTAGGCCATTTCATTTCATGTACGTGTGCTTTAATTTACAAAGGTGTGTTTCCAATTTCCACAAGTGTGATTTTATTTTATGTGAGTATTGTTTTACCTTTTCGTGAGTGTTTATATTTATGCAAGTGTGATTTACTTTTCCTTAATCATGATTTATTTTTCAGAAATATGATTTATAGTGTTTTAATTTCTATAAGAATTTTTTCGTTACATTTTTCTAGAATGAATTAAATAAAACCCAATACCAAAATACAACCCTTTACCCTCTAGCACATGCAGCCATTGGATGGCATCTCAAATTGAAATTTTTAAGTGTGAAAATTAATGGCATGATCACTTGCTACAAAATCCTTACATCCTTACTGATATTTGATATGGAAAATGGATAACTATGATGCAAAAATTTATCTTTGTATTATCACATAAAATGCTATAAAAGCTCAGGTGATTGTTAATTAGTTGGACATAACTCCTAATCCTACATAGTGACCCCTAAAAGAGGTATTTCTTGATGAGGACATAATTTTTATTTCTTGTACCCCTCATGAATTTCCCTTTCCCCATTGCCTCAAGCTTTATTCAAAATTTCATTCCTTATGATCTTACTAAGCAAGAAAATATTCTCTTGAAATCTCGTGAGACTATAAAGAGGTATCATGAAACTATAGCTAAATTTAAGTTTGACACACCTCTTACTTTTCTAGGGTCTAACAAAGTCCTTCACCTTGACACTTGGATACTTCACTTTGATGGAGAAGAGAATGAGTTTGTGGTAAGCATCAATAACTTTCTCAAGCCCCAATTGTCCTAGTTTTTCCCATGGCCCTTTGTCTAAATGTTTTGGCATTATTACTAATCTTGCAAAATACAAGGCTTTAATATTAGGGATCTTGATTTTCCAATGCATGAATGTTCAACACATCAAAGTATTAGAATACTCCCAATTGTGGTCCATTAGATATTTGATAAATATGTTGTCAAAGCTCCCCATTTGATCCCTTGCCATTAAGTGGCTACAAATTTAATCAATGCTTTTGAGTTATTTTCTATTAGGCATTATCCAAGGGAACACGATATCAAGGCTAACTCTCTATCCACTTCAACTGGTAAAGTCATACCACATGAAAACAGTATTGAAACAAATTTTGGGGTAAAATTTCATGATGAACCTATGATTTTTGTCATTGATGGTCTAGTGGATGTGCACAAAATCAATATCAATGATATTTATTCCAAAAACCTTATGATGATCCTTAGTATGGCAACAATTTGTACTTTTTTCAATAATCAAACCTATAAACCTATGGCTATTGTTAAATAGAAATCTCGCATTCGTAAGAGATTATTTTGTTATGTCATTCTCAATGGGGTATTATACTATTATAATCGCGATGGTGTTCTCTTTTAATGCATTACCAAGACCAAGATTCCCAAAGCCCTCTTTGATGTCCATAGTGGTGACTATGGTAGACACTTCAGTGGTCATTCCAAAACTCATAAATTGTTAAGAATGAGTTACTTTTGGCCAACAATGGAAGTTGATGCTAATAAATTTGTAAACTATTACAATAAATATCAATTCCATAAGGGTGATATTCATGTCCCTGCCTAGGTTCTTCATTCAATTGAATCTTCTTGGTCCTTATCCACTTGGTGTCTTGTGTTAGGAACCTACTATTAAAAATAAAATCACTCACACAAATATTGTATATAAACATAAATACTTGAAACACAAACTATTGCAATATGGAAATTAAGTGCAAAAATGAATAACACAAAATCATAGGCCTCTTTGAGGGGGCAACCTCCTTCAATGCTTTCATTAATTTTCCAAAAAATACATTCATACATGGATCCATGTATTTTAAAGATACACTTCATGCAATCCAAACCTAACGTTCAAGTGGCTTACATGCAAAATATCACTCAAGCTAGAATCTTCTACTAAACATCATTCTAGAAAAAAGTTACATGAAATGGCCCCACTTGTCTAGGTACCTTACTTTCCATATACCATTACAAAGTATTACAAAATAAAATTATAAAGGGATCCCCACATTGAAAGTGGATCATTACATAATCATATGATAATTACAAAATTAATGTTAGGATGGCGTCCTAATATGCCTTTCCCCTTAAGAATGCTTTGTCCTCAAAGTTGTAAATGAGGAAATTGGTGTTGTAGCTACTAGAGAGACTCCCACATAGCATATTCTAGTTGTATACCATGCCACTAAACAAGGACCTTAGTAATTACTTGGTTTCAAAGAGTGGGAGTCTTGTGTTCTAGACGTTGTTCTAGCTCGAGCAAAATAGAACCCTCTTTATCCAGTTCTAGTAAAGTAGACTGAACCTGCACTTGATTACCACAACCTTCTTGAGAGAGGAGACATGAAATATAGGGTGGATATTGGATGCAATTGATAGGGCCAATTTTTAGGCCATTGCACTAATACGTTGTAAGACCTATTAGGGCCACAGAATTTGGTGATGATTTTTTGGCACCTATGAAGCTAGAGTGGTGATTGTTTATATGGTTGCAAGCAAAGGAAGACCATAACACCAACATCAAAGCTAAGCTTATAATGGTTTTGATTAACTTGTTGGTATATTTTATTCTAAGCCACTTCCAAATTAATCTTTAGTTAATAGAGGACTTCGACATGTTGGTTGAGTATAGTATCAATCGCATGGACCTTGGAGCTACCTGGGATGTAGGAGGAGGATGTTCATGGAGGCTATCCATAAACTACTTCAAAATGGGTGACCTTTATCATAGTGTGATAGGAAGTGTTATACCACCACTCATCCAAGGGAAGTAACTTTTCCCATTGTGTAGGATGATCAGAGGTAAAGCAATAAAGGTAGATCTTCAAAAAAAAATTGAAAATATCGATTTATCCATTTGTATACGAATGATAATCTAAACTCATTTTGAGTTGAGTTCCCTATAGTTTAAACAATTCTTAACAAAAATTACTAGTGAAGGTAGGGTCTTGATTGGACACAATGGATGAGAGCATGCCATGAAGGTGGGAAATAGAATTAAAGAAAAATTGGGTGATTATGGAGGTTGTGTAAGGATGGAAGAGGGAGCAAAAATGAGCATACTTCGAGAGATAATATACACTACCATAAAAATAATTGATTTGCCTCTAGACTTAGGTAGCCCTTCAATAAATTCCATAGAAATATTTGTCCAAACTTATTCAAGAATAGGTAATGGTTGAAGATTTCTTAAATAATGCACCATTTTCCCTTGCATCCGCTGGCATATGTCACATGCTACCACAAAGGTTTGAATATCCTTCTTCATGCCCTTCCAAAAAAATTACATTTAATTTTCATAGGTCTAGAGAAACCCAAAATGGCCTGTAGTGGGTGAAGCATGCATCTCCTTCAAGATGAGTTCCCAAAGTTGAAACGTGTGGGGAATAAAAAGGTATTGGAGATATCACAAATGTTTTCCATCCCAAGTGTATCTCAAACATGAGGTGGTCATTGTTTGAAGTGTGGTAATCAAAGTTTGCAATCCTGAGTCCTTAAGCATGTCCACTCAAAGAGAGTGTGTTAGGATCCCATCCTAATGTTATTTTGTAATTCTCATTGGCTTATGTAATGACTCACTTCCAACATGGTGGATCCTATTATAATGTTATTTTGTAATACTTTATAATGTATGTGGTAAGGCACCTAGCCAAGTGGTGTTATCTCATGTAATCGTTATCAAGATTGTAACCGATGTTTGGTAGAAGATTCTAGCTCGAGTGGCATTTTGCATGTAAGCCAACTCTTGAGCCTTTAGGTAGGGTTGCATGTAGCTTTCTCTTTAAAAGACATGGAGCCATGTATGAATGTATCTTTTTGCAAGTTAATTAAATATTGAAGGAGGTTGCCCCCTCGAAGAGGCCTACGATTCTGAGTTATTTGTGAGATTGTTTCAATTATGCAATTACTTTTTACATAGTGTTATTCTATTATTTGATGTATTTTAGTTATTTTTTAGTATTTTATGTGAGTGAGCTTTATTTTAATAGTAGGTTATAACAAGTGGTATCAGAGCACTTTCTAGGGCCAATTTTTGTTGTGACTACAACAATTCTTGCTCAGCCATTTTTGCCTGTTAGATATAATTTTCTTGTATTTTTCATTCTATTTTACTTTATTTAAAAACAAAAAAATCAGCAAAAACTCAAAAAAGAAAAAAAATATAGTCCTTTTTTAGTTGGGTAGGCTAGAAACTCTATGTTGGGGGTTTTAAAATATCATGAAGGAGCTACCGTTATTGGCTAAGCTATATAGTCCATAAAGCATCTAGTAAAGTAAGGTGCGATCAGGCTCCAATATCTAGGTCTCAAACAACACTCATGCATAAAATTGATCTCCCATGCATTTTTAGGTGTATCAGAAGTTCATTTTAGGCCTAAAAAAATTATCTAGTAGGAATATTTTCAACCTTGTATTATCCATACTCCACGGGACACAACATCCTATATGATTATCCTTATGTACTATCAAAGAGGTAGATAGTATGCTCAAGGGTATGTGTGAAATCCTCCTTGGGTAGTGGCCTAAAATATTGGTTTGAGCACTATTGTTCATCACTATGGTATAACAGAGGGCCTATGGGTGTTACATACTCCTCTACCTAGAGTACCCTGGTTATATCAATACTTCAACCTACAATAAATAATATCTCCCTATTCTGCTAAACATGCATTCACTAACCCCATAAAAGTGATCATATGGACTTCCCTATCACAGAAGAACAGACTTGCTTACACCCAACAGTTAGGACATAGTCTAAAATTATCTATCATAGTCTAAAATATTCCAGTACCATCTAGGATAGTTTCAATAACAATCAGGTCAGTGATAGTGATAGTAACAGTCATCTGTAACAATCAAAAATTCTAGGTGGTCAGGATCATAATCAAAATTATCAATGTTAGTAACTACACAGTACATAGGATCCCAGAGTCAATGACGTGAACCGTATTAGTAACCATAGTACTAGTGATAGGGATAGAGACAGGACAGTGACAAGGTGGTCAATCACCAAAATGCATAGGTCCAAAATAGTTGATCCATTACCCAACTTTTTAATTGTATCTTCGAATAAAAAATTGACCACACCAGTTGACTCGTTAAAATAGAGGATAAAAAAGTCTAGGGTGTCCAAAATTAGTGTTGTGGGATATAGCTCATTATGACCATCTTTTCAATCTGATTATTTTGATATATAACACCCAAGCACTTTTCGAGACTCCTTACTAAAAATAGTAACTCCTAAAACCACACTTTTATTTTTAGTAATTTAGTAAAAGAGGTTTAAGACTATCCAAAATGGTTGGTGGCACTCATGGATATCAAAAAGAGATAGATCAAGTTACCTTATTGTTGGAAACCCTCCAAAGCACCATTGATAGCATGAAAATTTTAAATTAGGTCATGACAATAGAGCTTCAAAATTTTAGAGATGATTACGATACCTCTAGAACCCACATAGAACTTGCAGATATTGAGTTCAAATTGCAAGGTGGTCCAAGCAAGTCTGAGTATTGTACTAAACACTTACATTTTGAGAAAGGTAAAGGAAGGGCAACAGATGACTCTCACCCTCACTATGATCGTGATCCTACCTTTAATATGCCTAAATTAGACTTTTTTAAGTTTAAATGGAAGGATGTGGATGGGTGGTTATGTCGTGTTGCTCAATTTTTTAAACTCCATGATGTTCCCATATATTATCAATTTCAAATGGCTTCCTTCAACTTAGAATCTGAAGCTTTACAATGGTACCAATGGTTGCATAACACTACCCCTGATCCGTCTTGGGAATACTTTGAGTCTCAATTACTCACTCACTTTAGCCCTAGTGAGTATGATGATTTTACAAGACAATTGACAAAGTTGAAACAAACTTTGAAAATTTGAGATTACATAATACAATTTGAGAAATTGACCAACAAAACTAAGGGACTGGATGAAGGGTTCTTTATGAGTTGTTTTGTTAGTGGTTTGAGGAAATATATCCAAGCTGAGGTCACGATGTTTAAACTACAATCCATGATGTAGGCTATAAAGTTGACTCATTTAGCTGAATTTAAATTTTTAGATTAGAGGTAGATATCTAAATTTCCACAGGCTAGACCCTCTTTTCCTCCTAGATTCCAAAATCAGAATGAACAAAAACTATTGCATCCACTACTGCACCCAAATGTCTAGCCACTACCAAAATGGATGTGCGATGCACCCAAGGATTGTGCTACAATTGTGATAAAAAAATTTCTTGTGGGTATAGGTACATCCCAAAGAAGTCATTCCTCATAGATGCTGATGAGCCTGACACTAGTGACCACAATGATGATGACACCAAATCAGTAGAGGAACCACCTAAACTGGAGGAAGAAAACCAAGATTAACCACAAGATAAAAATTTTGTTCATGCTCTCGTTGGCATTACTACTTCTCAAACCATGAAAGTTGTGGGTTACTTCAAAGACCTACGTCTTACCATCTTGATTGATTCTAGCAGTATGCATAAATTTATTGATCCTTGCATTGTCAAACAAGTAAATTGTTATGTACATGTATCGCCCAAATTTTTTGCACCCTTACCTTCAGGCTAAAGGATCCGTACCCGAAAGGGGGGTGATAAAAGGATGGAACAATACCTCGAACGGAGAGGTCCTTTGAAGGTCATGCCTCTCGGGGGAGGGGTATAAAGGTGAATTTTTTACAAATGGTGGGGTTCACCAGGAAACTTTGAGTGGCAGTTTCCACACCTAGGTTTGAGAGGGGGTTTGATTTGTTCATTTTATGTTCAATCATTTAGATTCCTAGGTTGGCAAAAATGAAGCTAAGCTATTCTATATGAAGATTTTGATTTATATGAATACAAAAGACATAAATGAATCCTAATGTGATTGAATTCAGAGAATATATAAAATGGAGAAGAGTACACCTGATTTTTTATGTCTAATGAAGATTTTGAAGCTTGTACGAGTCCAGATCATCTCGGATATGACAGGATCATCTGTAATTGTACAGAATCATCCCAAATCATAGGAGATCATCCGAGATCACCCAAGATCATCAGTGACCTGACGAATTCATCAAAAACCTACAATCAAGAAAACAAACACCAAAAACCAAAAATACAATTGCAAGAACGATGCAAAAGATAGAAATAAGAGTATAGATGTTTGAATGATAAATCTAGATATAAAATTAAATGAGATGCACTATTTTGGAAAATTATTTTGAATTTTATAATGCAATTACACTAAATGAGGTGAACTCCAAGATGCAAAATAGAAGTAAATTAATCTAATGCACCAATAAATGAGGAAAATGAGATAGGGAATGCAAACTCAGGGCTCTGATTGCCCCCAAACTGAATTGCAGATCGGATCATCTGTAATAGTACAATATCAACGCCGATCTTGACAGTATTGTCTAGAATTGTAGTTGAATGGCCTGCGATGATCCGAGCTACCTCCGCTAAAACACAATGAAATCCTACAACAAAACTTGAAAACACAAGTACAAAATAATCAAGGAAATAATCATTCAGGCAGCCAGGTAGGGAGTCATGGAGGGAATCAGGGGGATAAACTGGAAAAATCCTAGTTTATATAGGATTAGGGGGGGTTAGAAGGTTGGGGATCATCCCAATCTAGGAGATCCTCAATGTGGGAATCTCCAACCATGCAGACACGCTTCTACCCAAGTTGGAGAGGTCATTGGAACAGAAGCTAATTGCAAAAATTTGGTTTTGGGATGAAATCGTCTGGACGTTCTGTTCTAGATGAATTCGTCCAATTTGGGATGATATCGTCAGATCGACGACGATATCATCAGATCGACGACGATATCGTCCAACGGTCACAACAACCTCTAAAAATGGCACGAAAAATGAGGTAAGTGGTTAACGGGCGGTTTCGGGGTTAAAATTCAAATTTCTACTTTTTACTGATGGTTTAATTGTGTCAATTTTAGTGTGCTACATTTTTCCCCTTCTTTAGCGAATTTTTCAAAAAAAATGCATTAAAGACGAGTTCTTCACGCTTTATGAGAAAGCAAAAATTTATTCAATTTTTTAGACGACGATTCTAGGTCGAATCGTACGATTATTTGCTATGGTGCCCCCTCTAAATTTTTACCCAAACCGAACGTTTGAGGTAAAAGTGTGAAAAAGCAAAAATAAATAATAAAAAAAAATGTCATTTTTGAATAAAAATAAGCAAAATAGGGTAAAACCCTAATTCATTTTTACTGTTCACTTTCACTGTTTTAGAGCTCTATAGGCAAAATGGTGGAGACGACACACAGATCGACAGAGATCCGACGCGGGTTGCGGGTAAGGATCTAAACCTAGTTTTACTATGTTTTTAACTTGATTTACTTAATTTTTTGACTTGAATTTTAATTTTTTTGGGCGTCGCGGCCATTTTTAGGCTGTCAACAAAATCGTCTCTATATTGTCGATTTCGTCTAGGGACGAAATCAAAGAAATAGGGGCGATCCCGTCCAATAAGGGGTGATCCCCAAATTGAAGAACAGAGATGATTTCATCCTATTAAGGATGATTTTATCTAAATTTGGTACGATATCGTCCAATAATGGGCGATATCAACTTTTATGGGATGATTTGGTTTTAATTGATTTTTTAATGATTATGTACTAATGATTTTTGTTGTTTTATTGCTTATTTTGCAGAGGGGATTGCTAAAGATTCGAGAGTGGAAATACGGAGGTCTAAGAGATGATTTGGTTGCGCTTGATCAGGCCGAGCGAGACAGATTGGCAGAGGTCAGACTACAACATGTGGTAGAGATGCCACAAATTCCTATAGACATGGGGCTACTGATAGCCCTAGCAGAGAGATGATATCCAGAGTTGTCTTGCTTCTGGCTACCGACAGGGGAGATGACTCCCACTCTAGAGGATGTATGGAGAATATTGAGGATCCCCATACATGATCGATTCATGACACCTTCGGTCAATCAGGGCCATGCCATGATGAGATTGTGCGAGGACCCGAGCTTCGTCCTAGAGAAGGGCAGAGTGAACATCGAGGCTTTGAGGCGGATGCCTAGGGCATCTCAGTTGACCAAAATTTTGGTAGGGGTGGTGGGTGGCCTACTTCTATGCCATCAGAGTGGATGCAAATTACCATGGCTACTTTCATATGTGGTCTGTGACATGATAGACCACAGTTACAGGTTTGCTTGGGGTAGCTTTGTACTATGCCGCTTGTATAGGATCCTTTATAGGGTCATATACAAGGGGGATCGATGTCTGGTGCTGACATCGCTTCTACAGGTTTGGTGTTGGGAGAACATTACGGTGCGAAGGCTGGTAGGGCTTCCATTGGTAGGAGTTGACCGGGAGAGACCTCAAGTTTTCTACTGGTGGCTCTAGAGAGGGTCACAATGATGGATAGATCTGTCGATGTCCTAGAGGCTATTGGATGACCTCACCCCAGATCGGATCACTTGGAGACCATGGAGAGAGCATCCAGGGTGGGTAGAGGACAGACAGGAGTTGGCTCGCATCAGGTGAGTCATATGGTTGAGGACAGAGCGAGGAGAGATAGAGCTCCATTCCTACGACCAAGTTTTGAGGTAGTTCAGTCTACAATAGGGGATCCCTACTCTTAGGGATTATGAGTACTCCCAGACTGTGCAGGATAGTACCACACTGAGTGGGGCTCCAGACATGAAGCTGTTATGGAGTCAAGATGTTGATGATGCCCCCATTCAGCTAGTGGATGGGGATGATGTAGGATAGCAAACAGATATGATGCCTAGTATGCATGCATTCACCCTCCTCGAATGATGAGGGCACAGGGTCCGATGCACGTTGTAGTGCAACGGATGGAGAGGTAGCGCCAAGCTACCATCAAGGCAATGAGGGGTCATGGAGGGAGGGATCAATGATGACCTCCTCAGGAGAGATGCTGGAGAGCACCATAGGCTTCGAAGAGATAGCAACAACCAAAGAGGAGGGAGGAGAGGAGAGACAGACTCCCTCCTCAACAGAGGGATAGGCCACCATCGCTCGATAGGGTCAAGGGTGTCAAGGTGGGGGAGAGTAGCGAGATGCCATCTCTCCAAGTGGAGAATACCTACCTACGAGCTCAGGTGCAGACTCTACAGGATGAGGCTACACATATCAGGGCTTAGAGTGGAGGGGCGAGCATTCTAGAGTTGGCACGGTCGGTTGCTCAGACCACGTTCTATCATGGAGTGTACTACCAACTGGTTCCAGAGGGTCAGAGGATATAGCTACCAGCCGACATTACAAAACCAATCAGGATGGGGTCATCGAGGACATCATCACGATCGACGTCGAGGATCCCTAAAATAGGATGGGATTTTATGGAACCACCTCCTCCACATCAGGGCGGGAGAGGAGATGAGGCTGAGAGCTCGAGGTCTTCTCGAGACTAGATGCACATTGTACATAGACTATTTTTGAGATGATTGAGTATGCCAGGGTATAGATTGTGGCATACCAATCCGTTTTGATATGATGTATATACTTTTTGATATATATATGATGTTCCTTTTGTGATATGACTTGTGCATATGTTTTATGATGCTTTAATATTTTAATTGTTGATTGACTATTCATGTAATTATGTCGTTTGAAAATATTATAATTTTATGTCATGCTATAAAATTAAATGAAATAATTTGATGTAAACAAACTGGTTGTTGTGGTGTGTTTTGATGAAAATAAAGTGACTTCTAACAATAATTTCAAAGGACATTGTCATTGTTACATGACCATTTCATGGAGTCACCGCTCGCTAGGTCATCAAGCTAATCCCGATATGAGAGAAATATTGCTAAAAGTAAAAGGGTGCTTAAGAGACTTTCTTAAGACTTTGTGTTGTGATGATGAAAAATCATGATAGTGATGATTTGTTTTCAGATTTCAATGAAAATATTATGCATGAAATATTAAAAATATGATTTTTGCTAGGCATAAAATTCCTAAGTATGATAGAAATTTGAACAATTCCCTAGGAATTATACCATCATCGCAAAAAAATGAATGTTTTGACATAATGAAATGAAATAGGAAAGTTTTCATTCTTTTTAAAGCACAATTGTGTAACATAATGATTTAAGCCATATGCTTTTATGGATTAAATAAATGGGAAATAAAATTAGAATGATGGTTTGCGCTAGGCATAGAATTTTAGGTATAGACTTATACCATCATCGCGAAATCCAAAGAAGAAATTGATATAATAGGTTTATTGCATAGTTGATTTTTGATTTTGAGATAAATAAAAAATATACAAATGAGGACTTGCATTAGGCATAAAATTCCAATTTAGGTTTAGGAACTATACCATCGTCGCGAAAGTCGAAAAAATATAAGTGTGACTTTATTGCTAGATTTTTTAACATGTTTTGCAAGAAAATTTTGGTTTTTTGAAAAAAATGTATTTAATTGATTTTACGCTAAGCAGATATTCTCAGGTAAGAAATTCAAATTATTCCAGAAGTTTTGAATAAATATTTTAAATTATCTCAAAGACAAAATTTAGATTTATAAGGAACCCCGTGTGCATACGTAAGTTCATTGCCGATCTTGATCTATCATAATGATACAAAATCTCTCAAACACAAATGTGTGTGCAATTGTAATGTTCATTTACCGATTTTGAGCAAGATAATTTGATACAAGTAATTTGAATTAACCAAATGAGTGTCCGTTGACCATGATTTATATGCATGTAACCGTACCAGACTACTATGTAAGTCAGGTCATCAAGAGCTAGCTGATCCATAAGCAGACATAGGTCTGTATAAAAGAAGGTCGCTAATGTGACAGACGTATCACCACACTAGGAGTTATCCAATGTCAAGCAAGTTGGGCACAAATCACCTGTTATGGGGTTTACCTCACGGTTTTCAAATAATTGAGAATTTTGGGGATTCAAGCTTCACACTTCCTTATTTCAAAAAGAGGGGGGGATTTATTGCTTTTTGCTTTTTCTTTTCTTTTCTTGTTCTATATTTTTTTTTTTGTGTTTTGTATTTTGCTTGACACTGATATAATGCTAAAATATTGCTGAGATGGTACAAAATGATACTGCAGTAATGCTTCTAAATAATTTCTCTTTTTCTCGTGATTTTTCTTGATTTTATTTTTCTTTTTCTTTTTTTTCCTATACTAGGGATACTTGCTCGGATTGGCTGTAGAGCAAGGGATTTTTATTCTGGGTAGGGGTGAGCTTGTCCTTTTGTCAATTCTCAAAGATTCTAGACCATGTGCATGATAGGATAGCAGGGAAACTTTTCGCTCAAGAGACCACTTCTACTATGTAGCATCGTTTTGAATTTGCAATGAAATCATTTTAATGTGAAAAGATGTACTTGGTTCAAGTAAATAACAAGATCAGTTCTCTATGCTCAAAACTTTATTTTATTCAACTATGAACTTCGATATAAGAGAGATTAATAATCATACCAAATAAGATCAAGATATTTATTCATGTGAGTGTGAAAGTGAGGGATTCCAGATAAATGCTAATTTATCCAAAATAATTGAAAATATAACTGCAATACTTCAAGAATTGACAGGTGCAAAATAGAAGATGTTTTTGATGATTTTGATTTTTTTATATTTTGATTTTTAATTTATGAATTGAGAGAATACATAATATTACTGTTTTTGAAATTTTTATATGAATTACTAATATGAGACAATATGTATAATATATATAGTGATGAAATTACCAGATTTATGCATAATAGCAAATTACCATATTTATGCATAATAGCGCTTAAGATGCATAATGTTCATAAGGTCTTTAAGATATTTACCATCTAAGGTAGCTAATCTGTATGCTCCCGATCCAAATTTAGTAGTGATAATATATGGCCCAAGCCATTTAGGCTTGAATTTTCCTTTAAGGTCTTTAGTTGCATTAGTATTTTTTTATTTTCTTTTAAGACGAGGTCGCTGATCTTAAAGGATCAATTATGAACTTTCTTGAGATATGCTCGTTTGAGCTTGTTCTGGTAGGCACGAAGATGCTCCAAAGCATTAATGTGCTTCTCATCTAGGATTTCTAGATGACTAAATATGCCAGCATGATATTCATATCCTACTTCAGTATCTTGAAGTAGTAGAGCCAAAGAAGGATCTTCTAGTTCAAAGGGAAAAACAGCTTTAGCACCATAAACCAAAACAAAGGGTGAAGTGTCCGTGGGAGTACGAATGCTAGTTTGATAAGCCCACAAAGTAGGATATAATTGAATGTGCCAATCACGGCCATATTTATTGACCAGTCTCTTGAGGATTTTATTTAATGTTTTATTAGATGTTTATGCTTGGTCGTTACCCTGAGGATAATAGGGAGTGGACCAATGATGTTGAATTTTATATTTTTGACATAGTTTTTTTACATCTTTGTTTTTGAAACAAGTTCCATTATCCGAGATGAGATTTGCAGGAATTCTAAACCTACAAATAATTTGATTAAGAATAAACTTGGAAACTTGCGTTCCAATGCAAGAAGCTAAGGGCATAGCTTCAACCCACTTCGTAAAATACTCGGTGGCGGTTATGATGAATTTGTGTCCATCAGATGACATAGGATTGATTTTTTTGATAATGTCTAATCCCCATTTAGAAAAGGGACAAGGAGATGAAATAGCCTAAAGTTCTTGTGCAGGTGCATGGAGAAGGTCAGTGTGTTTTTGGCACTTGTCGCAATGGTGCACGTAATCATGTGAATCATTCTCCATGGTAGGCCAAAAATGTCCTATCCTAAGGAGCTTCTTAGCAATGGCGCTACCACTAAAGTGTCCCCTACAAGATCCATCATGGGCTTCACTCAAAGTTGATCTAGACTCTTCTATATTCAAACATCTTCATAGGATACCTTCAAAATATCTCCTATATAACGTATTGCCAATTATTACGAAGCGACTTGCTCTTATACATAATAATCGGCATTGGTTTCTATTAAAACCTTCACGAAAGGTCCCATTTTGAAGAAAATTAAGGATGTCAGTGTACCAAAGTTCAAGAATAGTTTCATTGATTAGAAACACGTCCAAAGGTTCCAAGCATGATTTAGTTGAAGCGGGTTCCTGGAGTCGACGAATAATTATGGTAGCATATTCGTCATCTAAATCCAAGGGTAAAAGATATGTAGTTGCGGCCATAGTGTCAGCCGCATGATTACTAGTTCTAGGAATAGCTTCCAAGGTAACTTGATCAAATAAAGATATTAATTGTAATACATATGCTTTATATGGGCACAATTTATCATCTCTGGTCTGATAAACATCGTTAATTTGATTTATAACAAGTTGAGAATCATCGAAAACTAATAGATTTTTAATTTTTAGTGCTAGGGTAGCTTGTAATCCAAGGATTAGAGCCTCATATTCAGCAGTGTTATTAGTACAGGCAAACGTTAATTTAAATGATAGAGGTATGAGATGTTTCTATGGAGATATCAAAATAATACCTGCACCAGCCCCACTCATGCATCAGTCTCTATCAATGTATAGGGACCATTGCTCTGAATGATCCGCCTCTAGGTTAAGGCACTCGTTAGGAAACTCAATGATGAGGGGATGGGTGGACTCTAAGGGTGCAGCAGCTAATTGATCTGCTATGATTTGACCCTTAACAGACTTATGTCCTATAAATGTGAGTTCAAACTCACTTAGAGCAAGAACCCACTTCATTGTGTGACCATATAAATAAGGTCGACTCATGAGATACCGCAAGGGATCGAATTTAGCAATAACGTATGTTTTTTGACTGAGCATATAAGGGCGTAGTTTCTATGTATAAATATGACTACTAGACATAACTTCTCTAATGTTGTGTAGCGGGTTTCATAACTAATTAATGTTTTTCTAATGTAATAATTAGCACGCTCTCTTTTCTCATCATCAAGTTGAGCTAACATAGCTCCTAAAGCAAAATCTGAAGTAGAAATATACAAGATAAATGGGCAATCAGGTTTAGGTGGCAAAAGTATAGGTGGGTTAAGAAGAAATTGTTTGAGGAGTTCAAATGCTTCCTTACATTCGTTGTCCCAATGGAAAGAGACATCCTTCTTAAGAAGCTTAAGAAAGGGTCCAGTTTTATCCGCTCAGCTTATCGATGAAGCGACGGATAGCTTGAAGCTTACCTTGTAGACTCTGTAATTCAGATATATTTGTAGGTGTGGGCATATCAGTGATAGTCGTAATCTTGAGAGGGTCAATTTTGATGCCACGTAAAGAAAATATAACCCCCAATAATTTACCTAACTTAACTCCGAATATACATTTGGCTGGATTCAATCGGATAAGATATTCCCTTAACCGATCAAATACTTTTCTCAAGTCATATAAATGGTCATCTTCTTTAGTAGAACGAGCTATAATGTTGTCTACATAATCATGTAGTATATCATGCATCATATCATGAAAGATATAAGTCATGGCTCGTTGATAGGTTGCACCTGCATTCTTCAAATCGAATGGCATCACTTTCCAACAGAAAGTCCCCCAAGGGGTAATAAAGTTCATTTTAGCCTAATATTTAGGAGCTATCCTGATCTGGTTATAACCATAAAATCCATCCATTAAGGATATCATTCCACTCCCAGCAGTAAAATCAATGATCTGATCCATATTGGGAAGGGGAAAATCATCTTTAGGGCATGCAGCATTAATATCTCTAAAGTCTATATAAACCCTAACCTTAGTAGTTTCTTTCTTAGTTACTGGAACTACATTGGATATCCATTTAGCATAATCAATGGCTTGTATAAAAATAACATTCAAGAGTTTTTCTAACTCCCCTTTGACTAGTAAGGCCACTTTAGAATGCTTTTTCTAAGATTTTGCTTAACAGGTTTAGCATTCGGATGCACTACTAGGTGATGCATAACTACAGAAGGGTCTAAACTTGGCATATCTTCATATGTCCAAGAAAAAACATCTTCATATTCTTTAAGAAATGCAATGTATTTATCTTGTTTTTCTTGACTCAATTTTGATCCAATGTTGATTATGTGAAGGTTATCGTCGGTTCCAATGTTAATTTTTATGACATTTTCTACTTTCATGTGTAGATCTCTCTCAAAATTAGGTGGGGCGGGTGAAACGCCCAATTCTTGTAATTCTTCCAAGGTTATCTTGGATAATTCATCTTGAGGAGTCGTGGCCTCAAGCTAGGCTATACTAGGTATAGAACCATCAAAATAAAATCCATTATGTAATAATTCCTCAATGGAGACATCGTGAAAGATATCTCCCTCCAACTCATCATTGGATTCAATGATCATCTCAGGATAAGCTATAGATAGCATATTACATGTGAATGTCTTATTCATTAAACGCAAAGCATCGCGTTCATCTAAATAATCTTGGTAACATATAAGATGGTCATCATCCTCAAATGGGAATGGTTGACCCTTACTAGAAAATAGGCCCACACCACATCGGGCGGGCCACTCTTCTACCTCAAAAGGTTCTTTCATACCTTTCTAGAAAGGTCCCAAACCTTTCCCTTTATATCCCAATTTAAGCATTATAGGTTTGGCTTTAATATATTCATTAGTAAAATAACATCGAGCATATCCATCATAATGAGTTCTCGATGTTTCTGGGTATTCTACCCCAGTCATATCCCTTATAAATAAAGGCACAGCTCCCGACTTGGTAAATACTTCCCATAGGCTATGGGAGGCCCAAGGTATGAGGAGATGGTGGCAAATTATTTAAAATAAGAGAATCTTGCATAGAAGCATTCGTTTCTTTTGATATAAGAATTTTAGATAGATCGGGTAAGAGCTCGTTAGTAAGAGCATAAGAGGTAGAAGGAACATTCCCTACATCTTTCGATGCGGAAAATATGAATTTGGTGGATGTAGACGGTGTAGATGTTTCTATAGATGGGTCTATTAAAGGTATGGGAGTTATAGGAGTAGAACAAGAGATATTGGTTGTGGGATTAGGATCTTTCTTAGGTCCTAATACAGTTTGTTCAGAAGATGGTTGAGCTATATGTGGAGGTGCAACTGATGGAAAATAAGTAGATGATGTTGTGGGTGTGAGTTTCACACGTTTAGATGGATAATGAGAATTAGGATGTGTGGATGACAGAGCGGGGCAAAATTGAACTCCAATAGGTTCTACCAAAACACACATATCAAAGGGTCTTGGATCACCATGAATGGTAACCAACTGATTCTTAAATTCAAACTTAACACATTGATGTAAAGTTGAAGGAACAGCTCGCATCGCGTTGATCCAAGGACGCCCCAAGAGTATATTGTATGATGCAGGGCAATGTACAATAAACATAGTCATATCCAAGGTTCTTGGACCAACCTGCAATGGAATGGTAATAACTCCACACATTTCTTGTGTTTTGTCATTGAAAGATTTTATGATCATATCAGTTCTTTTCATTTCATCACTTCTAAACCCAAATATTTGGTAGAAGTCAAAAGTGTAGATATTTAAAGATGAACCATTATCAATCAAAACTCATTTGACTACTACATCTCCAATTAAGGCAGTAATATACAAGGGGTTATCTTTATGTAAACTATGTTGCGGTATGTCTCTATCCCGAAAGTCAATACAATCAACTTCACAAGTTATTATAGTATCGGCCATGGCTTCAGGTTGAATGTCTTGTGGTACCATCATCTGACTTAATGTGAGCATTAATTCATCTCTATGTGTAGGAGAAGATCTTAAAAGGTCCAAGAGAGAAATTCTAGCTGTAATATTTGACAATTGTTCATTAATATTATAAGGAGGTTGAGGTTGAACATTAGGTGAATGATTCCCTTTATTAGGAACTTTCAAAACAAATGGAGTTGATCCATCATTCTGAATTTGATCTTGTTGAGAATTTTGAGTCTGTTGTCTAGTAACAGCTCCGATGGTACCCACAATATTATTTTGTAGATGATGAATGGGTCTTGGTCTAGCGTTTATAGCTAGCTCATTAGAAATTAATCGGTGAGACGATGGTCTAGTAGTGACTCTTCTTGGAAATGGCTCTTCTGGAACCATATAACTTGTAGGGTGAATAGGATCTGATTCATCTTTAGAACTATTCGATTGATTTGATGTGATTTCCATATCACTCTCAGTCTCGTATTATGTATCACTAAGATCAGGTATCTAAATATTATATAGAGGCCTGGTTGTAACCACGGATAAAGTTGTGTCAAATATTTCCAGATCATGAACAGGTAAATGCCCACTAATAGTTCCTACATATCGGGTAGGAGGAGGGACATTATGATGTTCAACTTGATTAGCCACCTCCTTACCATGTTTTGGTAAGGGATGTTGAAATATGTCCAATGACTGATTGGAATTCTGATTCTGGTTTTGTGGGGTGTTATTTTGAACATTATTAGGAGGATTTTGCTTAGGTTGAAAGGCTTGCACCTCCATCTCATTGTTATCAATCAAGTCTTGTATTTTATGTTTTAATCTTTTACAAGAGTTGGTAGTGTGTCCAGGTCCTCTATGGAAGTCACAGTGTAAATCTGCTCTATATTCGGGTATAGTTGAATCAGGTTCTCGAATATTTGGTAATTGAGTCAAACCTCATTCTAATAATTGCGATAGAATAGTTGATAAAGGTTGATTTAACCTAGTAAATTCTCAAGGAGGTCTATCAAGAGGTTTCAGTACAAACTTCTCCACTGTCTTTGCAACATTAACATTAGCAGTATGCCTGCTATCGGTGACTCCATCACCCACAACTTGTTTATTCTTATATTTATTTTTGGATGTTTTCTCATTGTCTCTCTTTTTAAGTTGGCCTCTCCTAATGAGAGCATCTTCCACTCTTCGGGCTAAGTCTATAGCTTGATCGAAGGTGGTCAAGGTAGCAGTTGATAATTCGTAAGATAGTTGCTCTTGCAAATTATTAATAAATATTTCCAACATCTCCCTATAAGGTAACACAAAGTGCAATTTTCCTATCAATTGTCTCCACCTAGCTAGGAAATCAGCAAAGCATTCCTCTTTGCCCTGTTTTAAGTTATACAAATCTTTAATGGTCACATCTCTTTCGATGTAGGCACTAAATTGATGAACAAAATACTCGGTAGTTTCTTCAAAATTTCTCAAAGAATTAGTGGGTAATTGATAATACCACTCTAATGCCATTCCTCCCAAGCTTTTCGAGAACATTTTTAGTAATAACAAGTCATCAAGTGATATATCATGACATGTTATCCTAAACATACGAAGATGCTTTATGGGATCTTCGGTTCCTTTATATATGGGAAGAACAAGCATAGGAAAATGTTTAGGATACAGCTATGCTACGACTATAGGATCTAAAGGCTGACTACACATCTCTCGATAATTGTATGAGGGACGGTAGGGATCTATCTGGTCCATGCGGGAAACTAACTGTTTCACCACGGCTTCAAGATTGCTAGTTTGTCCACCATATTGGTTCGATGGCACATAGGTATGGGATCTATGAGTGTCTGATGGTGTGATATAAGGATTAGATGTTATATTGTTATTATGCAAAGTGTTGGTAGGAGGAATATTATGAAGGGGATTTGTAATAGTATTATGTTGTACCTTATATTGTTGGTAATTGGTGTTCGGTTTTGTTTTTGGTTTTTGTTGATTTGAGGTATGTTTATCAAGATTTTGGAGAAATAGAGCAGTAAATTATGGTTTCTTTTGTGCAGGAATGACTCTAGGCTTGTTAACAGGCACTTTAGGTCATTGGGTAACCTATTATTGTTGCATGCTCTGGATCGCAGCTACTATATCCAAATTGGATGGTCCAGCTTGATCACTCTCTTGTTCAATAAAGGACAAGGGATTAGTGTGTGTTTGAAATACTTATTCTAGAGTTGCTTGAGTGTCACTAATTCGATCCTTGTCCATATGGGCTACTCTATTAAAACACCAATATTAGTATTAATAAACTTCCAGAATTGTTCCATGTTCTCAAAAGTGATAGCTCCTCCTGGAGACATTTTAGGGGATGAGGATTCTTCCTCTCTAATAGTTTCTTCTTGTTCATTTCTTGCAGCAAGCTCTTCTTCTTGCTGGTCTAGGGTTTCTTCTTCCTGAACTTGGTCCTCAGGAGGGAAATTTTGGTCAATTAATGGTCTTCCTAACCAATCTTCATCTTCTTCGGTTTTTTTTCCATTCCTAAGTCTAGGCATTGTGCTAAACTTAGGTTTTAGCAAATATATATACTTATATATATATATATATATATATATATATATATATATATATATATATATATATATATATATATATATATGCGATAGGGTTGAGAGGTATATATTTTAACTATATACCCACTATAATATTTTAAAAGGAAATGTTTTGTTGTGTTTTTTTTTTTTGTTTTTTTTTTTTTTGTGTGATTTTATTATATTATTATTTTGCGAGAATAAAAATAACAAACAGCATGCTAGTTGTAAGAAACAATAGTAGAAAGAATCACTTAGCTTTCTATGAATAGTTTATGGATATCATTGATAGGGTCAAGTTCATCAGGAGTCATGAAATGCTCCTCTTCAAATTGGAAGTTTTTTTTCAAGAACTTGACAAAGTGTGCTATGGTAATATGATCTATTTCAGACTCGACATGTAAAAATAAAGTTCATGGCAATACTCTCGATACAACACAGCTCTAGGAACTCTATTCCATCTCTTTCTATCCATAAGAATGACTTCTTGATCCTCTACACAAGATAGAAATTTATGTACTACAACTACGTTCTCAAGGTATTCCTCAAAGGTGTATAATTTAGAAGACACAAGTGCTCTTTTATCGGCTAACCACCTATGGCAAGCTCTCTAAAGTTCATGATACAAAGTCACCTGATCAGGATCCAAGATTCTATCTAGGACAAACCTCTTAATTTGCCTAAGTTCTGCATATCTAAATTCAATAATACCCAATCTCCTATCAAGTTCGTCCCACACAGGTTGGGCTCTATATGTTTGAGGTACTATAAGCACAGAAGTAATCTCTATGGTCATTAATTGATTTTCAACATTTATGGAGACAACTCGTCTTCTATTATAATCTACCATCTAAGTATGATATGCAAATTTAACAGTTTTCTAATGATTCTAGATGTTCTTAATAATGTGTTTTTTTTTTTTTGATTGTTTTCAAAAGGTGTTTTTAGTTTCACATCGGGTTCACCAAAATGTATCGCCCAAATTTTTTGCACCCTTACCTTCAGGCTAAAGGATCCATACCCAAAAGGGGGATGAGAAAAGGATGGAACAATACCTCGGACGGAGAGGCCCTTTGAAGGTCACGCCTCTCGGGGGAGGGGTATAAAGGTGAATTTTTTACGGATGGTGGGGTTCACCAGGAAACTTTGAGTGGCAATTTCCACGCCTAGGTTTGAAAGGGGGTTTGATTTGTTCATTTTATGTTCAATCATTCAGATTCCTAGGTTGGCCAAAATGAAGCTAAGCTATTCTATATGAAGATTCTGATTTATATGAAGACAGAAGACAAATGAATCCTAATGTGATTGAATATAGAGAATATATAAAATGGAGAAGAGTACACCTGATTTCTAATGTCTGATGAAGATTCTAAAGCTTGTTGGAGTCCAGATCGTCTCAGATATGATAGGATCATCTGTAATTGTACAGAATTATCCCAAATCATAGGAGATCATCCGAGATCACCCAAGATCAACAGCGACCTGATGAATTCATCAGGCGAATTCGTCAAAAACCTGCTATCAAGAAAACAGACACCAAAAACCAAAAATACAATTGCAAAAATGATGCAAAAGATAGAAATAAGAGTATAGATGTTTGAATGATAAATCTAGATATCAAATTAAATGAGATGCACTATTTTGGAAACTTATTTTGAATTTTATCATGCAATTACGCTAAATGAGGTGAACTCTAAGATGAAAAATAGAAGTAAATTAATCTAATGCACCAATAAATAAGGAAAATGAGATAGGGAATGCAAACTCAGGGCTCTAATTACCCCCAAGCTGAATTGTAGACTGGATCGTCTTTAATCGTACAAGATCGTCGCCGATCTTGACAAGATCATCTAGAATTGTAGTTGAATTGCCTGCGACGATCCGAGCTACCTCCGGCTGAAACACAATAAAATCTTGCAAAAAAACTTGAAAACACAAGTGCAAAATAATCAGGGAAATAATCAGTCAGGCAGCCAGGTAGGGATTCGGGGAGGGATTCAGGGAGGGAATCAGGGGGATAAACTAGAAAAATCCCAGTTTATATAGGATTAGGGGGATGTTAGGAGGTTGGGGATCATCCCAATCTAGGAAATCCTCAATGTGGGAATCTCCAACCGTGCAGACACGCTTTTGCCCAAGTTGGAGAGGTCATTGGAATAGAAGCTAATTGTGAAAATTTGGTTTTGGGACAAAATCGTCTGGACGTTCTGTTCCAAACGAATTCATCCAATTTGGGACGATATCGTCAGATCGACTACGATATTGTTAGATCGATGACGATATCATCCAATGATCACAAAAACCTCTAAAAATGGCATGAAAAATGAGGTAAGCGATTAACGGGAAGTTTTGGGGTTAAAATTCAAATTTCTACTTTTTACTGATGGTTTAACTGCACCAATTTTAGGGTGCTACAATACATACATGTAATTCATTTGATTTTATGGTAGCTAATTGTGGAACCTTACCTTACAAAGGTAAATATCATAATGTTAAGATAAAAATTGAGGACTATGAGCTCAAACAATATATGTTTACGCTTCAACTAAGGGGATGTGATATCATGTTGGGAGCTTAATGGCTGGGCACCTTGGGAACCATCTCATGGAACTTTGCTAAACTCTAGATGTAATTTTCATAGAATGTACAGTCCCACACTCTCCATGGATCAAAAGCAGGGCCTTCATAGATTATCAGTTCAAGCTAAATGGAGAAATTTTAAAAAAAATTATCTTGCGAAGTCATAGCTCAGATATTTGTGATCCAACCTCACCCCTCCAAGGAGGATTCTATTCCTGTCGATTTACAACTCATTTTGGCCAAGCATAATTCTATTTTGTTGAACCATCAAAATTACCGCCTCGTCGCTATCATGGCCATGTTATTTCTTTGTTACTTGGTAATGCATCACCCAATATTAGACCGTAGTAGTATCCTCATGCTCTTAGGTCTAAAATTGATAAGTTAGTACAGGAATTATTAAAATTCGATGTCATTTGGCTAAGCAACAGTCCTTACTCTTCTCCAATTTTACTAGTGCACAAGAAATATGGGTCTTGGAAGTTCTGTACTGATTATCGTGAGCTCAATAAACCCACCATCAAGTTTAAGTTTACTATTCTGATGGTAGATGAATTATTGGATAAACTACATGGGACTATATACTTTTCCAAATTAGACCTTCGCTCTAGGTACCATCAAATCAGGCTCAAGGATGAGGATATTTCCAAGACTGCTTTTCGTACTCCTGAAGGTAACTATGAGTTTTTGGTGATGTCATTTGGCTTGACTAATGCTCCTTCCACTTTTCAAAGCCTCATGAACAACAAATTTTGCCCATTCCTTAAAAAATGCATCCTAGTTTTCTTTGATTACATTATGGTCTATAGCTACTCATGGGAAGAGCATCTTGTTCATGTGGATGAGACTCTACAAATGTTAGCACAACATCAACTCTATGCTAAGCGGTCCAGGTGTTCTTTTGGGTTGATCGAAGTGGAGTATTTGGAACACATTATCACCAAGGATGGCATAAAAGTTGATCCTAAGAAGATCTAGGAGGTTCAAGAATGGTCAAACCTCACACTCTCAAGGGTCTTCAAGGATTTTTAGGGCTTACAGGTTATTATCATAAATTTATTCATAACTATGGTAAAATTGCAGCCCCCTCACTTCCATGTTAAAGGACTCTTTCGCTTGGTTGGGACCCACTGAACATACTTTCCTAGAGTTGAAGCATGTTATGGCTACCACTTCAGTCTTAGCCATGCCAAATTTTTCCAAATCTTTAGTCATTTAAAGTGATGCTTTTGGACATGGTATTGATGTCATGTTGATGCAAGAATGAAGGCCCTTGGCTTTCACTATTAAAGCTCTCTCTAACCATAATTTAGGAAAATCCATCTATGCCAAGGAGATGATTGCAATTCTGCATGTTGATCGTATCTCATTGGGTATCATTTCTCCATTAAAATGGACCATCAAAGTCTCAAATAGTTTTTGGAGCAACAGGTTGCCACCCTCGAACAACAAAAGTGGGTTTCTAAACTCATGGGCTATGATTATGATATCACCTATAATAAGGGCAAGGAGAATATTGTGTTCGATGCTCTCTCTCACCAATTTGAGGCTCTTAGTATATTGTGTGCCATTTCATCGCCTGTTCCCCAATGGATTGATTCCTTACTTTAGGAGGTACTTTAGGATTTTGATTTGCAAACTTTGGTTGCCTCCTTGCACACTGAGCCTACTTCTTTCCTAGGCTACACATGGGATGGCATGATTTACATTATCACTAACACCTTTTTGTTCCCTACACGTCTCCACTTTAGAAACTTATCATGAAAGAATTGCATGGTGCCCCATCTACAGGCCATTCAAGATTTCTCAAAATATATGAACAACTTACGAGCACTTTTTTTGGAAGGGTATAAAAAATGACATTCATGATTTTGTGGTGGCTTATGATACCTATTAACATATGAAAGATGAAACAGTGTGTTCTCCAAGCACTCTTCAATCCTTACCCATTCCTGACCATAATTGGATGGATATTTCCATGGATTTTATTGAAGGGTTACCTAAGTCTAGAGGTAAATTCGTTATCTTCATGGTAGTGGATCATCTTTCGAAGTATGCTCACCTTTTTTCCCTCTCTCATCATTACACAACCTCCACTATTATTTAAATTTTCCTTGATTCTATTTTCTACTAACATGGTATGCCTACCTCCATCATATCTGATCATGACCCAATCTTTACTAGTCATTTTTGACAAGAATTGTTTAAGTTGCAGGGAACTCAACTCAAAATTATTTTAGCATATCATCCACAAACTGATGGTCAAAGTAAGATTGTCAATAATTTTTTGAATATCTATCTTCACTGCTTTGCATCTGATCATCCTACTCAATGGATGAAGTAGCTTCCTTTGGTCGAATGGTGGTACAATACTTCCTATCACATAGCAACCAAGGTTACCCCTTTCGAGGCAGTTTATGGGCACCCTCCACTCATGCCTTCCTCTTACATTCTGAGTAGCTCCAAGGTCCATGCCCTCGACATTACTCTCATCCAACACATCGATGTTATCCACCAACTGAAGCTAAATTTAGATGCAACCTGGAATCATATGTGCCAACAAGTTGAATAATATCGTTCTGAGTACAACTTTGATGTGGGTGATATGGTTTTCCTTCGCTTGCAACCATACAAATAGTCATCCCTCTAGCTTCCTAGGTGCCAAAAACTTGTAAAATACTATGGTCCCTATTAGGTTTTACAGTGGATTGGTGCCATAGCTTAAAAATTGGCCCTCCCACCTACCTCTAAGCTCCATCCCATTTTTCATGTATCCTCTTTCAAAAATGTTGTGGGCACTCAAGTACAGGTTCAATATGCACTTCCAAAATTGGACGAAGAAGGTTCTATATTACTTGAACCCAAATAGTTGTTGGATCATCAAACTTGCACTCTCTGCAATTGCATCATTACTGAGGCCCTTGTTCAAAGGTGTTTCAACCATAAGTTTCTCCATGGGAGTCTCTCCACCAGATCCAGCACCATTTTCCTCATCTTTAGCTTTGAGGACAAAGCTTTTTGAAGGGGAAGGACATGTTAGGATCCCATCCTAACGTTATTTTGTAATTATCATTGGCTTATGTAATGATCCACTTCCAACGTGGGGGATTCTATTATAATATTATTTTGTAATACTTTGTAATGTATGTGGTAAGTAAGGCACCTAGCCAAGTGGTTCCATCTCATGTAACTGTTATCAAGATTGTAACCGATTTTTGGTAGAAGATTCTAGTTCGAGTGGCATTTTGCATGTAAACCAACTCTTGAGCCTTTAGGTAGGGTTGCATGCAGCTTTATCTTTAAAAGACATGGAGCCATGTATGAATGTATTTTTTTACAAGTTAATGAAATATTGAAGGAGGTTGCCCCCTTGAAGAGGCCTGTGATTCTGAGTTATTTGTGAGATTGTTTCAATTCTGCAATTACTTTTTGCATAGTGTTATTTTGTTATTTTATGTATTTCAATTATTTTTCAATATTTTGTGTGAGTGAGCTTTATTTTAATAGTAGGTTCCTAACAGAGTGTATCCACTGAGGTATGGAGGAAGAGATGACACACAACATACTTTGAGCCTCAAATTGGTGAAAGAGTGCATCCACCATAATATTATCACCTTTTTATAGGTAATATCATAATCATAGCCCATGAGTGACCCACTTTTGCTATTCTGGGGTAGCAACTCATTGCTCCAGGAAGTATTTGAGACTTTGGTGATTTTTTAATGGAAAAATGTGTTGGAAATTTTGGGTACTTTGGGTACATTGCCTTTGCTCAAGTATATAAGTTGTCATTGATGTCAAGAAGCTTTTGAAGGAATTTGATTTGATGTCAAATAATTTATTTTGATGAAGGTTACGGCATAACAGTTTCAAAGGTCTTTTGCAAACCCCAAGCTGACAGGTTCGAGAGAAAGAGCTCGCAAAGAAAAGTGTCACGATTTCATGACAATTTGCAAGAGGGTTTGTACGGACGAAAAAGTGTCACGATTTCATGATAGGTTCGAGAGAAAGAGCTCATAGAGAAAAAGTGTCACGATATCGCGACATGTCGGGTTTTCGTGACCCGAAGAAAAGAAAAGTGCTAAGGAGAAAAAGTGTCGCGATATCGCGACATGTTGGTTTTTTGCAACAAGAAAAGAAAAGCGCTAAGGAGAAAAAGTGTCACGATATCGCGACATGTCGGGTTTTCATGACCCAAAGAACAGAAAAGAGCTAAGGAGGAAAAGTGTCGTGATATCGCGACATGTCGCATTTTCGCGACTTAAGTAGGAGAGAGAAAACAAGTTAGAAAAGTGTCACGATATCGTGACATGTCGTGATTTCACGATGGGTTACAAGGAAAGCGTATGAAAGCTGAAAGCGTCATGATTTCATGACGGGTTGCAAAGAATGCGTACGGATGCAGAAAGTGTCACGATTTTACGACAGGCAGAAAAGAAAGTAGACGAAAGTAGAAGTGTCACGATTTTACGATAGAAACTGAAAGCAGGTCTTCTATAGGAGAAGTGTCACGATTTCGTGACAAAAGCAGAGAGGAAGGCTATGAAGACAGAAGTGTCACGATATCATGATAGAAGTGAAGACGAAGTCTGTAGAGGCAGAAGTGTCATGATTTCATGACAAAAGCAGAAAGGAGGTCGACGAAGGGAGAAGTGTCACGATATCATGACAAAAGCAAAGTTGATGCTGACAAAGACAGAAGTGTCATGATATCACGACAAGAGCTTAGTTGAAGTCGACAAAGGCTGAAGTGTCACGATATCATGACAAAAGCCAAAAGAAAGTGTACGGTTGCAAAGGTGTCACGATATCGTGACATGTTGTAGTTTCGTGGCAAAAGCTACAGAAGAGTTACAGAGGCAGTTGAAGCCGACAAAGTTAAATGTGAGCCGATGAAGATTAGGGTTTGTAGTCGACGAAGTTTAGGGTTGTGCAACCGACTAAAGATCAGGGTTACAACCGACTAAGATTAAGGTTTTGATCTTGAAAGTGTTATTATAAAAGGTAGGTTATTTTGAAGAGTTGGAGGAATTGTTAGTTGCGACGTTCGTAGATAGAGCGTAGAGTGAGAAGTTCGATCGTCGAGAGCAGAGTGCAAAATTTGATCGAAGTGTGTAGAGTGAGCGAAGAGTCATGGTGAATTGTTCTAAGTGCCGCTGTGATTGTGTAGAGAGTGCAAAGGTTGAAGTTTGACCAAGTGCGGTTGTGATTGCACAAAGAGAGCAGAGGGCGTAGAGAGCACAAAGGGCAAAGATGAACGTGGAGTGCTGTTGTATGAGGACAGAGGTGCACTGGTTCTTTGAGAAGAACCTGAGGATAGATTTGGCAAGTCTTTGAGAAGGCTTGTGTGTAGAGGATTGATTTGTTCAAGTGTTGGACAGATCTGACAGACAGAGGAAGACTTGTACTAGACCGATTGACTGTGTTTGGTACAGGTTGTTGAGCTGTTGTGGACGTGATCATAGAAGGCAGAGGTCTCTTAGGCTAAGCATTGAGGATAGGAGGTCTTCGATGGAAAGGAGTTCCACGTTCTGGCAAGAGGTAGAGGCAGTTGATCTTCTGAGGGATCATTTCCAGAGCAGAGGGGAAGGTATCTCCTTTGAGCAGAGGCTCATAAATCTAGAGTAGAGGGGAAGGTATCTCCTTTGAGCAGAGGCTCATAAATTCTGATTGGGGGAAGGTATCTCCTTTGGGCCGAGGCTCATAAACATTGTAATTGGGAAGGATTCCCAAAGAACTTTGAGATAACTTTTAGAGAAAAGTTTTGTGGACGTAGCCCAACCATTCCGGGTGAACCACGTTAAAATTAGTGTCACTTTGTGGATGATATTGTGCATTGTTTTGATATTGCTTTGGGTATATTGCTTTACTATTTTGAAGTATAAAGGAAAAAGTAAAAAGAGGTCTTATACTTGTTCACCCCCCTCTCAGTATAAGCTTGTGTTCTTCAATTGGTATCAGAGCAGGTGCCTTCGAAAAGTTTAACAACTTGAAGGAAAAGCTAGTAAAGAACACAATGGATCATTCAAGTAGCAATGCAACACCTATTCTTGATGGGTCAGATTTTGGTCTTTGGAGTGCAAGGATGAAGGTTCATCTAATGGCACTTGGTAATGAGGTATGGGAAGTGATTGAAGATGAGTACACTATTCTTGTACATGGTCCTAATACTAAAGAAGAAAGGCTCCTACATCAAAGCAATTCAAAAGCAATGAATGCAATCTTGAAAGGCTTACAGAAAGCAGATCTCACCAAAGTGATTCACTGCAAGACAGACTAGTGAAATGTGGAAACAGTTGAAGGTGGTTCATACAGGTGATACAAATGTCAGAAAGGCCAAGTTGAGACACTTCAAAGGTATGTTTGAACAACTCCAGATGAATGATGATGAAAATATTAGTGACTACATGCTTCGTATGGATGAGGTTGTTAACTCCATGAAAGACTTAGGTCTTGAGCTTGCTGAAAATGATGTTTGTGATAAGATTTTAAGATCTCTTCCTAATAGATTTAGTGAAAATATTTCTGCTATTGAGGAAGCTAAAGATTTGGATAAGTTGAAAAAGGATGAGCTCCATAGTATACTTGCAGCATTTGAGTTGAGAACTCAAGTGAAGGTTGATGTCAAGAAAGAGGCAACTTTCAAGGCTACCAAGAAATCCAAGGGTAAACAACTTCAAGAGAGTGATGAGTCTTCTAGTGATGAAGAGGCATATTACAGCAAGAAAGGCAAGTTCTCTAGAAAGCACAAAAGCGTGAAAAATATAAGATGTTTCAATTGTGGAAAGTTTGGTCATTATGCTACTGACTGTACTGTTCCCAAGAATGAAAGTGATGAAGATAAACAGGATTCTAAGAGCAAGGTTTCTGAAAAGCATAAGCATCACAGGAAGAACAAAGATGAGCACAACAATCAAGGAAAGAGGTATTCTCACAAGCACAAGAAGAGTTTCTATCTAGACAAAGCAAGTAAGTGTTCTAGTAGTGATAGTGAAAGTTCTTCAAGTGATAATGAAAATGAGATGTTGTTCATATCAGAAAAAAGAGGAAGAACCGAAACATAGATTCATTATCATGAAATGTCTTAGATGTGGAAATTTTGGTCACCTTGAGGATGATTGTACAAATAATGATTTGGTTTCTAGTATGTATGAGGATGCTTCAGAAAACTATAAGGAAGATGCTTGTATGGTTTTTGAAAAAGGTAGCACCTCTAGTGATAAGAAATCTGAAAAAGGCTTTGATGATTCAGAAAGCAAACAAATAAAGGATCTTGAAAGTGAACTTATTAATGCTCTTAGTGCTTTGAAAAAGGAAAGAAAGAAGAATGCTAGACTCAAGGATAAGTTAGATGAATGTTGTATGGAGAGAGATGATCTTATAGAAAATCTTGATTTCTCTATAGCTAAGACACAAGAACTCAAGGATGAGTTAGAGTCTAAGGTTCTTGAGTATAGTGAGTTAGAACAGAAAATGGCTTCTTTGAAAGAGGAAACTAAAGAGTACAAGGATAAGCTTTACGAGGTTTCAAGATAGCTCCAAAAAGGTTAAGTCACTCATCAAAGGTCAAAGAAAGACAACAGATAAAACAGGCCTTGGTTTTGTTAAGCCACACAAGGAACAAGTTGGAGAGTCTAGTAAGAGACTCCAAAAGGAAGAGAGTTCTTATGAGGAAAGTATTTCAGATCATGAGTCCTTGAATGATAGATGCACAGAAACAGAAAACAGAATTCAGAATGAGAAGAAGAAGTTTTCAGGACCCAAGAGGTCAAATAAAGGAAAATTTCAAGGCCGATGTTTTGCTTGTCATAAGTTTGGTCACATGGCTTCACATTGCATGGCTCAAGTGAAGAAGGTAAACGACAATTTCAGAAGTGCTAGTTTCTTTCAAGGGTATTGCTACTCTTGTCAACAGTTTGGGCACAAGGCAGTCTATTGCAAGGTAAATAACAGGAACAGGTTTGGTCAGAACAGGTTTGGCCATAATAGGTTTGGTCAGAACAGGTGGATTCAAAGATCAGGTTTACCTCAGAGAAACAACATCGTCAAGTGTTTCAAGTGCAACAATGAAGGTCACATAATCAGACAGTGTAGAGCTGAAATTCTAGATTACAGGAACAGGAACAGTGGCATGATCAGGTCCAAGGATCAAGGCATGGACAAGAACAAGGATGAGAACAAGAACAAGAACAGTGACAAGAACAGGAATATGGACAAAGAGTTCAAGAGAAGGCCCGACAAGGAAGTTATAGACGCTGATGATGATCAGTGCCTAATGGGAGTTTTACTCCCACCCCAGAATTAATCACCTCATCGGGAGGTGGGGGAGGGACTAAGCTAAGAGGCTCATTCTTAGTCCCGAGCCCCAAAGGTGACCCTTTGCCATTGATGACAAAGGGGGAGAGATATGAGTAAGGGGGAGAGCTTCAAAGTGAAGAGGAAAGCTTCAAGTTCGGGGGAGCAAAACTTCAAAGGACGTTGGTCGGTTGTTAGCACAGTTGGTTTCAGTTTTGGCTCTTGAGAAGTGTTTTCAATAAAGGTTTGCCATCAATGACAAAGGGGGAGATTGTTGGAAATTTTGGGTACTTTGGGTACATTGCCTTTGCTCAAGTATATAAGTTGTCATTGATGTCAAGAAGCTTTTGAAGGAATTTGATTTGATGTCAAATAATTTATTTTGATGAAGGTTACGGCATAACAGTTTCAAAGGTCTTTTGCAAACCCCAAGCTGACAGGTTCGAGAGAAAGAGCTCGCAAAGAAAAGTGTCACGATTTCGTGACAATTTGCAAGAGGGTTTGTATGGATGAAAAAGTGTCACGATTTCATGACAGGTTCGAGAGAAAGAGCTCGTAGAGAAAAAGTGTCACGATATCGCGACATGTCGGGTTTTCGCGATCCAAAGAAAAGAAAAGCGCTAAGGAGAAAAAGTGTCGCGATATCGCGACATGTCGAGTTTTCGCGACCCAAAGAATAGAAAAGAGCTAAGGAGGAAAAGTGTCACGATATCGCGACATGTCACATTTTCGCGACTTAAGTAAGAGAGAGAAAACAAGTTAGAAAAGTGTCGCGATTTCGCAACGGGTTACAAGGAAAGCGTACGAAAGCTGAAAGCATCGTGATTTCATGACGGGTTGCAAAGAATGCGTACGGATGCAGAAAGTGTCACGATTTATGATAGGTAAAAGAAAGAGATGAAAGGAATGTCATGATTTCATGATAAAATGAAAGAGGTCTTCTATAGAAAGTGTCACGATTTCTACAAAAGTAGAGAGGAAGGCTATGAAGACAAGTGTCCGATATCGATAAGTGAAGATGAAGTCTTAGAGGGAAGTGTCATGATTTCGTGACAAAAGTGAAAGGAGGTCGATGAAGGAGAAGTGTCGTGATATCATGACAAAAGCCAAGTTGATGCGACAAAGAAGAGTGTCAGATATCGGACAAGAGCTTAGTTGAAGTCGACAAAGGTGAAGTGTCGTGATATCATGACAAAAGCCAAAAGAAAGTGTACAAAGGCAAAGGTGTCGTGATATCGTGACATGTTGTAGTTTTGTGGCAAAAGCTACAGAAGAGTTACAGAGGCGTGAAGCGACAAAGTTAAATGTGAGCGAGAAGATTAGGGTTTGTAGCAAAGTTTAGGGTTGTGCAGACTAAAGATCAGGGTTACAAGACTAAGATTAAGGTTTTGATCTTGAAAGTGTTATTATAAAAGGTAGGCTATTTTGAAGAGTTGGAGGAATTGTTAGTTGCGACGTTCGTAGATAGAGCACAGAGTGAGAAGTTCGATCGTCGAGAGCAGAGTGTAAAATTCGATCGAAGTGTGCAGAGTGAGCGAAGAGTCATGGTGAATTGTTCTAAGTGCCTGTGATTGCACAGAGAGTGCAAAGGTTGAAGTTCGACCAAGTGCGGTGTGATTGCGCAAAGAGAGCAGAGGGCGTAGAGAGCACAAAGGGCAAAGACGAACGCGGAGTGCTGTTGTATGAGGACAGAGGTGCACTGGTTCTTTGAGAAGAACCCGAGGACAGATTTGGCAAGTCTTTGAGAAGGCTTGTGTGCAGAGGATTGATTTGTTCAAGTGTTGGACAGATCCGACAGACAGAGGAAGACTTGTACTAGACCGATCGACTGTGTTTGGTACAGGTTGCTTGAGCTGCTGTGGACGTGATCATAGAAGGCGAGAGGTCTCTTAGGCTAAGCATTGAGGACAGGAGGTCTTCGGTGGAAAGGAGTTCCACGTGCTGGCAAGAGGTAGAGGCAGTTGATCTTCCGAGGGATCATTTACAGAGCAGAGGGGAAGGTATCTCCTTTGAGAGGCCAGAGAGGGGAAGGTATCTCCTTTGAGCGAGAGGCTCATAAATTCTGATTGGGGGAAGGTATCTCCTTTGGGCCGAGGCTCATAAACATTGTAATTGGGAAGGATTCCCAAAGAACTTTGAGATAACTTTTAGAGAAAAGTTTTGTGGACGTAGCCCAACCATTCGGGTGAACCACGTTAAAATTGGTGTCACTTTGTGGATGATATTGTGCATTGTTTTGATATTGCTTTGGGTATATTGCTTTACTATTTTGAAGTATAAAGGAAAAAGTAAAAAGAGGTCTTATATTGTTCACCCCCCCTTTCAGTATAAGCTTGTGTTCTTCAAAATGATACCTAATGAGAGAGGGTCATCAATGGATAACCACATGCATAATGGCGAGCATCTCCTTTGCATAAGTTGATTTACCTAGATTTTAGCTTGAAAGTGCTTTACTAGTAAAGGACAAAGGGTGTCCTTGCATCAACACGGCTCCAATGTCATTGCTAAAATCATTACTTTCAATGATAAATGGTTTAGAGAAATCGGGCATGGCTAAGACTAGAGTAGTGGTCATAACATGCTTAAGATCAATGAAAGATTTCTCAACTGGGTCTATCCAAGTAAAAGAATTTTTTTTAACATGGTCATTAAAGGAGCATTTATTTGCCATAATTGCAGATAAATTTGTAGTAATAGCCTATGAGCTATAAAAATCCACAAAGACCCTAAGAGTGTGAGGCTTCAACCTATCTTGAATTGCTTGGATCTTTTTAGGGTCTACCTTAACTCCATACTTGGTGATAATGTGTCTCAAATATTCTACTTCAAAAAACCTAAAAGAACACTTGGACCTCTTAGCATAAAGTTGATGCTAAGACAAAAGCTACAAAAGGTGCTCTTTCAAGAGTGACTATAGACCAAAATATCATAAAAAAAAAAAACTAAAATAAATTTATGAAGGAATGGACAAAAAATGTTGTTCATGAGACTCTAAAATGTGGAAGGTGCATTGGTCAAGACAAACGGCATCACCAAAAATTTATAATGACCCTCATGAGTGTAGAATGTAGTTTTGGGAATATCTTCCTCCTTGAGTCGTATCTGATGGTAACCCAAACAAAGATCTAACTTGGAGAAAAATATAGCACCATGCAACTTATCTAGTAATTCATCTACCATGGGGATAGGAAATTTATCCTTAATAGTGATCCTATTGAGATCACAAAAATCTATACACAACTGCCAAGACCCATATTTCTTGAGAACCAATAAGAATGGAGAAGAATAAGGACTATTAATAGGCCAAATGATTCTCGCTTTTAATAATTCTTGTAATAATGTCTCAATTTTTTATTTAAGTGCATGGGGGTAGCAGTAAGGTTTTATTTTAGGTGGCACACTACTAGGTACCAATGGAATTGCATGATCATGGGAGCGATGAAGTGGTAACTTTGTCGGTTCCATAAAAACTACATCATGCTTGGTCAAAATGATTTGTAAATCTACTGGAATTTTATTCTTGGTTGAAGGAGATGGTTGCATGGAAAATATCTAAGAAATTACTCCTCGAGAAGATTTATTTAATAGCTTCTCCATATGGTTTGAATTGATAATCTACAGAGATCCCGTTTGTAAGCCACGAAGAGTGTAGGACTAACCATCTTGTGAATACTAAATCCACAACTCTACAAAGTTTCAGGAGATGGTTTCTAAAGTACCTAACCATTGTGCTCCAAGAACAATATCACATCCCCCTAGTTGAAGAGTAAACATATCCATTTTGAGCTCATAATCCCCTAGCTTTAACTTAATATTGTGGCATTTACCTTTACAAGGTAGAGTTCCACCATTTACCACCATAACCTCAAAGGAGTTACAGTTTGTATGTAACAATTGGCTTGCTTGGTGAATCAAGGATCAATAAAGTTGACCTTTAGAAAAACCCACTACTTCCATTTTCTATGGGGTAGTAATCCCTACAAGCATGAATAGAAATTTTAGTTTGTGGCTCTTCTTGTATATCACCCTTATCTGGAGGGGCTTCCTCTAATGTTTATGCTTCATCCTCAAGTTGTTCACTACTTTTTGACACCTCTACATCAATCAAGAATAGATTATTTTGGATGCACTTATGCCCTTATGTATATTTTTTATCAGAATTATAACATAGCCCTTGGACGCATCGAGCATCCATCTCTTTGGTAGTCAAGTACTTGTAAGGAGTAAATTTATTTTCGACATTGGATGTGAACTTGAAAGGAAAGGAGGTTTTAGCTTGTGGAATTTTGGATGTCCTCCTTTGAGTTGAGGATTTTTCTTTGGCCAACTATGCCAAGCTTATGGCCTACATCATAGTTTGTGGTTTGAACATATTGACCTCAACCTTGAGATCATCCTTCAAACCATTGACAAAACAACTCAAAAAAATCCTTCATTCAACCCCTTGGTCATGTTAGCTAGTTTTTCAAATTGAATCTAGTAGTCATGGACTGTAGAGGTTTATCTCAGTTTGGTTAATGCTCCTGTGAAGTCCTCATACTCACTAGGGTCAAAACGAGTGAGTAATTGGGACTCAAAAACTTCCCAAGAAGGACCAATAATTGTGTGTTGTAACCATTGATACCATTGTAAAGCTTCATATTCAAAGTTGAAAGACACCATAGTGATCCACAAATATTTAGAGATATTGTGAAGTTTGAAAAAAAAATGATCCGCATGACATAACCACCCATCGGCATCCTTTTTTTTGAACTTAAGAAAGTCCAATTTAGGCATCTTAAAGGGAGTATCCTGATCAAAAAAAGTATGAGAGCCTTCCTTGTCCCTATGGGGTCCTTTTCCTCAATTGATGTGGTCAATTTCATGATGCTCAAATACCTTTGGTCCATCCTTAATTGTTTCCTCAAGCTCTAAGAAGCGGTCTTCAAAGTTGGCTTTGGAGGTGAAGTAGTCACTTCTCAAACATTGTATGTCATCCTTCACAAATTGCATTGTCTCCACAAGGGAATTAATTGTGTTTCCTATTGACTCCAAAGAGTTGGCTTGCTCGACCTCCTTTTGGTGTCCACGAGTACCACCAACCATTTTGGAGTGATTCAAACAACTACCACTAACTTACTAAAAATAGAAGTGTGATTTTAGGGGTTACTATTTTTAGTAAGAAGCCAAAAAAATGCTTGGATGTCATATATCAAAACGATTAGCTTGACAAGATGATTGCAATGAGTTATATCACAATACTAGTTTTAGATGCCCCATACTTTATTTTATATATATATATATATATATATATATATATATATATGCTTTGTTGTTGAGTTTTTTGGTGTTGTTGGTTTTCCACTTGGAGGCTTGGTTCAAAAGATGAGTTTTTGGTCAGCCAACCCCTTATAACATTGTCCTTGCACTACCTGTTATTGACATTGTCTCTGCACTATCTGTTACTGACATCGTTTGATCACTGACACTATGGTTCCTTATACTAATGACTGGTTTTTCTGATTTGTAACTGATAGTTCTTTGACTATCACAAACAACTATTACTAACATTGGTAATTGATAACTCTAACCTATTTTTTCTATTCGTAGACTGAAATGATACCCTTCTGTTACTAACACTGGTAAACTCTGTCATGATTATTTTTGTTATGTTCACTATTTTTTTCCTTTGTTTCAAATAGTATTCTACGATAGGAAAGTCTCCTCTGTAAGCTCAATTTTTGTGGAAAAATTTGTTATTACAGGTTTATCATTTACAGATAAAAAAAATTTTTACAGGTGGAACAGAACCAGGTACTCTAACCCAAGGAGTATGTAATACCTAAAGGCCCTCTGTTATACTGTAGTGATGAATGATAGTGTTCAAACCAATATTTCAAGCCACTACTCAAGGAGGATTCCACAAATACCCTTGAGCACACTACTTGCCTCTTTGACAAAATGAGAATGTTGTGTCTAGACTATAGATAATACAAGGTCAAAAAAGCTTCTTAGGGCTAAAGGTTTCTCCTAATCCTAGGTGGTATCCTGATATACTTGAAGATATTTGGGAGCTCAATTTCATAGAGGGGTGTTGTCTAAGGCCTACGTATTGAAGCCTGATAACCCCTCACTTCACTAGATGCTTTATGGGCAATCTACCTTAGCCAATAATGATAGCTCCTCTGTGATATTTTAAGATCCTCACATAGGGTTTCTAACCTAATAAACTTTTGTAGATAAAAGGACTATGTTTTTGCTAGTTTTTTTTTAGATAAAGGACAAGAAAAAAATAAAAAACATGGAAAAATTATACCTAACAATCAAAATGGATGGGCAATAACTATCGCAGTCACAGTGAAACTTGGCCCTAAAAAGTACTCTGATACCACTTTTTAGGAACTTACTATTAAAAATAAACTCACTCACACAAATATTGCAAATAAACATAAATACTTGAAACACAAACTATTGCAATACATAAATTAAGTACATAAATGAAACAATCTCACAAAATAACACAAAATCACAGGCCTCTTCGAGGGGGTAACCTCCTTCAATACTTTCATTAATTTTTCAAAAGATACATTCGTACATGGATCCATGTATTTTAAAGATACACTTCATGCAATCCAAACCTAATGCTCAAAAGTTGACTTAAATGCAAAATGCCACTTGAAATAGAATCTTTTACCAGACTTTGGTTACATTTTTTATAACAGTTACATGAAATGGCCGCACTTGTCTAGGTGCCTTGCCACATACCATTGCAAAGTATTACAAAATAAAATTATAAATGCGTCCCCACGTTGGAAGTGGGTCATTACATAATGATGTGAGAATTACAAATATTATGTTAGGATGGGATCTTAACATCTTGACCGTGTAGGACCTATTTCTCCTATGTCCTTGAATATGCACATATTTATTATCACAACCACAATATTTTACTAAATGGATGGAAGCTATACCACTTACAAATCAAACAACCCTCATCATTTATAAATGTCTTTAATTAGATCATGTGTTAATTATACCCTCATTTTTGACAATGTTATTTTAAAAAATAAATAAATGCAAGAATTAACTTCTTAGCTAGGGACCTAGCATCACTTTTTCCATACCTATTTATCCACAAGATAATGGTCAAGGTGAATTTAGTAATAAGTTTTTGATAAAAAATTTGAAAAATATAGTTAAGGAATCAAATAAATATTGGCACTTAAAGTTATATCTTGCATTGTGAGCATACCATACTAGTATTTTGACATCCACATGGCCAACCCCTTTTTCTTTAGTTTATGGTACTAAAGCTATTTTCCCACTTGAAATTGAATTGCCTTCTTTGCATATTCCTTTGAATAATTTGTTGAGTTATAATGAATATCATCAAGAGTTTCAAGAAGCTTATATTATCGAACTTGCTACTCTTGATAAGAGGTATCTACATGCTCTAGAGCATAATAAAGCCTATAAGAGTTGTGTTGCTAGGAAATACAACAAGAAATTATGTCATCATGATTTCAAAGTAGGGACCTTGTCTTCAAGCTTGACAATGTGCATGAGAAGTGCAAGGAAACATTCATATAGAAACAACTTGGTCCATATATTGTTAAAGAGTTTTTTGGGTAGCTTATTAAAAAAAAAAATGTTTGGGTCCAAGGAAATAAAATTGCAAACAATGAATAGAATTGAGTTGGATGAATCCACCAATTCCATGAATATCAAACGTTTTTATGTATAGCCCCCTTCTGACTCATCTGTATAGTCATGTTTTTCTTGGTTTTGCATGTTGACTTTGGTGCCTTGTTTTTTATTTTGATCAGTTTAACTATCTGTTTATGGACATTAGTCCTTTACGTCCTTTAGTTTTGGCACATCTTGATGTGTTTTATGATGCTTTATCTCTTGACCAAGATTTCCACTTTAAGCAGTGATCCCAATCATCCTTGTTTTTTAGCTACTTTCTATTTTTTGCAATTTTTGCCTTTGTTTTCTCTTGTTGTATGATTTGCATTCTGTTTTGCTTATTGTTTGGTATTTTTTGTCCATTTTTCCTAGCATTTATTGTTGTTGATTTTGTTTGCACTCTATTTACTTTCATTTATCATGGTGTCAATATTGCTAGTAAGGGACACCACGAAGTCTTCAAAGTCTTCTCTATTGTTCCATGTTAGTACCTTGCTTTAAGTGCCATAAATTAATTATCGTAGTTCAACCCATGCTATCTTCCATATGGTATGTAGTAAAAAACCAAGGCAACATTCCTTTTAATTTTAATGCAATCAAAGACATTAAAAATATCCAAATCCATCAATCCAATCAATCATTATTGGCATCCCACTATAGTGGTAAGCATGCCTTGTTGAACAACACATGACCAAATACTACAATGTGTGAGCTTAGACCATTGTAGTAGGGACATGGGGTTCTCTCTTTCATGGGTTCTCTCTTACCCTAGCTCATTTATTTATTTTTTGGTTTTTCTCCCTTGTTGTAATGAGTGTGTATTTTTAAACAATATGCTCATCATCAGTCGTAGGGGAAGTTGGCCTTGGGGCCATATATTTGTGTTCATGTGTGGCACAGGTTGGATTCCCCTGGGTTGCCCTGCAGTAATGGGTGAACACAATTGCTAGGTCATAGTGTTTATTTTTACCTATCTAGAGGTATCTTTAGGATTGAGGGACATATACTTGTGTTTGTTTGTGATGTAAGTTGGATTCTCTTGGTTAGCCCCACTATAGTGATGAATGTGTTTGTTGGTAGTTGGCACTTATTGGATACTACATGTGGTCTACCTACTATAGTGACATGTATGGTGGGGATAAAATATCATGCATGGCCAATATTAAAGGAAGGTAGTTTATTATGAGCACATTGTTGAATGCTACCCATATAATTCATCTTTTGGGAAACTCATAAATATAAAGCACGTCATCGAATGCTACTCAAATAATACATGTTCTTAAAGAATAAAAATTAAAAATGCATGTCACTAAATGCTACTTAAATTATACGTGCAGCTAGAAAACTAAAATTGGTCTGTCATCAAATGCTACACAAATCCCAAGTGCATGTCATCAACAAATTGACTTACATCGAATGCTACATGAATGATAAGTACATATCATAAAAAATTAGGATGTCATCAAATGTTATACAAATCATAAGTACATGTCATGAATGTAGTAGACAAGTTATTGAATGCTACACAAGCTAAATGATGCAATAAAATATATATATATATATATATATATATATATATATATATATATATATCAAAAAATATGGTATATAGTGGTACAATATGATACATTGGGCACTAAGGGCCATCATCCTAAGCTACCCACTATCTTGAGTACATATGGTTTTCTACATGATTCTTTGTCTAATTTTGCATGGATAGTGCTTCTAGGAGTTTTGGATCACTTTGAAGTCACTTGTGCATTTTATTTTTGCTCATTTTCCACCTAACTAGCATTTTTCAGCACTTCAAGCATGTTTATAAGTAAATTCCTTTCATGACACATGGGGCAAGTAAAAATTAATTTTATTTTGACCAAAATTTTTAGGGACACATACAGGTAAATATCAAGTATGTTTCTCTCTACTTGTATATTTTTTTGCTATGTATTTTTTGCTTTTTTATGTTTTTTTTTTTAACTTTGCACTTTTGCATAGATAGTAGAATTAAAACTAACCAAATTTTATTTTGCTCTGTAGCATAGAATTTTTATTTCTATTGCTTCAACCATCGCATATTACTCTTTTTATTTTTTCCTAAGGACTCATAAGTAACTATCCCTTATGATGTCACCCACAGTCTTTAGGGAGGGGCAATATGTATTTGTAAAAAGAGAATTAACAACTAACTTTGTAGGTGGTGGAGAGCCCCATCGTCCTATATATGGGGTAGGGGTGGACTAACTTTGTTATTCATTGGGTAGGAAAACAGTGAGCCATGTTGGTCGATGTTTTTGGTTCCCTTTCTTCACCTAATTGGTGCCTTTCTACCATCTTCCTTGTTTTTGCTTGTTAACTTTTCGAAACATCAAAATAAAGAGAGTTGCAATTAAAGAACATGTTTACCTGTATCCTCCAAAGCAAGCATCCTATAAATCAGTAGTGCCAAGATCTCCACTTTAAGTAGGGTTTGTGGTTGTCGGTTGAATTTTAGGTTTTTTGATGTATAGTCACAACTCTAGCGTACTTTCACACCTAGGGTTAAGACAACACATCGTTTGGACTAACAGTTGTGATTAGATAACTCTAAAAGGAGTATAATTTAGTCATCAATCTCAAAATAAAAAGTTATTCTTTTTATCCACTATAAATACCCATTTTATTTTTTCGTTTAAACATTATTACTAACATTGTTCTCAAGCTTTCTGCCTATGTTGCTTTTGTGATATGTGATCCTTTTCACTCTCTTCTGCCCTTGCAAGTACAACCAAAGCCATCGATCATGGGTTTGCTACCTTCCACAAAAGAGGATGGGATGCTCTACTAGGATTTGTAGCCAAAGATCAAGAATTATCGCTTGAGGACCAATTTCCAAGGCATGTCGTATCCTCTACATATAGTCGAGGTGTGATATCTCCTTTACTACTATGGTGACATAGCAAGTAGGATAAAACAAAAGTATCTTATTGTGATTATTTTATGAATGGAATGATCCTTGATGCGCTAGGTGTACATTAGGATTAGCCCTAGCTTCTACTTCTTGTGGATAATCTTATTGTAGTATGTTCTTGAAATATTCACTATTAATTTTTGCTTAAATCAAGATAGTTTCATCTTTGATTGCTAAATTATTGCTACATTGTCTTGGTTTGAGCATGTTTGGCATATCTTGTATTAATTCATGTAATTGTATGAGATATCCCCCTTTTTCTCATTTAAAATATTTAACTTCTCAAATATCCTTTGTTGTATATCTCTCCAGTGGAGCTTGGATTTGGCTCCTCCTCTAATCACTTAATGTAGTAGCCAAGCAACGTGTGAAAACCACTATACAAATCTTTGATAGAAATTGAAAACCCAAAAAATTGCAAAGTTCTATGAGTATTTAGGGTAGGTCAATCTCTAATTTTTTGAATTTTCTCAAGATTAACATGAACTCCTTCACAACCAATGTAACTATGATATTGAATCTTTGTCATGCCAAATGAAAACTTTTCCAAATTAACATATAGTTTATACTTTCGAAGAGTTTGGAGTACATGTGATACATGTTGCAAAAGCGTCTCTCATGTCTTGTTATAGATGAGAATGTCGTCTAAGTAGACTAATACAAATACATTTTAGGGACCCACGATGGCATCTATCATCCTCGTGAAGGTTGCAAGTGCATTGGTCAAGCCAAAAGGCATAACTAACCAATCAAACAAACCCTCCCTAGTGTAGAAATAAAATTTAACATGCTACACACAATTCCATTCCCACTTAAATAATCCTACAGATCTACAATCATTGTAGTATAGGCATAATAATGCACAAAAAACCTGCAACAACAATAATAACAGCAATAGAAGCAATAATAGCAGCAATGGCAGATAACAGTAATTACAGACAGTTTTATATTAACAATGGCATTTATGATACAACATTACAGTTTCAGCATTACAATCTGCAACCTACAAACCCTATACAAAATATTCTCCATGGTTGCATACAAGATTGGATTGCATCAATCAACCTATATTACTCTCCTTAATGCCTGAACAATCCCTGAATGAATGAACAACCCTGCATGAACGAACAACTTGAATGAATTAGGGGAGGGCTTATTTATACACCCAACAAGTAGTTATCCTCCAACTACCTCAACTTCCCTCAAATTACATTTCATATGCATTTGCTTTTGCATTACATAATATTTCCCACTATAGGACAAAATAGTTTATAACTCTAATTTAGCCGACATAATTGACTTACATGACTTTATTCTTACGTACAATATTAAATTGCACTTTACAACATTATTAAATATATGCACGCACATTTTATCAAACACTTTGCGTATATTTACAAAATAACACATAATACCAAAACTGATTCAACAAATAAGGACATCAATTTGCCTATCTACACTTTGATTTGAATGTAATCTCTCATATATCAATGGACTTGATGGATACCTAATGATAGTCGAATTCGCAATCAAGCAAGGTGAAGAACATTACACCATGAAGCTAGTCTAATAAATCTTCTATTCAATTGTATAGTGGTTCTTCATGTTCCATCATTTTTTGGAGCAAGTCAATTAGACTTCAACATGGTAAGCACTCAATCTAATGTGTCCCTTCTAAATCAATTCTCGGATCTACCTCCTAATTTCATCGTTTTCAATTACACATCTATGATATACAAGTGAATAAGAACATCTACCTCCTAATTTACAACTAGTATTATATGGTTGTGGGTGTGATGTGACAAGCATATTAAAATTCTTTACAATTTTAACAAAAATCAAATTTTGTTGACTCCCACTATTAACAATGAGATGCAATGGCTTACTCTTTACCCATATTTATAATTCCTCGTTACTCCTGTAGTGTGGTGCAGTACATATGGTAGTGATGATCACATTTGGTTTAGCTTCCACAATCCATCTCTCTATTATCATCTTATGGTTGTGTAGGTTGTGGTTTAGTGGATGTAGGGGGTTGCATCTCAACACTCAATGACTTAATTGCTCAAGACTCTTCCCTTCAATGTTTACCACTCTAATGATAATTGCACCATTTCTCAATCTTATTCTTTTGAGGCTTCCTATATTAAGACTTTCTTCTACTTTCATTTTTGATTTTGGAGTCGACCATCTTTGTCTTCCTTGGGTTGGATCTTGGTATTTTGGTTCTTATTGTCTACTTTTCTATTTCTGTTTTTATGTTTTCACTCCAATTTGACAACAAATGTATATGCCTCTTAAGGCTTTGAGTTCGAAAAGGTCCATATCCTCACAAACATACCATTGCAACCAACTACATTAAGGAATTGATTTCTTTCAATATCCTAAATACCAAGTTTCATTGCCATGTAATGAAAATATAATTTTGAACAAACTAATCTTTACCTTGACATTGTTGTTATCATCACATTTATTGGTTGTCATAGGCTTCCATAAGATAATATCCATTTTTTACCATCTCTATGAAATGGTCACATTTGAAATTTGATTCATCATCTACATTCTCCTCCCTATACCTATTACAATATGCTTCTTACTAATTTCGAATAAGAAATATAGCTTTCAAGAGTACAAAAGTGATTTTCTCATTGTTGACGAATTTATTAACAAAAATATATGACATCAATTGATCCAATCAATTTCTACTACATGAGCATTAATTTCACCTTAAAAATATGACTGTCAAAGTTCGCTTGTACCACACGATGTAATTGCATTGAATGGTGCTAGTGCAATGAGGTTGTACGGAGGTGGTTGCAAAATTTACAACAAGGAGTCAGTTAAAGGATTTGGGCAAGTTGATCCATCAACATATTCTTTTATTTCACAAGGGCTTTATTTTTCTGCTTCTTAAAAGTATGTCTCCATTTTGTTTGTCTTGGTTGTCATTTAAGATCACTTGAAAGAAGGGAGATAATCAAAGATATCATGTGGGAGATAATCAAAGGAATCACATGTTTGATATGCAAGCTTCTGATAGCTTGATCTCATTTTGGAAGCATACACTCAAAAGACAAACAGATACGATACCATGGATCTAAAATTCAAGTTTCAAATTATGAAAAAATAGAAACGATGTTAAAAAAACAAAATTATATTATTACATATAATTTTGTACAATTCAAGCAATATCTTAAAAACGATGCAAGGTTATAGGATTGCAAATATGAAGATTTTGTTTCTAATTCCCCAACTTAGACAAAACTACAAGGAAAAAGCATACTCAAAAATTCTTCAAACACACTGTAAGTCTAATAATACCCAATGCCTCAAATAAGAGGAGGCACTTCCTATTTATAAGCTTAAAATATCAAATTATAACCACCTAGAGTAAAGTTTCTCAAGTCTAATAATACCCAATGCCTCAAATAAGAGGAGGCACTTCCTATTTATAAGCTTAAAATCTCAAATTATAACCACCTAGAGTAAAGTTTCTCAAGTCTAATAATACCCAATGCCTCAAATAAGAGGAGCCACTTCCTATTTATAAGCTTAAAATCTCAAATTATAACCGTCTAGAGTAAAGTTTCTCATATCTAAAGGTCTTAACAATGTCTATCCACTATAGAGGATTTTAAGGAAAATGTAAAAATCTCTTGTTGACCTTTTTTTTTTAAACACACACCCTGCCACCGTTTGAACTTAGGTCTCCCGGATGAGAGGCCAAAGCCATACCACTACAATATCCCAGAAGGACATCTCTAGCTGACTTTAATGTTGTTTCCACCTTTTATATATTGCTTTTACCTTATACAAAGCATCACCCAATCCCTATATAGAACTTACCCTTGAGATGTGAAGATCTTGCATGTAAATGTTTTACTTTTGTGTCGACAAGGTACATTAAATCCTACTACAAATAAATTCTTGGAAGCGAAGTAACTATTTTCTATGCAATTTAACACCTGAAATGAGGTGCACTCCATGTGACAACTAGGAATTAGTTGTGCACCATGTGATAAGTTACATAGTTATACTTCCAATAAGGTGGTTAGGTCATTCACATGCTTGAATCAATTACAAATTTATAATCCCCATAAGGTGGTTGGGTCAATCACATGTTTGGATCATAACGAATACATGTAAACACAAATCAAAATTACAAACATCCATGTTTAAAATAGAGTTGGAAACACATTGCAGAATAGTATCTTTTAACACAAATGAAAGCATTTTTTAATATAAATTCACCTAAATTGCAGAATATGCAGGATAAATTGCCTACCATTTAAAATCATTCATGGTTGTGATTGGTTGGTATCTTAAAGTTGCCACTTCAAGGCCCAATGCTGAGCCTCCCTGGTTTTCATTATACAAAATCTTCCAAGTGACTTGTTGCTCAGTTGAAGTGACTATTATTGTTCAATAGTGTAACATAACATGCATTTCAATAGTAGAAATGCATTCTGAATCTTCTAAGTAATAATGTTGCTCAGCTGAAGTAATCATTTTTTAATCCCAAATGTTGGTATCATTATTCAGCCTCCATTATCAATGATCATATACATAGGCCACTGCATGGTGTAAGACTACAGGTTATTTTGTAACTAAGGTACACTTTCATCATAAGAAGCAGTAGTATATAGAAAACAATTAGCTGAAAAAATCAAGCATGCCAACAGTAACACTTCCCCCAGAAGAACAATGCCATTAAGAATTCCTTTTACTTGAGATCCTACTAGCAACAATCTTCAAACAGTTTTAAGCACTAGCATTTAGAGCGCACAGAAAAATACTAAAAAGATGATTAAACAACATATGATACCACAGGTATCCTTGGATGTCCATATATTTTAAAACAAAATTTCATGAAAAGAAAAACTTATTCAATCTAAATAATGTACATTGTTATCAAACTAGTATTGAATGCCTGCCTCCCAAGAAATTGAAGATTAGTGCTGTTGATACTCTAATGCGATGAAATGTCTCATTCATCTATCCCATTTGACATGATGAAAAGACGCATATCTAAGTGCTTCAGCATTGCTACAAAACCAAACAAGAATGTCAAAACTCAAATTTCAGATCAGGAAAAGGATCAATCTTTTCCACATCTTAAAGCGTTAAACAAAAGACTATCGCCCAAGCCTATAGCTTCTTCCTCTGAATGCGGTGCCTGTTGTTGCTGCAGGTTCCACAGGCCTGTGCCCTTGAGGACCTACATCCCAAAGTGCAACTAACTTGTGTCTGCATCAATTATTAAGGCAAATAACAAATAACCATTTATGGAAGAAATCTGTTTACAAACTATAAGAAAAGAGTAGCAAAACCACTGTTCTTTCCTATGTAAGTAGGTATAGAATGCATGCCAAGGAATATAACATAATATGACTTTTCTTTGAAGTTGCAAACATTAACAATCAAGATGTTTTCCACAAAAACCATCAAGGCAACAGTCAGAAGGACTAGGGTTTTATGCGGTCACACAGTCAAACTTGGGACTTTAGCACCAGATTTTCATGCTTGGCCAGGATATGGATTCATAGTCTAGTTGATGTTAGGTTTGTAACTTTAACATAGATTGAAGAAAAGAGTAGCCTCCTCAAGGTCTGACATAATTTTTCTCATTTACAAGTTCCTAACTTGATTATGGTAGCATTTTTGTGTAATCACATGGCTGACATAGATGGAATATATATTGTTTAACGATTACGAAACTGGTTTAACCCCTTTTCTTCTTTATTTGTATAATCACATGGCTGACATAGGCAGCATACATATAGTCATAAAGTCTGTTCAGGAATATCAAACTTGTTTAACTTCGATTTGATTCAATTTCTAAGGCAAGATCAACACAAGACCACAAATTTGCATAAAGCTTAATAATTGTTCTTGTGCCTACTGATCTTGTCCAGAGTGTCATGCTTTTCAATTTAGCAGAATCCACTCCGACATCAATGCAGACACTACCTTTTGTAGGAGAAAGAAAGACTGAATAGTTGAGCAAAAAATACACACAGTGAATGTTTCCTTTTATAAAGTTCTTCACTGAAAGTGAATCCCTTTTACAACTCAACTGATGCTAACAACAGTATCTTCTTACTGACTATACATATATTGAAGAGAAAATTGTTGTCTTTCCATTATATCCCCAGATTCAGTCACTAAAACTGTTAGAAAGTGATTCTTGAGAAAAATGCCAAAATCCATAATTGATCAGTGTCATTGCCTTCCACTGTACATTCAATGTAGTGCTGAAATTAAGCTGCTAGCCTACATTAGGAAATCGTTACTTGTAGCACTAAAGAACACCTTGCAACCTTTTGCAACATGCCTTCCTCCCCACCTGATGCAAATTGTCCTCAACTTCAAGTGCAGAATTGTCTCATTGCAATACCTCTTTAAGTATCTAACCCAAAATCTTTAGGTGCCAGCAAAACTAGCAACACTCCATCTTCATCATCCAACATCATTGATTCGAACAAGTTCAAACAATCTACATTCACCAGTAAACACTCTGTACCTTTGTAAATTGAGCTCAAAAGCATTGGACCATATCTTAGACACTTTGCATCATTCACTCCAGATTATTGGGCTTGGCCGGGATATGGATTCATAGTCGAGTTCATGTTAGGTTTGTAGCTTTAACATAGATTGAAGAAAAGAGTAGCCTCCTTAAGGTCTGACGTAATTTTTCTCATTTACAGGCTTCCTAATTTGATTATGGTAGCATTTTTGTGTAATCACATGGCTGACATAGATGGCATACATATGAAGATAAAGATTCTCCAAGGAATATCAAACTGATTTAACCCCTTTTTATCTTAATTTGTATAATCACATGGCTGACATAGGGAGCACACATATGGTTATAAAGATTGTTGAGGAATATCAAACTTGTTTAACCTTCTATTCGATTCAATTATTAAGGCAAGGTCAATGCATAACCACAAATTCACATAGAGCTACATAATTTTATTCCTATGACTACTGATATTGTCCAACTGTTGTGTTTTGCAATTTTGTTGTATCCACTTTGGCATCAACAGAGCGTGTAGGCGGTAAATCTGCCTCTAAGAAAAAGAAGTAAAATTGTATAAACATTGCAAATTTTGACAAGTTTTGTGCATTTTTGACAAAGTTTTGTGAAGCAAAATGTAAATGAAATTAGTGTGAAATTAGCCAAAATGAGGGAAATAAAAGCGAAATTTGGTTTAATAAAAATTAAATTAGACCTTCGGAAAATTAAAGTTGAATTATGGATGCAGGGTGGCAGTTGTGAATAATGTGCTGTTCCAGGAACCACTTGGAATGGCCTGGACAAGCATTATATAGCCCCCCCTTCATTTTGAACCGGGTGTTGTTCCAGGAGCAAAGGCAAAGAGAGCAATACTATTTTATGTTGCAGAGGAATTGTTTCTATAGATGCCAGGGTCGTTGGACCTATGTATTTTGTGTTGTATGTTAGTGCTGCATGCCGCAGTCATTATTAATACAATTCCATTTCTCGAGTACGATAATGTGTGCATGTGTTGCTAAATGGATTATTCCGTAGTGATAACATTATTTGTGCTGTTAGGTCTTGTGTATATTGAGTAGTTGCAGGTACAGAGTTTTGTTGGAATACTTATTCATTGCGTGTCTGGAAAGGCATGAAGGATGCTGGAGGTGTACGGACGGCTATGGTGAAAGTAATATATGATTGAAGAATTAGGACGATAGTGTTAGAGTTACTGTGTTAGTAACTATAAATATTACCTCATTTAGGTAGATATAATTTACCTCATGGTAAAAAGTAAATACTTATTTTTTACCACTAGTAAATTTCTTTTACTAGTTAGTCATTGTAGTCATTTTGACTACGTTGATTAGTAGGTTAGTTGTTAGCTAGATTTAGGGTTAGATATCTTAGAATGCGCTATGTTAGCGTGGATATAAGAATAGTGGTTAATTTTCCTATTATGTAAACTATTTAACCTATGTTGTAACCTATGCTAAGGTTAATGATAGTGGTTTGTTTATTTGCACTCACCATTTTCTAACATTGGCATCAGAGCCAGAGGGAGCAGGAGCATCAGGATACCTTCGTTCCGCTGGAGAAGGCGAAGGCACACCTTCGTTCCGCTGGAGAAGGCGAAGGCAATCACTGCACGAGACCTGCTGACCTGCTGCTAGATCGAGAGGCCAGAGCCCGCAGCATCGAGCACGGATCCCGACGCTGGGGTTATTAAACCCACCAGCATCCGACGGCCCACACAGCAGCTGCGCGACATAGGGCAAGACCGCCCTCTACCGGGACGCAGGTCACCGGCGACCGGGATCCGTGAGGGCAGGAGGCCCTCCGATCACCGACGGCCGCTAGTGCTGCCCCCGTGGGTCCAGCGCACAACCGGGAGGGCAGGTGCGCCCTCCCAGGCGGGGACCGGACCCAAACCCGAGGGCAGGAGCGCCCTCGGGTCTAACAAACACTAACAGGGGGACACCCCTGTCAAGGGACCTGACACCTGCACGATCCCCGACGGCTTGGACCGGTCAACGAGGGCAGGAGCGCCCTCCGCCGGATCCGACAACCGCGATCTAACGCATACAGACCGCACGAGACCCTAGCCAATCCAGAGCAAGCACGTGGCACTGCCACTCTGACCCGATCGGACTGTCCCACCGCCGACGACCGAAAAGCGAGGGCAGGCGTGCCCTCCTTATCCGGTGACCGGATCGACGACACGTGGCAAGCTGACGCGACCTCAAGCACAAATCCCGAGGTATTGACGTGGCTTTGCTGGATTGGGCAGACTCTACTGACTGGACTGGACCAAGACCGGACACGTGGCAGACAGCCACTGGACGACGACTAGACGAAGACGAACATGACACGTAGCGAGACCGGACACGTGGCGGACAGCCACTGGACGACGACCAGACGAAGACGGACGTGACACGTGGCGAGACCGGACACGTGGCGGACAGCCACTGGACGACGACTAAACGAAGACGGACACGACATGTGGTGGACTAGCCACATGTCACCGGACCTAACACGGCCACCTGACTCGACTCAACCGCAACACGTGGCGGCTTGACAGCCGCACCACGTGGCGGCGACCAAAAGGAGGGCGAGGGAGACTGCCCGAAGGCAGTCAATAGGCTAAGGGCTTAAAAGCCCTTTTATACCCCACAAACTCCCCCGCGCGGGCGATGTGGGATAATTCCCACATTTTTCCCCGCCCGCACGAGGAAAGAAGGGAAAGGGAATTTCATTCCCTTCCCTTCACGTCGGGCCCTGTAGCCCGACCGGCAAGGGCGACCGGAGCTAAGGCTCCCGACGGGGCAGGTCGGGAGTTCGACCCCCGTCGGGGCATATTTTTTTTGCTCCAACGCACCAAAACAAAGGGGCAAAGGTAAAAAAAAAATTGAATTTTTTTAATTGTTTTTTAGTTTATTTTTTTTAATAATTTAATTTCTTTTTATATATAAAAATCTTTTTTTTTTAATTTATTTATTAAAAGTGATTTTTTTATATAAATTAATTTTATTATTAATTTAAAATAAGCTAGAAATAATTAGATTTATACATTAAAATTGAAATTTAAGGGCATTTTTTTTTGCAATTATCAAATTCAAAGAAGGAGCTTTTGTTTTCTCCACAAAAGGGAGATATAAGACAAGGAATAGCACCTATATTTTCTTTGCAAATTAGAAAACCCTTACTCTCTTCTCAACACCTTGTTTATTTTGCACATTTCAAAGAAGGATAAAATCAAAACAATTGATTCTTTATTGCAAATTTGAAAACAAGGAGACTTAAAATTTTGTAATATTCAAAGGCAAAGTGTGCATTTGTTTTCTCCAAGGGGGATATAAGACATAAAATTGCACATTCTTTTTTTTTGTAAAATTGAGAAGAATTTGAAGCCTTGGGTCCATAAAAAAAAACCAAGTCGTTTGTCAACTGGTTCTGGAAGCCTTTCAAACGCGGGTCGTGTGTCGACTTGTCTTGAAAGGAGTGCTCATATTGTTAATTTTGCAAAATAAAGGGGGGAAGACAACTTTGTACTTCTTTTGCAAAATTGGAAGACAAGTAGGAGACATAAAAATATCAATTTTTTTTGCATAACACAAATCCACATTTTGTTGCAAAAATTAAAAGGTGCATTTTCGATTTTACTCGACACCTTCATTGGCAAATTAGGTGCATTTTCGGTTGCATCCGACACCTAGGTGATAAGAATTTTGTGGGCATTCTTGTTTGATTATTGCATTATTTCTTTTGCAATTATAAGTCATAGCATCAAGAACACACTAAACCCCAAAATTTCACAAATTTGTGTAAATCCTTGCACAGTTTTAAAGCCAATTTCACTTGATATTCTCTCCTAAAATCAACAAAACCCCTAATTCACTCTTATTTGTTTGGCTTAATTTCCTCAAACTTTTCATCCTTCTTGAAGGGAGTTAATGCAGGTGCCATTAAATATCTGTTTGAGTGAATTACCTTTTTGGTACTCTTTTAGGGTAATCAAAAGAAAGAACAAGTTTTTGAAAATAAGGAACCTTAAAAAGTAGCAATCCTTTGCACTAAGGGGGGATAATTCCTTTCTTCCTTCAAAACACAGATTTTTGACAAGAGGGAAATAAAACTTGTAAGGCAATCATAAAAGTAGAAGTCATCAAAATTATACCTTTTCTTTTAGACTTCATAATAGCAACCATGCTTGAAGTTCTTGCAATAAGGAAGGATGATTTGGTGAACTTTTTGATAAAATTGCCTAGAAAGCATAGTTTTGCACAAATTGTAAAAATGAAAACCATGACACCATTCAGTGTTGGTTTCAAAACAAGCAAAACTAAAATGGCAAAGGCACAACATAGAAGCCATTTTTTTGTGAAGTGTCTCATTTTGATTCTGATTCTGGTTCAAAACGAGCACAAGGAGTGCTCATTGCTAAAACAGTTTTGTAGAGGGAAAACACGTGTTCCATGGGCAAAAACACCATATTCTCTTTCTCCTCTTTTTGGCTTCATAAATAGCATAAGTATTTTGTTTGAAGACCTTACAATAAGGGGTGCTTGTACCTCTTTTAGGCTTCATAAATAGCAAATTCTAGGTGTTTGAAGTACTTGTAACAAGAGGAGCGACTTTTTGTGATGTAAAATTGTCTAAGAGGCAATATTTGTAAAATCCTTCACAACACTCTTGTGTTGCACACTTTTTTGCAATTGAGGGGGATATCCATTTCTTTTCTTCACAATTTTTTGTAAATAGGGAAGAAGGCTTATAAAGGTGCATTTTCGGCTTTGACCGACACCTTAGTCACACTTCCTTCAAAAATTAATTACACTATGTTTTGCAACGAGAAGGGGGGAACTTATAAGGGTGCATTTTCGGCAGCGACCGACACCTTAGCTACCTTATCTTTTGCAAATTCATATTGTAAATGAATGAACCTTGTATGAAGTGATCTATTCTACTACACCTAGCGATTGCAGTGGCTGGTTACCCATGCAATTCGGTTGGATGATATGATTACCATAAGGACATTCGTTGGCGTGAAGACAAAGTGAGGAATGACCCATTTTTTGCTTAGGAGCAGCCAGAGTACTGTGACAGAGCAAAGAACCAGCAGATCAACATCTTCTTCACTGTATTGGGGCAGTTATATACTTTACCCAAATATTGTTGTATAGAGGGATATGTATGTATTACCAAAATAATGTAATAAGGGGGGATGTTAGAGTTACTGTGTTAGTAACTATAAATATTACCTCATTTAGGTAGATATAATTTACCTCATGGTAAAAAGTAAATACTTATTTTTTACCACTAGTAAATTTCTTTTACTAGTTAGTCATTGTAGTCATTTTGACTACGTTGATTAGTAGGTTAGTTGTTAGCTAGCTTTAGGGTTAGATATCCTAGAATGCGCTATGTTAGCGTGGATATAGGAATAGTGGTTAATTTTCCTATTATGTAAACTATTTAACCTATGTTGTAACCTATGCTAAGGTTAATGATAATGGTTTGTTTATTTGCACTTACCATTTTCTAACAGATAGATTGTGTTGCAGCAACCGTGCATTGAGAAGAATGAACGAGGATTAACCCTTGTCTGTGAAAAGCTAGAAGTAACCTTAGAGCAAACTAAGCGATTGGGAGGATTCTGCAACTTGTTGGTTTAACATCATACAAAGAGAATAATGAATGTACAATATTGTTGATAAGCATACATTGGAGTTAATGATTGTGCAATGCTGACATAACCGAGAGCATAATATTTGATTCTGAGTGAACTTACCGGAGTTGATGGATTGTACAACTGTTGAGTGAATCATACGATTGGCAGACTGTACAAGATGCCCAAAGGAGAATTTTGGTGATTTGAACAATTGAAGTAGATTGTACGATTTGCTGCATCGTACATTTTGCTAACTGAATGATTTACTGCATAGTACGTTTTGACAGAATTGAATGTTTTGCTGGACTGTACAATTTTGTGGAACTATACGCTTGTTGACCATACGATTGATTGGTTGTACGCTTTGGGTAATGTACAATTTGGGAAAATGTACAATCGTACATCGTACGATTAGGACAGCAGAAACTGTGCATCTGATATGATGAAGAATTTAGTATGCCATTCCTGAATCTGTCACCACCTCCACTACTGGGAATACCGCCACTCGTGCTACAGAGCAAAAATTAAACAGAGTGAATGTTTCCTTTTATAAAGTTATTCACTAAAACTGAGTCCTGTTTTACAACTCATCTCGTAAGAAAAACATCTTCTTACTGACTATACAGATATTGAAGAGACAATTGTTGTCTGATTATTCAGCTTCCATTATATCCCAGATTCAGTCACTGAAACTGTAAGAAAGAGCTTCTTGAGAAAAATGCCGAAATCCATTTGATCGGTATCATTGCCCTCCATTGTACATTCAACGTAGTGCCGAAATTAAGCTGCTAGCCTAGATTAGGAAATATTTAACTGCAGCACAAAAAAATGCCTTGCAACCTTTAGCAACATGCCTTCCTTGTTAGAAAAATATCAAATTACGTGCAAGCAGAAAACACAATAACGCAGAAAAACAGTAACACAGATTTTACGTGGAAAACCTGCAGTGTGCAGGAAAAACCACGGGGCAATGGCAGCTTCGATCTTTTATTGATTTTGGCAAACTTTTACATGCAAGGGGTCATTCCCCTTTTATAGAAAAACAAAAAACTGTTTGTTTCCTTTCCGAAAAAGGAAGACTCCAAAAAACTGTTCGCTTCCTCTCCCAAAAGAAGACTCCAGAAAACTGTTCGCTGCCTCTCACAACGTACGGTTGTACGAACGGCCAAAAATTCCGGGTCAGGGGCGGCCGAACTCCCGTGCAGGGGGGAACCTGGCCGGTACCCCCCTGCGACCCCCTCGGCACACCCGCGCATACTAACAGCACGTGGGAATGGATCACAATAAACTGCACCACCATACACCTTGCTGCTGAAGAACATTGGAGATCTAGATATTGACTTCACCTCCTAACATTCCTCCCCACCTGATGCAAATTGATCTATTACTCTCACATAAGCCTCAACTTCAAGCACAGATTTGTCTCATTGCAATACTTCTTCGAGTACCTAGCCCTAAGTGTTCAGCTACCAGCAAAACTAGCAAAACTCAGTCTCCATCATCCAACATAATTGATCCGAAAAATTTCAAAAATTCTACACTCACCACTGAGTAAACACTGTAGCTTTGCAAATCAAGGTACAGAGCATTAGATCGTATCTATTTGACAAAGTCCGAAATAATAGATCCTAGCTGTCCAAAATATACCCATATGAGCTCAAATTCAGCCAATCAGAAAAAGGTAGGATGAGCAAAAGCCAGACACCCAAAAGGCCTGGAGGACCTAGTTAGCAATCTCCTGCTCACTGATGGTCATTGCAAGGTAACATAAACAATTATTTTACCAAAGCTATCAATCACCATGCATAGATACTCATTTCTGCACCTGCTTCAGAGCTCCAATAAATCCGTTGAGATACGTTCAATGGTCAGCTTGTAACTGGTAACAGCGTTTATACATGCCAATCTTATACAGGCAAACCTTCCCCTTCAAAGCCTTACTTATGCAGCCATGCTGACCACAGCATAACCCCAAACAATATTTTGTACATTACACCTTTTGCCAGTAAACATATCTAGGTGTCAGGTGAAGTTTCTTACCAATGAACACCAAAATGTCCTGCCACTTTATACATACGCTTCCCTCAACAACTTAATTCTCACATTCCCAAATTGACCTTTTCAATGTGGAAATGGTACCAATTGCATCACCATTCTCAACATAAATTCTTCAATGGATGTCACAACATATCACCACTATATTATTAACCCCCTTTTATACTTGATCACTAGATTAAATCTCTCAAAATTGTCATTTACTCAACAGGTAAGAGTTGCTATGGCTTAGTCTATGTCTACAAGAATTGTATGGTTTATGATCTCTATGCACTACAACCTTCCTAAGCAGATACTGACACTAATGTTTAATGGCCCGAACCATTGCACATAATTGCTTCTCATACATTGGATAGTTCATCGTCATTCTTGAGATGACATCTGAGCGATAACTTGTCAATCATCTTACCACTTAATAATCTCTTCTCGCAATTAACTCAAAGCAAATTCAACAAGCCCATAGTAACATTGCACAAATCCTTTCTGTCAATGTGTAGAAAAGTATATATTGTACCTTAACCTAATGAAACCTTCCACCTCACTTCACAAGGCATTCAATGGCATTGCAATTCTTGAAAACTTGACAATGAACATCCAAGGATATAAAGTTGCTCCAAGAAAAATCCAAACCTCTAGGCCTAGATCAAAGACACGATGACTTACATCCTAGCAAAATCAATTACCTGAGTGATTAATACAAATAGGAAATCAATCTCATCATCAATAATACAGACTTCTCGCTAACATTGCTCAATCTCCTTACCTCAACAGTTAATACCAATGAAATCATCTCCTTGCTTATGTATGTGTTCACTTTCCATGACTTTCGATGTACTTTTGGAGTTTCCAGCAGAAAATTCATATCATGATCCCACAAGAATGAACTACTTACCACCATTCACATGCATCAAGTCTGATACCATCACATTCACATTCAACAATGTACTTCATATTCAAACTTAAAATCGCATTGCTAAGTGACTTGCAATTCCACATCCTTCCTTATCCAGTCCAATAAGTACGGTTTTGGAAGCTTGCTTTAGCTTCATGAGTCAAACACAAAAATAAGCATTGACTAATTGATCTAGATTTTGATATGAAAGAGCATCATCTTTACGTAATCCATTTCTACCAAATCAACCATATTCTGTGTTTCAAGGATTTTCTTTGTAGGCTCAACCTCTTGGTTGTACAAACTTAGTCACCTTCCTCGATGTAGCGGGATCCACTACCTTTGTTGGTCCCTATAGTGCAATATCTCATTGGCTGCTTCACCTCCACTAACTTTTTGTGTTGCATCTCGTGAATTTTGTAACATCAAAAATTTCCATGCCTCATCAAAAATAAATTTTGGATGCTATACTTAAAAGTGACTCCCTTGGTATGAGCAAAATTGCGCAATGGGCATAGTTATTCTCCCCGGCCTCACTGTTAGACTTACTTCATCTTATGTCAAAAATTAATTTCGGATACTATATTCAAAAGTGACTCCCTTGGTATAAGCAAAATTGTGCAATGGGCATAGTTATACTCCCCAGCCTCACCATTAGCCTTACTCCATCTTATGTTAACGCTCTTTCTTACTTGACTCTCAGATGCTGCATTTTCATTTCTCCTCTTCAGACATAAACTGCCTTAGGCTCTCCTCTCAGTTGTATAGACTTTTTGCCCTTAGCTTCAAAATACAACACTCACTTAGAGGCTTTGATTTAACATCTTAAAATTAGAAAAACACCAACTTTCCTTACATGTATGACCATGCAAGATGCCCATGTCCTCCATCACTTATTGATGAAACTTTGAAATTAAATATCTCACATTTTGCCCTTCTCCTTGCCTCTGCCACCTAATGATTTGGTCCTTCTGATAACCAATTGGCTAGAAATGCTTCCCAATCAAGCATTTAAAAAATGTTCCTAATCAGACATAAGAACCTATTTTTACTTCCATAAAGACTATGCATAACTCTTCCACCAATCCAAACAATGACCAATAAAACAAATTGAATCTTTTGCTTATCACCATATGCCTGACAACAAAAAATACACCCAACTATTGCAGCCAATTTTTGTGCTTTTGTCATCATCATGGCCACCATACAATGGAATATAATATTGGCTACCTCTCAAAATTGGGGAAAAATAAGGCACTGCATTCCACATTATCATTGGTAAATCTGAATAATGGAAGAGTGGAGGTCAATGGGATCTTTTTTTTTATTGAGTAAATACTTCTTATACATATACATATCCGTCGTGGGGATTGCACCTGGGTCACATCACCGATAATGCAAGTGGCGTCAATGGGATCTTTATCATTTCAAACATGCTGTTGATGAACGTCTTTGTTAAGTTAGAGATATTACTTTTCATTTAGGTATCAAAGCATCAATCCAATTCTTCACACTATCCTCGTTCTTTGGGGGCGCTCACTGTATCTTCCCTCATACTTTATCCTAGGTTGTATTGTTGTTTGGTCAATAACCAATGTCTCCAAAAATGGGGTTCCTTCCACCTCTATATATACCTTAGTCAAAACTGGGAACCAATCACACAAAGCCATTCTTATAAACTTTACAAGAACTGTCAAAATTAAATCTAGTATCAATTGATCTTTTCACCTGGGCAAGATCAACAATGTTACAAATTCACAGAAAGACAGACAATTCTACTCCTGTGCCTACTAGTTTCTGCTCTATTGCTCTATTTTAACCTTCAAATGTATCTACTGGAACATCATTCCCTATGCTACTTTGACAAAAGAATTAAAAACTTTGAAAAACTCCTAAAAGTCATATATAATGATCAGTTTTGTCGAACTGACATTTTAGGAGGTTTCCTTTTATTCATTTTTTCTCCAAAAACAATTCTCATTTCCAAGGACTGGACCAATGACTTTACCAACTATTCAACTTTCTTTGGATAGTTACACATGAGATTCAGTTATAGAAGCTATGAGAAACAACTTCTTGATAATATTGACAAGTGTCCATACTCAATCCATGCCGCTCTCCTTCGTTGTATGTCACATTTGTTGTTGCAATATTGACTCCAAGCTTGATTTATTTCTGATGCCAAACTTAATCTCATTTCCCAGCACTAACCATCTTTACCATAAACCATCCTCTCAAAACCAACTCTGCATTAAACACTGAAATCGGCTCGACCACTCAAGCACTGATGATTTTTTTCCCCTACAACACCATCTCTTTTTTTTCTTTGTGAATGTGTTATATGATTGGATTGGTACAAATCTCCTGATGTCAGTTTTTCTGCTGAAAACAACTCCTAAAAAGACTAATAGTTATTCTAAAGCCTCATGCTTACATTTTCCTAAGCTCCATCCTTTTACTATTAAATATTAATGTTATAATTAGATCTTGTTTTTCGGCTCAAACTTAGACATTGGCTTTGGCTTTTCCAAGAAAGTGTGCAATTATAAAGATGGGCTTTTGAAGGAAATTGGTAGTTATGTATCTAAACAGAAAATATGTTTTTTTAGCATAGTGGTAGGTTATTTTCCTTACATCCAGGTCTAAATATTGCTTCTGTAATATAACCTGCATATTACTCATATGCTAACTTTATGTTTGAGCCACTAGGATAGATAAAATGATAATGTCACTAAATATTTAGGGTTTCTCTCTCCCACTCGATATAAATTAGGAAGAAGCATTAATTTTTTTTTCTTTAAAAGGGTTTCCAAAAGGTTGTCCTTTCCCTTTTACATTGACTTAGTCACATTGAGCTATTTGGTGCCGCTGAGATTTGAACCTTGGTGTGGGCTACATCAACTATTTGTCCCAACCATTGAACCAAGGACCCGTTGGCTTGGGAAGAAGCATTATTTAGTGTATTCCATTTTTGCATTTTATCAATCCAATAAACCTGTAGCCCTCCAATGGCTTTGCATATTACAATTGTGGGATTTTCAGGTGCCCCAGCTTTTCTCTTAAATATATCTTGTTTTATATTTTCAGATAATTTTTTTTTAAGATATATTTAGAAATGTTGCAAGGTAATATCAAAGACTAGGTGATTTTGCTTTATTTGCACCATATAAAACCCTAGGTTCCATAAAGCAAAATAAATGCTAATGATTTGCTATCATGACAGAGTTTGAAAAACAAAAAAAGAAAACAAACAAAAAACTTCAGAAAGTTTGATGGAGAAATGAGAATGGAGCTTCATGTTGTAGGAAAGACATCTATTCATAATCCTGAATTTGAAGAAAATCCTTAGGAAGATGAGGAGGCTCATGTACTCCAAACTTACTGCCCTGATGAAAGTTTCACAAGTTCAATCTAAAATCTACTAATGAAAATCATGTTTGATGCAGAATAGAGAATGGAGCTTCATGCTGTAGGAAAGGCATCTATTCATATTCCCAAATTTGAAGAAAATCCCTAGGGAGATGACGAGGGTCACGTACTCCAAACTCATTGCCTTGATTAAAGTCTCCCTGGCCCAATTTTAATATTCTAATAAAAATACTGCAGCATGACTTACGGGCTGAATTCAACGTATATGCATGGTTGAGTGAGGACAAATAACCAGTTGACATTCCAAATCCAAATGTTGTGTTTAGGTACACCGCATTGGTAGTATACCATAAGATGTTTAAGGTTTCTAGACCAAACCTATACTATCTCTGGAAGAAAATTAATCAGGTTTACCATTCAAAGAGTTAAGTATTCAATGTCTGGATTCAACTGGGATGTGGACAAAGTAATATTTCTAGCTTATTACCTTTTACCCATTCTTACCTTTATACAGAATATGTTGGTTGAATTCTCTATTCCATAGTACTACTTTCTATCTACACTAGTTTGTTTAGAATATTTCTATCTACACCAATTTGCAAAATCTCTATCTACATCAATTTGCAGAATATTTCCATCTAACCTAATTTGTTTAGAAAGGGGCATAAAATGCAAAACAAACTCTACAATTAAGCATAGAATGTAAAGGATACACCCAATTTGGGGTTTTCAATAGATTTTTTCCACCAGCACGAGGATGAAGCTCTGCCAGAAAATAATACAGGTGCCCAACAATGATGCCCATCAGATCAGGAAGAAGAGGTGAACCAAAAATCACATTCAATGCTAGCATTACCCAGGGCAAATAGAAGCCCTGCACATAACGAGAAAGCATAAAATATCAGAGTGCAATCTATAATCACTAACCAAAAAATTTCTTCATAATGTCCTTCAAAGCACACAAGTCAAGGGGCATATTATAAGACAAGGAGAATCAATGTGCATGACCGTACCACATTTAAAGGACTATAATGTTCACCTGAAACAGCGAAGAATATATTTTTGAGCAGAACACAGAATCCAGTGCACAACCGAATTTACAACTCATACCTTTACATTAAAGAGACCAGATATGTTGACTTGGGCATCTGGAAATTCCCTTGCCCAAATGTATGGAAGCATGAAAACCAGAGAACGTCCCATGAAATATGACCTTAAGGCTGGAACAAGAGAAAATACCTACATGATCCAAACGCATGGCTTGAATGAATTTCCGATTTAAAAAAATATTTAGGGGCCTTAATTATATAAAAGAAATGAGCAACAGAAACAAACAAATTAGATTTAGTGAACTTTTTTCGTTCTGTCCAAATAAAATTATAAATAACAACATAACATAAACCAAAAAAGAGAAGAACTTGCTAGACTTACAAGAAGAGACAATGCTCCGAAGATCATCATCCATAAGAAGTCAGCTGTGCGCCTGTCATATGGTCCTCGTTCTACTTGCACACCATACCTTGCTCTGTGTATTAAAGAGTTATATTTGTGTTCAAAATAGAGAAGAAGAAAAAAAAAACTCAAGAACTCTTGAACAAGTATTACATTTAATAAAGGTATTTAGCAAAAACAAGCAAGAAAATTGTTTGAATTGTATTAGAATACTTATTAATTCATCACTTACTAATTTCAAAATAAAAGCAAAATGTCAAGCCCTAAATTTGTCACTGAATAAGTAATCTTCATACATACATCATTAAGAGACGAATTGCAAAGTTGATAGAAAAGGGACCCAGGAAAAAGAAGTTGGTAAAGAGTCTCCATATCTGCAGATCACAATCCCCAATAAGGTTACATCGAATAGATGCAATACACAAAGAGAACACATCTATATCTTTCACATAAACATTAATAGACTTTAGCACATGTTACTCAAAAAGAGTTTCTCCAGAACCACCTTAAAAAGCTACTTATCTTATAATAGCAACTTAGCACCAGCTAAAGACCAGTTTCTTTAGAAGTAAACTCTCTTGTGCCAAAACATCCAATGAAATGTCCAAAATTAATATGCACTTCCCACTTATTACTAGCACCACTCCCAGGTAGAATATGCATGCTGCTAGTGAAGGACAATGACACAAAAGCTCTAGTAACTTTTTTAAAATGCATTTCCTTACTAGTTAATCGATGTTTTTAGCTGAATGGAATCAAATTGGCCAAGGTATACAAGATCACATCCAATTACTCCGCAATGATTTTTTCTTTTTTTAAATAACTTCGCTTACTTATACCAAGGTTATTGGTTCTCGCCATGTTCTTCCTTGTTAAAAAGCTTAGTCTTCAAAGATTTGTAGCCAAGAATGTTGTTAAAAATGGCTCAAATTACTGCAATCTATCAAGAGATGTTCCATTCAATCAGATATTTAACAAAAGTTCACTACTAAGAGTCTTTATGCAATTTCAAAATATTAATTTTAGCCTAAAATTTGCCCTCCAACTAGTACTCATGACTTCTTTTTTTCTCGAGAATCAATGATGAAACAAAAAAAACATTCAATATTTTATTATATTATGAAGAGGTTTACTTTACCTATAACTAATCACAAAGACAGGGTTTGTAACATAGTGGGAGTAAAAAAAACAGTTGTGTAATTGTTTAACAATCAATCAAATTTTGTGCCAAATATATATGAAAATGAGAACACTCTTTCTATGCCATCTATTGGGTTGTGAAAAATTCATAATCACTAACTCATCCCCGTAAAAATAATATCCATAATATAACCCTTTATTTATTACCTTGATTGAGAAACAGTGATATAAATTAATTGGATGCAGATCATGATGCTATTACAAATGCACACAGGCAAAAGAGCATCGACAGTGATATAAATTAATTGGATGGAGATCATGATGATATTACAGATGCACACAGGCAAAAGAGCATGGGGATTTGCATATATATGGACCAATGACACACATACACAAATATACGTGCACATGCACGTGTATGCACACCATTTTTTTTTTTCAATTTACAATTCAACTTGTAAAGAATCTAGTGTCGGTAAACAAAGAAGTTCCATTCACCAATTGCATGCATAGAGAGCTTTAAGTGGCAATACAGTTTTCCAACTGACATAATCAAAGAAAGAGTAATGAAATGTAAGCCCTCAGTATGTAGCCATGAATATCAACAACCACAAACATTCAAGACCCTCCATGCTATCTCACAAGAAAAGTTGAACATGATATCACAATAAAAGCATTTCTTACTTAATAAAGATACTTAAAGTATATCGTATTCTGCATATGTTAACATCACATTCCCAAGAAGTAGCCTCTCTTTTGAGGTCGACAATATAAATAACACAACTTCTACTAGGTCTATATCTTTCTATCTGATACAAATATCTTTAAATCATCATTTTGTATATGATGGATATGGAAAGGCATTCAACATTCAAGATAGAAGGCAAGCATATATCAGGGATCACATGAAATTGATTAACAAGGTAATAGAGAACTAAAAGAGGGTGTAAAGGATTGGTCTTGTTATTGCATGGCATATGAATGAATAAGCGAGTCAGACCTTGCATGGAATCAAATCTTTTCTTCTAGGAATTGTCAGTTATTCCTCAAAGAGCCACCTTTGATTAATTGCATTTAGTGTTGCACTAGATGTTAAGAAGGTGGCAATTATAACTTGATCCCTTAGTCCAAAACATAGTTGAGAAAATCGCCAAAAAACCCCGATTCGAGCTTATTTTTCCCGATTCACGGCGATTGAATCGCATCAGAATTATGATTTTTATAAAGTCTCCAAATCATGAATCGCGTTTTTTTGCCAAAAAAAGGGGGCCCGGCCGCACACGTAGAGAAAACATCATAAAAACGTTGTAATTTAATTTGGCTCATTTTGCTTCTTCCAAACTTGAGAGAGAGGTCTGCTACCTGCTACCACACCAAACAAAACCCTAAAATGCATTTTAATAGTGGATCTTTCGGAGATTGCAGGAATCCAGCAGCCACCAACGACAATGCTATACATTATTAACTGATGAAATTCTCCATAAAAAGATGTTGAACTATCAATCCAAACTTATTGCTCAATATGCTTGTATATAGGAGTAATATTTAAAAGCACAAGTGATTATTTGTTCTATAGGTTCATTAGACCACATGGGTCTTAAGAGAGTAAAAAGTTAAAACCAATCGCAATCATCATTTAAGTTAATTTGTTGGTATTTTATTCAACCTATAAGTTGTTGAAGTCCCAATTAGTAATTGCAGCATCCTTTCCACACCAAAATGCAAACAAAGGAGAAAAGTTCAGTTCAAATTTGTTTGCAGCCAAGGCACAAGAAGAGGCACAGGCACAACAACAAAGAGAGACTAGAGCTTCTACTAGGGCAAAGGGCAAAGGCATTCAAAGACCTTGAGACATTGTATTTGTCATGCCTCATGACACATTTTGTAATTTGCACCTTTTTTATATTATGAGCAATACAAAAATATTTGAATTTTGGACGCATAATATTTGTAGTTTAAGACTTTAAACTTGTATCACTTGCCACTTTCATGTGTAGTTTAAGACTTTAAACTTGTATCACTTGCCACTTTCATGTGTATTTTAAGCTTGTATCACTTACACTATTAATATTTAATTTGCATAATGTTAATTCATTAAGATATACATGAAAAAAACTTTTTTCCAACGAAAATTTGTGTTCCCTTTGGGTTTTTTTTGCCAGTTTTGTCGTTTCCTGATTTTCCCGATTCATTTGCCTTGCCGATTCCAATTTTCTCAACTATGGTAGGAAGGATGCCTCTAAAAAAAAGATTCACCATGATCTTTGGCCATGGGTCTGAAAAAGATAGCAAGATAGTTGTGCAAGATATAACTGTTGTGACTCAAGTTAGAGGATCTAACATATTCTTTGAAGTTGCCTAGATTTTTAAGAGGATATACAATGTTATAACAACAAATGTAGTTTCAAAAAATTATATGTTCTCTTTATGACATCCTCCTACAAAAAGGGTTCTTTTTTTCTAAGAAATGTTGTATGCTGCTTTCTGCCCAAGTTGGTTCTTGCCTTTGCCTTGATAGCAACATAAACAAAGGGATTTAGTTTTGCAGGAAAATATAAGAAGACATCAAAACATAGGATTATGCAACTAATGAGAGTGGTATGTTGCAGTGCAAATGCTTGCTAATACTGCACTTGACACACTTATCATACTGGATAACACCCAATATATCATGATCCTTACTAATCATACTGATCTCATTCATGTTTAAAGCATTTATCCATCTTGTTGCAAAACCATGTGACAACCTACATGATATTAATATGTGAATAATCCTACCTATTCCATTTATGTCTAAAGTATCACCCTGCTTCTCACAGAATTATGTAACCAGCTATTTATTATGACTTACAAATGGTGTGAGGCACTATTTACTGAATTTTAGCCCTGCACAATCATAAACATGATCACAATCCCAATATCAAACTTCCTTAACAATGAGATATATCCTACATTTCCGGCGGCAATAAGAAATTTCCCAACAAATCTATTAGTTTGCTATCTTATGCAAGTAGAATTCTAAGAAAATAAAATGGCACCTTGAACACATATTACACATGCCTTGCATCTTTGATAAGAGCCCTAAATTTTAGTTGCTGACGTTAACAATTATTTTTTTATATTGCTGATGTCTAGAGATTAACAATTATTTACAAAGCATGGACTAAAAAGTAAAATGCTAAGGTGTTATAAGAAAACAACATCACGAACTAAGATAACAATGCCATACCTGTAGATTCTTAACCACTAGATCATAATTTAGGGAAATGTATTGCCAATTCACCAATCCCAAGTGATATCCTGCTGTAGTTAGAAGACAGAAGGTGCCAAAGGCCTTGCTCACTGGAGGAAGAGTATTGTACCACCTGAAAATTTGGACCAATTGAAAATGTTAAATTTATTAGATATCAAAAGGAAAAATTAATTTAAGAAAATAAAAACGGTGGTCTCTAATCCATTAAAATATATCAAATGGCCAAGAACAGATTCACTGTATGCATAACATTACTGAGGTAGTACCATTCTTAAAGCATACAACTAAAGCTTGTTGAATTGTTTTATTATAAGCTTGCTGTAAGGCAACACATAACATCTGAAAGATAAGAATTATGCAACAGGGATATTCAGCATTTCATTGCATTTAGTCTTCTGAAAAAAATAGTCAGCTTTTGAAAACAAATAGGCAAGAAAAACCTAATTTCTCAGAGTAAGCATCACAATCACCAGTCTTCTTTTTTTTTCCCCTTATGACTACTATGAGTTTCAATAAAAACTATATTGAGGCATTCACAGTATTTCAATGCAATTTATCTGTTTATTATTTAGTCAACATGATGTATGTTTGATATACAAATGGGTTGGGAGAAAATTACATGGCCTTTGTGAAATGTACAAATGAAAGAGATGGTAAAATGAAAACTGGCCAAACAAAGCCGATCCTTTGATGTCACTGCTCCAAATAATATCTGGTGAACTTAACATTTAATCAAATGTTATTAGCTCAACCAGTTTAATTCCTCAACTTTGAAGGAGGAGACCCAGGTTCGAATCTTGCCAAGCAATACGTGCAAAATAGCCAAGTTGTTGTAATACCACTATGTGGTGATGATATAATACTTGTGGAGCCCGTTTCAATCCTATATAACCAATAAAAAAGAAATCGCTAAATATTCACCACCTTAGCTGCTGTACATATTGTCCATATAGATAAACAATGTTGTGCAAAAGCAATAGCCTAAAACTTTTGGGGGCACCTTATATCATGTTGTTAAGCAATGTTGTGCAAAAACAATAGGCACTGATCATTATAACAGTAACTAAAGGCAGCAACTTGGAGAATTAAGCAAGTGAGAATACATTTTTCCAAGACAGAAAATTGCAGCTACTTTAGGAAAAATGTCCTTTCCTTAACCTTAGCCAAAAAAAAAAGAGAAAATTACTAAGAATAGAAAAATGCCTAAAATAGGGCTTTGGCAACAGGCATAATTACAAGGTTCGTCCAGTTCGGATCCGACATCCTGGGCTGGACCAAACCGACTCGGTTTGGTTAGGTTCTGTTTTTATAATTTAACTATTAATTAGTTATATTTGCAAATTTTTTATGTAATAATTTTTTTTTAAATTAATAATATACTTATAAATTTATAAAGTACAGGTTATACTTGAATTTTGAAAATATGAAATGATGGAATCAAGAAAAATTCTATGCTTTTTTGCGTGAATGTTTTGTGTGGGTAAAATATATATAATTTTCCAAACTTTTCCAGACCGTACCTGGTAACCGAGGAAACTGATGACTTAAAAAAAAAAAAAAAAACCTATACCAAAAACAGTTTATTCCTTAAAGAAGATTATTCCGGCACCTAAAATGGCACCTATCAGAAAATAGTAGAAAACACTCACCCAGAAAGGGGGATTAACTCTTAATATCCCCTCTTAATAGCTTTTCTTAATATCCTGAATAATTTATTATAAGTTGAACTTCTCTTTTTCATACATTCATTTGTGATGGTGATTGACCTCAATGTGTTTGATGCTGGCATGAAGAACTGGATATTTTTTCAATTGCTTAATATTCTAATTATCATAAAAGAAGAGTGTTGACCATGTCCCAAAATTTTCCTCTCAAGCTATACTGATTCACAACATGCACCAAATGCTACTTCTGTGGATGACAACACTATACTTATTATTATTGTTGCATCCATGCTGAATTTAAACCTGTAATAGACTTTATCTATGTAACCTATCAAATTTGGATCTGCATGTCCAGCCTGCTTAAAGGGATCACTGGGCTCATATTTTAGACCAAAGTGTATTGTTTCTCTCTCTTAACTTAGGATTCTTTTTGCTACCTTTCAATGAGTGACTTTTGAAGAGACCATATGATATGACAATATGCCAAACACACAATTCAACTTCACTATGCTAGTAACTAGTAATAAGGTGGATAAGACCTCATGACAACAGGCTGTCTTAAAAGCATCTGCTAGTTCTGACTCTTTATAAGCTGACAACCATGCACTTGTTTCAATAGCAATTACCATAGCCTTGCCTTGTGCACACTTTGACTGTCACATGAAGACATTGCCCTCTTTTTACCATACCTCAACGGTTAAACAATGTAGTCATCCTATATCTGTCATGTCAGAAGCTTCAATCATCTTATCTTTCAAGCTTTTAAATTCAGTTAAGACACTCTTGACAACTATCTCGTTTAGATTCTGACCATAGTATACTGAGATATTCAATAACAATTGAGCTGTGTTAATTTTTGCAACCAGTTTGGATGTCTCTTCATAGTACCTTTTAGCAAACCCCTTGGCTGTCAATCTTGCCTTGTGCTTATCAACACCCAAATTTGTTGATATGTATGACCTTGCCAACTTGCTAGTTTGGAGGAAACCCATTCCATATCTCTTGATTATACATTTCCTTTAGAATATTATACATATCAAATGTAAGCACAAAACGTCCATATTAAACGGACAAGCACCATTTTACATAGAGAAACTATGTAAAGGAACAATTTCCACAGAATCAAGCTCAGAAAAGTTTTATTTTTATTATGCAAAGTGAATGATTATAAGGCTCATCGAGTTCATCGTGGTCTATGGAGCACTCATATATAATTCTGTTGATTGGATGTTTGCAATGACCTCTTGATGGCAAAAGCACACTCAAAAGACCTGGTCTACTTTATGTCCATAAAGGGCCTTCTAGCTTGCTCATTTGCTCCTATATTGTATCAATCAAATGCACTTTGTTTTGAAAGATTATAACCGACATTTGTCATGGGTGGACTTCTTGATGATATGTTAACAATTTATTTGTGATGTGGCACGTATTGTGTCCTTGGACCAAACACCACTTGTCCCGATCCTTTGTCTAAGGCTTCCTAACAGAAAAGGCACAGCATCGGCCATAAAGGGACTCCCTCTTGATTAGGGTTCTCCCCACCAATTGGGGAGAGAGTTTGTCATCATTTAGGCAGATGTTCCCCAATGTTATAAGGGAACCTCATCAATATTGTTGGTAGGCACTCATGTTGTCAATATGTGCACCAAGCACTAATTTGTCATATGACACCTTTATGCCATGGTATCTTCTTAACCTCTAGAAGGTTCTCCAAACTTGCATCAACTTAACTTCATTTATGAAGCATCAATTCCTATATTTAGGCATCTATTGGTATGGTTACTTCGGGAATTGAGCTCACTTATGTTTAACCTAGGTGCACTCAAAACATCAAGTCACTCATATATTTAACTTGGGTGGAAATGGCCACCTCTTAGTCAACATCACATGTAATTGACTATTAGGCTATAAGCATTGATGTGGGCAAGCATAGATCCATAAACAACTTTGTTTGACAAATATTTGTTATAGTTGGTAGTTACGATATATTTGCTCTCATTATCATAGTCTTCATAAGGTCCCTCTTGATTACATAACCTCCAGTATATTGACTCACCACCTTTTGCCTCAATAATTATGTGCAAAGATGCTGCAAGCTTACTGCAGTGGTAAGGGATTTGGCCTCTCTTTGAGAGGTCTAAGGTTCAAACCCCACTTAATATGAGGGGGCTGGGACCCCTCATAAAAACCTGTGTAAACTCATTGAAAAAAAAATTATGTGCAAAGACAATCTAGAGAATGCAAAATTTGAAGCTCAAAACAAATTTCCACATCATGGCAACTACATGTCAACAATAACAAAAAGATATCAAAAAAACAACCAATGAATAGAGAGAATAATCAATGAGTCATGTCCAATTAAACGCATATCATCAAACCACAAAACAAGAAAAGAATACGTATACATGATACCAATAACCACATTGCATGTTATATGTGGTCAACTTTTCAATACATAAAAATATGGGTTGATCTAAACATCCAAAATAATTTCTCAACTTACAGATAAGAATTTATATAGCATTCACTCTAATGTTTATTTGGAGACATGTTTTTCAAAATGCAACTTGAATCCTTAGGTCTTCGAACATTAATTTACATCAAGCAACCTTCTTCATCATCATTCATATTGTCTACCCAATCTTCAAGATCAAAAGTTGTATTGCATCTTTGTAGAAGTTGATCCGCATGTTTTTCTTCAAATGCCATGATTATCAATACCATAACTTCCTCCATTTGAATCACACTCCTTAGAAAAGAGTTATCAATATTCACACTTTTTCTTCAAAAATGCAACATTCCACTTAAACATGACACAACAAAAAATATATATATAAATAGACGATAATCACATGGCATATCATACGGTCCCTGATTTGTCACAATAAACAAAGATGGGTCACACTATATATCCATAACAAATTCTACTCTAACAAAACATTACAATGATAAATTTGGTCACTTGCATAAAACAGATCCTTAAAAACAATTTTATTTGATTGGCGAGGTAGAAGACGTTAAATGAAATTCACTGCTACTTCCTAAATGTCCTGAAAAAATTGTCTTCAAGCATCTTACTAGATTGAAAGAGAAGTGCTAATATGTGTCTATACTATTTGATAATAGTTGCTCACACATTGCCATCAAAGTTCTCGACATCAGTTAGATAAAGGAAAGATGTGATAAAATCAGTGTGAAAACTAAAAATACTCTCAGGTCTGCATTTTGTTTTCCATGTGCTATGAAGATGATTAGAGAACTCAATTTTGAGATTGCCACATTTGTGTTAAAGCAGTTGTCAATCTGGCATTTAACAATATATTTATTGTGTTGGAAGCTTCAGGGAATAGCAGATTGAAGAGGGTTAACTCATTTTTCGATATATGCCAGTAAAGAACACAAGAGAACTTTAAGATGTGATGTGGTATGCCAATCCTCTAAACCTAAGATATTCCAATAGATCAGCATGACAAATTTTGTATTGAAAAAGAGTCATGGAACCCATGGAAAACACAGACAGAGAAAAATCTGAACATGAAGCAAGCAGTTGTGCACTAAAGTGAACTTTAAGCAGAGCATAGAATAGTCTCAATCCAATCAGCACTTTGGAATTGGAATAAAGCATCTTTTGTGGAAAGAGAAATATGCAATGTTTAGGCAGCCACCATATATTTGATTTGTATTGTTTCTTCCTAAGATAATAAAATCAACTTAATCAATTTGGAAGTCACTGAAAAGATAGACCCTCCTTGTATATTTTTCATTTAGTCAAATCATATTACAAAGTTAAAAAGAGAAGTTTAGTTATATAATATGTCACTTCATTCTATGATTTTTTATGGTAGGTTGAATGAAGGTGTCAAATTAAGGAGGGTTTAGGGTTTGAAAGATTAGAATAACTCAAGTCTATCTTCATTGTTTTTAAATAATTCATCATGAAATTTTGTTACAAAATTCAAGTAGACCCTTTTTTCATGTCATTGAAGGCTTGAATTACAGACTATGATGAGTCTTAAGAAAAAGGGATGGCATATTTCTTCTAAAAAAATCATATCCTGGTTGTTTTGTTATGTTGGGTATACTAGGGACGTGCTTGTGTGTCACTCTAATAACAGGTAAAGGCCTGAATCAGAGGATATGAAAGTCTTAAAGGTAAGGAAAGAAAGATTTCTCTTATAAAGCCATATCAAATTGTTGTTGTTGTTGTTGTTTTGTGTATACAAGAGGCATGCTTGTGTCTGTCCTGTAAAAAAGGTAAAGTACAGGTAATTTTTAATGTTCCAGCCTAGCCAACATGCCAAATTGGAATATGAGATGCCCTTGTAGTAAGAAGGGATTTACCTCATATATGTTGTTCCAGAGTTATATGCCTAATTAGGTTTTAACTCTTTTACAAGGCTCACAGAAAATTGAACCTTGACAAGACACGTATAGCCGTAAATCACAGGATGACAATTTTATGTAAGTCCTTGTGAGGTTTCCATAAATGCAATTTGAAAACTTATACAGTCTTGAAACAAAAGTGGACAATCTTACAGTACAGGTAGTTTTGGGGATTTGTGACCACAAAGTCACGTGACAAATAAAAAAATGATAGAATTGTTGCAAAATATGTAAGAAGGAATTTAAAAACACGGATTATTACACGCTCCTCAGTAGGTGATGATATTATTCAACATGTGTAAAATCAATGTGATGCTACATAGGTTTGGACAAATCAAGTAAGTGCAATGTACAAGATGAATTAACAAATCAAGTTGGAATCAGAAAGATGGGGATTACATTGAACAACATACAAAACTCATTCAAAGCATTCAAGATTGTAGCAAATATAATCGCAATGATAAACAACAAAAACATAGAAACCTTGTAGGATTATTTCTCCTAAAATACGAGACTATGGATAATATGAAGAATACAAGGCAGACACATTCCTTAGACAAATGAAGAGATAGACAAAGGTAAACAGAATGTTGAAAAAGAAACAAGAAGTTGCACAATCCTGGAAATCTGAGGCATCTTAGAAAGGATTGTTCTAAAATGAAAGCCAGATATAGTGGCCCCTTGTAGCAAGTATAAGAGCAAAGATAAACAACAAAAACTTAGAAACCTTAACAGGATTATTGATAATATGAAGAATACAACGCAATTATATTCATTAGACAAATGAAAAGATATGTAAAGGTAAACAGAATGTTGGAAAATAAACAAGAAAATTTACAATCGTGGAAATCCCAGGCACCTGAAAAAGGATTGTTTTAAAATGAAACCAGATTTAGTGGCCCATTGGAGTCAAGAAGAACGCACTGAAGGAAATATAACATCTCTATGACCATATAGGAGGACATAGCTGCCTGTGAATTGCAAGCCAAGAGACATGACAAAGTTTCTTTGGTGCTACATGCAAACATGATTTTCGATGTCAAGCGTAATTTTAGTGGTGGTTGTGATGGTAATAAGAACACAAATACCAAGACTTCATTTGGTCAATGATTAGGTAGGTTGTGGAGAAAATTACACATCTCCACAAATGGTTGTTTTGTACTTTAGGACATTGTAAAGTTAGGAATATGAAGACTCAAATTGGTTACATCTGAGCTCGAAGATCATCTGGTTTAGAAGACCGCTCATATTGAAGACTCCATGGATGCTGATACATATATTTTTCTCATGATTCCATACATATGCCTTATCTCTTCACACATATTTTGATTTTTTAAAGCTAACAAGACCTACAAATGTTGCATGGCTTTTAAAGATAATTTAGAGTCGAATTGATAAACTCAAAAAACTAAGAATATAAGAAAGAACGAATTAATGTTCATGAGCAAAGAAAGTAGATCAAAATTGGCTCAGAGACACATCCAGCTACAGCAGGTCCATGGGATTTGGGGCAATTGGTTAAGAGTAAAAAAAAATCACACCATAAACCAAGGTTCCAATCCCATGAGTGAACCTTAATATTTGGCCCAATGGGTTTGAGGGCAATTGGCAGGGAGTGAGAAGTTCCTCGCCATATGCCAAGATTCTAATCCCATGGGTTGAACCTTAAGGCTTCCAATCCGGAGACGGATTTAAATCTTGCCAGGTGATATAACAACACTGTGTTTCGTTGAAATCCCATATAACCGATTAAATAAAAAAAAGAAAATAAAAATGTATCTTTGACTCTAAAGCAATACCCATGCAAAAGGGGTAATCCAAGGTAGGTAAACCCATAAATATTACATTTCTTCTTATAAATGCAGAGTTCTTTTCATAGTTTCTTGTTACTTCAAAATCTCACGCTTCACATTACAATAGCTTTGTTACAATTTACAGAATGTACAATAAGGACAATTTTTGCTTAGATAAGAAATTAGACGTGCAATTGGGGGCTTACAACTTCAACAAGCCAGGAGTTTATGGCTTGACCCGTTGTTTCATTCCCAGTTAGATTTGTGAAAAATTCTAGGGTTGATCGAAACAAGCTAACCCCGCTATTGCGTAAACTTGGACATTATTTTCGAACAAAATATTTTAATATATTAAACTTCCAAATTGTTGTCTTGTCCAATAAAATAAAATTAAAATGGCGGATTATTTATGACCTAGAACGCCAAATTGCAGGATGCAAGCAAAACAAGCAACAAATCTCACACTAAACAATCAATGGCATAGTGATTTACACTATGCCTAAAAAAATAAAAACAGAGCATAACAGATTATATATCATATATAGCGCTAGTACGAATTAAGATTTCGAGAAACTTACTCTCCCGGGGAAGACATTCTTGCGGTCGGAGGTTCGAATCCCGTTCGAGCCTGATACCAAAAAATCGCACCACGTGAAACGTTCCGAGATATTCACAGAGATTTATGCAGAAATCGAATACTTTGTATAGATGACTTAAGGAAATACGAATTCACAGAAAATTATTTCGAAATAATGGTCAATTTCGCTAAAATCCGAAGATCAGTTTTTTTTTAGTTTTGTCGTAGAAGACCCGGGTCAGCTTATTAATTTTCGAAAATAACGTCTAGAAGAAACTAGGGTCGGCTTCCCTTAACTAGAAGCTTCCTTACGAAATTATGTCAAGTCAGGTCAACAAATATTTACAAACAAAACTGCCAAGTAATTTTTCTTAATTTTGAAATTGTCATGAATATTTGTATCGTCAAAGCAATGTAAGATAGATAAATAAAGTATGTAATTTATGGTGATAGAACTTATATTGTATCGTATTCTAAATTAATAAGAAATTTAGTTTATCGGTTTATAAATTAAAACAAAATTACATTTATATTTATTAAATATATGTTAAATTTAGTTTGCAAGTTAGATAAAATAAAATTTTATAAAGATAGTTTTGATAAGTACATTTTCTTTTATAGTTTAATTTTGAGATGAGGATTTTTTTGTATTTTTATATATTGTTTGAATGAGAAAGAGGATGAAACATGAAAGTCTTTAAAGCTCTAACTCTTGATACAGCTCTAAAAATAAGTCTTTTGTCATTCAATTGATCCAATATCAATGATCATCCTATCAAGGGTTAGGCCTTGGGACTTGTGTATTATTAGAGCTTAAGACATTGAAGGAGAATTTGTCTATGTTCCCTTCTAGTTATAGGAGGCACTATGATATGAGTTGGGGTGTTGGGGTCCCATAAAGGGTTAAGGTAGTTTTTGAGTGTTTTAATGACAAAGTAGTGCAAGTCCAAAGGTTTTGAACCAAAACTATAGATAATATTGATCATCTCCCCAAGAGCTCCATTTATAAGTTGGAGATTAATATCACTCTTTAGCCAACACACAACAAAGCTTTGTGTTGCAATTATTCAGCATCATGTTGGATGTCAATTGTATTTCTATTTTATTCAGTGTTGTTATAAGAAATTGACATGTTCAAGGGTTTTCACATATGTCTATTATGAAAATGCAACCAATTAAGTTGTTGCATAAAGATGGATGGAAGATAGGAAAAGTTTTGTTACTTTGAGAAGCAAAGATCCATCTATTCTTGACATCAAAATATTCCAATCCTCTACTATTGTATGGGCATTCCTTAAGTTTGACAGCAAATCACAAAAGGCAACAAGGCTCATTACCTTGTTGTCTACAAATTGCATCTAATATTATCACTTTGTCAAGACTTCTCCACAACATTGTAGCATAGACATTCTTTGCATAGATTACCATGTCCTTCACATGTGGTAATTAACTAAGGTTACCAACAAAAATCATAGAAAAACCCTCAGAAGACATTTGTGATTTTGAGGATGTGACAAATATTCCTCACCTCCTCTTGAATAGTTGTCAATGCTTGGCCTTCTAAAGCATCCATATTTTTTATAGAGATTCTAAGAGATATATGTATAGTTGTTACACGAATGCTAAAATTTTGCAACTCTCGTTGGTGCAAGCAATAACAAGGGGTTTATTAAGTTAGAGGATTGAGCCAATAACTCATGTTCTATTATGTTGATTAAGTGTGACTTTCTTATGTCAATCGTTCCTTGTATAATCATTCTTAGAGGGGGAACATTACCATCATGGGCATAATGTTGTAAAGGGTTTGAAGCACAAGATATTGCTTGGTGGATAAAAAGGCTATCGAGTTTGTTGAGTCGTCATCCTTTGATATAACATAAAATGAGCGATTCATTTATTTAGTTTAATAATTTTGGTCCCAAATATGGTTTTTATCAAAGTCTCTATAACCAAGCATGTTAAGGTCCGTAATTTGTGTATTATTATAAGAAGGCGTCTAAGAGAGTAATTGTCATTCATTCATGAAAACAAAATATTGTTCATATATGTTGGTGTTAATATTTGGCTCTAAATATGAGGTAACAATATCTAAATGTGTACGATTGACGTGTCATGGCCAATACATAGATTTGAAGCATCCTCAATTTGTAACGATTTCTTCTATGCATGAACCAATAACATCTTAATTTAAATATGAGAAAAACATCAAAATAAATTAAAGCATATATTTGTTGTTGTATTATATTTCTATATGTGAATAAGAATGAGAGTATATCCAAATGTTTTATGAACACTTTCTATAAACTTTAACAAGTGATCACTTTGAAATCATTTTATTATCATGGAATGCATACATTGTATAGTGAGAATGACATATTAACATATAAAAATTATAAACTATATGAATTATATATGAAGGGAAAAAAAGAAGAAATTTAAAGCATAAGAAACATGTGTGCAAACATATCTTCACAATTTAAAGTATCATACCTATCCACAATCCATATCTAGATATGTTAGAGTGCATAATACTAGAGCACAATACCAAAAAAACCACAAAAAAGATACAAATATATTCTATATTTTACATTTAATGTGAAAAGTCAAAAGTAACATATATGGCATTTTACTATCTAGAGTCCAAAATGTTTTCATAAGAGCACTAGTCAATCATCTTGTTTTACACATGGTGGAGTGATTACCTCTAGTATGTTGTTATTATCAACTACGAAATCAATGATTTGGGCTTTAACAACCATAGGTCTAACTTGTTCCTGACAAACATAGTGACATTATATTTCTTAAACAACACATTATTGAGCACCCACCTAAAGCTTTAGGTTTCTTCAACTGAAACACTTATGATTTTATTAGTAGCTTCATCAAAAGAAACAACATTTAGATGACCTATAGGTCTTGAAAGACAAGACGAAGCAATATTTATGGTCACATTATGAGAGGCTAACATCACACTTGAGATATTTCTAGGTATTTTTGGTCATCTACACATCTTTTTTACATTTTTTATCACCATTTGTGAAAGGACAAGCAAGGTAGTAAAAATTGTCCATAAAAACTTTCATTATTGTTGACCTAACAACCATCCAATAAATCTTATCATAAAATTCCCAAACCCTAAAAATAAGAATATTTTTTAGTTGGATTATTTGATAGCAAATGAGCTATATTCAATAATCAAATCTTAATATATCATACAAGGATAATAAAATATCTCACAAGGTTATAAATAATATACTATAATGCAAATCACATATATTCATATTATGATTCAATTAATAAAATACTTTGTATTCAAGTGGATGATAAATGCATTACATTAAAAATTGATAATAAAATACTTTCATTATTGTTGACCTAACAACCATCCAATATAGCTTATCAGAAAATTCCCAAACCCTAAAAATAAGAATATTTTTTAGTTGGATTATTTGATAGCAAATGAGCTATATTCAATAATCAAATCTTAATATATCATACAAGGATAATAAAATACTCTCACAAGGTTATAAATAATATACTATAATGCAAATCACATATATTCATATTATGATTCAAATTAATAAAATACTTTGTATTCAAGTGGATGATAAATGCATTACATTAAAAATTGATGCATTTCAATTCAATACAAACAATCTAACATGTCATCCCTACAAATAGCCTTTACATAGACTCTCTTGGCATTTCATCTTCACCTCCTCTCAAACTCACATGAGATATAACTCTTCATATTTTTGATAGAAAAAATATTTTTATTGTTAGAGAATGTTACATTATTTGGTACATGCTAATGTACCCCTATGGTAACTATGGTACAATGTAAATATTAGAATAGGTTTTGAGTCTATAGTTTAGGAGTGTGATTAATATTTACCTTTTATGTAAGTGTCTATGTGTAGGATATGCACAAGTATCATAGAGTTAAGTGTGCAATTAAATATAGAGTCAAGAGTTATGTATACAAGTGGCAAGATGAGAAGTCAAAAGGACATGTGATATTTATCTTATGTATAGAATATGAAAGGTTGCAAATATGTGAGGAGTGCAATAGTCAAGTATTTGAATAGTCACCTTTCTAAGGTTATATAATGGATACAAAACTCCATGAAATGTATGAAATATTGAAGATTATATTCAAGCATTAATATTGAAGCTTGTATGCATATTTTGAGCAATTATATTGTAAGTTTTTTTCATGTTATTGCATGAATGACTTTGGCCATTTATATTCATATTATTGTTGATTATTTTGGTCATTGAATATATTGATTGCTCTTGTATTTGAGTCTACTCAAGATCTAGATATTGGGACCTAAGATAATCTTGTTAAAAAGCCAACATTTATTAACCTTCTAATAAAGACATAACTTCATGATTACATGAAACCAAATTTTGACAAGATATTTATAAAATATTTACAAGATATTTACAAGGTACCAAATAATGTAATATTCTCCAACACCCCTTTGTATTACATTATTTGGTATAATGTCAATTTTTGACTCTAATCCTGGCTTTTCAGCTCTGGTTTTGGCACTAACTCAAGCTCTTACTCTCTAGTTTTGTCTCTTTCTAAACAATAATATTTCAAATGTGCATATATGTCATAATTATTGTAATTAATTTATTTTTGTGGAAAACATCCCAGGAGGGATGCCACTTTCGGGTAAGACCCAAGGAGGTAGGGGTATCTCTTCCATCAAAATTGCCTAGGGATCGCACCTGGCCTACCACCTTTGACATACTCAAGGAGTAAACCTGAAACAACAAAAAATAAGAACACACAAACACAAACACACAAAAATATTAAAAAACAAAAAATAAAAAAACATGCTCCTTGAGTGTGTCAAAAATATAAAGCACAACCAAACACACACACAATAAGATAAAAAACACAACACGAACCACACAGAAAAAACACAAGAACAACATAACAAAAAACAACAAAATGCTACAAAGACACAACCAACAAAAACATGAAAAACAAAAACAACCAAAACCTAAAAAATAATAAAAAATAAAATAAATAAAATAAATAAAAATAAAAAAAAACAACCAACAATAGACAACAGAGAAAAATAAAAACATAGAAAATAGTCACATATCAAAACACAAAAACACCAATTAACACAAACATATAGAAACACAAGCACAAGAACAACAAAAACACAAGAACAACAACAAAAAACACAAAACAACAAAAAACAACACAAAAACAAAACAAAACAAAAAAAAGCACACACATAAATAGAAAAGAAAAAAAAAAAAATAGAACACAACAATGACCTTTCTAGACCAAAAGACTATTAAGGCAAGAATCAACAGAGTAAACAAAAGAAAGATAAGTTTGAGCTAGGGAACTAAAATACTCTGACTGAACCAAAGAGAAGCAAAAATAAAGTAAGAAGAAACTAGGTACCTTTAGAACCGAAGCCATCCAAAGAGATGATAGAAAGAAGAGCTTCCCTTATTTGTGAAGCCCACCATCTAATAGGATGGTCGTAGCAAGTAAGATCACCTTTGTCTAAAGCCTAATTAGCTAAAGCATCAACACTCTCATTCTGATCTCTGACCACATGATTGTAATCAACTTTCAAAAATCCCATCTGGATTAACCGAATCTTCTCAATAATTCTTTTTATTCTCCAATCAACCTTATGATTCTTAAAAGGAGTCTTCAAAATATTAATCATGAGTTGAGAGTCAAACTCAAATAGTACCTTTTCCCAACCAAACTTGGTAGCCTCTTGAAGGCCTCTAAGGATACCATGCCCCTCAACAAGGTTCTTGGATAAAATACCCAAATTCTTAGCAAAAGTAAAAACTAGGGAGCCATTTGAAAGTCTACCAATTCCTCCCGCACTAGCTTTTCCAGGGTTCCCTCTAAAGGCTCCATCAGTATTGACTTTTCCAAAATCCTTAGGAGGAGGTTGTCAGTTCTTTGTTATATCCATCTTGCAATTACTCACATTCCTTTTAAGTTGGTTTCTCTTAAAAGAATTAATCTTCAATCTTTGCATCACTTGATCCCATCTTCGATGGGAGTTTTGGGGGTGACTAAGGAGCTGATGGACCGATTCAACTAATTTGGCAATGGTCTTCTTCCAAATATAGTTAATATCCTTCCTTTCTTGATTAAAAATTTGGTTGTTCCTTTCATTCCAAATATTCCAAAGAAGAATGGTATAACCCATCCAAACTAACTGCCTAATAAAATGATCATTATCCTCTTGATTAGGTCAATCCCTCCAAAGTTATTCAAAAGTAAAAAAAATGGACCACTTTAAGCCAAGTAAAGTGGCCATTCTCCTCAAAAGCTCGGAGGCTAAAGCACACTCAATAAAAATATAGCTGAGAGTTTCCACATTCTCTCCACACATTTCACATCTAAAAGGGCCATGAAAACCATGTTTCATAAGATGCTCCCTAGTAAGCACCCTGCGATGCAATAAAAGCCAAGTAAAGAACCTCACCTTAGGCTAGAGCTTTTGAGCCCACAACTGATAAAATATGTCAGATGATTGGTTGGGATTATTATAGCATAAGTTCAAATAACCTTGAGCAACTGAATACTCACCCTTAGTAGTGTGGTTCCATCCAAAACAATCTTTATCATGGGACCAAGAGAGAGATCTCATATGAAGGATGTATTGGATATCTTGTCTTTGCCTTTCTGGGATTTGAATAGGTCAGTTCTCAATAGGGATCCAATATCTACCAACCTATGAATTACATGTATGGTACCGATAGTAATTAACCATCTTTATCCAGTTAGCTTGGTGAAGCTCCTCCATCCAAGGCCTCCAATCGAGAAACTGAGTTATCAAAGGCTTGTGACCATCCCAAGAATTTGTCCAAAAATTTGCCTGTTGATCACTATGAATGATCCAAAATAATTTTTTATTTATCAAATTCTCACCAATCTTAAGAATTGCTAAAATGGGAGAACCTTTGGAAGGCAATTGATAGTGAATAAGGTCTTGAGGACTTTCGTTCTCAGTATATTTAGCACAACAATTCTTGGTCCAAAGAGCATTAGGCTTATGCAAAATCCTCCAATATAATTTAGTAGCTAAATCTTTGTTGTTAGTAATAGCGGACTGAAATTCTAACCCCCTTCCATTCTTAGGAAGATATAAAGTGTCCCATTTCACCAAGGCCCATTTTTTGTCTCCTTAGTACCACTCCAAAGGAACCGATGATTGATTTGATCCAGTTCTTGAAGAACATCCTTTGGGATATTCAAAATTATAGAAACATAAATAGGAATAGCCTGAAGGACTGATTTTACCAAGGTGATTCTACCCCCAGAAGAAAGCCACCTATTGGTCCACTTTCTAATTTTCTTCTTGACTTTGTCCAACAACCAATTCCAATATTTTTTTTGTCTTTGAATATTGATGGGAATACCTAAATAAGTGATTGAAAGGGAGGTCTTCTTATATCTTAATTTATCCAAGACCATGGATTCCTGTCTGGTAGAGCAGTGAAAGAAAATGACTTTAGATTTGTATTTATTAATCAATTGCTCGATAGCCTTAGGAAAATAGCTAATGATTTGCTTAATAGTAGAAGCTTCCTTAACTATAGCTTTACCTAAAATAGTAGAGTCATCAACAAATTGAATATGATAGATAGGTCCAACTCCATGAGCAATGGTAACTCCCTCAAGGGTTTTGTCTTCTCTCATTTTGGTTATAGCCCTACCTAAGCATTCAACAATAATGATGAATAATTAAGGGGATAGGGGGTAACCTTGCCTAATACTTCTGGAAGCTAGGAACAACTGAGAAGGCCTGCCATTGATAAAAACTAAGTAGGAAACTTAAGAGATACATCTCATAATTCAATCCATCCAATCCTGAGAGAAACCAAATTACCTCAAAACTTTGATAAGGAAGTGCCAATCCACTCTATCATAAGCTTTGGATAAGTCTAACCGAATGAACATGGAAGGAGATTTTTGCATATCCATGGAATGGATGGCTTCTTGAGCAAGAACTATCTCATCAACTATTTGACGCCCTTCCACATAACCCCCTTGTTCAGGGGAAATTTTTCTTATGCAAAAGAGGCTTCAACCTTTCTGCCATGATCTTAGCAATGATTTTGAGAAGAACATTACATAAAACAATAGGTCTAAAAGTTGAGATATGATCAGCCTTTTGAGCTTTTGGAATAAGAGTAATATAGTTTTTATTGATAACCTTTAAAATTTCTTTGGATTTGGCTTCTTTGAACACCTCTAATAAATCAGCATGAAGGATATCCCAAAAATCTTGGTAGAACTCAATGGGAAAACCATTAGGACCTGGGGTTTTCCCTTTTTGTATTTAAAAAACTACCTGTTGAAGCACACTGATAGTAATAGGAGCAATCAAAATAGAGTTCTCATAAGTGATAAGAGAAGGGATTGCTTGAAGAACATTTTTTTGAGAAGTCAAGTTAAGAGGAGTAGCAGTAAAAATATTGGAAAAGTAATTGACAACAATAGAGTTCATGCCATCCCAAGTGTAGACAACATCTCCAGAATATGATTTCAAGGAAGAAATAAAGTTGTGAGATCTTCGAGCTAGAAGAGATTTGTGGAAGAAATTTGTGTTTCGATCACCTTCTTTGAGCCATTGAATTCTATATTTTTGCTTCCATAAGAGTTCTTCTCTTTTTTCCCATTCCTCTAACTGAGCTATGAGTTTAATTTCATTTGCACTTGTACTCTCTATGAGGTCATCTAAACGAATTTTTTTATTCAAATTTTCAAGCTGAGCAATAACTTCATGTTTTTTTTTATGAACATCCCCAAACTCCTTCCAGTTCCAAGTCTTGATTTTGGATTTAATGTATTGCAATATTTTGGAAAAACAGAACATCTTAGTCCCATACCTAGGTTTACCTTCCTTCCACCATTGTTGCACTCAAGGTTTAAAGGAATTGTCTCTAAGCCACATTAACTAAAAACAAAAAGGAGAGAAACTCACATTGGTTTTCCACATTTCCACCATTATAGGCTAGTGATCCGAACCAGCATTGTTAAGAGTCTTCACTTTAGGAATGTGACCATGGATTAAGAAATTGTCAGAGAGCAAGAACCTCTCCAATATCTCCATTATACAAGCTAAGCCTTGCCTTTTGTTAGACCAAGTCACAAGGCCATTATCTAGTCGGATGTTCACAAGATGGTGGTTTGTAATATATTTTCTCATGAGGTTAGTGCTCCTATCCAAAGGCAAGCAATGCCACCAGAAGTCCCCTGGGAACTGATGGAAACCACTTTTCCAGCTGGTTAAATTTTACTAGCAATTGAATCCATATCCTCTATTGACATCTTCGTTTCTTGAAGGAAAACAAGATGTGGATGATTTATCTGAATTATTCTTCTAATTTCATTTTGTTTTGAAAGACTCCCTTTGAGTTCTCTAATATTCCAAGTGATGGTCTTCATTAATACCAAGGCTAAAAAATTTGGGAAGGGCATTAATATTACCTTCCTCTACAAGCTTTTCACATTTTTTTACCATATGATATTGATTAGTCTTAGAAGCTGCCTTTTGATAGAATCCATTTTTAGCTTTTTTTTTCCTATTTCTTAACTTACTCCAATTGAATCTGAGATGGCTTATAGCCTTGAAGAATGCTTGTACACAGTCAAAATATTACCAGAAGGTTCAATAGAGTCTATATTGGGACTTGTATTATTTGAAGTTTTAACATTTAAAAGATTGTTTTTCTTGTAAATATTTTCTCCCTTTTTTTCTGTTGAAAACCTTTGATTTGTTGGTTTATCTCCGAGTTCTTTGCTTTATCTTTAAATCGTGTTTCTAAGATTTATGTTTCCATTATTTCCTCTTCCTCACTTAGGACCTCATTTGTGGAAAGAATTTCAAACATATTAGCAGATAACTTTGATTGATCCTTCATAACTGGTTTTTTCTAAGTGTTCTTCTTAGGCATTTGGAAACCTGCTAAATTTATATCTTCTTTCTTTTGATCTGGAATTTTATTTGGGCAAACACTAGCCAAATGACCATATTCATGGCAAATTCTACAACGAAAAGGAATGTTATCATAGTCTACTACTTGCTCCCAAGTGTCCTCCCCAAATTGTAAAGTGATCTTTTTAGGTAGGGGTTTGTCAAAATCCATTAAAACACAAATCCGAGCATAAATAATATGTTCAAATTTTTGAGTACAATCAACAATCATCATAAATATTCCTAAAGAGTTTCCAATTGAAGAAAAAACAGTCGAATTCTAGAATTTAATTGGGAGGCCAAGGAGTCTAACCCACACGAGACCTGTAGAAGGCATCTCTTCTTCAGCTTTAAATTTAGTATGTCAGGGCTTCCTGAAAAGCCCTGCCCTTCCAAAGAACCAGCGACCCCCTTGAAAATTTTTCTCTCTATCTTCATTACTAGCAAATAAAACAAGAAAATAACCATCTGGACAAATAGAGATTTGTAACTCACCTTTAGTTTTCCAACTTTTTACAGCCTAGACTTTGAAAGCAGATAGGCTCGGACGAAAACCCATGAAACAAAAATTAGTCCTCTTTTTCCAGATCTTCAATGCCAGTCTAAATGTTGCTCATATAAAGCTTAACAATAGGAGTTCCATTAGCTGCTTTAAGATATCCTGACTTCGTTTTCCAGGGATCAATCGTAGGTATTCTTAGATATTTATGGGAAGCCCTAAGATTAATATTAGCATTAGGTTGAGGCTATCCACCATAGAGGGCATCCCTAAAATTAATTTTTGGGGCTGATTCTTCTAAATTCTTACCCTTGATAAGGGTTTCCACAGTAGATTTATTTTGTGGGTGCACCTTAGCACCAGATTCACTTGAGATCTAAGCCATTTTTTGATCAGCTACTTGAAACTTGTTTTGTGATCTCTTTAATCCATGCCCTAGATGTTGTGGAAAGGTATGATTTTCACTTTTATTTTGTGTAGCAAATTGGAAGCCATTGTCACTCAAGTTCACAGCATGAAGATCTATTGAAAGATATTTCTAACCCATATTGGATCCTTTGCAGCATTTCTTGCTAAAATTTTGAGTAGAAACCACAAAAATATTGGTTGTCAGGACTCGAAGGCCCTGAAAACCAACCTCTGGAGCTACTTGCACTTAACACAGATGAAACCCTCACATAGTTGCTTGCCAAAAATCTCGTTCACACATAGGGATGTGCTAGGATCTGTGTTGATCCAAATGATTTGAAAGTTGGTGGAGACATTCTAGGGTTTTTTAGGCATCTACCCTTAAAATTTCAGCTCAATGCAAGTCTAGATGAGTGAAGTATGGCTAAAACAAGTTCGGCAGTTTGGGCAATCCTACGAAAAACGTCCCCAATAATTTTTCCTCCATTTTTTTTTATTTGTGGAAAACATCCCAAAAGGGATGCCACTTTCGGATAAGACCCAAGGAGGCAGGGGTATCCATTTTGCAAAAATTGCCCGAGATATTTTCCTCTATTTTTTTAATTCTAAGAGGAAAACAAAATTACAATATGCTAAAAGTAGGTCTAATTATTGTAATTGTTACCTATCACAAATTTGGCTTCACTATTTATTGTTACACATTCAGTATTACCTGTTATAACATTCCTTATTACAAAATTGGTAGTAGTATTCCCTATCATAAAATCACTCTCATTGGCTTGTCTTGTAAATCCAAAGCCTTTGTATTTTGACCTTATTTTAGATACAATAGGCTATTTCATTCCTTGTCATGTTATATTATATCACATTTTTCTTAACAATTTTGTACCAATCTCTTTTGTGTGCCTTTCAAACTTATCATTATCCTAATTTCTATTACCATTTGAATGCCAATAATCTTTATCAATATCAACATAGCTTAGACTATCACTATTCTTATCACTATCTGAATACCTCAAACCATTATCAACACATTGTCCATCAATTTTGTACACATGGAAAATACACCATTGCACTAAAATTCAAATATTGTAAAAAAAATCCTTTTTGCAGATAAATAAACCCTTTGTAAGGGGTTTTACAAAAATAAATGTGACCAAACAAAGAGGAATAATCCCCTTTACAAAATGACTATGGTGCTTTCATTCTCCATGTGCTACAAGCAAGTGCATGGTGGGTTTTTGTAGTGACCACTGATCGAGTTGATTTGTGCCTTTAAGTCTTGAGTACCTACACACATGCAAACATGAAACTTTGTTAGTAGAACCTATCAAAACGAGTACAATGGAAATAAAAAAATATAAATTAAACATATGTGACAATTGCATACTAGAGTTTAGCAATATTTGGGCAACATTTCGGTACATGTCTTCATGTGTTGTTTAAGATAAGTGAAATTGAAGGGGATTTATAGGCTTTGTGAAGGGAGGGGGTGGATGACATGGAGGTGAGGTGGAGGTGACTTGGCACCAAGTGGAGGGTGGAAAATCCAAGGTAAATCTTAGGGAGGATACATGGAGGAATGTGCACCCTCCCCATTTAATGGCCTTGGATGGGGTGAATAATCACTCACCCAAGTGCTTCAATGTTAGGTTAGGCAAATGGAGGTTGGGGGATCTTCAATGTGGATTAGAATAATTAGAGAGGCTAAGGATGGATTAGAAGAATTAAACAAAGTAGGGAGAAATTAGGAGAATTAAAAGAAATTAGGAGGAATTTAGAAGAATTTAAGAAATTAGAGGAAAATATAAGACTTAGGGAGACCTTAGAAGAATTAAAAGAAATAGATGAAATTAAGATAGAATTAGAGAAGCTTAGAGGGAATTTGGAAGAATTTAAGGAAATTAGAAGGCATTAGAGAGAAATTAAGAAGAAATTCCTAGAAATTAGGGAAACTTGGTCGAATAAGACAAACATTTGAAATTTTGGAAGGAATTGAGTGAATTTAAACAATTTTGTGGTAAATTGGGGGTTTTGGCAAATTTGTAGAAATTTGAGTACAAATGACTACAAATGACTAAATTTTGGTGTCTACAAATGCCCCTTTTTGTATCGCATTGCGTGAAACACAATGCGATGCAAAAATAAGAAACACTTGGTCCATTTGATGAAAGTCTTTGGTTTGTTGCACCATAAAAATGATGACTAATTTTCAAAATTTTGGGGGTTTTGCCTACCCCCTCAAGCGGTGAGCTAGTGAAAGATAGGATGGATGATGACAGGGAGTCGATTGACAAAAAGTGGAATGAGCAATGGTAGAGTGGAGATGAGATGGTGGGCAAAAATGTGAGATGAATTACGAGGTTTGGTTTTATATTATTATTTTTTTTTTGGATTTTTTTGAGATTTTTTATTTTATTTTTTGATAGATAGACACATGTGGTTAAATAATCATGATATGTGAGACGATATATGGATGTGATGGGTTATGATAGATATGTGTATTATTCGATCAATATTTGGATATGGGACTCATAGGTGTTTATTTTATCAAGCTTTAGATAGGCGTATAGGCACTTCCTCGTATTAATTAGGCTAATTAATCAATGACAATATAGTGTTCACTATGACACAAAAGGGATACATGAGACATGATAATGACAATGGGGATGATACGGAAGACATTGATATTTTTGTGTGAACTGGGTAAACGATGAAAAACGATGCACGATACATGATAAAAATTCATATATTAAGACATGTGTGTAATGAATGGGGTGTAACTAACATGTGGTGTTGTCCTAAATACCTTAGGGTTTTGAGAGCTTAGAGGTATTTCGAGGAACTCAAACATCCTACTGACATCGATAAATTTCATCTAGTAATCATTTAGGGTCTTGAAGATACTAAGACTAATCTAGTGAGTCAAGTCACTCAAGGACCGAAGTGTGTGTAATGATGTTCATTTCCAATTTTGAGCAAGGTTGGATTAACCTTTTGTAACTCAAGCCATTGTAATCTAGATCATCTGTGAGTGGTCAAAGGTTTGTATAAAAGAAAGTTTCTAATGTGATAGACATGTCACCACGCGAAGGGCTTACTCCACTACTAGTCAAGAATCTATAGCCCTAGTGGAGATTTACCCCATGATATAAGAACCTAAGAATTCTAGGGATTCAAAATTTTTATTTGCACGCTTTTTTTTACACTTTTTGAGACTTTTTTTTACTTGGTGCTTGTCCTTTTGCCAATTCTTAGGGTTAGATCATGCGCATGATAGGATGGGCAGGGGAAACCATTCACTTTATGGCTTAAAGCCACGTATGGATTCATATTTTCTAGACACCAAATTTGATTACTATGTGTTATTTATGCGTAGTCTAGGAGAACACTCGAAGCAACCAAAAAAGGTCTATAGCACTCAAAGGTCTAATGATATTCAATGGAGGTTGATAGAGGGACTAGGTATGGCTAAGTAACTGAAATGACCTTTATGTTTGAGCAACCTAAAATATTGGGACAATGAAAACAAGTATGATGTACGATGAATAAACAAAAGAGGGATAATGGGTGCACAAGACAATGGTCACAATGACATGATGCTCTAGTGAACAAGACATGATGGACAAAGGTGGATTAAGAAAAATGTGAGACACTGATGTGGATGTGATATGTATAAGTGGTGTATGTCATTGATTAATTAGACCAATCAAAATTAGGAGATGCATATATGCAAAACCAAAAAGGGTTAAATTAGCAAGCTATGAGTCTTATGCATAATAACAATGGATAAATGAGGTGGATGAAGGCTATGATGGATGCAAAGCAATAATATGGATGTACTACGATGATAGTGAGCTTCATTAGGCATAAATTTATATGGAAGGAGGGGTGACCCCACAATCAAGGATGAATGACGAGGAATATGGTATATGAATGGATGTTAAGGAATGGATGGATGAAAATGAAGAAGGGTGGAGAAAAGAAAGGAGAGAATAAGAGAGAAAAGAAAGGAACCAACCAGGGTACGTAGCTACTCGAAGTGTGATAGCACAACCATGGTGTGGAGCCAAAGAAGAAGATGAGAAAGAGGTTGAATAGGTGAAGGTGAAGGAGGAGCCAGAGTGGAATCGACAAGTGATGGGATGATAATAGTGGTTAATAATGGATGTAATTGGATCAATGTGACACTTGGGAAAGAGATCTAAGATTATCTCAAATCATAATCAATGTAGGATGTCCCAATGATGGAAGTGACACATATCTTTGAACCTTGTAGTTGACTAATTTTTGTGTGCATTGAAACTATTATACTAATCTATATTGCATTTAATGTGACCAAAGTCACTATGTTGAATGTGATCAAAGTCACTATGCTAAAACTATGCTATGATTAAGAGAGCTCATTAAGATGAATGATAGTCTTCGATAAGGTTCTAGGATAGACATAGATTCCAAAAATGGGTGTTTAGGTATTGATCAAGATTCAGGATATCATTGACTTTAACAATGTTATCCAACTCAAGTGATAAGGTGACGTGTGATGAGGTGTAAGTGGGGTGGGTGAGTTCGATTAGTGGTCATATGCAATATATAGGTGTGTGAAAGAGATAATTGATGTGGGTGAGAAAACAAGGAATGGAGAGGGGGATGAATAAGAGGTGTATAATATTATGGCTAAGGGTAGCCTGAAGGAAGAGTAGGATTGAAAGGATGAGGTGAGCAGTAAGGTTGTGGGGGTTGAGGCACGTGAAGGGGACAATATGAGAGGTGAGGAGATGGGAGGATAGGTGGAAGAGGTAGTGCTGGAATAAGAGATGGAAGTAATGGGGTTACAAGAATAGGGGGATTAAGGAGAACAGGTGGATGGTGTTGAGTCGAGCGTGAGGTATAAGGCAAAGGATAATGTGTTGAAAGAAGAGATGGAAAACATGGTGTTGGAAGAAGAGGTGAAAGACATAGTGTTGGAAGAAGAGGTGCAAGACACAGTGTTGTAAGAAGAGATAGAATACATGGTGTTGGAAGAAGAGGTGAAATACATGGTGTGGGAAAAAGAGGTGGAAGACACGATGTTGGAAGAAGAAGTAGAAGATGTGGTGTTGAAAGAAGAGATGGAAGACATGGTGTGGAAAAAAAGATGAAAGACACAATGTTGGAAGAAGAGGCGGAAGAAATGGTGTTGGAAGAAGCAGTAGAGATGATATGGAAGACAAGGTGTTAGAAGAAGAAGCAGTAGAGATGAGGGGGATGGATGCGAGGAGTTGTTCATGGTTTTCTTGTGACAAGGCATGAGTGATATGGTTGGACGGGCCTGTTGAGTTAGGCTTGAACGAGAGGGTTTCGAATAATCCATCGCATGAGGGGAGGGAGAATGATGAAGTATAGATGGGGTGCATGGTGAGGTAGGGGGAGTCTCCTTCAGATAAGTTGAAGGGACGTCAGGTGGTTGAAAGAGTTGCTTGTCATATGAGGCATCATGATCAATATATTCAACTTCTAATAGTTTTGAACTCGATGAGATATTTGAGTAGCTTTCCATTGCTTCTAATAGTTTTGAAGAGGATTCATCTCTTGAAGGGTCCAACAAAAAAGTGTCAATTATAACCACTTGAGGAGGATCATCAGGCCAAAGATGCGTAGGTTCAAAATCGGTGCAATTATCATCACTATCTTCCTCAATACCAAGATTCTCCCTGGAGTCAAGATTGGATGTCTAAACAAAGGAGGAGGGGAGTCTTGGTTGAATAAATGGGATGAAGACTCAGAGTGAGGTGGATTGGAACAAGTGGAGGATGATAGCAGAGGGTGAGAGATTCGATGGAGTGGAGGAAGAGGATGGTGGTGTAGATTGTGAGAATGACGAATTGGAATAGGAATTGGATGGAGTGGTTTGAGAAGATGACATGATGGATGAAGCTGAAATATAGGGGTCATGACTTATGATTCCCACAAAACCTTGGTAATATGGGATAATGTTGTTGTGATTAACATGATTTAGACAGGTGGTCATAATTGATACACCATTGTGTTGTTGTGTGGTCCCATGTGATGGTGAAATATTTTGATAATCACTAAGATTTTGATGAGGAGAGACTAAAGGATTATGAATGATAATGGTCCCTTGATCAATCATATCTTGTACTGGGTGTTAGAATTAGTGGTAATCCTAGATATCATGACCCCTTTGTTGATGGAAAATGCAAAGTAATCTTCTCTATACCCTTTAGATGTGGGTTTATATGGATTGCCTAGCCTTGTTTTGGGTAAGGAGATCATCTGCACCTCAAGAATTTTTTGGAGAATAGATGACAAGGGCTCTAAGAGGGGTGTGAAGTAATGTGGGGGTTAGGGAGGAGTGTGCCTAGGGTGGAAATCGGGTTGATTGTGCAATTGAGTTGAGGGTGACATAGTTTGGTATATTAGTGTTTGGGACTAATACGAAGGCTATTGTGGGGGTTGTTGAGGTTATGGACGTTGATATGAAAGAGAGTTTGGATAATATGGATGAGGTTGGGTGGAAGGCACTTGGGAGACTTGGGTCGGTTGATAAGATTGGTGAGAAGTGGTGGTTGGTTTTGTGGGTGGTTTGGGCTGATATGAAGGTTGTTGTTGTAGGTACCGATGTTGCTAAGATGAGTATTATGGTTGGGTGGAGTGGTTGAAGTGGGTTGAGAGGTTAAGTAAGGTAGAGTGGAATAAGTAAAATGAGATAATTCAAAAGGTTGGTGTAAATGGTGTGAATGATGTGAATGAGGTTGGGCATAGGAATAAGAGTGGTATGAAGTGGTGGAATATGCTTGGGAGACTTGGAATGGTGGGTAAGATTAGGTATAAGCATTGGTTGGGGTTGTGGGTGGTTGATAGTTGGAGGGTTGATGATATATAAGGGGTGGTTGATATTGGGGAGGTGGAGGTTGGTGATAGGGTTGATGATGTGCAAGGGGTGGTTGATGGTGATTGGATGGTGGCTGGTATAGGGGAGGTGGAAGTTGTTGATAGGGTTGATGATGTGTAGGAGGTGGTTGTTCGTGTTGGTTAAGATGGTCTATGAGAGCTGGGTTTTAATCTTGGGCTTGACTATGAGTCAAAATCGTAGGCTAATGGAGATAGAAGGGGATATGGGAATGAAGGTTTTTGGAGTGAATGGATCGACTTTGGTGAGATTCATAAAATAACGTGCTATCTAACTAAACAAACAAGGCAAATAAATAAAATTTTGATGTTTTTGGTTGGTTTTGATGAATTTTTTGGGGGGGATTTTTTGGATTTTGATTTTTGTTGTTTATTTGTTTGTTGTTTTTTAAGGTTTTTGCTTTGAATTTTTAATTTTTAATATTGTTTGTATGCTTTATGTCCCTATACCTAGGAACTACAAAATGGTGGATGATGGAATGAAATCTAAAAGGGTGTATTCGTACCCATCCCCCTTTCAAGGAATGAAACACAAATGACTAATGTGGCTTCCTAGGATGGAGGGTTGATGATGGGTATCCTGAGGGGACAAAAAGTACCTCTCGAAGGAGGCCACATTGTCTAAGTCTTGTTATCGGCCTACCCAAGCTTTCGCTTCACCCTCGATCGGGCTTGGATAAAAACAACAACTGTGATCCACTAATTATGAAGCCCCACGGTTAAAGGGTGTCTAACCTCAAAAACTACCATGAGCTAGTCCCAAGGGTAATCAAGGTGATGAAGTTCGGGAAACTATGCGTACTAAATGTGGTGTATTCTTAAGGATCGACTAGTGGTTGGGGATGAAGTCCAACTGACTAGGAGGTTTTCCTCGCAAAACAATTTTTTTGCAGAATATGCAAGTGCAAAGTGTGTGTGATGTTTGTTTTTGTGTTTTCTCCCTTTTGTTCATTTTTTTGTATTTATTTATTTTTGAATAAAAGCAAATAAAAATTTAAAAAAGCCCATTTTTAAAAAATAAAAATAAGTAGCATGTAAAAGACCCCTTGTTTTTTTAAAGCAAAAAATTAAAAGCAATTTTTTATATATATATTTATTATATATATTTTAAATATGGGGAGGGCAGATGGATTGATGCATAGACCCATGTGTGTTGACTTGGTGCAGGTCCATGTGGATCCACGCAGGTCAGTCCTATCGCAGGCTTATCTTTATCAGACCTGTTGTAGGCCTAACAACAACAAGCTTGGGGTGTGAGCTTAGGATTGGGGTGAAGGTAGGATATGGGAGGAGAAGACAAGGTATGGGAGATAGATGGGAGGGTTCAAGAGACAGGAAATAGGGAGGAGAGGGGGTCATGGCTCGTTGCGATCATAGGAGAGGGGGTCACATGGTGATCAAGGAGCGGGTGATAAAAATAGGAAGGGAAGGCGGTTGCAGCTTGTTGCGACTGTAGGAGAGGAGGGGTTGTAGCTTTGCATGGTTGTAGGAGGAGGGAGTTACATGGTGACCGAGGAGTGGGTGATAATAAAGGGGAGGAAAAGGGATCATATGGTGGCCAAGGAGGGGAGGACAAGAAAGGGATCATGGCTATTCACGATTATAGGGGGAGGGGGTCGCATGGCGATAGAGGAGGGGAGGAAAGGAAAGGGGTCATTGTTGGTCATGACTATAGGGAGAGGGGGTCACATGGCGATCAGGGAGAGAAAGATGACAAGGAGTCCATAGGGCAGCCGAAAGGAGGAAAGAGGAATGAGGAGGAAGAGGAAGGGAGGTTCCAGGATGGCAGGGAGGGGGAGGAGGAGAGGGAGGCTGTTGGGCGGTAGGGAGGGGAAAGGGGAATGGGGAGGCAGTAGGGTGGTTGGGAGAACAAGAAATATTATTATTTTTTATTTTATTTTTTCTATTTCTTTTCAACGATAATAAAAGAAAAGTAAAAACATTTTTTTCAAATTTCAGCAAAAATAAAATAAAAGCAAACACTATTTTTTTCAATAAAAATAGAATAAAAGCAAAAACAATTAAAAACAGTGAATAAAAGGAAAGGATTTTTTTAATTTTGTTTCTTTTTTTCAAATAGGTAATATAAAATGTAAAACAAAACACCTACTTGTATTTTTCGGTGAAGAGGGAATTGCCCACAAAGTGCAAATCCTGTAATCACAAAAATGGACAAAAATAAACATTAAAAGGGAAATGGGGAAAAAAACTGTGATCACCATTTGTATACATGGAAAATACACCATTGCACTAAAATTGAAATATTGTATTAAATTAAAAAAAGTCCTTTTTGCATACAAATAAACCCTTTGTAGGGTGTTTTACAAAAAGAAATGTGACCAAACAAATGGGAATAATCCCCTTTACAAAATGACTATGGTGCTTTCATTCTCCATGTGTTACAAGCAGGTGCATGGTGGATTTTTGTAGTGACCATCGATCAAGTTGATTTGTACCTTTGAGTCATGAGTACCTACACACATGCAAACATGAAACTTTGTTAGTAGCACCTATCAAAATGAGTACAATAGAAATAACAAATATAAATTAAACATATGTGACAATTACATACTAGAGTCTAGCAACATTTGGGCAACATTTCGGTATATGTCTTCATGTGTTGTTTAAAATGAGTGAAATGGAGGGGGATTTATAGGCTTTGTGAAGGGAGGGGGTGGATGACATGGAGGTGATGTGGAGGTGACTTGGCACCAAGTGGAGGGTGGCAAATCCAAGTCAAATCTTAGGAAGGATACATGGAGGAACGTGCATCCTCTTCATTTAATGGCCTTGGGTGGGATGAATCATCACCCACCCAAGTGCCATAAATTGGCCTAAGGGGATGTGAGATGTGCATGGGGGCATGTGAGCATTAGATGATGTGGTCACAATTTAAAAATATTAAAATTCTAAGGTGGAGGATAGAGTGTACAAGTGCCTTAATGAGGGAGGTTGAGTTTTGAATTAAAGGACACTTTTAAATTCATCCAAATGGAAGGAAAAGGGGATGGGGTAAAGTGGATTAAATGGAAGGGATTTAGGAGGGGATTTTGGGAGGGATTTGACTTCTTAGGATTTGCTTGGGATTTTTAAATTAAAGTGCAAATATCCCAGGGATTTGGGTGAGGGCTACCTTGGATTTTGAGGATTTGATTGGTATTTAAAAATTATTTTGTGGATTCCCTTGGGATTGTGTCATGGGTTATGAGGGTGACTAGGGCTTAATGGAAGGTCAAGTTAAACAAATGGAGGTTGGGGAAACTTCAAGGTGGATTAGAAGAATTAGGGAGGCTAACAATGGATTAGAAGAATTAAATAGAGTAGGGAGAAATTAGGAGGATTTTAGAAGAATTTAAGAAACTAGAAGGAACAAAGAAATTAGAGGAAAATATAAGACTTAGGGAGACCTTAGAAGAATTAAAAGAAATAGATGAAATTGAGATAGAATTAGAGAAGCTTAGAGGGAATTTAGAAGAATTTAGGGAAATTAGAAGGAATTAGAGAGAAATTAAGAAGAAATTGCTAGAAATTAGGGAAACGTCGGCTAATTAGACAAAAATTTGAAATTTTGGAAGGAATTGAGCAAATTTGGACAATTTTGTGGTAAATTGGGGTTTTTGGCAAATTTGTAGAAATGAGTACAAATGAGTACAAATGACTAAAATTTGGAGTCTACAGATACCCCTTTTTGTACCACGTTGCATGAAACACAATGCGGTACAAAAATAGGAGACACCTGGTCCATTGGATGAAAGTCTTTGGTTTGTTGCACCATAAAATAAGTGACTAATTTTTAAAATTTTGGAGCTTTTGCCTACCCCCTTAAGTGATGAGTGGGCAAAATATAGGATGGATGATGATGGGGAGTCGATTGACAAAAAGTTGAATGGGCAATGGCAAAGTGGAGATGAGATGATGGGCGAAAATGTGAGATGAATTATGAGATTTGGTTTTGTCTTATTGTTTTGTTTTAGGATTTTTTTGAGATTTTTTATTTTTATTTTTATAAATAGACTCATGTGGTTAAATAGCCATGTTATGTGAGACAATATGTGGATGTGATGGGTGATGATGGAGATGTGTATTATTTGATCAAGCTTTGGAGATGGGACTCATAGGTGTTTATTTGATTAAGCTTTGGAGAGGTGTATAGACACTTCCTTGTCTTAATTAGGTTAATTAATCAATGACAACATAGTGTTCATGATGACACAAAAGGGAGATATGAGATATGACAATGACAGTGGGTATGATACATAATACATTGATATTATTATGTGAATTGGGTAAACGATGGAAAATGATGCATGATACATGATACAAATGGAGACATTAAGACATGTGTGTAATGAATGAGGTCGAACTAACATATGGTGTTGCCCCAAATACCTTAGGGTTTTTAGAGCTTAGAGGTATTTCAAGGAACTCAAAAATCCTAATGAAATAAATCAATTTCATCTACTAATTATTTAGGGCCTCAAAGATATTAAGACCAATCTAGCGAGTCAAGTCACTCAAGGACTGAAGTGTGTGTAATTATGTTCATTTCCAATTTTGATCAAGGTTGGATTAACCTTTTGTAACTCAAGCCATTGTAAGCTAGCTCATCTGGTCAGAGGTCTATACAAAAGAAATTTGCTAATGTGATAGACGTGTCACCACACGAAGGACTTACTCCACTACTAGTCAAGCATCTATAGCCCTAGTGGATATTTACCCCATGATCTAAGAACTTGAGAATTCTAGGGATTCAAGCTTTTTATTTGCACACTTTTGTTTTTACTCTTTTTGAGATTTTTTTGTTTGGTGCTTGTCATTTTATCAATTCTTAGGGTTAGATCATGCACATGATAGGATGGGTAGGGGAAATAATTTTATTTATGGCTTAAAGCCACACATGGCTTCATCTTTGCTAGACACAAAATTTTATTACTATGTGATATTTGTGCGTAGTCTAGGAGAACACTCAAAGCAACCAGAAAAGGCCTATAGCACTCAAAGACCTAATGATATTTAATAAAGGTTGATTGAGGGACTAGGTATAGATAAGTAACTGAACCGACCTCTATGTTTGAGCAACCTAAGATATTGGGAAAACGAAAACAAGTATGACGTGCAACAAACAAACAAAAGAGGGATAATGGGTGCACGAGACAATGGACACAATGACATGATGCACTAGTGAATATGACATGATGGACAAAGGTGGATCAAGAAAACATGAGACACTAACATGGATGCAATATGTATAAGTGGTGTATGTCATTGATTAATTAGACCAATCAAAATTAGGAGACACATATATGAGAAACCAAAAAGGATTAAATTAGCATGCTTATAGCCTTATGCAGGATTGTAATGGATGAATGAGGTGGATAAATGCAATGAACTGATGCAATGCAATGATATGGATGTACTATGATGATAGTGAGCTCTGTTAGACATAAAATTGGATGGAAGGAGGGGTGACCCCCTAGTCAATGATGAATAGCAATGAATATGGTAGATGAATGGATGTTAAAGAATGAGTGGATGAAAATGAAGAATGATGGAGAAAAGAAAGGGGAGAAGAAGAGAAAAAAAAGGAACTAACCATGGGTATGTAGTTACTCAAAGAATGATTGCAAAACCATGGTGTGGAGCCTATCTAAGAAGAATATGAGAAATAGGTTGAAGAGGTGAAGGCAAAGGAGGAGCTAGAGTGGAATCAAAAAGTGATGGGATGATAACAATGGTTAACGATGGATGTAATAGGACCGAGGTGACACTTGGAAAAGAGATGTAATATTGTATCAAATCATAATCAATGTAGGATGTCCCAATGATGGAAGCAACACATCTTTGAACCTTGTCATTGACTAGTTTTTGTGTGCATTGAAATCATTATACTAATCTATGTTATGTTGAATATGACCAGAGTTACTATGTTGAATGTGATTGGATTCACTGTGCTAAAACTATGTTGTGATTAAGAGAGCTCATTAAGGCGAATGATAGTATCTGAAAAGGTTCTAGGATAGACATAGATTCCAAAAATGGGTGTTTAGGTATTGATCAAGATTTGGGACATCATTGAATTTAACAATATCCTCCAACTCAAGTGATAAGGTGCAAGTGGAGTGGGTGAGTTCGATTGGTGGTCATATGCAATATGTAGGTGTGTGAAAGAGCAAATTGATGTGGGTGAGAAAATGAGGAATGGAGAGGCGGATGAATAAGAGAAGGTGTACAATAGTGTGGTTGAGGGTAGCTCAAAGGAAGAGTAGGATTGAAAGGATAAGGTGAGCAGTAAGGTTGTTGGGGTTGAGGCACATGAAGGGGACAATGTGAGAGGTGAGGAGATGGGAGGATAGGTGGAAGAGGTAGTGCTGTAAGTAAAGGGGTTATGAGAATAGGGGGAGTCAAAAGAATAGGTGGAGGGTGTTGGGTATGAGGCAAAGGATAAGGTGTTGAATGAAGAGATGGCAAACATGGTGTTAGAAGAAGAGATGAAAGACACAGTGTTGGAAGAAGAGGTGAAAGACACGGTGTTGGAAGAAGATGTGAAAGACACGGTGTTGGAAGAAGAGGTAGAAGACACGACATTGGAAGAAGATATGGAAGACATGGTGTGGGACAAAGAGGTGGAAGACACGATGTTGGAAGAAGAGGTAGAAGACGTGGTGTTGGAAGAAGAGACAAAAGACATGGTGTGGGAAAAGATGTGAAAGACACAATGTTGGAAGAAGAGATGGAATATATGGTGTTGGAAGAAGAGGTATTAGGGATGAGGGGGATGGATGCGAGGAGTTGTTCATGGTTTTCTTGTGATAAGGCATGAGTGATATGGTTAGAGGGGTCCGATGAGTTACGCTTGAATGTGAGGGTCCTAAATAATCCATCACATGAGAGAAGGGGGAATGGTGAGGTACAAATGAGGTGCATGGTGAGGTAGGGGTTCTTCTCATACAAGTTGGAGGGATGTCAGGTGGTTGAAAGAGTTGCTTGTCATCCGAGGCATCACGATCGATATATTTAGCTTCTGATAGTTTTGAACTCAATGAGCTATTTGAGCAGCTTTCCATTGATTCTGATAGTTTTGAAGAGGATTCATCTCTTGAAGGGTTCAACAAAAAAGTATCAATTATAGCCAATTGAGCAGGATCATTAGGTCAAATATGCATAGGTTCAAAATCAATGCAATTATCACCACTATCTTCCTAAAGACCAAGATTCTCCCTGGAGTCAATACTGGATGTTTGAACAAAGACAGGATTGGAGTCTTGGTTGAATAAATAGGGTGGAGACTCAGAGTGAGACGGATTGAAAGAAGTGGAGGATGATAGCAGAGGGTGAGAGCTTAAATGGAGTGAAGGAAGAGGATTGTGGTGTAGATTGTGAGAATGCCAAATTGGAAGAGGAGTTAGATGGAGTGGTTTAATAAGATGATATGATGGATGAAGCTGAAATACAAGGGTCATGACTTATGATTCCCACAAAACCTTGATAATATGGGACAATGTTATTATGATTAACATGATTTGGATGGGTGGTCACAATTGATGCACCATTGTGTTGTGTGGTCCTATGTGATGGTGAAATATTTTGATGATCACTAAGGTTTTGGTGAGGAGGGACTAAAGTATTATGAATGAAAATGGTCCCTCGATCAATCATATCTTGTACTAGGTGTTGAAATTATTGGTAATCCTAGAGATCATGACCCCTTTGGTGATGGAATACACAATAGTGATCTTCTCTATACCCTCTAGATGTGGGTTTATGTGGATCATCTAGCCTTATTTCGGGTAAGGAGATCATTTGCACCTCAAGAAGTTTTTGGAGAATAGATGATAAGGGCTCTAAGAGGAGTGTGAAGTAATGTGGAGATCGGGGAGGAGTGTGTCTCAAGTGGAAATTAGGTTGATTATGCAATTGAGTTGAGGATGATATTGTTTGGTATATTGGTGGTTGGGGTTGATATGAAGGCTATTGTGGTGGTTGTTGAGGTTGTGGAGGTTGATGTGAAAGGGGGTTTGGATAATATGGATGAGGTTGGGTGGAAGGCGCTTGGGAGACTTGGGTTAATTGATAAGATTGGTGAGGGGTGGTGTTTGGTTTTATGGGTTATTTGGGATGATATTAAGGTTGTTGTTGTAGGTATTGAGGTTGCTAAGATGAGTATTGTGGTGGTTGGGGTGGACTGGTTGAAGTGGATTGAGAGGTTAGGTAAGGTAGAATGGAAGGAGCGAAATGAAATAATTCAAAAGGATGGTGTGAACGATGTGAATGAGTTTGGGCATAGGAATAAGAGTGGTATGAAGTGGTGGAAGATGCTTGGGAGTCTTGGGGTGAAGGGTAAGATTGGGTAAAAGCATTGGTTGGGATTGTTAGTAGTTGGAGGGTTGATGATATATAAGGGGTGGTTGATATTGATGGGGTGGTGGTTGATATTGGGGAGGTGGAGCTTGGTGATAGGGTTGATGATGTGCAGGGGGTGGTTGATGGTGATTGGATGGTGGCTGGTATTGGGGAGGTGGAAGTTGCTAAAAAGGTTGATGATGTGGAGGAGGTGGTTGATGGTGTTGGTTAAGATGGTTCATGGAAGCTAAGGTTTAAGCTCGAGCTTGACTATGAGTCAAAACCATGGGCTAATAGAGATAGAAGAGGATATGAGAATGAAGGTTTTTGGAGTGAATGGATCATATTTAGCGAGGTTCACAAAATGATGTGCTATCTAACTAAAAAAACATTTTTTTTATGTTTTTGGTTGGTTTTGATGAATTTTTTTTAGGGTGATTTTTTGGATTTTAATTTTTGTCGTTCGTTTATTTATTATTTTTTAAAGGTTTTTGCTTTAAATTTTTTATTTTTTATTTTGTTTGTGTGTTTTATGTCCCTATACCTAGGAACTACAAAATGGTGGATGATGGAATGAAATCTAAAAGGGTGTATTCATACCCACCCCGTTTCGAGGAATGAAACACAAATGACTAATGCGACTTCCTAGGATGGAGGGTTGATGATGGGTATCCTAAGGGGACAAAAAGTACCTCTCGAAGGAGACCACACTGTCTAAGTCCTGCTACTGGCCTACCCAGGCTTTCACTTCACCCTTGATTGGGCTTGGACAAAAACAATAGTTGCGATCTGCTAATTACGAAGCCCCATGGTTAAAGGGCGTCTAACCTCAGAAACTACCTTGAGCTAGTACTAACTATGGTGCATTCTCAGGATTCGACTAGTGGTTTGGCATGAAGTCCAACTCACTAGGAGGTTTTCCTCACAAAAACAAAATGTTTGCAAAAAATGCAAGTACAAAGTGTGTGTGATGTTTATTTTTGTGTTTTCTCCTTTTTGTTTGTTTTTTTATATTTATTTATTTTTGAATAAAAGCAAAAAAAGGTAAAAAAATGTCAATTTTTAAATAAAAATAAGTAGCATGTAAAAGCCCCCATTTTTTTAAAAGCAAAAAAAGCCTTTTATTTATTTATTATATATATATATATTTTAAATGTGGAGAGGGCAAATGATTGGTGCATAGACCCACGCATGCTGACTTGGCATAGGTCTGCATGGATCTACGTAGGTCAGGCCTGTCACAGGCTTATCTCTATTAAGCTTGTCACAGGCATGACAACAACATGTATGAGACCGCAAGCTTAGGGGTGGGGTGAAGGTAGGATATGGGAGGGGAAGATGAGGGATGGGAGACATATGGGAGGGGATGAGAGATGAGAAATAGGTAGGGGAGGGAGTCATGGCTCATCGTGATCATAGGAGATGGGATCGCATGGCGATCGAGGAGTGGGTGACAAAAATAAGGGGAGGGGGTTGTGGCTTATCATGATTTTAGGAGAGGGGTGGTTGCATCTTTACATAGTCGTAGGGGAGGGGGTTACATGGTGAACTAGGAGCAGATGATGAGAAAGGGGAGGGAAAGGGGTTGCGACTTATCACGATCATAGGAAATGGGGTTGCATGGTGATCAAGGAAGGGAGGACAGGAAAGGGGTCATGGTTGGTCATGATTGTAGGGGGAGGGGGCTGCATGGCAATCGAGGAGGGGAGGATAAGAAAGGGGTCATGGTTGGTTGTGATAGAAGGGGGAGTGGATCACATGGTGGCTAGGGAGGGGAGGATGACAAGGAGGTCGTAGGGCAACCGAGAGGAGGAAGGGAGGTCACATGATGACAGGGAGGGGGAGGAGGATAGGGAGGTCATTGGGTGGTAAACAGGGAAAATGGAAATGAGGAGGTCGTAGGGCGATCGAGAGAACAAAAAATATTATTATTTTTTAAAATATTCTATTTTTTCAACAATAATAAAATAAAAGCAAATTTTATTTATTTATTTATTTTAGCAAAAATAAAATAAAAGCAAACACTATTTTTTCAATAAAAATAGAATAAAAGCAAAAACAATTTTTTTTAAACAACGAATAAAAGGAAATAATTTTTTTTCTTTTATTTTTTTCAAATAGGTTATATAAAATGTAAAATAATACACCTACTTGTATTTTCGATTGAAGAGGGGATTGCCCACAAAGTGCAAATCCTACAATCACAAGAAGGAAAAAAAAAGAAAAATTAAAAGGGATATGGGGAACAAAAATTGTGATCGCCATTTGTATACATCGAAAATACACCATTGCACTAAAATTAAAATATTGTATTAAAGTCGAGATGGAGAGGGAAGAAAGTAGAGAGGGGAGGGCTCTGGTCCCTCCCCTGCTCCCCCTCCCATGGCTCTTGGTTCCTGCCCAGTCCCTGGCTCAACCCAGGTCATCCCTCCCGAGGAGTGGTTGTTTGCAGATGATCTCCTAGGGGGAGATCCTTCTCCACTATCTGTGCCCCTCCCGATCGACTAGGGTTTCCTTGGTTGTTTTTTCGGACTGGTGCTTCCCAGGGATCCTTGTTTGGTTGGGTATCCCTTCCCTTTTTCCCTCAGGCTTCCCCCTGGGGTTTTTTGCAGGTTATTCACGTGGATCTGGTCCCTTGCGTTTCTCGATGCGGTGGAGGTGACGGTTTAGGGTTTGGACAGCTTCCCCCTTTTTCTTGTGAATCCTCGACGGGCTCTGTGCTTGGACGAGATTCTTGGTCCCTACTGCTGGGATCCTCTTCTGTTTTCCCGAGGCGGGTTCCTTGTGGTGCAACTCTCTGGTCACTTCCTGATGGGCTGGATCCTCTCTGTGCTGGCTGTCGGCTTCCTGCAGGATGGCTCTCGCTGAACGGAATGTTTTCCCGATGGGCGGGATGGTTTCTCCACAGGGCGGGATCCGCCAAATCCGCCAATTTTCTTGCGAGGCGGGATCCTTTCTTTTCTGTTGGTTTCCCGGATGGCGGGATTTCCTTGTTGCTTCCCGCTAGGCGGGACTGTTTGTGGTGGTTTTGACTGCTTCCCGCGAGGCGGGATTTTATTGTATCAGTTTTTCTTTGCTTCCTGCTGGGCGGGATCTTCTCGATGGTGGTTTTTGGCTACTCCCCGCTGAGCGGGATCTCCAAAACTACTTTCCTTCTTATTTGTTTGTTTCCCATCGAGAGGGATTGTTTCATGCTTACTGTTACCGCTGGGCGGGATTTCTGTTTTGGTGTTCAGTTTCAAGGGATTGATGCCCTAGGCCCATTGCTTATGTAATCAAGTTTTTTTTTAGGGGTTACGATTTCTGTAATAGGCTTATACATAAAGCCAGGAGGCATGATGCAAGGCTGATTTTGTACATAAGGTTTTGGGATCCTCTATAAAAACCCTTTTTTAATCTACTATAATAATTACCAAAAAAAAATATTGTATTAAAGTAAAAAGTCTTTTATGCATATAAATAAACCCTTTGTAGGGTGTTTTATAGAAAGAAATGTGACCAAACAAAGGGGAATAATCCCCTTTACAAAATGACTATGGTTCTTTCATTCTATATGTACTACAAGCAAGTGCATAGTGGGTTTTTGTAGTGACCACTGATCGAATCGATTTGTGCCTTTGAGTCGTGAGTACTTACACACATGCAAACATGAAACTTTGTTAGTAGCACCTGTCAAAATGAATACAATAGAAATAACAAATATAAATTAAACATGTGACAATTGCATACTAGATTCTAGCAACATTTGGGCAACATTTCGGTATATATCTTCATATGTTGTTTAAAATGAGGGAAATGGAGGGGATTTATAGGCTTTGTGAAGGGAGGGAGGTGGATGACATGAAGGTGAGATGGAGGTGATTTGGAACCAAGTGGAGGGTGGAAAATCCAAAGTAAATCTTGGAGAGGATACATGGAGGAATGTGCACCCTCCCCATTTAATGACCTTGGGTGGGGTGAATCCTCACCCATCCAAGCACCATAAATTGGCCTAGGGGGATGTGAGATGTGCATGGGGGCATGTGTGCATTGGGTGATGTGGGCACAATTTAAAATTATTAAAATGCCAAGGTGGAGGATGGAGTGTACAAGTGGCTTAATGAGGGAGGTTGACTTTGGAATTAAAGGGTAATTTTAAATTCATCCAAATGGAGGGAAAGGGGATGGGGGACAAAGTGGATAAAATGAAAGGGATTTAGGTGGGGATTTGATTTCCTAGGGATTTTCTTGGGATTTTTATATTAGAGTGCAAATCTCCTACGGATTTGTGTGAGGGTTGCCTTGGATTTTGGGGATTTGATTGGTATTTAAAAATTATTTTGTGGATTCCCCTTGGGATTGGGTCATGGGTTATGAGGGTGAGTAGGGATTAATGGAGGGTTAGGCTAAGCAAATGAAAGTTGGGGGAACTTCAAGGTGGATTAGAAGACTAAATGAGACTAACGATGGATTAGAAGAATTAAACAGAGTAGGGAGAAATTAGGAGAATTAAAAGATATTAGGAGGAATTTAGAAGAATTTAAGAAATTAGAGGAAAAAGGAAAATTAGAGGAAAATATAAGACTTAGGGAGACCTTAGAAGAATTAAAAGAAATAGATGAAATTGAGATAGAATTAGATAATCTTAGAGGGAATTTAGAATAATTTAGGGAAATTAGGAGGAATTAGAGAAAAATTAAGAAGAAATTGCTAGAAATTAGGGAAACTTGGATGAATTAGACACAAAATTAGAATTTTGGATGGAATTGAGTGAATTTGGATTATTTTGTGGCAAATTGGGGGTTTTGGCAAATTTGTAGAAATTTGAGTACAAATGACTAAAATTTTGTGTCTACAAATTCTAAAAATTTGGCTTTCATTTTGACCAATACACTTTGCACAATCAACACAAATATTTTATGTATAAGCACTCTCATGAACACTGTTTAAATCACTATTATCACATTGTACATCTATTATTTGGGTTTCAAATTACACTCCATATCTATCCTTTGAAATATTTCATTTGTGACACAATTTTTATCTTTTATCTTGACCATATTTTTCAATTTCGTTATTTTTTCTTCTTGTTTTTGACATTGTTTTTGTAGATCATAAAAAGTTGAAAGAACCATATATAATGTACTTATAGATACTTTCACTTCTTTGGAATATTCCTTACCATTTTGTTTTGGACTATTTTTATACCATAGATCCATTTCTTTTACCATGAGAGCCATGGGTGCAATAATATCTCTTTGATGATTTGAACTTCTTATTTGGTATTACATTTGTGATTGATGTTTCTCTCATGGTAGTAGTTAATTTAATTTTTTATTTTTTTTAAACGAAAAACCCCTTGTGGGGCTGCCTTGGTCTGAGAGACCACGAACAGGGGGTTCTACACCGTCAAAGTCACTCGGGAGTCGCACCCGACTCTCGCTCGCACCAAAATTATCAATTGGATTTTGGGTACCCAATTCAGCTTTTTGGTAGGGTGGAGATTCGAACCTGGGACCTCCCTTGGAGGATTGCCCTCTCCTCTCCAACTCACCTACAACACCTGGGTAAACTAATTTATAGTGGAAAACACCCCTTTCAAGGTGCCACTTTCAACAGGTTGGGCATAGGAGGAATAGAGCCTTGTCGGCCTCTACTAGCACATAGGACATTCCTAACTATACCATATATCTGTAGGATGGAGACAAGGGGAATGGAACCTGGGTCGACCTCTACCATCACCCAGGACATTTACCACTGCACCACAACAAGCAGATGTAGTAGTTAATTTAATTGTTTATGAGAAAGTGATATCATTTCTTAGAGAAAATATGTCATTTTTTAAAGAACCATAGGCTTCAAGATCTCTTTGTCTTCTAATAAAACATTTTTTACTTCCATTAACAACCCCAAATTTAACCGATCTTCCCTTATCCAATAATTTTGACACTCATATCAAGTTATTTACTAATCCAAGGACATAAAATACATTTTCTAGTGTCCATTCAAGAAAAAGTGGGTTGAGTGAAACATTTCCTATTCCCTAGACTTGATATATTTTATTATTTGTAATTTTGTTTGGTATACTTTATTTTAATTGAAAAGAATCAAACCAATGTAGATTGGTAGTCATGTAATTCTTGCTCCTAAATAAATATACCAGTAATTATCTTTTTCTATGCAATGTATCATTTCCAAATTTTGTTCTATTTGACTCAATTGAGATGGTTCACTATATCTTAAAGCATGTTTGTGGTAAAATTTCCTTTGTTTTTGAAGCTCTTTTCTAATAAAATTTGGTTCTTCAATCAAATGAGACTTTGTGAGAGGAATTTTTGATGAAGACATAACTAGGATTCCTTGTATTTAAAAAAAATTCCTTCAATTGTTTTTCCAATCCTCCAAATAAATGTAGAACCCTTGAATAAAATGTGGTCTTTAAGACATTAATGTCCACTTTCTTTTATTTATCTCAACTCTTTAATTTTTTCTTCCATTTTTATTTACAAAAAAAAATTCCCCTTTAAAATTTCTTATGGACCAATAATATTTTTGCTCTTCTTTCTCTTTGAAAAAAATGTTCTCTATAATAAAATTTATGGTCCCAATAATATTTTACTTTTTTCTCACTTTTCAGACTTTCTTAAAAATATATATCAGTATTGAGGAGCGAGCGATGGTTTCGGTGATCGAAGACCGAAACCCTGAGAAGCAGGTTTCGCAGGAGGAAGAAGCCCGCAACGCCACGACGACGACAGGGTTTGACTGGAGTGCAGCTAAAAATGGAGCCTCCCACAGCGACATTGAACGGGGGAAAAAACCTCTCGATAAATTGGGCGGACCGAAAAAATCTTACGCAGAATGTTTGCAACAAAATCCTAGACTGCCCCCTAGCGGATCGATGGATTTCATTCTGCAAGGCAGCGATGTGTTGTGCCCTAAACACCTCATGGAAGATTATGCATCTCGCGATTCCTTCTCATTAGTGGGAAAGTTCGTAGGAGGGCGCCCAGACATGGATGCGATTCGGCGGTGGGCTACTTCGAAATGGAAAGTTATGGGAAATTTGGGTCTTTCGGCAATGACCAGAGGTTTTTTTATGATTCGATTGAATACCCGGGAGGATGCAGAGCGTATTATTTCTGGAGGTCCTTGGTTCTTCGGAAGACGAAGCCTATTCCTCAAAAAATGGGAACCAAATTTTGACCCCGACTCTTAGAACATCAATTTCGCTCCCATTTGGGTCCGCCTCCCCAACCTCCCTGCACATTTTTTCTACGAGGATGCTCTCCGAGGTCTGGCTAGGGCTTTTGGAGATTTGGTAGCTATTGACCCAGTTACCCGTGCCAGAACGCGCCTAACCCAGGCCCGCATCTGTGTAAATGTGAATCTGGAATCGCAACTTCCAGATCACCTCAATCTTATATACGAGGATTTCAGGCGAAGGCAACCGTTGATCTTCGAAAACAAACCTGCTTTTTGTCCATATTGTCAGTCGCAAGGGCACCTCCCTTCTCAATGCCCTAAGCGCAGAAACCCTAATGAAGATTCCCAGCCAAGTGGGCATCCGCAGCTAAGAACCAGTCAGAAGGAAACTAGCAGTCAATGGCAAGCCAGGAGGAATGCGCAGCAGAACCAGCCGCTTCAAGATCAAGCTCAAGCTCTCCAAAAGGCAAGTTCCTCTTTCACCACTTGCTAATAAATTTGATTTACTTAAAGATTCTGGAACCAATGAGGTCTTTGAACAAGGTGAAATTCCTGTCCCTCCATCCCCAAAACATATCAATTCCCCTCCGGGGCCCCCTGACCCCATGCCCATTCAGAATATTCCATGTTCCCCCCTTCAGGAGCAGATCCCCAAGTCCAACAATGTCCCCCAGAGCCCATCACAAAAACCCCTCCGGTCATCGTTATCCATAGCCCTGTACCAACCCCTTGAAGAGTCTGGCTTTCCGACTTCCCTATCCTCCTCTATCGATGTCAATTCTGATAGCGATCAGGCCGCCCCAGAATCCCCTGACCATCGAAGTCCCAAACAAACTCGTAGCTTCAGAAGGTCCCAAATGGATGTGGGAGCAGACAGAAAGAAAGGTAGGCCTTTCGATGCTGAACGTCGAAATCGGGACACAGTCGAGGATATAGCAAATGGTACGTAGAGAACCCTGTTCCAAGAAAATGTCAGTTCTATCAAGGATGAAAACCAAAGACCCAAACCCCCTGCACAACAAGGCAAAGGGGGCAAGAAAACCTCCAAAAGTTCCAAATGAAAGTCCTCTCCTGGAATGCGAGAGGACTAAATGGGGCAGCCAAGTAGAGATTGGTTGCAGCCATGCGGAGAGATTACAACCCCACAATTTTTCTCATTCAAGAAACTAAATTGGACAATCAACTTTCGCCTAGGATAGCCAAAATCATCTGGAAAAATTGTGATTTTGTCTACTCCCCAGCTTCTGGCACTGTAGGTGGGCTCTTGTGCCTTTGGAACCCATCCGTAGTCGAGGGTAGATTTATTTCTGGTCATGACAGGCTGTCTAATATCCTGTTTCACGACCTCAGCTCCCAGACTTCTTGGATTATGTCCAACATCTATGCTCCCAATACTGCTCCGGGAAGAACGATGTTGTGGAACACCCTCACCCAGATGAGACAGGCCTTTGCCAATATTCCATGGGTTCTAGCAGGGGATTTTAACTCCCCTCTTCAATTCTATGACAAGAAGGGAGGAAATGCAGTTACTAACAGGGATATAAAGGACTTGAGACAGTTTGTTGACATTAATACCCTTATGGATGTTTCGATTCAAGGCCTCGGGTTCACTTGGAGTAACAGACGGATGGGAAACAATCTTATCCAAGAGCACCTTGATCGGGTGTTGCTCTCCCAAGAAGCCCTCCCCCTCTTCGGTGATGCCAGTCTGTAGGCTCTCCCGAAGATTGGGTCTGATCATAGCCCGCTCCTCTTCGATACTGGTAGCAAGCCTCAGTTCAAGACCCCTTTTTGGTTTGAATCCATGTGGACTCACCACCCGGATCTCAGAAATCGAATAGCAGAATGGTGGCAGGTAAGCTTTCCAAGGACAGCCTCTAACCATTTTATGCAGAAACTCAGATGGGTCAAAGAGAATCTCAAAGTATGGAATAGAGAAACCTTCCAAAACATCTTTGAAACCAAGCAGAACATCAAAACCAGATTAGGGCAAATTGAGGATAGTTTTCAAAGAGGCCAGGGTGATGACAGTCTCAGAAGTGAAGAGAGGATACTGCTCTCTGAATACCACAACACCCTGAGTAAGGAAGAAACCTTTTGGCGCCAAAAGTCGAGACAGCTCTGGCTCAGGGAAGGAGACTCCAACTCCAAGTTTTTTCACATATCCACTCTAAGGCACAGGGGCTGTAACAGGATTAAAAGCCTTACTAAGCAGGATGGGACCCTTATCTCTAATATCCACCACATCAGGGATGAAGTCGTCAACCACTTTAAAGACCTCCTTGCCTCCCCCCCACTTCCTCCCCCGTGGCCATGGATTCCCTGCTTGAGAACATTTCCAATACCATTCTCGATGAAACCAATGAGTTCCTCCTCAGCCCCCTATCCCACAAAGAAATCCACCAAGCCCTCTTCTCAATGCAGTCGACAAAGCTCCCGGACCCGATGGCTTTTCCCCAAGGTTCTTCCAAACCTTTTGGGACATTGTGGGACCTGACCTATGCCTGGCCATCTCTGACATGCAGAATTCCAGATCCATTCCCAGAGACATTAATTCCACTTTCCTGGTCCTCATCCCCAAGGGGTCCAATTCCCAGTCTCTGTCTGATTATCGGCCCATCAGTCTCTGCAATGTAATCTACAAAGTTTTGTCCAAAGCCCTGGCCAATAGATTCATTGGGATCCTTCCTACCATCATTGACCACTGCCAGGGAAGTACTGTCAAAGGCAGAAACATCTTGGACGGGGTTATCACCATCCACGAGCTGATCCACTCTGCCTACAATGCTAACTCTGCTTCCTTCTTTTTGAAACTTGATATGAATAAGGCCTTTGACCGAGTGAATCGAGAATTTCTGTTCAAAATCCTCCTCAAATTTGGTTTCCATGAATCTTGGGTAAATCTGATTTCTAATTGTGTCTCTTCTTCTTGGTTCTCGGTCCTGGTGAATGGGTCCGTTGCCGGATATTTTCCTAGCACCAAGGGGCTAAGACAGGGGGACCCTCTTTCCCCCATCCTCTTTATCATCCTGGCGGAGAGTCTCAGCATAACCATTAAGAATGCTTGTCACAGAAACTTGATTTCTGGTATCAAGGCAGCCTCAGGTTTAAATCCCATCACCCACCAACAATTTGTGGATGACACCTTGCTGACAACTAAAGCTTCAGTCTCTGAAGCCAAAAACATCAAGGGTATTCTCAATCTGTATGAGGAAGCGGCTGGGCAAAAGATCAACTACACCAAAAGTAAGCTTCATTTCATCAGCACCCCTGCTAGACGACAGGCCAAGATTGCGAGCATATTGGGGTGCTCCATTGCTGATTTTCCAACATCTTATCTGGGCCTACCCATGTTCAAGGGGAGGCCTCAACAAAAAATGTGGAACAATGTCATTGACAAGATTCATAAGAAGTTGGCAGGATGGAAGGGGGCCCTACTCTCCAATGCATGCAAAGCGACTTTGGTCAAGTCGGTCCTACAGAGCATCCCCACCTACTTTTTGTCAGTGTTCAAAATCCCTGCTGCGGTAGGAGAAGCTATTGAAAAACTCCAAAAATAGTTCCTGTGGTCGGGTAATGCTAATCACAAGAAGTTTCACTTAGTAGCCTGGAACAAAGTCTGCTCTCCTAAAGACATGGGAGGTCTGGGATTGCGACGTATAACCATCACAAATCAAGCCCTCCTGGCTAAGCAGGCTTGGAAGGTGGTTACAAATGCTAAAATAGAGTGGGTGACCATTGTCAAAAGGAAATACCTGCAACAACACTCATTCCTTGAAACAGAGACCCCTCGCTATGGGTCCCACTTTTGGAAATCCATCAGCCACACTAAGCAGCTGGTTCAACAGGGATCTTGGTGGCAACTAGGAGATGGTAAGACCATCAATTTTTGGGAAGATGCGTGGGCCAGAAAAGAACCACTCATCAGTGATCCCAACTTAGCCCCCATTAAGCACCTCATCGATAGGAAGTATGGAGCTCATGTTGTCGATTTCATCACTTCTGACCAAGGATCCCACGGTTGGAAAAAGGTTCAGTTTAGAATTAAGAATGATGTGATTAACAAAGGCCTCGCCACTCTCATGGACATCTTCAAAGCTAACTTCATACCCCAGACCCTGAAGGAGGATGAACGTTGTTGGAAGGGGTCGAGTGATGGGGAATTCACGGTCAAAACTGCTGCCCAGATGTTAGAAAACACTTTTATTGGCACCAAGAAAGATGACAGCCAGACTCTAGCCAAGAGTGTGTGGCTCAAGTTGTTGATCCCAAAAGTGGCACATTTTTGCTGGCTTGCTGCTCATAACAAAATTCTGACCACTGACAACTTGATTCGTAGAGGAATTATAGTCCCCAATAGGTGCTACCTCTGTACTAAAGCTTGGGAATCCACACAACATCTCCTCCTGGACTGCCCCTTTGCCGATAATGTGTTATCCATTTTGATCAACAAATTCCAGGTCTGCTGGACCCGACCCAAGACTATTGCTTGAAATGTTCATTCAATGGCCAAGAATTTTCAAAAACTCTAGACTTCGATTCCTATGGAGTTCCATGCTTCACCATGCGGTCTGGAAAATTTGGTTGGAACGTAATAACCGCATATTCAAAGAGGATACCAAGAATCCGAAAGATGTTGTCAACATAGCACTATCCCTAGCTATCGAAAATAGTAGTCTGATTTCGTGCGAAGAGGTTCCCAACTATGGGTTGGAATCCCTTCTTTTTGCTTCCCTTAAGATTCCCACAGACTGTAGCAGAATCCAGAAGACTGGTAACTCCCGAACCCTGGCTAAATGGACCCCTCCCCCGTAGGGATGGCTCAAAGTCAACTTTGATGGTGCTTCAAAGGGAAATCCAGGGAGAGCTGGGGCAGGAGGTGTCATCAGAGACCACACAGGAAGCATAATCAAAGCATTCTCAAAAAATTTGGGGACCCAAACCAATAATTATGCGAAGCTAGAGCCCTATGGAGGAGCATCATGGAAAGTAGAACCTTTCCCAAGCCAATCATCTTTGAAGGCGACTCATCTGTGATTATTGGCCACATTACCAACAACAGCTCAGGGGGGAAGAACATTCAGAATATAATTCAGGAGTGCCAATTACTCCTCAACAACAACCCCCAAAGTCAGATCAACCATGTTCTTAGGGAAGCCAACAAAGTGGCTGACATTCTCGCTAACAAAGTTGTTAATCAGTCAAACTTGATCGTCTGGGAAGAAGATTTCCCTCAAGAAGTTATCTCCCAAGCGAATCAGGATGTGGAAAGCTGACTCTCTGTTAATCAGGATGACGCTGCTCGACAGAAAAAGAACAAGAAATCCCAGTAACCTGAGAGGATGTCGGATAGACAGGTGGACTATCTGGTGTATGTCCTTCAGCTGTATCTTTTTGTTTTGTGTCCCTTATCTTAAGGGTTGTCTTTCGAATATAAGATATGTTGTATGTGGTGGAATTGTATTTGGTAAGCTGGTTTTTGGTTGTTGCCAATGGAGGCCTCAGGTGTCTCATTTTGCTACTGATGTAATAGGGACGGGACCCTTCAACTCGTAAAGCAATAAAATATTTTTTACCTACCAAAAAAAAAAAAATATCAGTATTCTAATCTTTAACTATTTTACAATTCTTCTTTTAGTTGTTCTCTTTAAACCTTCCTTTTATTTTATATCCTAATAAACTTTCCTCTTCTCAAATATTTCCTTCAATAAATTCCTTTCAAAAATTATTTTGTAAAAATATTCGTATAATCATCATTAATAATGAACCTTCTAACTTGAAAGGGGTGTCAACCCTAGGTGCAGTCAAACGATGGAACAAAGTGACACATTTGGCTATAGTCTTTGCAAAAAGGATACAAAACCTAGGTGTAGTCAAGCATTGAAGGAAGAGGGTTGTTTGTAGATCGTCTCTTCAATTTGTGAGAAAGACTTTTCAATTTGGGTTCATGGGTCGAGTTTCCTGATGAACCTCTTCTCTCTATCAAGATTTTGAAGGATGAATTTGGATTGGTTTTGATTGATCATGAAGCCTAAAAAATTATCTACAAACTCAAGGGCAAAATACCAAGCCTAGAGGAGCTCAAAGGATACATTAAATATTGGTGGACCAATACAAAATTCCAAGTAACTCTCCTACCCAAAAATTTCTTTTATGTTTTCTTTTATGATTTAGCGAGATATAGGGTAATGGATTATAGATATAATTGGTTTTTTAGACAAAGGGGTGTTTATATAAGACCTTGGACTTCTAGTTTCAACCCCTTTATAGAAGAAGTTAATGGCTTCCTAGTTTAGGTGAATATTTATGCTCTCCCTGTAGAGGTTTGGGAAGAGAAGATATTCACCAAAATCAATATCGCTAGGTGCATTCTGGTATATGGATGCCCAAATAGAGGAAAATATGTCTAGTAAAATTAATATGAATAAAGCAAGATTGGCTATTTGTATGGATGTGTCAATTCCTGGACCTCAATCCATTACTATCTCCTCAAGCAAAGGGGAATAGATCCAAAATATTGAATATACAAACTTCTTCCTAATATGTTATGGTTGTCAACAATATGGCCGCCTGAAGAAGATATGCCCGATCATGCTCTAATTCCTCCTTGGTGGAGGAGAAGGCCCTGCATATGAATGATTCAAAACCTTCAAATATCCTATTTCAAAAGAAAGAAGCTCATCCTCTAGATGCACCAATTTTCTAGCAGGAATCATGCGAGCAACAAAAGACTCAATCCCAAAAGGAGAATTTGAATCAGATCATTGATAAAAGCCAAATGGTTATTAAAGACCATCTAGATGGTTCCATGGAAAATATTAGCACCTCAAATGGTATTCTTGAAGCTAATTATGAAATAATCAATGAAAAGCATTTTTAAAAAAATGAATATCCTACAAAATTTATTACAACTAGATATTACCTCAGGAGCTTGAATTGTAAAAATGCATTCTCAGATCTTGCCACTCTAAAGGAGGAAGAACCTCTGCTATAGAAGAAAAATAATCGAACTAATTTTCTCTTTGATGGATGACTATTATGTTTGTTTTCCTTTTATCTATTGGAGTTATGTGTCATGTAAGGGTTGTTCTTGTTGTTAGTTCCTTAAAAAAAGGAGTTGATTATGGAAACTTAGCAGTTTGAGGAAGATGGAGAATATATTTGATAGAAAGGCAAATATGGGTATGCTTTAATTAACTTGTTAGAAATGTAATAAGAGCAATGTAATATTTTGTTTTTGTAACGGGAGTGGCCCCAATAGAAGCCATACATAGCTTAAAAAAATGAACCTTCTAACTTGTTTTACTTTAATGTTTAAAACTTATTTATAGATATTAAATTTCCACCAGTTGCTTTGAAATAAATCATAGAGCAAATATTATGTACCTTATAAACTCAAGTGAGCTTCAAACAGATTTGGACTTGGACATATTTTGGATGTCAAGCACCTTAAAAAATATATGTTAGCCACTTCATCCTTGGAGATGGTTTATAATTTTCCCTCTAGAACTTATTTGTTTTTGGAACTAGATCCCCCTTTAAAAAAATACGTGCTCCCTCACAATTGCTTCGAGCGGCTTTATACAACACCTTGGATATAATTTAAATAACAGTTCTAACAATTTGTGAGTCTATCACAAATAAAATATGATGGTGAAACATGTGAGACATTCAACTTAGAATACAATCAAAACATCTTTTAATCTACTACATGGATTAGATGAGCTAAACACAAGATATTCTAGCAGTTTCAACTCCTTAATAATACAAACATCGAAAGGATTAATCATATTATCTCATAGGATTTAAATTCAAATAACCCAACAAAGGTTACATGACTTTGACAAACTTCAACAAGAAAATGGTATTCCATAGTTGATATAACTTAGGTAAAAAATGGCAATACCAAGCACATAAAAAAAAGATAAGGCACAAAATCTAGCTTATTTCTTACAATAAGAAAGGTTTGTTAGTACTTAGATGACAACAAAGGAATATTTAGGTACATAGATAAACATAGTAGAGTGATTCATACCTTGCAATATGAATTTTCTTCCTCCTCACTTGAGGCTTTAACATGTTTTTTTGAGTGAAATTTGTCATATTTATGCAACTTATGAATGCTTCTCCAATGCAAACTTGGTCTTGTCATCGAATGGTGACGATTTTTCCAAATACCCAAACTCAAAATTTTTGTGGCTCTAATACCACTGATAGCTAATGAGCTATTGCAAGGATAATAAAATACTCTCACAAGGTTACAAATAATATACCAAAATGCAACTCACATATATTCATGCCATGATTCAAATTAAATAAAACACTCTATATTCAAGTGGATGATAAATTTATTACAATATAAAATGATGCATTGCAATTCTATACAAACAATATCACATGCCATCCCTACAAATAGCCTTTACATAGAGTCTCTTGACATTTTATCTTCAACTATCTCTTCATCTCCTCTCAAACTCATGGGAGATATGACTCTTCATATTTCTCATAGGAGAAATATTTTATTAACCTTTTAATAATGAAAAAACCTAATGATTACATGAAATCAAATATTGAAAAGATATTTACAAAATATTTACAAGGTACCAAATAATGTAATATTTTCAAACATTATTCATCCTAGTGCAATATTTTTTATAGTCAAATATGGGGAGGATGGAATCATACCTTGTGTGTCAAACCATAATCTTAGTTGATGAGCTTCTTTTATATCTAAGTCTATGAAAATATCGGTGATGAAGATAGATTTAATGGATATTCCATTGAATTCAATAACTTGACCTGCCTTGAGTGCAAGGACTAGAGACATGTTAGAAACACACAACTCTTCAATTTATTTTCCCTCTTTATGACATGTGGTACCATAAATAGTAACTTTAATAGTGAAATTTGACATATATTTAAGGACAACTACTTTTTGTTACATGTGCTTCACCCTTCCTTTGTAATGAACTCGTTGGAAAAGTAGACACAACAATGTACATTACATAAACCATGTAATCATATCTAATTGCTTAGATCTCACAAATTAGCCGAAATCAAAATTGATGAAATGGTATTGATGGGTCATCTCATTCACAATGCTTCACATTGGATAGCCTATCCAAGATGATTTTCCATGATTTTGGCATTGGCTTAAAGTTTTTTGGTGCTTCTATAATTTTTGAACTAGAGAGGATATAAAATGACAAAGAAGGTGATGGAGTATCTAAAGGGAATCTAGGACCAATAAGGAGGAGGAGGAATAATTAGAAATAACAGAAGATATTTGTGGAATAATCTTGTACTTTGATCCCCCTCTTGGAGCCATTGGATTCTATATTTTTGCTTCCATAACAACTCTTCCATTTTTTCCCATTCCTCCAGTTGGGATGTATGTTTGGTCCCTGTCATACTCAAACTCTCCATGAGGCCATACATGTGGATCTATTTATTCAAATATTTGAGTTGGGCTAGCACTTCCAACTTTTTCTTCTTGACATCTCCAAACCCTTCCTAGTTCCAGGTCCTTATCTTGGATCTGATGTACTAAAGCCTCCTCACAAAGTAGTACATCTTGGTTCCATGCTAAGGTTTACCTTCCTTCCACCATTGTTGCACTCTAGACCTAAAAAAATTATCTCTAAACTACATCAGTTGGAGTATGAATGTCGACTGTCTGGCCTTGGATTTTCTCAATTTTGTCATGATTGGCCATGGACCTGAGTCTACCTTATTTTGGATCTTCACCCTAGGAATGTGTCCATGAATTAAAAAATTATCTGATAGCAAAAATTTGTCTAATCTTTCCAAAATTTAGGTAAAGCCTTACCTCCTATTAGACTAGGTCATCATATCATTGTCTGGCATAACATCCATGACATGGAGGTTTTTGATGTATTCCTGTATGAGGTCTATGCTTCTATCTAAGCTACCATTTCTCCCAAATTCTCTTCTAAGGAATGGATGATATTGAAATCTCCTCATATTAGGGACCATTCTTGAGGAAATTGGGTAATAATGTAGTTTATGCTCTTCCACTATCTACATTTCTCCTTTGTACTAGTAGATGCATAAAAATTCATGCAGAGCATAACTTGGTTTGATTGCCTAATTTGAGCTGCTACCACTAAGAGACCCCAAATACCCACCACTTGGTGGATAACTATATCTTTAGGGTCCCAAAGGTATGTAATGCCTTATGATACCCCTTGGGAGCTGAGGGATTTGATTCTTCCAACATGCCACACTTTCTTTGCAATTATCTCCATCTCTTCCATCAACACCTTCGTTTCCTTAAGGAAGACAAGTTGTGGTTGATTTATCTGTATCATTCTTCTAATTTTATTGAGTCCTCTAATGTTCTAAGAAATTATTTGCATCAGTACTAGGGGCTAAATTTATGAGTAAGGGAATTGACCTTACTTTATGCTATTAGATTTTCTCCTTATTTTGGCACATGTTGTTGATTAGTTTTGCATTCTACCTTTTGATTGGTGTCCATTTTCATCTTCTTACTTGTCTCCTGGCTCACCCCTCCTAATTCTAGAATAACATCCAACCCTAGCATATGTGTGTACAACACTAGGGTATTATTGGTAGATCTAATGAGGTCTTTCCTAGACTCTAGGTTTTTTGCAATTCCTACCTTTAATAGATTGTTAATATTATTTTTACTTCCCCTCTTATTTTTTATTGGTAGTTTGTTGGTTATTTTACTACTTCTTGTTTGTTTATTAGCACAAATAGGGTGGCGTTAGGGGTGCTATTTACCTATTTTGGCATAGATTCCTTCCTATCACCATGGAATTGTGTCTCCAAGACTTATATCTCCATTGTATCCTCATCATCCAAAAGGTCGTTAGTGGGGATATTGTCAAACATATTGTTTAACACCACTAATTAATTCCTCATTGCTGATTTCTTTTGGATATTATTTTTTTGGGCACTTGTAACCCTTCAAGATTTGTTTCCTCTCTTCCATGCTCTAGGATAACATGTGAGAAATATCTTGCTAACGGTCCCTATTCATGGCATATTCTACAAAAAAAAGGTATGTTCTCATAATCCACATTCTACTCCCATGGTTCCTTCCCAAACTGTAGAGTGATATTTTTGGGAGGGGCTTGTTAAAATCTATTAGGACACATATTCAAGCATAAATAATTTGTTCAAATTTATATATACTATTAGCAACCACCATGAGTGTTCCTAGGGTATTCCTAATCATCGAAAAAACTCTCAAAATTCAAAATTCTATTAGTAGGCCAAACAACCTCACCCAAATTGGTGTTGTAGATGGCATCTCTTCCTTTGCTTTGAATTTAGTATGCCAAAATTTTATAAAGAGTCCCACCCTTTCAAAAAACCATGGATCCTTGGAATACGTGTTCCCTATATTCCTTAGAAGCAAAAAAAATAAGAAAATAACCATTAGGGTATGCAAAGATTTGGAATTCACCTTTTATTTCACTACAGATGGCGGGAAAACTTTGTGTTCTTTTCCCTTTAAGCATAATTTAATGTCAAGTGTGCATGGGTGAGATTCATTAGAATCTCTGAGTCTCCACTTGAGAGTCTCTTTCTAAAGGAGACCCTGAGGATATGAAGATCTTCAACACAACTAGACTCCTACTCCATGCTTTTTCCTATGGTTGTATGAAAGTTGATGTCGCACTTGTTTAATCGATGTTTTGATGGGTTTTATTCAAATAAAATACCCAGGGTTTTGGATCTCTATCTATCCAACTCTTTTTTGAGCCTTAACGATTATTTAAACCTAAATCTTCAATGATCACCTAAATGCATGCTAAGCTTATATCACACAAAATGCATGAAAATAAGAGCTATCCTATATGCTTTTTAGATTTGATGGATTATCTAAGGAAGGTCTTTTTATTTCAAGGAAAACAAAAAGGAATGCAAGAAGAAAAAACTATCCTAAATGAAACTTGAATTAGGGGAAAAATGGTGCACCTAATAAATAGGAACAATATGCATCTATCTCCTATTGCTTATGAGCGCTAAAATGGAAGCATGCAAGTATAAATGGAAGAAATACCAAATAGCAAGAAATGAAGTAAAGTAAGTCTCTTTATTATTAATTTGGTGGATCAAATCCAAGGTTACATAGCAGTCCCCTTGAGGGCTCAAATATGATACAATTGTTACAAATTGGGTGCCCAAGGATCAAAATCCTCCAAGTAACTCGGGTGCACTTCCAGTGTCTTTCCTCGTACCCATAATCAAGGTGGGCGGGATACTGCTGCCACCACTTGTATATTTGATCTTGAGGTCTTGTGCTCCTTCCTAATGCACTTTAGAAACCTACACCTACACACAAGGAAACCAAAAATATCAAATAGCAAGTGTGTATGATGAAAAATATGCAATCCCCATAGGCACCAAAAGACTAGTAATGATAATATGCATGGATATTATACCAAATCAACTTAAAATGACTTGAAATTGTAGAGGGATGTAAAATAGAAGGTTTTGGGAAGATATCACCAAAAATAGAGCTGAAATTGTGTTCGATGGCATGTCGTATTCGCAGTGACCATTCCCAACCTGTAAAACCCAAAGTAAGCAATTTATGCCCCTAAACATATCCAAAACACATGAAACTTGGAAAGAATGAATAAAATAACATTTTGAGAGGACCCATGTGGTCAGATTTCCAAAATCAGGCATGGATTCTTGTGCATGCTCCGATGGACCCTATAAGCCTGCAAAAACTTCAAAATGCGATATCTCATCCAATACAACTCCAAAATGCATGAAATTTGGACAGTAGCATAATATTATATCCTAGAATAAGTCTATTAAAAATAATAGAAAAATTGTGCACATATTTGTATTCATACCAGGGGGACGAATTTGATTGTCATAGATTGGGGGGTGCCCGGGGGTGGGATGCCCACTAATTCTGCATACTTTTTACCACAAATTCCACTGTGGAATGGTCCAAAATACTCTAAGGGATATTGTCATCAAATTTGGTGAAGAAATTCACTCATATGGTTTGGTTATGTGAACAAATTATGCCTCTTGGATCACTCGCAAACCTCCTTTGCTAGGTAGAGATTTCGAGGGAAAAAGGAGCACAAAAAGGTGAAAGGAAATCTTAACAACACTCCTTTGCTTTGTCCTAAAACTCCTCTCTATATTTTGTGTGGAAAAATAATCCACTTTATAGCCAAAAGAGGCTCATGTGCAAAAAGGCATGCAAGGGCATGCATGGTAGGAGGCGCCATTTGTCAAAAATGAGGTATGCATTGGAAGGGGAAGAGAATCTCCCTTTTTGGCCTCCATTATGAAGCATGTCATAAGGATGTAGCATCCTATGACCCGCATGCTTCAATTGGTGAGGTAAATGGCAGTTTTTGGGTGCCATTTGTCCGTAATTTGACTTTTTATGGGTCAAACTTGCTAATCGTCCCACCCTAGGATGGTTGCTTACCACCGTCCCAAGGTGGGATAGATAGGATCTGCATTCATCCTAGGGTGGGACGAATAGGAATATGGAGCCAAAAATTCCCAAAAATGGGCTAGAAGCCTCCAAAACCTTGCAAGAAGTGGCTAGAACCACTGTATACCTTCTGAGGGCTGCCCTAGGGGCCATGTGATGTCAATTTAGCCATTGTTCATGGATGCCTAATCGGATTGACCAGATTTTAGTGTCTACAGATGCCCCTTTTTGAGATGTGTTGTGTGTAGCACATTGCTGAGCAAAAATAGATGACTAAAATGTTAAATTATTAAAAGTTACTCAGTAACCTAACCAACTTTAGATGCCCCAATCATAAAAAGAGCATGTGTTCTTGAATCCTTGCTTCTAACGAGCTAAGGAACTTGCTTCAAGTACAACCTTTCATGGCCGGTTTACTTGATCTTGGATATTTTTTAGTCATAAAGATGATTCTATACTGCCAAGCATTTTAAATTTGAATTTTGTGCTTGTTTGATGTCCCAAGTAGAGGCGTGATTGTTTTTGTCAATGATTCGTTGAATGAATGCAATTTGCATGATTGAATGTGTGCTTGTTGATTTAGACTGAGTATGACTACCCCATCAAGCGATGAGTCAATGAGAGAATGACTCATGAGAAAAGCGATGAGTCGCTTAACCTAGATGACTTTTGTTAAGGTTGCCTTCAGTTTTACCCATTGAAAAATGGGGCAGTTTTGAGAGGATTTTGATGATTTTGTTGATGTTCTTATGGAAGAAAGGAGCTGAAAACTTCATTCTTGTGGGGTGGTCCAACCACAATGGCCTTATTAGGGATAGAAATAAGGGCTCTTCCATTAGTCCATGAGAAATTTAGTTTCATCTTGATCCATGTGAAAATTTGACCAAATTTGAGCTATTTTTGGTGGGTTTTGGACCCTTTTCTTTGATATTTGTGTTGTTTTTGAATTTTGATTGTTTAATTGTTTTTAAATTTTGATTGTTTAATTGTTTTTGAATTTTGAATGTTTTGCAATGTTTTTGGATTTTATGGCTTTTTGACAGTGTGAAGTCTGAGGACTCACTTTATTGTAGCCTACGGGCCATATGATGTATCTTTTTGCCCCATATATATATATATATATATATATATATATATATATATATATATATATATATGAGCTTTTATGTGGTTTATCATTATGTTTTTATTGCTTTATGAGATGTATGCAATGTGTTTATTTGCTTTATGATATGTTGATGTAGACAAGGATTACATTGACGTAAGTGACGGAGACATTGAGCCCGCCCACCTCGAGTGTGGGCATGCGAAAGAACAGTGGATGTGCACCATGTTCTTTGGGAGATTGATATCTCTTGGCACTATTTTTGTAACAAATTATATCAAGTGATTCAAGTCCTCAAAGGGAGGCATTGTAATTGAATTTGATATTATTTGATAAGGAGAACACCCCATTTCACTTTATTGCTTGTCATACATTATCATTTACTCTACATACCTTGTTATTTGCTTTCATAGGACTTAACACACATTTACAAATTTTGTTTCTTTGGTTGAGGTGCACCGTTTTTCTGTTGCTACAGTGGCGATCATGGTGGGACTCAGTCCCTTTTTGTTTAGGTGATTTGTTGACTCAATTTTCATGTTTTCTTTGTTGCAGGTTTTAGTCGCTCCAGAACCAAGCGAACTTGGGACTGCTATTCGTGCCGCCCTGGGACAGATTCAAATTCGTCCCTCCTTGGGACAAATGCAGACCTCCAATTTGATGAGGCCTGGAAATGCCTCAATCATAACATGTTTTGAACACTAAAATTGCCTATAAACTCTTATGTTTTATCTGATATGTTAGTTAAGTTGATTCAATATGCTGTATATTAACCATTTTGCATGATCAATGTATTTGGAATATTATATGCTGATTTTTATAGCTTTTTGCATAGTTTTGTGTTCTTTTTGCTATGACTTGCTAAAATGGGATATGCTTAGAATAATAGCAGCATTTCACTAATCATGTTTTGATTTGTCTCAAGCATTTATTTCACCTAAATTTGGCAACAGTGCAAGCAAACTGTTGCTATGCAGCAAAAACTGGTCTTTCCCATGTAAATTCCAGCCAGCTGTCCATAAATAGCAAGGCATGGAATTCACATGTGGAAAGAGATGAAGACCATTGGAATTTGATCTTAGGAGATAACCCACCTGAGAGATGCAGAAGAAATCACTGGAAAAGCACACATTTGTTCATTCCGAAGTATCTTCGAAATGAACAGATATCTTCGAAATGAGAAGAATGCAGTGTCTTCGAAATGAGCGGATCTTCGGAATGAAGAATGCAGTATCTTCGGAATGAGCGGATCTTCGAAATGAGAATTGCAGTATCTTCGGAATGAGCGATCTTCGAAATGAGAATTGCATTGTCTTCGGAATGAAGCCACTTATCTCCGGAATGAAAACAGAATGTGCTTTTTGACTTGTTGACCGATTTTTGAAGCTGAAAAAGGGAAATAAAGGTCGAAAAAGGTAAAGGAAAAGATCTTCCATCTGTCTTTGCCGTCATTGCCGACCAAAGCCATCATTAATGGAAAGATCAAAGAATAAACCCAGAATTTGTTGCAACATAGTAGGATTAGATCTTTTGAGATATCCACAGTTTGTAATTAGATCATAGGACATCTATAAATATTGCTCCCATTTAGGTTGAGCCTAGTAGGTAGTAAGTAGTGAGAAAAGAGTAAGGAAGCTAGGAGAAAGTAGAGAAAATAAGTAGAATTTGACTGTTACAGTCCTGTAACAGGTTTTCAGTAGAATTATTGTAATCATGTTCTTTAATCAATAAAGTGCACCAGTTCTATTTCATATTGCTTGTAAATGAGTGTGATTAAGATCTAGAGAGAGAGAGACTCATACCTTCTTCTGGACAAGGAGGTTGGCCACTTCCAGACCTAGGAGGAGGACTAACAAGTAGGTTTTTATTCTGATTTTGCTACAGCAGAATGAGTTGTAGAACTTGTTATTTCAATTGCTTGTAAACAATTGACAATATCTGTAGTCTTAGTTTATTTATGCTTAGATTAATCTTGTGCTTAATGTTTTAGCTGTAATATTTACTTTCAACAAAGCTTCCATTTTATTTTAGACTGTTATTTCTAGAATTTGTTATTTTCTGCAATTTCTTGCATTTTGTGTTTTGTTGTCAACCCCTGCATAGAAGATTGACAACCTTCTGTTACAGAGTCTTGACAGGGTTTTATTTTCCATGCTATAATTAGATTTCCATTGCTGCAAAAGTAAATAGATTTCCTTTCTGCAATTAGAATCAGACTTTCAATTCTGCAACTGTTATTTCTGCAACATAATTAGGTCTCATTCTGCAATTGTAAATCAGGATTTCATTTCTGTAGTTAATGATTAGTTTCCATTTCTGCAATTAGATTAAGGTTTAATTTATGCAATTTAGAGATAGGAATGTCCTAAAACCCCCCACACAACCGGTTCCACCAATAAGACTTGTTGCTCTAGATTGACCTAAGTTATAGTTGTTTCGCCTCTTCTTTCATGAGATAGCCTTGTACACATCCCTGGATTGACAAATTCATTGAGAATTAATGATGGTATAATGACTACGCATCATTTTGGCACCGTTTCCGGGGAATAGTGTTGCTAGAAGAAAACAAATAGTCCAATAGCCATAATCAGACTAAGCTGTGAAAATTCAGGTTAAAATCTGAATACAACAGTTGAGGAAGGTAACAACTATTGACTTAATTTATGTCATTCAAGAGTAAACATGAATGAGTAAGTCTAGGGATGAAAAAGGTAGAACTACCCCAAAGGATCCCTGGCTTGTTCCATTAAGGAGATCTTCATGCCTAAGGGGTGAATCACCTGTGTTTGAACTACCAAAAAGATTGATAGAAAAATCACCAGTCTCACCATCATTAGAACATTTTGAGAAAGGAAAATCACCAATTTTATCATCATCAGAATATCCTAAGGAAGAAAATTCATCAGACTCATCATCAACAGAGAGGCTTGGACCTCTTGAGAGAACAATTTGGAAAGCTTTAACTTCTCCTAGGAAACAGGAAACTATGGCAGAAGGAGGCAATATAGATGGCCAACATGGCTATGTCCATAATGAAGGAGATGATCAGGATATGCCCCAACCTTCCAGAACATTTGAATATCCTATCCATCTGAATCCAACACAAAACTCTCCCATGAAAACCATTTCACCTTCAGTACTTCCAACCTTTCGAGGTGTTGTATCTGAAGATCCTGATCAATTTTTGTTTGAATTCAAGGTAGTGTGTCAGACCTATGATTATATAAATGACAATCAAAAACTTAAGGTTTTTCCCTCAACACTCAAGGATGTAGCATTACGTTGGTTCATGAGCTTAGAGCCAAATTCCATAAGAACCTGGGATCAAATGGAAACTATGTTTTTAGATAAATATCAAGAGTATTGCCATGTAAGGAATAGAAAAGATGAGTTATTCAGAATTAAGCAAGAAGATGATGAAACATTGGAAGATTATCTTGATAGGTTCTCCTTTGTTCAAAGGAGATGTGGACTTGTAGAACCAAAATTATGTAAAACCATATTTTTGAGAGGATTGCAAGATGAATCCAGAGAAGTTCTGGATTTGATGGGAAAAGGGGATGTAACCACTCTCAGTAATGATGAAATTATGGATCTCTATAGGAATTACTCTCGCACTAAGCAGAGAAGAAGAAAAAGTCGCACAAATGGCACTGATGTGAAGGACTTGATAGAGGAACTTGCAAATTTCAAAATTGATATTCTAGTGCACCTAAACACTACTTTGGGGGAAATGTCTGCAAAAGCAAAAAACATAGAACCTTTGGCAATTTATTGCCCAAGATGTAGAAATAAACATGCTTTGTAGGAATGTCCTTTGAATAAAACATCTATCTCAGCCATTTGTAGTATCTGTTCAAAAAGGCATTCAACTGATCAATGCCACCTGCTACCACAACTCAAAACTGTGTTAGAAAATCGGATTGAGGAACTCAACTATATTGGACCAAAACAAGGGGGAAATTTCTCTCAATACCAAAATCCCCCTCGTTTTCCTACAAATTGGGGGCATAATCCTGGTACTATGCCTTGGGGACAATCAGAACCACCCCAACGTCCTTGGAATTATCCTCAATGGACAAATTCCCAAGAATGGCCACAAGCAAATTGGAGTAACCCAACCTGGAATCAGAATCAAAACAACCCCTCATGGAATCAAAACAACCCATCTTGGAATCAAAACAATCCATCCTGGAATCAAAATCAGACTAATCCACATTGGATGCAAAACCAACCACAGTGGAGTCAGCAATACCAGTCCTATCCAAGGCAGCAAAGGAATCAAGGTCAAACTCAACATTTGTTGCCTGCACCTAATCAAAATTTTCAAGAAAAATAGCAACAAACACAGCAAGTGAAACAACCTCAACTGCCAGCTCAACCAGTCACTAATCCAAACAGCATGAGATAGACACCTCCTGTCTATGTGGTCGAAGCTGAAGAAAATGTTGAAATTAATGTTCTTGATTGTAGTAACATCCAACTTCGTTCAGGAAAAGTTGTACCTGAACCAGTTTCAAATGAAATCAAAGAAAATGAAGAGCAAGAATCATCGGAACCAGAGAAAGTCCAACCAACAATAGAGATAGAAGAAAAATTGGAACCAGAGAAAATCCAACCAACAATAGAGAAAGAGACAAAAATAGAACCACAGGTAGAACAATTACCAAGGATAATTCCATATCCTGAAAGATTCAATGCAATACCAAAAAATTCTGAGTCAGAATTGGTCAAAGAACTCAAAAAGTTAACTATATCATTGCCCTTATTGCAAGCCATTAAGGAAATACCAGAGATTAATAGTACTATCCAAAATTTGTGCATTAAAAGAGCAGGAAGAAAAAAGAAAGCATTTCCCAAGACTATGCAGGTTGAAGGAAAGATAGTTGATCTCTTATCTGGAAAACTAGTACCTCCAAAGTATAGTGACCCAGGAAGTCCAGTTATCATAGTTACCATAGGTTCAGTACCAATATCAAATGTTTTAGTAGATCTAGGAGCTGCAATAAATGTCATGACCAAGGATACAATGAAACAATTACAGCTCAAACATCTCAGCCCCACATTTACAGTTTTAGAAATGGTTGATAGGTCAGTTGCAAAACCTGAAGGTATCATTGAAGATGTCCCTATAGAAGTTTCTTCTTGGGAATTCCCTGTAGATTTTTTGGTTTTACAGCCAAGAAATTCAGCACATGGATATCCCATTATTTTGGGAAGACCTTGGCTTGCAACTGCAGCAGCCTTCATAGACTGCAGATCTGGAAATATGACTATTTCAAATGGTATTGATCTAAAACATATTTCTTTATATCCTCCTGCAAAACCATCTAGCAAATTTTTAGGTCAGTTATGGTTTTCTGACTCAGATGAAGAACCAAAAGAGGTCATTTCTACACTAGCTACCTTAGTAGTAAGAGAACACACAGAAGACCTCGATGACACAAAAAATTTAGAAAATGAAACAATCTTGATGAATGTTCTGCATGAACAAGGTTTAGAAGGGGAAGCAACAAATATCCAACAGTTGTTAAGTAATGAGGAGAATCAAAAATCTAAAGATGAACCATCTGTACTATCACAGGGAAACTCTGTTTCACTACCACATGGATGGCACCATCATCTGATTTTTCCTTCTCACTGTTCCATACAAGATATGCTTCCCTCAAGCAATAATAAAATAGAAACTGCTTCTCTTCTCCCATCTCAGCAATGTCCTCTTAATCCCTTAATCACCAGGTATGAAGGAGTGAATTCAGTCCTTCTAAATACAAAACAAATAGAAGTCCAGCTAGGCAAATTTTTGAACATTTATAGCCAGCTTACTAGGGAAGAGGAAGAAAAATTGATAGTTGTCTTGCAGAAGCATGTTTATGCTTTTGCTTGGGACTACAAAGAATTCATACCTTATGAACTAGTATTTGGTAAAAAGCCTCTCTTACCTATTGAATTTGAGCTACTAACATTGCGCACAACATTGGAAATTGGAATTGAATTGTCGCAAGCATAGACAGACATGATTCTGTAGCTGAATGCATTGGATGAACTTAGATTGGATGCTCTGCACCAAACTGAGGTAATTCAGGAGCAGAGGAAGTTGTGGCATGACAGTCACATTCAGCAGAGGAAACTTCAACAAGGAGATTGGGCTTTACTGTTTGATTCTCGCTATGAGGACTTCCCTGGAAAACTGAGAACTAGATGGTTGGGACCTTACTGGATTGAAGAGGTATTTGACAATGGAGCAGCTCGTCTATCTCCTATTGATGGATCACAAAGAAAGTTGGTAGTAAATGGACATCGCCTCAGGGTGTACCATACACCTCTGACTAAAGAGGAATTCTTGCAACAACTTGATAGTTTGGATACACAACAGGTGGAAGAGATTCCCTCTTCCACTTCAAAACAATCAGCATGATCATGGATTTCAAGAAAAAGCAGAAAAATACAAAAAAAAAAAAAAAAATAGAAAACAAAAAGATGAATAAATTCTGAGTATGAATTCCTTCATGGGCATGGTTTCAGGGGAAATCATGAAATTCCTTCATGGGCATAGTCAGGATCAAGAAAAAAAAAAAAAGAGAGAAAAGGAGAGGTAAAAAAAAAAAAGGAAAATCAAGAAAAAAAAGAGAGAAAAATGAATAACTCAGCAGTGAAAACCTTTTCTTAAGGCACTACTGGGTTGGTATGCATGAAAACCAGTTTTCTGGCATGCATAACCTTGAGAAATTTCTGAACCATCATTGTACAAATTCACCAAGTGCACTTGTTTTGAAATGTTGCAGAAAATCTCAGAAGAACATCAACAAAGGCAGTCATTCTTCAAAACTTGCATTAACTATTTTTATCAGGTATATATTTCTTACATTTCTTCATTGTAAAATGATTGGTGTATAGTATATGACAATTAACCATTAGCATAAAAGGTATTCATAAGAGTTGGCATACTTAAAACATGTTTTGAAAATGAAAATATTGATTTCTGCCTAATCTTCGAAACAAGAATGCCAAACACAGTGCCTGTTGTATTATCTTCGGATTAAAATTGTCTTTGGAATGACAATAGAATGAATGTTGCACTTTGTCTTCAAAAAGAAGCTTTGTCTTTGAAATGACAATTTGTCTTCGAAATGAAACTTTGTCTTCGGAATGACGACTTGTTGCATCATCTTCGAAATGAAGATCTATCTTCGAAATGAAGATTTGTCTTCGAAATGAAGATCTGTCTTTGGAATGACGATTTACCTTCGCAATACAGCCTGATCTTCAGAATGAGGATTGATCTTCGAAATGAGGATTAATCTTCGGAATGAAGATTTAAATTTGCAAAGAAGACTTGTCTTCGGAATGAAATTATAATTTTGAATGAAGTTTTTTGCAATTAAATTATAATCTTCGAAAAGAGCATTTCCACGTGGCATCCAAGAAAGACAAGGTATGACAAAATCAAATTCTTTTAGCTGCATACGATAAAAAGGAACACGTGTCAGCAAGGATATGGTTTATTTTGCATGGTACTAGAATCAAGGAAGACATGGTTTATTTTGCACGTGAGAATCTATGAACTAAACAAAAAAATTAAAACCGAATGAGGTGGATCTGATGGCAAGGACGTCCACGCAATCATTGATGGATAGGTGTTCGGTGCAACAGTAGAAATGCATGCCACCTTTCTTTTCGAAGACATGTTTGCGAAGTACAGTGCTCAGGTTATGGTTCATTTCGAAGAAGAAGACGAGAAACAGGGCAAGCGAAGATTTTGAACTAAACCCTACAAATCTGCAACATAAAAAAACCAGAGATCCAGCAGAGGAATAGCAGCAGTAGTGAACGGTTTTTAAACAGAAAATATGGGGCGAAAGATCAGAATGGAACCAGCAGATACCACCTACCTCCGAGAAAATCTGATAGTCCTGCAGATTTTTGAAGATGGAGGGCTTATGCCATTTCTGGATAAGTTTAATGGGTCCTCTGAAGATTTGGCTGGCATGTTCGCCCATACATTCAAAAACAACCGAGCACATGTTAACGACATGACTATTGAGGTAACCCCTAAAATTTTAAGTCAGATTATTGAGCTGCCATTAGAAGGGATTTCAATTTCTAGATCTGGCAAGAATACATTGGCAAATGTAGTTAATCAATTTGTAGAAGAAAATGATAGAGAGCCAGAGTATTTAACCCATAACAACACATGCAAAGGGTTAAAAAGGGCCAGCCTGTAGGAACCCTGGGATGAAGTAGCCACCTGGGTAATTAAATTCCTAACCTGTGAAGGGCAGTATGTGTTGTTGTCAGGGCATCATCTATCGAATTTTGAACCATCTCAGACATGGTGAGCAACAACCAAAAGTTAGGGTAAATCTTCCCCTGTATCTGTATCAAGAATTAAAAAACATGGCAAAGAGATATCAGGAGGGTAAAGGAAGCCTTCGCCATCATGGCCTCATCAAACTAGTTTGCCAACACCATTTTAGAGGAAACCCTAGGAGTTTTGATAGGTTTTACTCTACCCTAAATGATGTCATTTTTAGGGATGAAGATGAGGAAGAAGAAGAACCAGATGCTGCTGACATTACTACAGAAGAAGAAACAACTACTACAAAAAATGTTGTAGAAGATGAAACAGAAATTGCCACGAAAGTCATTATAGAAAGAACCACACCCAGTAGCAACAACAAAAAACCTTGCTCCTGAACCCTCAACTTCATGAACCAAGAAACAAAGAAAAAGAGGATCTGGAACTGGTAGCAGAACAGAAAAACAAAAGAAGGTTCATTTTTCTGGAGTGACTACTGATTTGACAGAACAAGAAATAACAAAGGAAATAGAGGCATCTGAAACTGTCCCCACAACCCCTGCTGACACTAGGAAATAGAGCAAAAAGAAGAAGTTTGCATCTGGAACTAGGAGGTCCACCAGAATCCATTTGAAAGAAATAGCAGAATAGGTTATGGAGGAAGAAGAAGGACAAAGCAGCCCAGATGTCACAGAAATACAACCAGCCTCTAAAAATTTTCTAGAATTCCCTGAACAGATAGCTGAGGCAAAAATTGGGCAAGATAATTTGGAGGAGGCTACAGTTCAACAGGCTACAGATATGGTGGATACAATTATAAGCAGTTTCATAGAACCTATTGAACAAGAGCAAATTGTTGCAGAAGAAGAGATAATGGTTGAACAACCAACTGCAGCTGATCTATCTGCATCAGATTCTGAGGCAGAAACAGAAGTGGAAGACATCACAGAGCAATTGAGGGCAGCAAGAAGTGTTGTCAAACACAAACCAAGTGGATTGAGGAGAAAGAAAGCATCATTGAGATACAGGAAAGAAAAATTGTAGAGTTATAGCAGGAAGTGGCAGCATTAAGAAAAATGTTGTCATAGTCTGAAAAATAACCAACTGTATCCATTGATGAAGACAATTTGGCTCAATTGCTTCTGGGTCTATCAAAGGCAGATGACTCTATTGAGACAGACATGGGTGTTCATTCTAAAATAGCACCTTCTCATTCTGAAGCATTGCCTTCTCATTCTGAAGATGCTTCAGAAATGGCAAAGAGCATAACAAAAAATATTGGAGATGAGCCACCAACACAAGAACAGTCCCAACAACAAGAAAATGTTCAAGTAAGTACTCCTATTGAGGTCCTTGTATTTCAAACTATTATACTTTCAGTAGATAAGGGGGTACAAGTAGAATTACTATCTGATGACAACCCAATAGAAATAGCAAATAAGGGGGGGGGGGGGAGTTTTTTTTGTGGTGTATATCCCGGGGGGGGGGGGGGGAAGGGGGGTTGGGTAGATCTGCTGCCTAGGATTCCCCCTGTAGTCAGACCACCTAATACTGTGTCTCTAGAGCAATATAATGCAGACATAGCCAATTGGATGATTAGATATGAGCAACTTGCCACTAAGACTGAGAAATTCAAATTGGAAAGGAAACAACTAGAGGCAAAAGAAATAGAAAACCAAGCATTAAAAGAAAAGGTGTCTGACTTATGCCAAATTGCTGAATTTTTAGTTCAATTTAGACGACCAGCCAGATTTTACAGCCTTATTTTGAAGGAGAAATACCTCAGATGGCAGGTCATGAGGATTAGTTCAAACCTCCCATATAAATTGGACACAACTGCAGATTTCTTGGAGGCATATTTTGACAGCCCCATAGAACAGAAAAATCTCCTATGTGAACTATTTTTGCACAGCTTCTTCATTCCAGAGGAAGTAGAGTTTCATCCTCAAATCTACATTGGAGATGTTCAGCTGAGAGCATTTATGTCTACTTTGCAGAATCAACTTTACTGGGATCAAGAGAAAAAGCAGAATAAAGAGATTGAAACAAGGGCTGAATTGTTAGTCAGAGCAATCCAGCCAAACCACCCAGTTATCACCAGACAACACTTCTCAATGATGAACAGGGATGATGTAAAGAGGATGTACTTGAACAACTTAAGGGACTGTGTGGCCAGATTCAAAAATTTTTGTGATCATAATTTTTTCCCAGCATTGTCAGTGTGCAGAAATAGATGGGCTGAACTTTCCATGTCTTTGCAAAAAGAGAACCCATCTCACCCATCAACTTAGAATGGTCCCGAAGAAGAGCAGAAGGTGTAATCCAGCTGATTGAAATCATGCAACATAACTGGATAGGTCTTAGGTTTAGGCCTCCAACCATCATTACTCCAGTTCCATTCTACTTTGAGGAAGATGCCCAACCTGATGAACAGTTTGAAGACTGGCTCAGAAACATTCAAGAAAATAGGGGGTATTATATAGGCAAGAAATTATTCTACTGGGTCATGGAATCTAAACATGGACATATGTGATTCCATAGCTCAACAGAATGCATGAGGGCATGCATTAATATAAGTTGGGGGGAAAATGATGAGGCCTGGAAATGCCTCAATCATAACATGTTTTGAACACTAAAATTGCCTATAAACTCTTATGTTTTATCCGATATGTTAGTTAAGTTGATTCAATATGTTGTATATTAACCATTTTGCATGATCAATGTATTTGGAATATTATATGCTGATTTTTACAACTTTTTGCATAGTTTTGTGTTCTTTTTGCTATGACTTGCTAAAATGGGATATGCTTAGAATAATAGCAACATTTCACTAATCATGTTTTGATTTGTCTCAAGCATTTATTTCACCTAAATCTGCAACAAGTGCAAGCAAACTATGTCGTGCAAAGAAAACTAGTCTTTCCCATGTAAATTCCAGCCATCTGTCCATAAATAGCAAGGCATGGAATTCACATGTGGAAAGAGATGAAGACCATTGGAATTTGATCTTAGGAGATAACCCACCCGAGATATGCAGAAGAAATCATTGGAAAAGCACACATTTGTTCATTCCGAAGTATCTTCGGAATGAACATATATCTTCGAAATGAGAGAACACAGCTCTTCGGAATGAGCGGATCTTCAGAATGAAGAATGCATTATCTTCGAAATGAGCGGATCTTCGGAATGAGAATTGCAGTATCTTCGAAATGAGCGATCTTCGGAATGAGAATTGCATTGTCTTCGGAATGAGAATGAAAATAGAATGTGCTTTGACTTGTTGACCAATTTTTGAAGCTAGAAAAAGGGAAATAAAGGTTGAAAAAGGTAAAGGAAAAGATCTTCCATCTGTCTTTGCCATCATTGCCGACCAAAGCCATCATTAATGGAAAGATCAAAGAATAAACCCAAAATTTGTTGCAGCATAGTAGGATTAGATCTTTTGAAATATCCACAGTTTGTAATTAGATCATAGGACATCTATAAATATTGCTCCCATTCAGGTTGAGCCTAGTAGGTAGTAAGTAGCAGTAGGAAGTAAAAAGTAAGGAAGCTAGGAAGAAGTAGGAAAATAAGTAGAATTTGACTGTTACAGTCCTATAACAGGTTTTCAACAGAATTATTGTAATCATGTTCTTTAATCAATAAAGTGCACCAGTTCTATTTCATATTGCTTGTAAATGAGTGTGATTAAGATCTAGAGAGAGAGAGACTCATACCTTCTTCTGGACAAGGAGGCTGGCCACTTCCAGACCTAGGAGGAGGACTAACAAGTAGGTTTTTATTCTGATTTTGCTGTAGCAGAATGAGTTGTAGAACTTGTTATTTCAATTGCTTGTAAACAGCTGACAATATCTGCAGTCTTAGTTTATTTATGCTTAGATTAATCTTGTGCTTAATGTTTTAGTTGTAATCTTTACTTTCAACAAAGCTTCCATTTTATTTCAGACTGTTATTTCTAGAATTTGTTGTTTTCTGCAATTTCTTGCATTTTGTGTTTTGCTGTCAACCCCTGCACGAGAAGATTGACAACCTTCTATTACGAGTCTTGACAAGGTTTTATTTTCCATGCTATAATTAGATTTCCATTGCTGCAAAAGTAAATAGATTTCCTTTCCGCAATTAGAATCGGACTTTCAATTCTACAACCGTTATTTCTGCAACATAATTAGGTCTCATTCTGCAATTGTAAATCAGGATTTCATTTCTGTAGTTAATGATTAGTTTCCATTTCTGCAATTAGATTAAGGTTTAATTTATGCAATTTAGAGATAGGAATGTCCTAAAACCCCCCACACAACCGGTTCCACCAATAAGACCTGTTGCTCTAGATTGACCTAAGTTATAGCTGTTTCGCCTCTTCTTCCGTAGATAGCCTTGTACACAGCACTGGATTGACAAATTCATTGAGAATTAATGATGGTATAACGACTACACATCACAATTCGTCCCACCTTGGAGCGAATAGAAAACAACAAGTTTTCTGAGCTGGGTTTCAAAACCAACAGACAATGTAGAGAAGAGGTAGGATATGAAACACTTTCTTCCTATTTTGCATTTACAGAACTCTATTTTCTGTTCATTTTCACTTTATGTGCTTAAGTAGGAAAGTAGAAAACTATCGCAACTTCATTCTGAAAAATGTAAATTTACAAAAAATGCATAGAGTAGAAAATCATAATTAGGATTGCATCTCCTTTGGCCTAATTGCTTGTCACTCATCCATTGGTGGGTCTTCATTTAGGGTTGCTTTCCTATGCTTAGTGTAGTGGCTTCCATATTTCATATTTCCATCTTCTAAAAGTAAAACATTGCCTTTAAGCTTGCATTTAGTAAAAAAAAAAATCATTGAATGCTCTCTTGTTTACTTTCTTTTGGATTAAAAGGAATCACACGCACCACGATCCACTTAAACACTAATGAGTTGGACTTCATCCCCAACCGTTGGTAGAGCGCAAGTGACGGTGGGTTTCATCTCCATCCACTTGGATCAAATCCCACGAACCCGATCCATCTTGCCAAGGCCGATTCCAAGATCCATCATAGCCCATGGGTTATAGCACGCATCACCCTTCGAGGAGGTGTATCGCAGACTGTGGGTGAACTGGGTGAGGAACTGGTAGGACCTGTGCTCCCTGGCCATGTGTGGGTTTCATTACCACACATCATAGGTGGGATAACGCAACTTGGAGTTCATAGCCAGGTTGTCAAGCTACGAGTATATAGGTGAAATCCATTTTAACTTGAGAATATCATTCAACAACTATCAAACACGGGACACAAGGTCTCTTTACAACAAACTTGAAACACACTAAAACCAGTTTTTAGGATACACCTTTAATCTATTAACAAAGATAAACATTTGTTTGATTATGTGTTTCCCTTTTGGTATACTATTTCATAAAATTTGTAAGGAAGATAAACATTAAAATGTTTGATAGATATTCTTACGATGGTTTTCACCCACAGCCAAGCCCAATCAAGGGCGAACGCTGTGGAGAGTGTGCATGGAGATACAAGTCATCTCTGTTATAGTCCCCGAGATTTGGTCATACCACCTTGGAGGGCTGACACTCACCCCAGTCCACGGATAGCTAGGACACAGTAGGGTCTCGAAGATACCCCCATACTAGATACCCCCATGCGCTAAGAGCCAACCTAGGGAGATTGCTCCCATTATATGTACACATCAAACACTCATTTTTATGATGACTGGCTAGTGTGCAAAGAGGCACCTAGAGATAGGGTAGTACCACACATTCACGTGCTTGTCAGAGCAAAGACACCCACTCAAGGGCTGGATCCCCCAATGATCATTGGGTGGGGCATGATGACCACATATTACCCCCGCACCACCTAATTAGGGCTAGAGAGGCCAAATATCAGGATGAGTATGAGGCTCATCATGTAGGGTGAGCTAATTCAGCCCTGCCTTTCCTCGTTCATGAGGGAAGATATGAGGAAATCCATGACATTCCTCAAGAGCAAGTCACTGTGCGGGGGCGTTGCACCTCCACACCACCTGAGTATCAGGAGCACCTACCTCGACCAGAGCCATAGGTCAATGCTGCCAACCTCGATAGAGGGAAGCACGTTATAGAGGTCTCGGATCACCATGATCGAGAAAGAGATCAAGGGGAACCATCTAGGCCACCTAGACCTCGAACGGCAGAACAAGTCCAACAGGTGGTTGCCATATACGCAGAACGCCAAGCTCAATTCAAACAACTTCAACATGATAAAGAGCAACTAGACCGCCTGCATCAGCTCGAGAAAGAATGTATTCAACGTCAAACCAATGAGCTATTCCAAAAGACCCTACATGAGTGGGTTTCGACCCCGAGCACTCATAGGGTAGAGACCTATCGGAGGCAACAACCCCTAGTCAAAGAGAGGTCACCTAGACCTTATAGAGGATTGCCTCCTAGACCTCCTCGATCTGATCGAGATTTGACTCCCAAGACTGATGCAGGGCACCCTCCATGGGTAGCCGCACAGGTTTATAGACCAGCTCCAGAGATGCCTTATGAGGAGTATGATGGATATGAGCTGGAAGAAGAGCATGTAGAAACACCATATCAAGGCAGGGGGTTGTTCCACAACCACCCCGTAACAGGCCTCACGTTCCTCGCAACCCACCATAGGAATAGGACAAAGAGGAGGAGATCAAGTCCTCCGATGCCTACAAGGCACTGCTAGAGCATCTCGAGTCAGTCGAGAATAGAACCTCTAGGCCCCAAAAGCCTACGTTACGTCAGCTCCACAGTCACCCTATGCATCCATCGGTTCCTATGCCTCCCTACCCCAAATAATTCAAGATGCCTCAGTTGGCTACATTCAAGGGGGAAGAGGATGCGTAGGAGCATGTTACCCATTTCCTGAGCCAATGTTTTGGTATTCAAGACCATGATGCCTTGCTTCTAAGAACATTCATGACCACCCTCGTAGGCCCCGCCTCTGATTGGTTCACATAGCTCCCGAAGCATAGCATCCACAACTTGGACCAGCTCGTGGATGCGTTCCTAGAACGTTTTGCCTTCAATACCAAGAGGAAGGCAACACTTGCTGACTTGGTCGGTCTCAAGCAGTATGACGATGAGTCAGTTAACAACTATGGAAATAGATGGAGGGCTATGCTTTCAAAAGTGCCCTATCTACTCCCTGCATTGGAGTTAACCCAAATGTTTACTAAGAGCTACTTGAGACCCATCTCCTTGCTTTTACAACTCCAAAAATACGCCACTCTTGAGGATGCCTTAGCACAAGCTAGGACCATCGAAGAAATCAAGATCCAAGATGGTGAGATTGCAAAACCTCGCAAGGAGTGGACCAAGACCACCAAAACCAACACAGCACAACCAAAACCCGTCATGGTCAATCAGGTTGCCATCAGTGTTCCAGGGCCGACACAAACACAATAGCCTCAAAAGGCAGAGTATCATGCCATGCCCCCTATGAACTATGAGAAAGAAAACTAGAAACAAGGGCAAAATCAATAGTGTCGCCCCAAGCGGTAATTTACGCCCATAATAGAATCTATGGATTCCTTGTTTGATCGCCTCTACGTGGCCAGTTTGGTCCACCTACCTGAGAGTAGACCTATGGATCCTAATGCACCAAAGCCCAAAGGCTACCGAGAAGACTTGTATTGCAAGTACCACCGATAGAAGGGTCATGACATATTCGGATGCTACAAGTTCAAGAACTTGGTGCAGGACCTGATCGACAACAAGTCTCTCATGGTAGATAACCCCATGGCACCAAACAACCAATAGATGGAGGTCTTCAAAGATCCCTTTCCAGCCCATGGAGGGTAGGCTAAGCCCACAACCCAAGTAAATGAGGTCCATCAGGCCTATCCCAAGCAAGGATTTGTGGGCATGGTGAGCATTATGACACGGAACAAGAAGTACCCAAGTCCAGTCGTAGCCCCTACGGCTTCGAGCGACGTTTCGTCAACTTCACAAGCTACACCACCATCAGTGCAGACTCCCCCACCTAGGCCTGTGGCCATGATTCAGACCAAACTCGCTCAGAGTTTGAGGACCACATCGGCTAGGCTCTCCATCTACGAGCTCATCCAGCAGTCGTAGCCTCACAGGGAGGCCCTGATGGAGATTTTGAAAGCCATTGAGCTGCAGCCCCAGGAAGCTAATTCTTTCAACAATTTTGTGGGGCATGTACGCCAATGCACCAAGCCAGTCATCACGTTCAGGGAAGATGAGCTAAGGCCAGTCCCCGTTGACATGGTGGATCCACCTTTACACATCATCGCATGTGTGAATGGAACCCCATTCAAGAGGGTTTTGATAGACACTGGTTCATCCAGTAATATCATTACTACAATGGCACTAGAGCACCTCAAACTACCTACAATGCACATCATTGCATCCACCTACACCCTTCGAGCATTCAATGATGCTATATGCTCAATAGTTGGCACGATTGTCTTGCCCATTCAAGTTGGGCAAAAGACAATTTCGACATTGTGCCACATAATAGAGGGTGAGATGGCATATAACATCTTGCTAGGAAGACCCTAGATCAGGAACATGAAGTGTGTCCCATCAATCATGCACCAGTGTCTAAAGTACACGTATGAAGGGTAGGTTCACATCATTTTGGTAGACCTCGAGCCCTTCAAATACTGCAACCTGGTGTAGTAGTTTCCCGAGTCGACCCTACCATCACCTCATCTGGACTTCCAGTTGAACAAGTCTCATATGGGTCCGATTCTGGCATCACCCCCTCCCGTAGAGTGGCCTTCATCACAGTCCATCCCATGTTCATCATCAGCTCCTTCGTAGGCATCATCGTCATCTATGGCCCCATTGTCGAAGGACACTAGGAAGAGGCTCATCGAAGAGGTTCCCCCAAAATTTTCCACCATCTCCTTTGAAGAAGTGCCTAGCATGATGGAGGAACGGGCGACCGATGAGCCCATCATGGAATGGGCCCAAGAAACACTCTTATTTCCCCCTTCACCGTGATCATTGATCATAGTTGATATGGCTAGTATGGGTCTAGGGGAGTACATGATTCAAAATGTCATGGCAACACCTGCAGTTGAGTCCATGCAAGACATGGGCAGACCTCTCCTTTTGAGAGGCACCCTCGTGCCTTTAGGCCTCCCTCCTAATCAGACAAACTTCATGTATGGAGGCCTTGATTATGGCATAGAGCCCTACCAGTAGGAGGAGGAAGATGAGGAGCCTTTTGGGGAGTATATTGATTACTTGTCTAACCTAGACTTCGTGCTAAAGTATTTCGACCTATGCAACTGGTAGGGTTTTGGGTTAGGCAGATATGAGCAGGGCATGCGGGTCCCTTTTTAGCTAAAATATCAAATGGCATACGACAAGTCGGGATTAGGGCATAACAACCCATTGCCCCTAGATGTCCTCATGGATGGCATCGATCGCCTATGCATAGGTCAGAGAGATGAGTTGGCTAGGGACCCCTACGCCAACCCGCACACCATCTACTCATTGGGGGACTATTTCTCGATATTGGATGGGAGCCCTGTGATATTTAGGGATATTCTCCCACATTTTGAGAGAGGCGAGAGCTCACAAGCATGTCCTCATGTTTGTGATGAGGGCCCCTCTTATGAGTGGACCTCGGATGATGACTCTGATTATGAGGTAGCACCGTACGACCCGTTTGAGTCAGAAAACGATCATTCATAGGTCATCCCCATTTATGATGAGCAGGAGGAATTCATGCACATGTTCCCCATCGATGACCCCATATGGTAGCAGCTCCTACCTCCTGAAGAGCCAGTCCACCCTCAAGAAGTCAGACCGCCTGGTGAGGGCGCCATCCATTTGCTCGAACTACTTGATCCTCATGTGCCAATGGCACCACAAGACGAGAGTGAAGAAGTCCTCATCCATGATGATGATTATGAGGAGCAAGCATATATGGGACCTCATCTGTTGGATCACCCAATTCCTATGGGTAGATGCAAGGGACTAATATACGATAGTGATGATGAGGATGAGACAGAGAGGGCCTACCTTGGTCCTCCTTATTTATGCCATCGTCACCAGCCCATCGACATAGATGAGGTGTATCATCAGCTACGCGTTGGCCCACGCTTAAGGGCAAGACCAATCAATCTAGATCAGATCTATCATGCGGTCTTTTCGGACCCACCAACTCACATGGAGCTCCTTGAGCCCAATGATCCCATCCTACAGTCTATTCATAGATAGGATCCGATGATCCCTATCTCCCCACCGCCACACTTGGGGGTAGGAAGTGATACAGATAATGAGTCCTTCACTCGTGGTCCTAGAGAACAAATTCATTCCATCAACATGATCTCCATTGATTTGACCACACCACTCCGCAATCCAGTCGATCCTTCCAAGCCGTTGCACCTTGCCCTAGATGCTATTGACTGGGATCACGCTGATTCACCCCCATCACCTTCTGAGTATTGGCCATATGGTGAGATGTTTCATTTCACCCCAAAACTTACTCAGGATGTATTTCATGCTAAAGAGGAACCTGACGTTCCCATCGATGATCTTAATTCAACAAGATGACATCCACTTGATCCCTACTCCACATCAATTGGAGGATAGATCACATATGTCAATCGAGCCAACGATTGACCGAGACATAGGCTCAGATCCAGATAATCCGTAGTTTATCAAGCTAGGGGAAGGCTTATCCCCTAAAGAGCAAGCCATATACATTCATATTCTCATGGAGAGAAAGCAAGCTTTTGCATGGTCATACAAGGATATGCTAGGACTAGACCCAAATCTGGTCATGCATAATTTAACACTCAACCCGACAGTCAAACCGGTAAAGCAAAAGCTACGAAAGATGCATCCAATAGTAGCCTTGATGGTGAAGGATGAGATACAAAAGCTCTTGGATGCCCGATTCGTTATCCCCATAGATTACCCGCCATGGTTGTCCAACATGGTTCCCATCAAGAAGCCTGATGGGAGGATTCACATATGCATAGACTTTCGAGATCTAAACAAAGCAAGTCCTAAGGATGATTTTCCTTTGCCTAGCATCGATGCACTGGTAGACGCAATAGTAGGCCATGAAATGCTTTCCCTCATGGATGGTTTTTTTGGATATAATCAGATTCGTATCAACCCAGAAGACCAGATCAAAATGGCATTTACGATGCCTTGGGGAACGTTTTGTTATAGGGTCATGCCCTTCGGTCTCAAGAACATTGGTGCCACCTATCAGCGAGCCATGACATACATATTCCACGATTACATGCACAAGATATTGGAAGATTACATGGATGACTTATTGGCTAAGTCTCTATTACGTCATGAGCATCTCGATGTCTTACGCAAAGTCCTCGATCACCTCATTGAGCACAATGTTAGGCTTAACCCCAAGAAGTGCGTCTTTGGCGTCACATCTGGAAAACTCTTGGGTTTCATAGTCTCCAAGCGAGGCATCGAGGTGGACCCTAATAAAGTCAAGGCTATCCTAGAAATGCCTCCCTCGACCACCGTCAAGCAAGTGCGAAGCCTGCAAGGCAAAATCGTATCTATTAAATGCTTCATAGCGTAGTTGTCGGATAAGTGTCGGCCAATGAATAGACTCTTGCATAAGGGAGTTGCATTCCACTGGGATGATGAGTGCCAAGAAGCCTTTGACGAGATAAAGCAATACCTAGTTTCGCCACCAGTATTGGCACCTCCTCGACCAGGAGTACCATTCTATTTATACATCTCAGCCACTAAGATCGCACTGGGGGCCATGTTGGCCTAGAAGAATGAGTTTTTCAAAGAGCAGGCTACTTACTATCTTAGCCGCACCCTAGTCAGTTACGAGGTTTGATACGCATATGTCGAGAATTTGTGCTTAGTGGTGGTTTTCATCACTAGAAATCTACGCCATTATATGTTGGGGCATACCACGCATGTTGTGTCGAAAGAGAATCCATTGCGATACATGATGAGTCATACTTATCATAGTAGTCGCACGAAAAAATGGATCATGTTGTTAACGGAATTCGACCTAGAATTCATCGAAAAAAAATCTATCAAAGGTCAGGTCATCATCGATCAGCTCGTGGAGGCTCCTCTTGAGGACGATCAACCTCTTAGCATGGAGCTACCCAATGATGGGGTCTTCCATATCTCAGAATCTCCAGATCCTAATGAGCCTAAAGCCCAGGCCGATATGACCCTATTCTTCGATGGCTCCAAATGTGAGTGAGGGGGTGGCATGGGAGTCATGTTATTTACACCGTAGGGAGCTCCATTGCCTCTATCATTTAAACTTGATTTCCCGTGCACAAACAACAATGCAGAATATGAAGCCTTGCTCATAGGTCTTCAAGCAATCGTCGCCATGAAAATCAAAAGGCTCAACATTTTTGGTGATTCCTTGCTAATTGTTAACTAGGTCAAAGGGATCTTTCAATGTAGATGTCCAGTGCTACAAGCTTATAAATCCCTTGTGGATGTTTTCCTGGCAAATTTTGAGTGGTACGATATCGAGGCACTCCCTCGATCATCGAATCATTTTGTGGATACTATGGCCTCCTTGGGGTCACTTATCCCGTAGAACCCTTCAGATGACATCACCACCATTCATGTTAAAATGCTATTGCAACCTGTGATGAAGCATGAGAGCTCTGAAGCCACGCCAAGAATCCACATGATTCAAATTGAACCATCTCATGATAGGTTCTCACAAATTCACGATCACCTAAATCATGTCGATTGGGGGTCCTTATTCCCCCAAACCCCTTTTAATAGTAGTACCATGCTATTCTTATAGGTTCTCCCCCAATCATCTTTTGCTAGGGATGAAATTTTAAAGGGTCAGGCCATTCACACCATCAAAGCTTCTGTGCAGTAGGACTGGTATACTCCCATTCGAGACTACCTCAAGCTTGGTAGCCTCCCACCTGGATTGTCACATGCCGCCAAAAGGACACTCAAATAGAAAGTGACAAAGCATGTCTTGTTAGGAGACATTTTGTATCATCGGAGCTATGAGGGAATCCTCCTTCATTGCTTGGAATAATAGGAAGTTGCTTGGGCCATTGCCCAAGCACATGATGGTACATGCGGTGGCCACTTTAGCGGCATGGCCATCATAAAGTGCATCCTTCGCATGGGCTATTACTGGCCATATTTAGAGCGAGATTTTTGCACATATGTTAGGAAGTGCATGAAGTGTCAACATCATGCTAACTTGACACACGTACCTTCCCAGGCCTTGCAACCGATCCAATCGGTTTGGCCATTTTCATAGTGGGGACTAGATCTAATCGGGAAGATCTCCCCCGCATCCTCGGGCCATCACACGTTCATCATCATGGCAACCGAGTACTTCACCAAGTGGGTGGAAGCGATTCCCCTTACCTCAATGACTGGACCCCACATAGTGGAGTTCATAACGAATCATATCATTTGTCATTTTGGTATTCCATCCAAAATCATTTTGAATAACGGGACGTCGTTCAAAAACAAGGTTGTGCGTGCTTTAATGAATAAGTACAAAATCAAACATAGCTTCTCGACATCATACTATCCGTAAGAAAATGGGCAAGCAGAGGCCTCAAACAAAATGCTAGTTGCCATCCTTAAGAAGACAGTTAATGGAAGTCATAAATATTGGCACACGCAAATCCCTCTTGCCCTATGGGCTTATCACACTAGTATTCGGATGCCCACTGGGGCAACCCCATTCTCACTAGTGTATGGTGTAGAGGTAGTCATGCCTCTAGAGCTAGAAATCCCCTCACTGTGCATATCCATGCAAGAATTCATTGATGATGATACTGCACGGCAGGCTCAACTGGACCAACTTACGTTGCTCGATGAACGACGCATCCATGCCCTAGAGCATTTGCACGTTTATCAGGAGTGACTAAAGAGAGCCTACAATATGAAAGTCCATCTCAAGGACTTCCAGGTTGGTGACCTCGTCCTAAAAGAGAACCAGAAAAATTCTAACTTGCCATCCCACCTAAGGGATAAGTTCGCAGTAAACTGGTTAGGTCCTTTTGTCATCACCAGTCAAATAGGACCTGGAACATATCGACTCGCCTCTCTTGAAGGAGTCAAAGATCTCAAACCCTTGAACGTCATCCATTTGAGGTTTTTCCATGCTTAGAGCACCATAGTGCCCCAAAATGCTCCAAGGGTGCCTTACCCCGCTTGGTCAACCCAAAAATGCTCCTAGGTGGTCTAGAACCATCTAGGTCACCCAAAATGCTCCAAGGGTGCCTTACCCCGCTTGGTCAACCCAAAAATGCTCCTAGGTGGTCTAGAACCATCTAGGTCACCCAAAATGCTCCAAGGGTGCCTTAACCCGCTTGGTCAACCCAAAAATGCTCCTAGGCGGTCTAGAACCGTCTAGGTCACCCAAAATGCTCCAAGGGTGCCTTAACCCGCTTGGTCAACCAAAAATGCTCCTAGGCGGTCTAGAACCATCTAGGTCACCCCAAAATGCTCCTAGGTGGTCTAAAACCATCTAGGTCAACCAAAAAGCCCCAAAGGCACCCATAAGCCCTTTGGTCACCCCAAATGCCCCAATGGCCCCCAATAAGCCCATTGGTCACATATACATACAGATATATCAATCAAAAATTCAAAAACATCATCAAAATATCAAAATACAAAAAACATTGCATCGCATGCATATACATACATATATATCAATCAAAAATCCAAAAACAATTATCAACATATCCAAAATCCAAAAACATTATCAAAACATCAAAAATACAAAAATATTGCATTCTCATCAAGGTGCATATCATTGCATTATCACTTGCATTAGGCATGTCCTTCATCGCACATTGCATTTTTTTTAGAGTGGCTCATACATGGCTAGCATTAAAATAGTACACTAAGTATAATGCACAATCAATGTTGTCGAGGTCATCACTCACCTCATTCCATATTCTACCTATCATTTCCATCTATATTTCCTACATTTCCATAGTCATGTCTATTCCCTTCACTTAGCCATTTGTTTTAGAATGTCAGTAGGGTTTTCGGTCACTCAGCCATATCCAGTCTCTACTCAGATTTTGTAGAAGGCTAGCAAGATTTTTAGGAGGTAGAGTCTTGCTTAGATTGTGCCTCGTATACATCAAATCCCAACACATTTCACACTAATAAATCCAAGTTTTGCACAAAGACAGATGAAATCCATGAAGTGGTCTAGGTTACCTTACGCGAAAAGGTCATCCTGCTCATCCCCCTGTGCGAATGGTTCAAGAATGTTGAGAGTTGGCAAAAGGACAAGTTCTCCCCTACCCAATTCCCCCACAACAATAAGTGGTTTTCCCCCTTTTTTTGTCATCAAAATCCCACATTGTCACATGTTTGCAATAGTCTAAATTTGCAAACCCCCACAAAGCAAAAATTCAAAGTACAAAAATCAAAAAGTGCACACATCAAAAGGCACAAGAAACAATGATCCCCATCGCTCAAAATTCAAATCCCTTGCTCAAGAGAAAAAATAAAAAAACTCAAAATAAATAGTGATTATTATCACTAAAAAGAGAAAAATAAACAGTGATTCTTATCACTTTATATGAGAGCAAGTATCCCAATAAAATTGAAGAAAGTAGGGAGTCAAACTTGAATCCCTGGAACTCTCAGCATTTGGAAAACCATCAGGTGATCCTCATTATGGGTTTGGTGGATAGCCTATCCATCAATGGTGGTAGCCTCCCACATGACGATATGTCTGCCACATTAGCTTTTGGGCATATGTGTAGACCAATGTTTGCATGTGGATGAGCTAGCTTTGGTAACCTAGATTTCCTAGTGGTCTAGTCATACTTAGTACGAAACCTAGGATGGTGGCATTCATTGGGTGATCCTCAGTATAGGTTTGGTTGAGATCCTGCTTGGCACTGGCGGTATCCTTATGCATCTCACATGAATGAACTCACTTGCACACACAGGGATATTGAGTATCTTGGTCATCCTAACAAATTCATACCTTGTCAAAAAGTCCTGCATGGTTAATATCCAACTTTTGAGCAATTGACTAGAATTTTTGAGTCTCGTGAAAACCTCATAGACATCTTATAAACATCATGTCATTCATATCATTTCACCACATCCATTTCAATTCCACTATGCACAAATCCATTACATAATCTCATAGCAAAAGTACATATGAATTAATGCATTCTATATCGTCTATGGTGATAGCATAATATGTCATATAGTCTACACATTTTATCATCTAGATCAATAAATCATCCATCTCATCATACATCCATGCATGTACAAAATTAGATCAAATCACATTACAACATATGCATACATGATAGACATCCATCATCATATCATAGATCAATAAACATATTGCACATCATCAATAAATCCATACACCACATTGCATTCATACAAAACAACAATAAGTGAAACACATGATGACAAATAACAAAATCTCATATATATATGGGGAAAAATAGTACATCATAGTTTCCAAAATGCCCGAAGGCTACAATAAGGTGGGTCCTCAAACCTCACCCATACAAAAAATAAGGCCCTATCCGTGTCAGCCACCATGATCACGTAGGATCGATGCTGTGACTAGTACTACCACCCATAGTATGCGACCACTGTGACCTCTCTGATCAGCTGCCACCCACATGACTCCCACCAACCACCTCGATCCTCTACCTCGACGAGACAGACCACTCCATCTCGCTCCATCGGGTTTGGTGAGAGGTGCTACCCTCGCCCAACTCTGGAAACAGTCCCCCAAGTCGGATCACCTCCCACTCTAGCTCACTCCTATAGGTCTATGCCCGAGCCTCTCATGCCTGATATGTCTTTGCCACCCATAGTACCTGGTCCTGGAGTGACCCCATCTTAGTCTCCAGCTCCTGGACTCGTGCCCATAGAGTCGTAACCTCTGTCGGGTCACCCTGCCCCTACACCTATACCTATAGGAGATCTCTCTCCTATCGAACCTTGGCCAACTCTACCTGCAACTCGACATATTGATCTAATAGCACATCCTACTACTCAGGAACCCCCTGATACTCTATGTCCACATCCTCATCCTCACCCTAATCACAGGCTCCAACCGCGTCACTTGCTTAAGCCCCAACTGATCCAGCCACTCCCAATCCGCCTCACTCAAGGCAGCTCGGGTGGTCTCAAACAACTTCGGCTTACGATACCACCCCCTCACCTAATAAAACATAGCACAAAAAAAGTTAGTAAGCATTCTTATGCTTCAAAAAATGGCCTTTCTAAAGGCCTCAACAATCAAAGCAAAAATAAAACAAAATAACAAAGCAAAAAAAAAACACAAAATTCAAAATAGCACTAAAAGTGTGATCGAGGAGTCACTACATACCCGCATCGCACTAGATCCTCCATTGGATACTTCGATATGCTCGCTCATGGTGTCTTGGATCGAGTTCGACATAGTTTTTTGTTGTGCACAATCGCTCTCCTCCTCCTCACCACTCGAATCACCAAAAGAAACTTGCAATAATGGACCCCACACCATAATTTTAGGGGTTTTATAGGCTATTTGGGTTGTGTTCATCCCAAGGAGGGATGAGCACATTAATTTATGCTCATCCCACCCTAGGAAGAATATAGAATTTGCATTCACCCCACCCTGGGATGAATACAACTCCCAACTTTTAAAATAACACAAAACAACCCCAAAAAGGCTCCAAAACAACATAAAACTGCCTAAACTTGGTCAATTTTGTACCCAAGCATAAAGGCATAATATACCACCATCGAGGTCATAGAGAGACTCAAATTTACTCCCCAAGAAGGCTAGTATATCTGGAACGCTCCATGGGAACAAGGTTTATCTCTCTCTCTCTCTCTTACTCCAAAAAGCACCAAAAATGGGTTAAAACCCACCAATAACAGGTCAAATTTGATACGGTTCATTCGAACTCAAGGTACAATTCAAGAGTGCCATGGAAGTGTGAGAACCACTCCTTTAATCCCTAAGAAAGCCATAATGGCTGGACCACTCCACGGGAACGAAGTTGGTGACCCTCTCTCCCCCATGAGACATCTATTGGATCGGTAATATCCTTCCAAAATTGCCATAATCTTCATGAGTACACCTGAAGGCAACCCAAAAAAAGTCATCTAGGTCAAGTGACTCATCGCTTTTCTCACTAAGTCCTTCCCTCATCGACTCATCACTTGAGGGGGTAGTCATACTCATAATCATAATCAACAACTAAACACTCAATCATGCAAATTGCGTTCGTCCAATGAATCTTTGACAAAGACAATCATGCTCCTACTTGGGGCAGAAAACAAGCACAAAAATGATTAAATAAAAATGCTTGGCATCTAGTAAGCATGTGTAATGCTAGGGAGCACCCGTTTCATGACTGAACGACATCCAAGATAAAGCAGACTCCTTAGCTCGTCAAAAGCAAGGATTCAAGAACGCATGCTCTTTCCATGATTGGGGCATCCAAAGTTGGTTAGGTTATTGAATAACCATAATCATTGAGCACTTTGGTCATCTATTTTTTCTCAACGTTGTGCTGCACACAACGCTTCTCAAAAAGGGGCATTTGTAGACACCAAAACAACACCAATCTGATTATGCTACCAAGGCATTGATAAAATTGATGCACAAAGCCCTTAGGGCAGCCCTCAGAGGTCAAGCAGTGGTTCTAACCACTCCCAAAATAGTTTTGGAAGGTTCCTAGGCCAATTAGGGACTTTTTGAGGCTCAGTTCCTATTCATCCCACCCCGAGACGAATAGCAATTTCTATTCGTCCCACCCCGGAGTGAATACAACATTCGTCCCGGGGTGGAGCGAATAGCAGGTTTGATTGGAAAAAAGTCAAATTTGGACAAGCGACCGCCATAGAAATTGCCACTTGCCCTACTCCTCAAGACATGCAGGTCAGAACCCAGGGCATGCCTATGATAACCCCCATCAATGAGGCCATTTTGGGGAGATTCTCTTCCCCCACCAATGCATGTCGCCCTGATGGACAAATGGCCCCTTTGGCCTTGCATGCCCTTGCATGCCTTTTGCACATTTGACCTCCTAGGTCTATAAATTGGATGGCATTCTCATCCACGCAAAGGAGGTCATTTCTAGGAATCACAACGAAGTGCTACTGCAAGTTATTACCTCACATCTATTGTGTCCTTTTCATCCATAATTTCTCCTTCATGAGAGAGGTTATCGGGTGGAAAAGAAGGTGCAATTTGACTCCAAAACCTGAATTGATTGTTCAAATACCTCATCTAATTTTCCTAAAATACTTCTCCCCTAGTTTTGCATCAACCCACATTGGATTGGCATAGAAATTTGGGAGATTTTGGTGGGCGTCCTGCCCCCGGGTGCCCCCCAATTTGTGACAGTCAAATTCGTCCCACCCCCAGATGAATAGAAATATATGCATAATTTTAAGAATATTTTTAATTATCTATTTTTAATATGTCTCTAGGATACTACATTTCAAATTTCATTGCATTCTGACTTGTATCGACCGAGATATCGCCATTTTACGATTTACATGTATGCGGGTCCCACTTTTGCATGCAGGAGAATTTGAGTAGGATCTCTGGAATATTATCACATGGGTCTCCTTAGAATGTCATTTTATGCTTATTGACCAAATCTTGCAGGTTTTTGACATGTCTATGTAGAGAAATTGCTCGTTTGCCTTTTGCAGGTTCACAAAGTGCGATGGGATCGAACGCAGTGACCAGGCTTCCAAAACTTACAAAATCAGGTGATATCATCCCAAAATCACATATTTCATATCACTCTTGAGTTTTGTTTCATTTAGAGCTCATTTGATACCTCTACCTTATGTGCGCCTTTTTTAGGCTATGGGGATTGCATGTTTTAGAATCATACATAGATGCTTTTGATCTTCTTTTGTTTTCTTGTGTGTAGATATAGGTGCCAAAATGTGATAGGAGACATCGGAGGACAAGGATTACATTGACGTAAGTGATAGTGACATTGAGCCCGCCCACCTTGAGTGTGGGCATGCGGAAGAATAGTGGATGTGCACCACGTTCTTTGGGAGATTGATATCTCTTGGCACTATTTTTGTAAAAAATTGTATCAAGTGATTCAAGTCCTCAAAGGGAGGCATTGTAATTGAATTTGATATTATTTGATAAGGAGAACTCCCCATTTCACTTTATTGCTTGTCATACATTGTCATTTACTTTGCATGCTTCATTATTTGCTTTCATAGGACTTAACACGCATTTACAAATTATTTTGCTTCGGTTGAGGTGCATCATTTTTCCATTGCTACAAAAAAAAATATGAAAAGTGAGAAATGTAAGTGGAAATGATAGGTGAAATATTGAATTATGTGGGTGGTGACTTTAACTACATTAATTTTGAATGATGACTAGTGTACAGTCTCAGTTCTAGACATGTATGAGCACTCTAAAATGTAAAGTGCAATAATGAGTATACCTAATGCAAGCGTTGATAAAATAAAATGGGAGGCAATGTTATGAAGTGAAATATTTTTGTATTTTTGATGTTTTGATGATGTTTTTGAATTTTTGATATGTATGTCTGTACATGTTGACCAATGGGCTTACTAGATGCCATTTGGGCTTTTTGGGTGACCTAGATGGTCATAGACTGCCTACGGGTACTATGGGTTGACCAAGTGATATGTAGATACCCTTGGAGCCTTTTGGGGTGACATAAATGGTCATGGACCACCTAGGGGTACTATGGGTTAACCAAGCAGTATGCAGATACCCTTAGAGCCTTTTAGGTGACCTAGGCGATCATGGATCGCCAAGGGATGCTATGGATTGACCAAGCGGTATATAGATACTATTGAAGCCTTTTGGGGTGACCTAGATAGTTGTGGACCACCTAGGGATGCTATGGGTTAACCAAGCGATATGTAGATACCCTTGGAGCCTTTTGGGGTGACCTAGATGGTCGTGGACTACCTAGGGGTGCTATAGGTTGACCAAGCGGTATGTACATACCCTTGGAGCATTTTGGGGTGACCTAGATAGTCGTGGATCACCTAGGGGTGCTATGGGTTGACCAAGTGGTATGTATATACCCTTGGAGCCTTTTGGGGTGACCTAGATGGTCGTGGACCCCCTAGGAGTGCTATGGGTTGACCAAGCAGTATGTAGATATCCTTGGAGCCTTTTGGGGTGACCTAGATGGTCGTGGACCTCCTAGGGGTGCTATGGGTTGACGAAGTGGTATGTAGATACCCTTGGAGCCTTTTGGGGTTACCTAGATGGTAGTGGACCTCCTAGGGGTGCTATGGGTTGACCAAGTGGTATGTAGATACCCTTGGAGCCTTTTGGGGTGACCTAGATGGTCGTGGATTGCCTAGGGGTGTTATGGGTTGACCAAGCAGATGTAGATACCCTTGGAGCCTTTTGGGGTGGCCTAGATGATCATGGACCACCTAGGGGTGATATGGGTTGACCAAGTGGTATGTAGATACCCTTGGATCCTTTTGGGGTGACCTAGATGGTCATGGACCACCTAGGGGTGCTATGGGTTGACAAAGCGATATGTAGATACCCTTGGAGCCTTTTGGGGTGACCTATATGTGGACCACCTAGGGGTTCTATGGGTTGAACAAGTGCTATGTAGATACCATTGGAGCCTTTTGGGGTGACCTAGATGGTCGTGGACCACCTAGGGGTGCTATGGGTTGACCAAGTGGTATGTAGATACCCTTGGAGCCTTTTGGGGTGACCTAGACGGCCGTGGACTGCCAAGGGGTGCTATGGGTTGACCAATCGATATGTAGATACCCTTGGAGACTTTTGGGTGACCTAGATTGTTGTGGACCACCTAGGGGTGCTATGGGTTGACCAAGCGATATGTAGATACCCTTGGAGCCTTTTGGGGTGACCTAGATGGTTGTGGATCACCTAGGGGTGTTATGGGTTGACAAGCGGTATGTAGATACCCTTGGATCCTTTTGGGGTGGCCTAGATGGTTATGGACCGCCTAGGGGTGCCATGGGTTGACCAAGCGGTATGTAGATACACTTGGAGCCTTTTGGGGTGACCTAGATGGTCGTGGACCGCCTAGGGGTGATATGGATTGACCAAACGATATGTAGATACCCCTGGAGCCTTTTGGGGTGGCCTAGATGGTTATAGACCACCTTGGGGTGTTTGGTACCCTGTGTACCCCTAGTGTGCCATGTATTTGATGTACTGTGATTGGCCTAGCCAAAAGGGACGATGAAAATTAACCCCCCCTGCTATGAGGTGCAAGCTTGTGTAGTGTTAGCGTCCCTCTGGGATGAGTCAAACGAAGGTGAAACATCAAAGGATATCGTGGGTTGTGTATCTTGAATGTGGTATTTATGTCACTCTATTATAGCATTGATCACATCCACAAGCTCGTGGGAAGGTGGAGTAACACACACTTGATTAGGTTATTCGACTGGATGGCTAGGTGTTGTGTTTACTTCATGTGAAGGTAAAGAGTCTTGGAAGACTCCTATCTGAAGTCCTTGCCTATCGATTATATCTTGGACTAAATTTCTAAAGATGTAGCATGTATGGATATCATGGCATACTTGTCGATGGTACACACAATATGTGTTTTTCCTGTGTGGCTTTGATCTACATTTCTAGGGTTCGGCAGATGGATTGGAGGAAGCGTGATTGCTTGTGCCTCACATAGTCGATTGAAGATTGATGCTAAGGGCTTTGACAACTGAGTATAATGCTACCATGGTTGATGGGCTTGGTACCTCCCCTCCATGTGTTGTTGAGGGTTGACCATGGACTGTAAAGGAGGGGTTTGGTATTGACAATAAAGGGATTGAAGATTCGAATTGCTCAACCATGACTCAATGCTTGTGAGTCGATCAAAGATATGTTGTAAAGTATTTTGTTGTTGATTCACTTGTGACTTCAGGTTGTCTAGCCTATCCAAGATATAGTGTATAGGTAGTGTAGGCAACGATGAGATATATATTGAGGAAGCTGGGTGACAATTGATAGGCGGTGTATCCCTACCTAGAATGTCATCGTAGGGCCATGCAAAGGCCTCCTTCTTCTCTATGAGAAAGGCTATGTAATTAGCTTGCTCAGTGGGGGACAAGTTTTCTCCTAACTTGATGCACTGTGGATTCTCGAGGTCTGAGCTGATATCTTTATCAATCATTTGCTCGACTAACATATGCGACGCATACTCCAACTGGTGAGGAGTAGGGGTCAGGTCAATGTTATTGACTAGATTTAGATCATCAATGGGAACCTTGGGTTCCTCCTCAGCATGGAAGACATCACGAGTAGGCCTTGGATAGAACCAAAATGGTTGTGGCATCTCATCGCAAGACCAATACTCAGAAGGCAATGGGGGAGAATCTTCTTGATAAAAGTTAATGGACCCCAAGTCAAGGTGCAGTGGCTTCGATGGGTTATCCAGATATCGCATGGGCTTGGATAGATCTATGGAAATCATGTTTATGGATAGATAGTTTTCCCTAGGTGGTGGAGGTAGAATGATTGGAGGCGATCGGTGCGATTGTGGGCAAGCCTGCCCTTCTACAGGGAGAAACTCTCGCTAGATAGGATCGTTAAAGGGGAACATATGTAGATAAATCTCATGCTCATCATCCAATGGGACAATCCGTACATAATCAAAATGTGGGGTAGAGTAGCCAATGAATGCCAACTCGTAGTTCAACCCATCATTAGATGTCCACTCATAGGGAGACCCTTGAATTTCTTCCTCACTGTTGTGGGGAAGGGTACGTGAACCTTCACCTCTATCCTAAGATTAGATGACATCACAAGGTGGGTCGTCATGTCCCAAGGGCATAGGGAAGTAGTCTCCTAGTGAGTAGACATGATTGGGGTTGGTATAAGGATCTCTCTCAAGCTCATCCCTCAAGTCTAGAGTCATGCACTCTAAGCTATCTTTGAGGATGTCTAGGGGCACCGGCTTGTTGTGTCCTAAGCCAAACTTGTCATAAGATATTTGATGTTGTGGCTGATAAGGAACTCTAGTGCCTTGCTCATACAGGCCCAACCCAAAACCATGCCAATTACAAAGGTGAAGGTACTTCATGGCAAAGTCAGGGTTGGACATGTAGTTGATGTCCTCGAAAAAGGGCTCTTCATCCTCCTCCTACTATTGGTAAGGCTCGATGCTATAGTCAAGGCCCCCATAGAAAAAATTCATTTGATTAGGGGGAAGACTAAGATGTATGATAGTGCCTATGGGAAGATGAGGTCAACCCATGTCCTGCAATGACTCTATAGCAGGGGTAGTTGTAACATTCCTAACCATGTATTCCCCTAATACGGTAGAAGCTAAGTGTACTGTGACCTGAGGCTGTGGATAGAAAAGGTATGAGAGTGAGACTTGAACTGAGTCATCATTTTCCTCATGTAGTAGCTCCTCATCTACTTGGCTAGGGATCTCCTCTATGGATATGGTGGATATGGTTGGTTGGACCTCATCAATAGGTCGCTTTCTCGGGTTGCTAGGCAAAGGATCCACAAGTGCAATGGGAATCTTGGGGGGTGATGATGATGAGGATGGTATGGTATGAGATGGTGATAGATCTCTTGAAAACAATGGGAATGAAAAACCTTGGTTGGATTTATTCAGTTGAAAATCTAGATGTGTTGATGGTAAGGTTGACTCAGGGAGCTACTGCACCATATTGCAATACTTGAAAAGCTCTAGGTCTGCAGAGATGACATGGACTTGCCCTTCATGAGTGTACTTGAGAAAATGGTGAGCAATGAAAGGGACACACATCATGTCCCTGATCCATGGTCTGCCTAACAGGATCTTGTACACCATCTCACCCTCTAGGATGTGGCACAATATCAGGATGGTCTTTTACCCTACTTGGATAGGCAGGATTATCATACCAACTATTGATCATATGGCATCATTGAATGCTAGAAGGGTGTAGGTAGATGTGATAATATGAGATGTTGGGAGCTTCAGATGCTTTAGAGTTGTTGTAGTGATGATGTTTCTAGAAGACCCGGTGTCTATCAACACTCTCTTGTATGGCATCCCATTTACACATGCGACGATGTGCAAGGGAGGATGCACCATATCATTGGAAACCGATTTAAATTTATCTTCTTGAAATGTAATAACCAGTTCTGTGCATTTTCATACATGCCCCACAAAATTATTAAAGGAGTTAGACTCCTGGGGTTGAAGATATATTACCTTAAGGATCTCCATCAAGGCTTCTCTATGAGGTGGTGATTGCTGAATAAGCTCATAGATGGAGAGTCGGGCAGATGTCGTTCTCAAGATTTGAGTGAGCTTGCTCTTAATCATGACCATAGGCCTAGGTGGGAGGTTCAGCACAGGAGGTGGTAAAGGTTGTGACGTCTAAGGAACATCACTCTGAGCCACTGGTGGTGTGACTGGACTCAGGTACTACCTATTCCTCATTACAATGTTGATCATGCCAACATACCCATGCTGAGGGGATGCATGATGAACCTAATTTACCTGGGGTACTAGCTTGGTCTCCTCTGCATGGGCAGGCAAAGGGTCTTTAAATATCTCCATCTGTTGGTTGTTTGGCACATAGGGTTGTCTACTTGAAGGACGTTCCTATCGATCATGTCTTACACAAAATGCTTGAATTTATAGCATATTTGCACATCATGCCCGTTTTGCCTATGAAGCTTACAATATAGGTCTTCTCTGTATCCTTTGGGCTTCAGTGCATTTGGATAGACAGGTCGAATCTCAGGTATATTGATTGAATTAGATTGTAAGAGGCACTCAAACAATGAGTTCATAGACTTTGCAATGGGCATGAACTATCATTTGGGGCGATGCTGTTGATTTTGCCCTTGACTATTCTGGTTGTCCTTGGCATAGTTCCTAGGAGTAACCTGATAATTAGGCTTTTGAGGTGGCGCTACTTGCGCTGGCCCTAGGACACTGATGGCAACCTGATTCACTACTATTGGCTTAGGTTGCACTGGGGTATTCTTAGCATTCTTGTTTCACTCCTTCTTGTGAGGCTTCACAATCTCTCCCTTTTGAATCTTAATGTCTTCAATTGTCCTAGCTTTTGCTAGGGCATCTCTAAGAGTTGGATATTGTTGCAGTTGTAACAATAAGGAGATCAGATTTAGGCAACTCTTGGCAAACATCTAAATCAACTCTGACATGGGGAGTAGATAAGGTAGCTTGGTGAGCAAGGCTCGCCACCTATTGCTATAATTTGCTATAGACTCATCCTCATACTATTTCAACCCAACGAGATCTGCTAGCGTCACCTTCCTCTTGGTGTTGAAGGTGAAGCATTCTAGGAAAGCGTCTACAAGTTGATCCAAATTGTGGATGCTATGCTTCAAGAGTTGGATAAAATACTTCATGGCTAGGCCAGAGAGGGTAGTCATGAATATCTGCAAAAGCCAAGCATCGTTATCCTGAATACCAAAGAATTGACTCAAGAATTTGGTGATATGTTCCTGCGCATCTTATTCTACCTTAAAATTAGCCAACCGAGGTAGCTTAAATTGCTCTAGATAGGGAGGGGCAAAAATAAAAGGATGAAGGGGTTGACTACGTAACTAACGCAAAGTGGGCTTTTGAGATCTAGACCCGAAGGTCTTGTTCTTTGACTCTAGGTGCTATAGCAATGCCTGGTATGCGTATGAGGATTTAATCTCCTCATCCTTGCTCCTATCCTGCAGTGGAGGTCAAGGATCCTCCAACCTATTATGGGGTGGTGGTATGTCACCCCCCTACCTTGGTAAGGTGTTTCCAAATATTCTACCTCCGGCTCATGCTTGGTGTAAGCCCCATAGGGCATCTCTCGAGCCTGTCTATAAAGAGGGGTATCTGCCCGCTGTGGGTGCCCTATGTTTGGCCTGGGAGGTAAGTCCCGATCTAGCCTAGGAGGTCATGGAGGCAACATTGGATAAGTCTTAGGATACCTATCTCAAATGAGTGTGGGTTGCCTTGGGTGGACTTCCTACCTATGTGTCTTAGGGGTAGGAACCCTCTCTTGTAAATTTTTTTGGAACAACTCATTGGTCTGTCGTTCGATTCTTTCCTTCTCAAGTTGATGCAAGCGATCGAGTTGCTCTTTGTCCTGCCAAAGCTGCTTGAACTGAGCTTGGCATTCTATGTATCTTGCAATCGCCTGATTGATCTATTCCATCATATGGGGCCTATGATTCTCACCTTGAGGCCGACCTCGTTCAAGATAATCTGTGATATCTATTGTGCACTTCCCTCGATCAAGGGCTACCGTATTGACTTGAGGTTTAGGCCTAAGCATATGCTCATTGTACTCAATAGGTGCAGAGGCACATCATGCGTGTGTGGTATACTACTATTGAGGATAATTAGGGATTTACTCATGCATTCCTTCATGGATGAGGAAGGGAAGGGCAGAGTTAACTCACCTCAAATGACGAGTATCATACCCATCAGGTTGCCTAAGCTGCTGGACCCTATCAGGGCGATGTAGAGGCAAGGTCGGATCAACCTACTCTACCCAATGTGTGAAGTCATGCTATGGCCTATGAATAGGCATGTTAGATCTAATAGATGCATATATGTGCTACATACCAAACCTAGCAGTCGACTAGGTTCTCCAAGTGAATAAAAATTCATATATATTAGCATAGTTTTCATTAATTGATATCATCTCATCTTTTGTTTTTATTATCTGCATATTTGCACTTTGCCTTTACGGCAGGATCTACCCTCCTAGCGGCAATAGAATTTTTATTACTAATTCGCTTCCTCGCATTTTTGTATTCGATCGATTCAATTGCTCTGTCGTATGATTCAGTAAAAACATTGTTTAAATTTCTAGAACTAGAAGGCATTGCCTTCCAAGTGGTATCAGTCTAGCGATTCAGGGGATTTCCTCGGTCTCACAATGCCGCAACTCGGCTGCACAGCAATAACCGGTTACAGTTAGTGGAAGCTTACCAGCGTATACAAGTACGTACAGGCAGGGATTATAGGCGATTTGTTTTAAATTTTCTGTCCCTGTTCATTCTAGTTCTTCTCCCAAGACTACCGCAACAGCATCCAAGGGCTTAGGCCTTCCTTCGCGGTCACATATTCGAATGCCAGGATGTCAAAATACTCATAGTCCCTCACAACCATTCACAAACAGCGTCATCCAATAATAATTTGTGAAATTTTCAATTAATCGGTTCGACTAAGGTAGTTTGATTAAAATCGCTTGCTGACGTCAGATAAAATTTGTTTTCGGGTGTTGGACTCAAATGTTTATCCCACATTCAGCATATTAAGTGGGTTTATAGGTTTAAAAATAATTAGTCGCACCTTCTAAAGTGTGACTGCGGTCACACGTTGGAGATCCTCCGCGCATAGTATTCTTCGTGCTGTCATTGTTCCTGTCCCTCGCATATTGGTCGTTCCCTATCCTTCATGTCTTGTGTTGCTTTGTCGTTGGCTTGGTCTCACGTGTCGTGTCTTCCATTCCATTCTGTCTTAGTCTCACGTGTCGTGTCTTCTATTCTGTTCTGTCTTGGTCTCGCGTGTCGTGTCTTCTATTCTATCTCGGTCTTGGTCTCGGTCTCGCGTGTCTCGGTCTCGTGTGTCGTGTCTTCCATTATGTCTCAGTCTCGGTCTCGCGTGTCGGTCTCGCGTGTTGTGTCTGCCATTCCGTTCTGTCTCAGTCTTGTGTGTCGTGTCTACCGTTTTGTTCTGTCTTGGTCTCACGTGTCTGATCGCGTCGTATCGTGTCTCGTGTCTAGCGTGTTGTCAGTCCTATCTCCGTGTCGTGTTCTCACAAATCTGTTTGGTCTTCGTGTCGTGTCACCATAATCTGTCCAGTCGTGTCGCATTGTGTATTGCTAAAAGTCATCAAAAGTCGTTGCAAGTCATCAAAAGTTGATGTTAAGGAGGTGAGCCAACAAAATTCAAATCTGCGTCGCAGTTGGAGTGACAGTTGAAGCGAAATCCACATTTTTTTTGCTAAATTCAACTAAATTTTGTGGCAGTTGAAGCGAAATCCTAAGCAGGTTATGTTAACAAGTGCATGAGCAAACAGTGAACCAAGGGTTCTGACGGTCGATTATCAAGCTCGAAAATGACCAATAACAACGCAAGAAGACCAAATCGAAGCCCAGGTACAAAAAATTCTCTTTCTCCTTTCAAAATTGGTAGTTATAATCCACATCATCCACTAGTAGACCCTATGGCTACTAATCCTCCCCCAACTCATGAAAACATCACACAAAGAAACTCAAGTAACTCAGCCGTTTCCAATGATGAATCTCTTCGACTCTTATTAGAGGGTATGAACGAAATTAGTCTCAACCTTAAAGCCCTAGAGCAAGCACAAAACCAGCCTAATCCCAATACTAATTCCAAAAATCACTCCCGTGCCCAAAGGAATGAAGAAAATGTCGATCATGATGATGATTGGGAACAGCAAAGAGGCGATTTGGATAATTACGGGGATCGCTATCATAGACAACGGTATAACCAAAATCAAGAAAGGGATACGGGTTATCACCAACCGAGAGGCCCTAATAATTTTCCATGCATTGATATGCCCACTTTTGAGGGTCATGATCCTCATGGTTGGATAGCCAAAATGGAAGGCATTCTCGACTTATATCAAATTAAGGAAATTGATAAAGTCCCCTTCGCTGCATCAAAATTAGGCACTAAGGCCTACCAATGGTTTGTATGGCTTAAACGAGAGAAAGGAGCTACTATTAACTGGAGAAAATTCACTACCTCTTTTTTAGAAAGATTTGATGAAGGAGCTACATCGTCATACACAGTAAGACTGCTCTCTTAAACAAGAAGGATCGGTTAGCGAATTCATTTCGGAGTTCACCAGTTTACTACCATATACTTTAGACCTCAGTCCCGACACAGTGGTAGGAGCTTTTTGTAATGGATTGAAAGAAAATATTCGAGTGGAGGTAGACATGCACAATCCAACCTTGCTGAACGATTGTATAAGAATAGCTAAGCTAGCCGAGAAGAGAAATCAGTTGTCTGCACGGCGTGAAACTTATAGTCGTCCTTCGTATCGCAAAAATTCCTTTCATAGAAATGATCAATCCTCAAGATACTTTTGCTATAAATGTCGCACTCATCACCCCAAGGAACAAGCATGTGCCCAAAAACAAAACTTTCATATTGAAGGCGATCAATATGAAGGAGAAGAGGAAGAACCTTACCACCCAGAAGACCCTATGCCAGAAGAACTACCAAGTACTCTCGAAGAAAAAGAAGAGGATACAATGGCGATCTCCGTGCATGCCCTCATGGGTTTAATCGCCCATAATACCATCAAGGTACCAGGATTTCTCCGCCAGAAAAAGGTGAATGTGCTAATTGATTCTGGCAGTACCCACAATTTTATCGACATCAAAACAACAAAAGCTTTGAATTTATTCATTAACTCTTCCAACAAAGACAAATTCCAGGTTCTAGTGGCCAACGGAGTGAACGCACAATGTGTTGGTCGCACATCTCAAGTTTCCATAAAAATGGGAACTTATACCGGTTTGGATCCCTTTTCGTCATGAATTTAGGGAACTCTGATGTCATTTTGGGAGTTGAATGGTTGGAAACATTAGACACGGTTAGCTTCAACTTCAAAAAATTATTTGTGGAATGGAAGGAAACATATGAGTCATTTGCTTACAAGGCATTACTACTCCTCCATCACAAATGGTGAGCTCTCATAGTATGGAGAAGATGTTAAAAAAGGGTGGATATGGATTTATATCTCAAATTAATTGTTTGGAACAACAATCTCGAGCAACTTCGGATATTACTACTCCAGAGTTACAAGACATCATAACACATTACAAAGAGGTTTTCCAAGAACCTAAAGGATTACCACCTAAACTATCTCATGACCATGCCATCCATTTGATTCCAGGGAGTGTCCCACCTAACAATCATCCTTACTGCTATCCTCAACCACAAAAGACAGAAATCAAACAGATCGTTTAGGATCTGCTAGATCATGGAGTCATTCGTCACAACACTAGTCCTTATTCCTCACCTATAGTTCTGGCTAGACGAAAAGATAATTCTTGGCGTATGTGTCCTAACTTTCGTTCTCTCAATAAACTCACTATCAAGGAAAAATTTCCTATCCCTATCATAGATGACCTACTAGATGAGTTGCATGGTGCAAATTTTTTTACAAAATTAGATCTTCGCTCCGGATTTCACCAAATCCGTGTCAGAGAAGAAGATATTCCTAAAACTGCTTTTCGTACTCATGAAGGTCATTACAAATTTTTAGTCATGCCTTTTGGTCTCACCAATGCACCATCCACATTCCAAAGTCTCATGAACCAAGTGTTTCGTCCACTCCTCCGTAAGTTTGTGTTAGTTTTTTTTGATGATATTCTCATATACAACAAAACATGGACAGACCATTTACATCATGTGGATAAAGCCCTTCACATTTTACACAGAGAAAAGCTATTTGTCAAACGTTCCAAATGTTCATTTGGTGTCCAAGAAGTCGAGTATCTTGGTCATATAGTCTCACACGAGGGTGTCAAAGTCGATCCCAATAAGATTAAGGCAATTCAAGAATGGCCCTTACCTAAAACCATCAAGAAACTTCGTGGTTTTTTGGGTCTCATGGGCTACTATCACAAGTTTGTATGAAATTATGGTAAGATTGCAGCACCTCTCACATCACTCACCAAGAAGGATGCTTTTTGTTGGTCGGAAGAGGCCACTCAAGCATTTGAAGCTCTTAAAAAAGCCATGTGTACAACTCCAGTATTAGCAACTCCCAATTTTCACAAACCATTTATTATCGAGTGTGATGCATCAGGAACATGAATTGGGGCTATATTAATGCAAGAAGGTCATCCGTTGGCATTTGAAAGTAAATAGCTCTTCGAGAAAAATTTGGGAAGATCAACATACGAAAAAGAAATGTTGGCTATTCTTCACGCGATAGAAAAATGGAGACACTACCTAATCGATAGCCGCTTCATTATAAAAACAGATCATAGTAGTCTCAAACATTTTCTTGAGCAAAGGTTTTCATATCCGAAACAAAATAAGTGGTTAACAAAACTATTGGGCTATGATTTTGTTATAAAATACAAGAAAGGGAAGGAAAATATAGCTGCTGATGCGCTGTCCAGGAAATATGAAGATGAAGTGGTCATTAACGCTATTTCAGGACCTTGCTCCCAATGGGTGAATCAACTACAATATGAATGGTTGTCCAATAGCAAAACTGCTCAGATACTTCAAGACTTATCTATAGGGTCCTCTAAACACCCTTTGTTCTCTTATGAAGATAAAATCCTCCGAAAGAAGAACCGCATTTACATTCCACACAATTCAGAACTCAAATCGAAGATCCTAGATGAATTGCATGCTTCTCCATCAGCAGGACATTCAGGATTTCTGAAAACATATTTAAGGGTCAAACAATCATTTTGTTGGAAAGGATTAAAAGCTGAAGTCAAACAATGGGTAGTAGAATGCGAAGTTTTCCAGCGCAATAAAGGAGAAACAGTCAAATCACCAGGGTTGTTACAACCATTACCCATCCCTGAACAACAGTGGGAACATATATCCATGGATTTTATTGAAGGTCTTCCAAAGTCAGAAGGCAGGACAATAATCTTCATAGTCATAGACCGGTTATCCAAATACGCTCACTTCCAAGCCTTACAACATCCATTCTCCGCAAGCAAGGTGGCAAAGGTATTTATGGATTCAATTTTCAAATTACATGGTATGCCAAAGAATATTGTAAGTGATAGAGATCCCATCTTCACTAGTAACTTTTGGCGAGAATTATTTCGACTTAGTGGTACCAAATTGAACATGTCCTCAGCTTACCATCCCCAGACAGATGGGCAAACAGAAGTAGTTAACAAATGTTTGGGTACATACTTACGATGTTTCGTTCAAGATAAAAAATATAAATGGAGCCAATGGCTAGCAATGGCGGAATGGTGGTATAACACTTCTTACCATTATTCAATTAAGATGTCTCTCTTTGAAGCATTGTATGGAACCAAGCCTCCAATCGTACCAGATTACGTCCCAGGTTCATCCAAAGTAGACAAAGTGGATGATTGGTTTCAACAAAGGCAGTCGACACTCACCATATTCAAAGAGAATTTGTTCCAAGCACAAAATCGCATGAAACAACAACAAGACTTGCACCGATCAGAACAAACTTTTAATGTCGATGACAAGGTTTTCCTAAGGTTGCAACCTTACAAACAAGCATCGTTAAGGATAAAGACCAGTCAAAAGTTGGCACCACGATTCTATGGTCCTTACAAAATTGTGCGCCGCATTGGAGAAGTAGCCTATCAGTTAGAGCTTCCTTCATCATCACGAATACACCCCAGTATTTCATGTTTCATGTCTCAAAAAGGTAATTGGTCAGAAAGTGCAAATTCAATCAGAATTACCAGTGCTCGATGAAGAAGGACGCATACATCTCCAACATGAAGATATATTACAACACAGAAAACGAAGACTAAGATCGCGATAGATTCAAGAATTTCTCATCAAATGGCAAGACCTACCAGAGGAAGATGCCACATGGGAACACGAAAGTATTTTCCAGACATTTCCAGCTTTGAGGACAAAGCTTTTCGAGGAGGGGAGTCATGCTACATACCAAACCTAGCAGTCGGCTAGGTTCTCCAAGTGAACACAAATTCATATATATTAGCATAGTTTTCATTAATTGATATCATCTCATCTTTTGTTTTTATTATCTGCATATTTGCACTTTGCCTTTACGGCGGGATCTGCCCTCCTAGCGGAAATAGAATTTTTATTACTAATTCGCTTCCTCGCATTTTCGTATTCGATCGATTCAATTGCTCTGTTGTATGATTCAGTAAAAACATTGATTAAATTTCTAGAACTAGAAGGCGTTGCCTTCCAAGATGCATGGCATCACTCTATTTACTTGTGCCTCAGTGCGCTGTTGCCTTTCATAAAAGAAGGCATGTGATGTGTCTAAATATCGGGAACACTCTTCCAGGTAAGGTCCATCACCCATAGGGGTGTCCTGCATAGGGCTCCCTTGTAGGTGTGGCTCATGCCCTATTGTTTTGGGGCTAGGGTGAGTAGAGGCTCACCAGGGAGGTATGACCAGGTCCCTAGGGCTAAAGCAAAGACAACTCATGTCTCCTAGTCCACTCTCCACAACTTTTGCCTATGATTGGGCTTGGTTGTGGGTGCACACCATTGTAACTCTCTACCAAACCCTATATGATTATATCCTTTACAAATTCTTAATGAGGTCACACACAAGAAGAGGAAACACTTAGTAAGATAGATGAATATATCTTTTAAGTTTTAGATGTGAATCCCTAAATTGTTTTGTGTGTTTCGGATGTGTTGTTTGTAAAGGATGACCTTGTGTCACATGTTTGAAATCTTGTTGAATGATAATATTATGTTTAATTATATTTCACCTGTATAATCACAGCTTGAAAAATTTGTGATGAACTCCAGGTCGTGTTATCCCACCTATAATATGTGGTGATGAAGTCCACACATAACCAGGGAGCACAGGTCCTACCAGTTCCTCACCCAGTTCACCCGTAGTATGCAATATACCTCTTCGAAGAGATATACATGCTATAACCCATAGGCTATGATGAATATTAGAACTGATCTTGGAAAAGAACAAGGTCTATGGGATTTGAGACAATGGGTGGAGATGAAAGCCACCTCATTGAAATATACTAGTGGATGGTGATGAAATCCACCTCACTAGCGTTTAAGTGAATCGTGGTGTGTGTGGTTCTTTTTAATCCAAAGAAAGTAAAAAAATGAAGAATCCGATGATAATTCACTAAATGCATGCAAAAGGTGCATTTTACTTTCATAAATCTAGGATAAAAAGGAACCTACAAATGTAACTTATGAATGCAAACCCTAAATGCTAACCTACCCATTGGGTAGGCTACAAGCAATCAAACCATAGAGATGCATTGCTACTTTGACTTTCTTTGATTTTATTTGATTTTTCTTCTATTTTTTTGTTATTTTTGTGCTATGATAAAATAAAATATACCTTTTAACCTTTCTAGGCAAACAAATGATGCAAAAAAAACCAAATTAAACAACTTCTGAAAGTGCAAAGTGAAAATAGAGGGTTTAGGCACTTACCTCATCAGTTCTGGGACCTGCAACTTCTGGAAAATTGAGCAAAAATACCTCTATTTTCTATTCACTCTAGGGTGGGATGAATAGCAGTTCTGTAACCATCCTAGGGTGGGACGGATGTGAATCCATCCCAGGGTGGCACGGATAGCAGTTCAGAGGCCGTTTCAGGCCAGAACGGGCAGTTTCTACAATAGAAAGAGGGCAAAAATGGAGTTAGATCTTAACCCAAAGAAAAAGTGATAGGGTCCCAACATGATTAACATTAAATTAGGGGAAAAATTTTGCACCTAATGAAGAGGAAAAATATGCATCTATCTCCTATTGCTTATAAGTGCTAAAACGAAAGCATGCAAGTATAAATGGAAGAAATACAAAATAGAAAGAAATGAAGTAAATCAAGTCTCTTTCTTATTAAATTTTGTGGATAAAATCAAAGGTTACATATTAGTCCTCTTGATAGATCAAAGATGATACAATTTTTACAAATTGGGTGCCCAAGGATCAAAATCCTCCAAGTAACTCGGGTGCACTTCCAATGTCTTTCCTCATACCCACAATCGAGGTGGGCGGGCTACTGCTGCCGTTGCTTGTATATTTGATCTTGAGGTCTTGTGATCCTTCCTAATGCACTGTAGAAACCTGCACCTACACACAAGGAAACCAGAAATGTCAAATAGCAAGTGCATATGATGAAAAATATGCAATCCCCATAGGCACCAAAAGACTAGTAATGAGAATATGCATGGATATTATACCAAATCAACTCCAAATGACTTGAAATTGTAGAGGGATGTAAAATAGAAGGTTTTGGGAAGATCTCACCAAAAATAGATCTGAAATTGTGTCCAATGGTGTGTCGTATTCACAGTGATTGTTCCCAACCTACAAAACCCAAAGCAAGCAATTTTTGCCCCTAAACATATCCAAAACACATGAAACTTGGAAAGAATAAATAAAATAACATTTTTAGAGGACCCATGTGGTTATATTTCCAAAATAAGGCACATATTCTTATGCATGCTCTGATGGACCCTACAAGCTTGCAAAAACTTCAAAATACGATATCTCATCCAATACAACTCCAAAATACATGAAATTTGGACAGTAGCATAATATTATATCCTAGAATAATTATATTAAAAATAGTAGAAAAATTATGCACAAATTTGTATTTTTCCTAGGGGAACATATTTAAGTGTCATAGATTGGGGGGCGCCCAGGGGTGGGACGCCCACCAATTTTGCACACTTTTTACCACCAATTCCATTGTGGAGTGGTCCAAAATACTCTAAGGGGTATTGTAATCAAATTTTGTGAAGAAATTCACTCAAATGGTCTGGTTATGTGAACAAATTGCACCTCTTGGATCACTCGCAAACCTCCTTCGTTAGGTAGAGATTTTGAGGGAAAAGGGGCACAAAAAGGTGAAAGGAAATCTTAACAACACTCCATTGTTTTATCCTAAAAATCCTCTCTATATTTTGTGTGGAAAAATGATCCACTTTATAGCCAAAATAGGCTCATGTGCAAAAAGGCATGCATGGCAGGAGGCGCCATTTGTCAAAAAGGAGGCATGCATTGGAAGGGGAAGAGAATCTCCCTTTTTGGCCTTCATTATGAAGCATGTCATAAGGATGCAACTTCCTCTAACCTACATGCTTCAATTGGTGGGGCAAATGGTAGTTTTTGGGTGCCATTTATCCCTAATTTGACTTTTTTTGGGTCAAACTTGCTAACCATCCCACCCTAGGATGGTTGCTTACCACCATCCTAGGGTGGACGGATAGGATATGCATTCATCCCAGGGTGGGATGGATAGGAATATGGAGCCAAAACTTCCCAAAAATGGGCCAGAAGCCTCCAAAACCTTGCAAGAAGTGGCTAGAACCACTATATACCTTTTGAGGGCTGCCCTAGGGGCCATGTGATGTCAATTTAGACATTATTCATGGATGCCTAATCGGATTGACCAGATTTTAGTGTCTACACAACTATATTGTTTTTGATTCCTTTCTTAAGTACTTGAAAATGTAGAAGAAGATATGATTTAACCTAAGATTCCTTAATTGATTGTTTTTTAAGTATTTTTTAAGGAAATCAGAATGTTGTGTAAAGAGATTGCACAATTTTGTAAATTATTAGGGTTTTCTAATTAAGATTCCTTAATATCCCAAAAAAATGTGATTTCTAATGCAAAATAATTAAAATAGGAATAAAATATAGAGGAAATGAAATTGTAGAGCTAAGGAAGGGCCAAGTGGTTGAATTACCTCTCCTGGAGCCTATCTGCCAAATTTTCCACATTTGGTAAATCTGCATAAAAAACAAAAATAATTTAGGGTTTTTGTTTTAATGGGTCTGTATAAGGGCCAGATAGGGCAAAGACTTGTCTAAATAGCTGATCAAACCACTTTTTGATAAAATAAATGAGTATGCATACCTCCAAGGGTGGAATTTGGTCTGTTTCCAAATTCATCACTAGTTTTGCCAAATTTACCACTAGCGAATTTGGTCTAAGTGGTGAATTTGGTTTTGAGTGTTTCAAGCTACCAAATTTGCCACTGATAGTGCAGGGTGGTGAATTTGGCCTTGGGATAGGTTTTGAGAATTTTCGAGTTTGATTTGAGCTGATTTCGATTGTGTTTTGGGTTGAAACTGAAAGGGAAGGATCCTAACAACATTGTAGCACCCTAAAATTGGCGCAATGAAACTTAGTAAATAATTAAAATTACCTTAGTAATAATTCAAATTCAAATTTCAACCCCAAAATCGCTCTCAAACCGCCTGCTACCCGTTTCCTCGTTTTCTATGCCATTTTTAGAGTTTGTTTCATTCGTTGGATGATATCATCTCCGATCAGACGATATCACCTCAGATCAGACGATTTCATCTGGAGCAGAACGCCCAGACGATTTCGTCCCAAAATTAATTTTTCATAATTAGCTTCTGTTTCAACAACTTCTCTAACTCGGGCAGAGACGCGTCTGCACCGTTAGAGTCTCCCCCCGTTGGAGATCTCCCAAAATGGGATGATCTCCAACCTCCCAACCTATTTTATATGCGTATTTAATCTTAGGCCCTCCCCTTGACATTCCCCTGGCTGAATTTTTTTGCACTTCAAGTTTCACATGCATTAGGATATCCTAGACTATTGTTTGCCTTTGTCCCTTCTCGAGTTTTCTTGCAGGAACTTTGTTATTCTTCAACCGGAGTAAGCTTAGATCATCGCAGAAGATCCTATCCAATTCGAGATGATTTCATACCAATCCGAAACGATTTCGACTGTATTCAACATTGGGGGCAATCAGTTCCCAGAGTTTGCATTTTCTCCACTCTTTTCTACTGCATTATTCTGCATTTAGTTAATTCTATGGTTATTCCTTATTACTCTGCATTTTGGAGTTCACCCATATAGTCTTAATGCATAATAAAATCATAAATTGTCATTAAATCATTGTAATGCACTTGTATGCTTGTTTATTATTATCATTTTAATATTATTGTTGTCATTCTACATCATTGCCCTCTGTTTATATAGCTACATTTTATGTATTTTGTATTTATTTCTCTGATTGCAGGTCTCTGAGGAATTCGTTTGACAAATTCATCAGATCTCAGATGATCCTGTCAGATCGGAGATGGTCCTATCAAATTCCAGACGATCCTGACTGCTTCAAAAATTAGAACCTCCATCAGACATCCGGATCAGGTATGTCTCTTTAATCTAGCTTATTCTCTCTATTTTCTATTCAAATCTATTTTTTGTATTCATTTAATTTGCATTTTCATATAGAATAACTTAGATTCATCCGGCAAAACCTAGGACTTAGATGTTTAAAGCTAAAATTGAACACATTAAACTCATTCCCAACCTAGGCGTGGAAACTGCCACTAAACGTTTCCTGGTGAACCCCACCATCCGTCGAAAAATCACCTTAATACCCCTCCCCCGAGAGGTGGGACCTTCAAAGGGCCTCTTAGTCCGAGGTACCGTCCCATCCTTTTCCCATCCTCCTTTCGAGCGCGGATCCTTTAGCCTAAGGTAAGGATGCGAAAAATTTGGAGCGATACATTTTGGTGAACTCGACATGAAAACTAAAAACCTTTTGAAAAAAAAAAAAAAACATAGATGCATTTAAAATCATTAGAAAACTACTAAGTTGCATATCATGTCTAGATGGTAGCTCCTAAGAAAAGACTAGCAGTTACTATAAATTTTGCAAATCAATTAATAGCCATAGAGGTTGATTCTTTGTTTAGAACATCTCAAACATACAGAGTCCCGCCTTTGTGGGATGAACTTAATAGGAGGCTAGGTATCATTTCATCTAAATCAACCGAACTTAGAAAAATCAAGAGGTTTGCCCTAGATAGGATCCTGGATCCTCATCAACTCATTGTTTATCATGAACTTCAGAGAGCCTGCCATAGGTGGTTAGCTTATAGGAGAGCTCTTGTGTCTTCAAAATTGTTCACCTTCGAGGAATACCTCGAGAACGCAGCTGTTATACACCAATTCCTAGGTCATGTAGAAGATCAAGAGGTCGTTCTTATGGATAGGGAAAGATGGAATAGAGTTCCTAGGGCTATGTTATATCGAGAGTATTGCCACGAACTTTATTTCTACCAACCAGAATCTGAGACAAATAATATCACTATAGCACTTTTTGTCAAATTCTTGAAAGAAAATTTTCAATTTGAAGAAGAACACTTCATGACTCCTGAAGAACTTGAGCCCATTAATGATATTTATAATTTTTTTATAGAAAACTAGATCATTGCTTTCATTATTATTATTTCTTGCATTTAGTGTGTTGTTTGTTATCTTTATAATATTGTTACAAAAACAAGAAAAACCAAAACATAACAAAAACCAAAAACATTTTATTTCAAATACTATAGTAGGTATATAATTAAAATATATACCTCTTAAGCTTGTTGCATATATATATATATATATATATATATATATATATATATATATATATATAAGTATATATATATTTGCTGAAATCTAAATTTAAGCACAATGCCTAAACTTAGGAATGGTAAACAAACTGAACAAGAAGAAGAAGATTGGTTAGGAGACAAAACAAAAAACCCAAATGTCCTTGCTGAGGAATCAATTTTGGAAGGAGAAACTCTAGAACAACCAGAAGATGACCCGGTCGAAGAAAATGAACAACAAGAAAATCTTAAAGAGGAAGGATCCTCATCCCCTAGAATAGCTCCAGATGGAACTATTGCTTTTGATAACTTAGATCATTTCTAGAAATTTTTCAATAATAACATTGGTGCTCTTAATATGGCAGTTCGTATTGATAAAGGACAAATTAGTGACACTCAAGCAGCCATGGAACATATGTTTGACATACACACTAATCCCTTGTCTTTCATTGATCAAGAAAGTGATAAAGCTGGACCATCTAATAGAGATATGGTCACTATGATTCAGAACATGCCAAAACAACAGGTTACCCAACCCCCTAAGGAACCTGTTATTGAGCCTAAAATAATTTCCACACAAAAGAAACCTTCCTTCACGGCCTTACTTCACCAAACTATTGATCAATATGCTTCAAGTAGACAAAAACCTAAAATTAAGCCAAACACCAATTTTCAACAATCGGGCATACAACATAATACAACTTCAAAATTTCTTCATAACACCCTTCCTACCAACAATTTACACAATAGCAATATAGCATATAATCTCCATGTCCCTCCATCATATGCTCACAAATCCCTTATTAATGCCCTATCAAACCAATATGGTGGGCAAACCAGTAATATGGAAGCCATGGTGAAACAGTTAGCTTCGCGCATGGACCAGATAGATCCCTACCGTCCCTCGTACAATTATCAAGAGATATGTAGTCAACCTCTGGATCCCATAGTTGTAGCATAGCCATACCCTAAACACTTCCCCATGCCCGTCCTGCCTATATATAAAGGAACTGAAGATCCCATAGAGCATATTCGCATGTTTAGGATAGCATGTCATGATATATCACATGATGACTTGCTATTACTAAAAATGTTCCCAAAAAGCTTAGGAGGAATGGCATTAGAGTGGTACTATCAATTGCCCACTCATTCTTTGAGAAATTTTGAAGAAACAACTGAATATTTTGTCCATCAATTTAGTGCCTACATCGAGAGGCATGTCACCATTAAAGATTTGTACAAATTAAAACAAGACAAAGATGAATGTTTTGCTGATTTCTTAGCTAGATGGAGGCAGTTGACAGGAAAACTGTAGTTTGTGCTACCTTATAGGGAAATGTTGGACATTTTTATTAATAATTTACAAGAACAAATATCTTATGAGTTATCAATCGCTACCTTAACCACCTTCGATCAAGCTATAGACTTAGCTCGAAGGGTAGAAGATGCTCTCATTAGAAGAGGTCAGCTCAAAAAGAAAGATGATGAGAAAACATCTAGAAATCAGTATAAAAACAAACAAGTTGTAGGTGACGGAGTCACTGATAGTAGAAACGTTGCTAATATCAATACAACAAAGACAATAGAAAAATTTATATTAAAACCTCTTGATAAACCTCCTCGAGAATTTACTAGATTGAATCAACCTTTATCAACCATTCTTCCTCAATTATTAGCATGAGGCTTGATTCAATTACCAGCTATCCGAGAACCTGATCCAACTATACCTGGATACAGAGCTGATTTACATTGTGACTTTCATAGAGGACCTGGACATGCTACAAACTCTTGCAAAATATTGAAACATAAAATACAAGATCTGATTGATAATAATGAAATGGAGGTGAAAGCATTCCAACCTAAACAAAATGCTCCTAATAACGCTCAAAAGACCATTCTCCAAAATCAAAATCAAAATGCTAATCAATCATTAGATATATTTCAACATCCTTTACCAAAACATGTGTTGGCAATTTTGGGTACCTTGAGTACATTGCCTTTGCCTAAGTTTAGTTGTTGTCATTGATGTCAAGGAGCTCTTGGTAGTTGTTGTTTTTGATGTCAAGGAGTTCTTGGAGCAATTTGTTTTTATGTCTAAGTATGTGTTTTGATGAAGGTTTCAACTGGTCAGTAAGTCTCCTAGAAAATCTAGTTGCAAAAGATCAAGAAAAAGATAAGTTAGTAAAAGTTTGCAGGCGGCTGGAAAAACTGTCACGATTTCGCGACATGTTTTAGGAGAGAGAAAGTTTAGGCAGAAAGTGTCACGATTTCGCGACAAGTTGAGTTGGCAGCGTTGAGTTGCAGGAAGTGTCACGATTTCGCGACAAGTTTGAGTTGGCAGGGTTGAGTTGCAGAAAGTGTCACGATTTCGTGACAGGTTGAGGTGGTAGCTTGCAGTTGGCAAAAGCGTCACGATTTTGTGACAGGTTTCAAAGAAGTTGTACGGATGTAGAAAGTGTCACGATTTCGTGATAGGTTGAGTTGGCAGCCTGCAGTTGGCAAAAGCGTCATGATTTCGTGACATGTTCCAGTTTCATGGGCATATGGCAGAAAAGTGCTTAAGGCAGCGAAAGCATCACGATTTCGTGACATGTTCCAGTTTCGCGAGCATTTGGTAGAAAAATGCTTAAGGCAGCGAAAGCGTCATGATTTCGTGACATGTTCTAGTTTCATGAGTAGTTGGTAGAAAAGAGCTTAAGGCAATGAAAGCGTCACGATTTCGTGACATGTTCCATTTTCGCTAGTGCAAACCAAGAAAAGGTTGAAGAAGCAAGAAGTGTCATGATTTCATGACAAAGTTGTAGATGACGTCAGTAAGAGGCAAAGGTGTCATGATTTCATGATAAAAGCTGAGAAGAAGGCTTTGAAGTCTAAAGCGTCATGATTTCATGACAGAGTTGCTGATGACATCAACAAGAGGCAAAGGTGTCATGATTTCATGACAGAAGCGGAGAAGAAGGCTTTGAAGTCTAAAGCATCGTGATTTCATGATAGAAGTGAGATGACGTCAGTGAAAGGCAAAAGTGTCATGATTTCATGATAGAAGTGCCAAGGGAAGCAGACAAAAGCAAAAGCATCACGATATCGCTACAACAAGCTATAGAGGGTGTACGACAGGCAAAGGTGTCGCGATATCGTGACATGTTGAAGTTTCACGCTAGAAGCTACAGGGAGGCGGTTGAGGATAGAGTTAACTTTGAGCCGACAAAGTTAAAATCTGGGCTGACGCTAGCACAGGGTTTAGCAATCGACGTATAAAAGCCGACTAAGTTTGGATGTAATGACCATGGATCTTACTCTATAAAAGGAGGGATGTTTTGATAGTTTGGGCATCGATTAAGTGTGCGTTCAAAGTGCGAATTGCATAGAGAGAGTGCGGGGAGAAGATCGATCACAGAAGTGCATAAGTAGAAGCCTGAGCGTCTGCTGTGTTTAGATAGAGGTTGCGAAGACAGTGCTATCGTGACTTAGACAAAAAGTGAAAAGGAAGTGCTGCTATTGCAAAGATAGTGCTACTGTTGCGAAGATAGTGTTGTTGTATCTTACGAAGACTGTATTACTGTGTATACGCAAAATCTGTGCTACTATGTTTCTGATCGAGAACTACAGTATTTGCGTAGACAGTAAAATATTGGTTTCAACCAAGCACAAAAAAAGAACAGAGGAAGAGGAACAGTATTGTGCCAGACCGAAGGATTGTGTTTGGTGCAGAGAAGAGGACCAGCTTTGCTGTGACAGAATTGAGGACAGAGATCTCCAGCCAGAGCAGGGAAGACAGGTGTCTTCTGTGGATAGAATTCCACTTGCTAAGGGCAGAGGAGGTAGAGGTCTTCTAGAGGATCACCAGCCAAAGTAGAATTAGGGGAAGGTGTCTCCTTTGAGCTGAGGCTCATAAACATTGTAATCGGGAAGGATTCCCAGAGGACTTTGATACAACTTTTAGAAGAAAAGTTTTATCCGTGGAGTAGCCCACCTTGGGTGAACCACGTAAATTGTTGTGTCTCTTTGTGGATTGCATTTTGTGCATTATTTTACTGCTGTTATTATTGCTATCTTTATTCTGCATGTTAATGGTTTGAAAGCTGTATTGATAGATAAAGTTAAAAGTGGTCTTATACTGTTCACCCCCCCTCTCAGTATAAGCTTGTGTTCTTCAATTGGTATCAGAGCAGGTTTCTCCAGATATAGCCTAACAGCTTGGAGAAGGATCTATCAGAAGAACATACAGTTTTAGAAAAGGGTGAAAAAGATAAGTTCTATTCTCAAGCATCATGACAGGAAGAAGAGACAGCAAGATCAATCTTCAGCCTGATGAACGTTGGATTCCAGTTGGGCACAAAAAGAACAATCATCAAAGGTATCAAAACAGGTTACATAATACCTTCCATGGCTACTATTTTTCTTGCAAGAAATTTGGTCACAAAGCTATATATTGCATTAAATCCGTGAATAGCCAGAGTAAGGAAAATGTCAACTTTTTTGCACCTCTTTTGGATAAAAATGTCATATGTTACAATTGCAAGAATGTTGGGCATATAGCAAGGATGTGCAGTTTGGATAGACCTAACCTTAAGTCTGCTAAAGAGAGTAATGAGATTAGGTCTAAGTCAATGATAGTTCAAATTGCTTTTCATGCTCAAGACAAAACTGAGAAATGGTATCTTGATAGTGGTTGTTCAAAACATATGACTGGTGAAAAAGATAAGTTTCTATTTTTAAGAAACACAAACAGAGGAACAGTTAGTTTTGGAGATAACAAGTCTGCTAAAATCTATGGTAAAGGGACTCTTAGCTTGGATGGAAAATCTAGAACTAAAAATGTGCTTTTTGTAGAAGGTTTAAGACATAATCTTCTAAGTGTGAGTCAACTTTGTGATCAAGGACACATAGTATCTTTCTTTTCGGATCGATGTGAGATTCGTAAAGAAAAAAATGGAAAACTCATTGCAAGTGCTACAAGGACTCCAAACAATCTTTACATGCTTAGTGAAATAAAAAAGGAAAAGTGTTTCCTAACTCAAGAAGATGAGAGTTGGTTATGGCATAAAATATTGGGGCATTTGAGCTTTGATAATCTTGTCAACATTAGTAACAAGAAAGCAGTTAGAGACTTGCCCAAAATAAAAAGACCTCATAACACCATTTGCGGTCCTTGTCAACATGGAAAACAGACCAGAATCAGTTTTAAATCAAAAGGGTATACTTCTTCAAAACCATTAGATCTCATTCATACTGATTTATGCGGCCCCACCAGAACTCAGAGCATTCAGGGAGAAAGCTACTTCATGCTGTTTATAGATGATTATTCTAGAATGACTTGGGTGACTTTTCTCAAAGAAAAATCTGAAGCCTTTGAAAAATTTAAAGCTTTCAAAGAAATGATCGAAAATGAGTCTGAAAAGAGAATCAAATGTTTAAGATCAGACAGAGGAGGAGAGTTTACCTCTAATGAATTTGTGAAATACTATGAGCATCAGGGAATCAAGAGAGAATATTCAGCAGCAAGAACTCCTCAACAAAATGGAGTAGTTGAAAGAAAAAATAGAACTATTGAAAATATGGCTAGAGCAATGTTGAATGAGTCAAAACTTTCAGATGGATTCTGGAAAGAGGCAGTCAGTACAATAGTATACATTATCACCAGGGCCCAACTTAGAGTAAATCATCATAAAACTCCTTATGAGTTGTGGAAAGGAAGACCAGCTACAGTCAAACATTTCAAAGTGTTTGGGAGTAAGTGCTTTATCAGAAGGGAAGATCAGAACCTGGGTAAGTTTGATCCTAGGTGTGATGAAGGAATTTTTCTTGGCTATTCCAGCAGAAGCAAGGCATACAGATGCTTCAACAAAAGAATGCATACAGTCGTAGAAAGCATAAATGTAACAGTTGATGAAAAGATAGGAATAAGAGAACCTGTCAAGGAAATCAGTGATGAAATATGTCAAGAAGAATTCAAAGAGATTTCAGATGAAGAAGAGGAAAAATAGCAGCTGCTTCCCAAAACACCATCACGATATGTTCAGAAACATCATCCCAAAGATTTGATCATTGGTGATCCAAACAGCAGACAAACTAGAAGAAGAATCATTCCGGCACACGATTCTACAAATATTTCTTTATTATCTCAGATTGAGCCAAGAGATTTCAGTGAAGCATGTGCAGATAAATTTTGGGTAAAAGCAATGGATGAAGAGTTAAATCAAATAGAGAAAAGTAAAACTTGGGATTTAGTTCCAAGACCTAGGAACAAGAATGTCATTGGCACAAAATGGATTTTCAGAAATAAACTCAATGAGGATGGAAAGATTGTCGAAACAAAGCCAGGTTGGTTTGCAAAGGTTATGCCCAAGTAGAAGGTGTTGATTTCGAAGAGACGTTTGCTCCTGTTGCTCGTCTCGAAGCCATCAGAATGTTTTTGGCTCTTTCAAGTTTCAAAGCATTCAAAGTGTACCAAATGGATGTGAAATCAGCCTTTTTAAATGGAGTTTTGGATGAAGAAGTCTACGTAGAACAGCCAGAAGGCGTGTCTCTCTCAGATCAATCGGACTATGTGTGCAAATTGAAAAAGGCTTTGTATGGGTTAAAGCAAGCACCTAGGGCTTGGTATTCAAGACTAGACAGGTACCTTCATGAGCAAGGTTTCAGGAAAGGTGTGGCAGATAGCAATTTGTATATAAAAGATAAAGGTAATGATATGCTGATTGTAGTTGTCTATGTTGATGATATCATTTTCGGGGGAAATAATACCCAGATGTGCAAAGATTTTGCTAACACCATGCAAAAGGAATTTGAGATGTCTATGATTGGTGAGTTATCATTCTTTTTGGGTCTTCAGATTGCTCAATCAAAAGACGGTATATTTCTTTCTCAAGGAAAATATATCAGAGAGATGTTAAAAAAATTTGGGATGATGGACAACAAACCTGTATGTACTCCAATGACTACAGGATGCACGATGAGTAAAAATGATGAATCTCCAACGACAGATCAAAAATTGTACGAGATCGATGATAGGCAGTTTATTATATGTTACGGCTACCAGACCAGATATCATGCAGGCTGTTGGGTTAGTAGCCAGATTCCAGGCTGCTCCAAAATATTCTCATGTTATAGCAGTTAAAAGGATATTCAGATATCTGAAGGGAACTATGGACTTTGGGCTTTGGTATCCCAAAGGTGATTATTTTACTCTCACAGCCTATATAGATGCAGATTGGGCAGGTAGTAATGATGACAGGAAAAGCACCAGTGGTGGAGCATTCTTTCTAGGAAAGAGTTTGGTTTCTTGGCTAAGTAAGAAACAACCTTCAGTTTCTTTATCTATAGCGAAGCTGAATATATAGCAACAGTGGCTGGGTGTACTCAAGTTCTATGGATGAAAACCACCTTGGAGGATTTCAAAGTCAAGCATGAACAACCCATCTCCATATTTTGTGATAATACTAGTGCCATAAGTATTTCCAAAAATCCGGTAATGCACTCAAGGACAAAGCATATTTCCATCAAGTATCACTTTCTAAGGGAGAAAGTGCAAGATAAGCAAGTCAAGGTAGAATATGTGTCTACTAAAGAACAGATTGCAGATATTTTCACAAAACCTCTTCCAAGAGATACATTTGAGTATCTAAGGGAGAAATTGGGAGTTGTACTCCCACCCTAGTTTTAATTCACCTCAATAGGAGGTGGGGGAGGGACTAAGCTAAGAGGCTCATTCTTAGTCCCAAGCCCCAAAGGTGACCCTTTGCCATTGATGACAAAGGGGGAGAGTTTTGAGTAAGGGGGAGAGATATGAGTAAGGGGGAGAGTTTCAAGTGAAGAGGAAAGCTTCAAGTCAGGGGGAGCAAAACTTCAAGGAGATTGATTTCAGTTTTGGCTCTTTAAGATGTGTTTTTAGTAAAGGGTTGCCATCAATGACAAAGGGGGAGATTGTTGGCAATTTTGGGTACCTTGAGTACATTGCCTTTGCCTAAGTTTAGTTGTTGTCATTGATGTCAAGGAGCTCTTGGTAGTTGTTGTTTTTGATGTCAAGGAGTTCTTGGAGCAATTTGTTTTTATGTCTAAGTATGTGTTTTGATGAAGGTTTCAGCTGGTCAGTAAGTCTCCTAGAAAATCCAGTTGCAAAAGATCAAGAAAAAGATAAGTTAGTAAAAGTTTGCAGGCGGCTGGAAAAACTGTCATGATTTCGTGACATGTTTTAGGAGAGAGAAAGTTCAGGCAAAGTGTCACGATTTCGCGACAAGTTGAGTTAGGAGAGAGAAAGTTTAGGCAAAAAGTGTCGCGATTTCGTGACAAGTTGAGTTGGCAGCGTTGAGTTGCAGGAAGTGTCACGATTTTGCGACAAGTTTGAGTTGGTAGGGTTGAGTTGCAGAAAGTGTCACGATTTCACGACAGGTTGAGTTGGCAGCTTGCAGTTGGCAAAAGCGTCATGATTTCATGACAGGTTTCAAAGAAGTTGTATGGATGTAGAAAGTGTCACGATTTCATGACAGGTTGAGTTGGCAGCCTATAGTTAGCGAAAGCGTCATGATTTCGTGACATGTTCCAGTTTCGCGGGCATATGGCAAAAAAGTGCTTAAGGCAGTGAAAGCGTCACGATTTCGCGACATGTTCCAGTTTCGCGGGCATATGGCAAAAAAGTGCTTAAGGTAGTGAAAGCGTCATGATTTCGTGACATGTTCCAGTTTCGTGAGCAGTTGGCAGAAAAGAGCTTAAGGCAGCGAAAGCGTCGTGATTTCGCGACATGTTCCATTTTCGCTAGTGCAAACCAAGAAAAGGTTGAAGAAGCAAGAAGTGTCACGATTTCACGACAAAGTTGCAGATGACGTCAGCAAGAGGCAAAGGTGTCACGATTTCATGACAAAAGCTGAGAAGAAGGCTTTGAAGTCTAAAGCATCATGATTTCATGACAAAGTTGCTGATGACGTCAACAAGAGGCAAAGGTGTCACGATTTCATGACAGAAGCGGAGAAGAAGGCTTTGAAGTCTAAAGCATCACGATTTCATGACAGAAGTGAGATGACGTCAGCGAAAGGCAAAAGTGTCATGATTTCATGACAAAAGTGCCAAGGGAAGCAGACAAAAGCAAAAGCATCATGATATCGCTACAACAAGCTATAGAAGGTGTACGACAGGCAAAGGTGTCATGATATCGCGACATGTTGAAGTTTTGCGCTAGAAGCTACAGGGAGGCGGTTGAGGACAGAGTTAACTTTGAGCCGACAAAGTTAAAATCTGGGCCGACACAGCACAGGGTTTAGCAGCCGACGTATAACAGCCGACTAAGTTTGGATGTAATGACCATGGATCTTACTCTATAAAAGGAGGGATGTTTTGATAGTTTGGGCATCGATTAAGTGTGCGTTCGAAGTGCGAATTGCGTAGAGAGAGTGCGGGGAGAAGATCGATCGTAGAAGTGCATAAGTAGAAGCCTGAGCGTCTGTTGTGTTTAGATAGAGGTTGCGAAGACAGTGCTATCGTGACTTAGACAAAAAGTGAAAAGGAAGTGTTGCTACTGTATTTGCGAAGATAGTGCTGTTGTATTTTGCGAAGACTGTATTACTGTGTATACGTAGAATACGTGAAATCTGTGCTACTATGTTTTTGATCGAGAACTGCAGTATTAGTTCAAATAGTAAAATATTGGTTTCAACCAAGCACAGAAAAAAGAACAGAGGAAGAGGAACGATATTGTGCCAGATCGAAGGACTGTGTTTGGTGCGAGAGAAGAGGACCAGCTTTGCTATGACAGAATTGAGGACAAAGATCTCCAGCCAGAGCAGGGAAGACAGGTGTCTTCTGTGGACAGAATTCCACTTGCTAAGGGCAGAGGAGGTAGAGGTCTTCTAGAGGATCACCGACCAAAGCAGAATTAGGGGAAGGTGTCTCCTTTGAGTTGAGGCTCATAAACATTGTAATCGGGAAGGATTCCCAGAGGACTTTGATACAACTTTTAGAAGAAAAGTTTTATCCGTGGAGTAGCCCACCTTGGGTGAACCACGTAAATTGTTGTGTCTCTTTGTGGATTGCATTTTGTGCATTGTTTTTACTGCTGTTATTACTGCTATCTTTATTATGCATGTTAATGGTTTGAAAGTTGTATTGATAGATAAAGTTAAAAGTGGTCTTATACTGTTCACCCCCCCCTCTCAGTATAAGCTAGTGTTCTTCAACATGGTAAAGAAGTGGCCAATCAAATCGAACATCATAATGTTCCTCCTCCTACCCGATATGTAGGGACTATTAGCGAACAATTATCTATTCAGGATCCTCAAATATTTGGCACAACCTTATCCATGGTCATGACCAGAACCCTACATAATATTCAAACTCCCGATCCTAGTGATGTAGAATCAGATACTAAAAGTGAAGTAGACATCGCCTCAAACCAATCGAATAGTTTTGAAAATGAATCAGATCCTATTCAACCCATCACAGATGCTATGGTTCCAGAAGAACCATTTCCTAGAAGAGTTACTACTCGACCCTCTTCTAATCAGTTCCTTCCTAATGAAAAAGCCTTAAACACTCAACCAAGACTAGTTCAACGTCTTCAATATAACATTGTAGGTACCATCCGAGCCGTTACCAGACAACAGGCTCAAAACTCTCAACAAGATCAAACTCAGAATGATGGATCAGCTCCATTTATTTTGAAAAATCCCAATAAAGGGAATCATATGTCTAATGTTCAACCAAAACCTCCTTACAATATTAACGAACAATTATCCAATACTACAGCTAGAATTTCCCTTTTGGACTTGTTAATATCTTCTCCTACCCATATGGATGAGTTAATGCTTACATTAAGCCAAATGATGGTACCTCAAAATATTCAACCCGAAGCCATGTCCAATACTATCATCACTCGAGAAGTTGATTGTATTGACTTTCGGGACAAAGATATACCACAACATAGTTTACATAAGGATAATCCCGTATATATTATTGCTCTAATTGGAGATGTAGCTGTTAAAAGAGTCTTGATCAATAATGGTTCATCTCTAAACATTTGAACTTTTGACTTCTACCAAAGATTTGGCTTTAGAAGTGATGAAATGAAGAAAACTGACATGATTATCAAATCTTTCAATGACGAGACACAAGAAACGTGTGGAGTCATTACCTTACCCTTGCAAGTTGGTCCTAGAACCCTAGATACAACCATGTTTATTGTACATTGCCTAGCATCGTACAATATACTTTTGGGTCGCCCTTGGATCAATGCGATGCGAGCGGTTCCCTCCACTTTACATCAGTGTGTTAAATTTGAATTTAAAAATTAGTTGGTCACTATCCATGGTTACCCTAGACCCTTTGATATGTGTGCTTTGGTAGAACCTGTTGGAGTGCAATTTTACCCCATTATGTCATCCACACATCCTAATTCTTATTTTTCATCTAAACGTGTGAAAAACACACACATAACATCATCTACTCCATCAACTACACCTATACATTTAACTCAACCATCTTCTGAACAAACCACACTAAAACCTCAAAAAGGTCTTCAATCCACAACCAATCCTTCATGTTCTATCCCTATAATTTCAAAACCTATAGACCCATTTATTGACACCACATTATCAACATCTATCATACCTTCCACATATAAAGATATAGGGAATGATCCTTCTACATATTATGCTCTTTCTGATGAACTTTTATCGGATTTATCCACAATATTAATATAAAAAAAAACAAATTCTTTTATGCAAGATTCAATTCTTTTAAATAACTTGCCACCATCTCCTCGTACTTTGGGCCTCCCACAACCTATGGGATGTACTTACCAAGTCGGGAGTTGTGCTTTTATTTATAAAGGATATGATTGGGGAAGAATACACAAGAATATCAAAACTCATCATGAGGGATATGCCTGATGTTATTTTGCTAATGAATATATTAAAGCTAAGCCCATAATGCTTAAAATGAGCTATAAAGGGAAAGACTTGGGACCTTTCCAAAATGGTATGAAAGAACCTATTGAGGTAGAGCCATGGCCCGCCCGATGTGGTGTGGGCCTATTTCCTAGTAAGGGTCAACCCTTCCCTTTTGAAGATGATGATCAACTCATATGTTATCAAGATTATCTAGATAAAAAAGATTCTTTGTATTCAAAGAATAATCCCTTTACCCGCAATATGCTATCCATAGCTTACCCTGAATTGATTGCTGAATCCGATGAGGAGTTGGAAGGAGATATTTTCCATGATGTCTCCGTTGAAGAGTTGTTACACAATGGTTTTTATTTTGATGGTTCTATACCAACTATAGCCCAACTTGAGGCCACCACTCATCAAGATGAATTATCCAACTTAACCTTAAAATAATTACAAGAATTGGGCGTTTCACCCACCCCACCTAATTTTGAAAGAGATCTACACATGGAAGTAGAAAACTTCCTTAAATTTAACATTGGAACTGAGGATAATCCTCACATAATCAATATTGGATCAGCATTAAGTCAAGAAAAACAAGATGAATACATTGCATTCCTTAAAGAATATGAAGATGTCTTCGCTTGGACATATGAAGATATGCCAGGTCTGGACCCTTATGTAGTCATGCATCATCTAGTAGTCCATCCGGATGCTAAACCTGTTAAACAAAAACTTAGAAAAATGCATCCCAAAGTTGCCCTACTAGTCAAAGGAGAGTTAGAAAAACTCCTAAATGTTATTTTCATACAAGCTATTGATTATGCTGAATGGATCTCGAATGTAGTTCCAGTCACCAAGAAAGAAACTACCAAAGTTAGGGTTTGCACGGACTTTAGATATATTAACGCTGCATGCCCTAAAGATGATTTTCCTCTTCCAAACATGGACCAAATCATTGACTTTACCGTCGGGAGTGGAATGATGTCCCTAATGGATGGATTTTTTGGCTATAATCAGATCAAGATAGCTCCTGAAGATCAGGCTAAAACAGCCTTTACTACCCCTTGGGGTACCTTTTGTTGGAAAGTGATGCCATTTGGTTTAAAGAATGCGGGCGCAACATATCAACGAGCTATGACTTATATCTTTCATGATATGATGCATGATATCCTACATGATTACGTAGATGATATTATAGCTTGCTCTATTAAAGAAGATGATCATTTAGATGATTTGAGAAAAGTATTTAATCGGTTAAGAGAATACCTTATTCGATTAAATCCAACCAAATGCATATTCAAAGTTAAGTCGGATAAACTATTAGGGGTTTTAGTTTCTTTACGTGGTATCAAAATCGATCCTCTCAAGATTGTGGCTATCATTGATATGCCCGCACCTACCAATATATCTGAGTTACGAAGTTTACAAGGTAAAATTCATGCCATCCGTCGCTTCATTGATAAGTTGGCGAACAAAACCACTCCCTTTCTTAAGCTCCTTAAGAAGGATGTCCCTTTTAATTGGGACGACGAATGTAAAGAAGCTTTTGAACTTCTCAAACAATACCTCCTTAACCCACCTGTGCTTTCACCGCCTAGACCTGATCACCCGTTTCTCCTGTATATTTTAGCTTCAGATTTTGTTTTAGGAGCTATGTTAGCTCAACTTGATGATGAGAAGAAAGAACATGCTAATTATTACATTAGCCAAACTTTAATCAGTTATGAAACTCGTTATACCTCATTAGAAAAACTATGTCTAGCAGTCATATTTTCTATGCAGAAATTACGCCATTATATGCTTAGTCAAAAAATATGTCATTGCTAAATATGATCCCTTGCGGTATCTCATGAGTCGACCTTATTTATCGGGTCGCACAACCAAGTGGGTTCTTGCTCTAACCGAGTTTGAACTCACATTCATAGGACAAAAGTCTGTTAAGGGTCAAATCATAGCAGATCAGTTAGCTGCTGCACCCTTAGAGTCTACCCATCCCCTCATCATTGAGTTTCCTGATGAATGCCTTCAATTAGAGGCAGACCATATTGAACAATGGTCCTTATACTTTGATGGAGCCCGATGCATGAGTGGGGCTAGTGCGGGTATTATTTTAATATCCTCGCAAAAACATCTTATACCTTTGTCCTTTAAATTAACATTTTCTTGCACCAATAATACTGCTGAATATGAGGCTCTAATCCTTGGATTACGAGCTGCCTTGGCATTAAAAATCAAACATCTGCTAGTTTTTGGTGACTCCCAACTTGTCATAAATCAAATTAATGAAGTTTATCAGACCAGAGATGATAAATTGCGCCCATATAAAGCATATGTTTTGCAATTGTTATCCTTGTTTGATAAAGTTACTTTGGAAGCTATTTCACGAACTAGCAACCGTGCGGCTGACGCTATGGCCGCAGCTGCATCTCTTCTGCCCTTGGAGTTAGATGACGAATATGCCACCATCATTATTCGTCGACTCCAGGAACCCACTTCAAATAAGTCATGTTTAGAACCTTTGGATGTGTTTCTAATCAATGAAACTACTCCTGACCCTTGGTATACGAGATATAGTTGATTTTCTTCAAAATGGGACTTTCCCTGCCAATTCTAATAGAAACCAACATCGGTTATTACGTAGACAAGCAAGTCGATTTGTAATAATTGGCAATACTTTATATAGGAGATATTTTGAAGGTATCCTATTGAGATGTTTGAATCTAGAAGAATCCAAATCATCTTTAAGTGAAGTCCACGATGGATCTTGTGGAGGACACTTCAGTGGTAGTGTCATTGCTAAAAAGCTCCTTAGGATAGGCTACTTTTGGCCTACCATGGAAAAGGATGCACATGATTATGTGTGCCATTGCGACAATTGCCAGAAACATGTTGAACTTGTCCATGTGCCTGCACAAGAGCTATAGGCTATTTCATCTCCTTGGCCCTTTTCAAAATGGGGCTTAGACATTATTGGCAAAATTAATCCTGTGTCATCTGATGGACACAAATTCATCATAACCGCCACTGAGTATTTCACGAAGTGGGTTGAAGCTATGCCTTTAGCTTCCTGCACTGGAACACAAGTCTCTAAATTTATTTTTAATCAAATCATTTGTAGGTTTGAAATTCCTACAAATCTCATCTCAGACAATGGAACTTGTTTCAAAAATAAAGATGTCAAGAAATTATGCCAAAAATATAAGATTCAACATCGTTGGTCCACTCCCTATTATCCTCAGGGTAATGGCCAAGCATAAGCATCTAACAAAACCTTAATAAAAATTCTCAAAAGATTGGTCAATAAATCTGGCCACGACTGGCACATTCAATTATATCTAGCTTTGTGGGCCTATCGAACTAGTGTTCGAACTCCCACTGGAACTTCACCTTTTGTCTTGGTTTATGGCGCTGAAGCCGTTTTTCCTTTTGAATTAGAAGTTCCTTCTTTGGCTCTACTACTTCAAGATACCGAAGTAGGAGATGAATATCGAGCTGGCAGACTCAGTCAGCTAGAAATCCTAGATGAAAAGCGCATCAATGCTTTGGAGCATCTTCGTGCCTACCAAAACAAGCTTAAAAGATCATATGCCAAGAAAGTTTGTCATCGATCCTTTGAGGTCGGTGACCTTGTTTTAAAAGAAAATAAAAAAAATACTAATGCAACTAAAGACCTTAAAGGTAAATTTGATCCCAACTGGCTTGGACCATATATTATCACTGCTAAATTTGAATCAGGAGCATACAAATTAGCTACCTTAGATGGTAAAGATTTAAAATAACCTATGAATATTATGCATCTTAAGCGATATTACACATAAAATTTGGTCATTTCATCATTTGTACATATTTTGCATGTTGTCTCATTTTAAAAATATATATAAAACTGTTTACACAAAAACAAATGAAAAAAATAAAAGTCAAAACAACAATATTACTGACTCTTTTGAAACTCAAAAAAATAAAGAAGAAAGAGAGAGTCAAAATTATCAAACTCCTCAAAAATATTTGTTGTATATATTTCTTCTTCAAGTATTGCAGTTATATTTTCAAATTATTTTGGATAAATTAGCATTTATTTGGAATCCCCCACTATCACAAACACAAAAATAAATATCTTGATTTTATCTGGCATGATTACTAATCTCTCTTATATCAAAGTCCACAAAATTTAATTAAATAAAGTTTGAGCATAGAGAATTGATCTTGGTATTTACTTAAACCAAGCATATATTTTCACAATAAAATGATTACATTTGTAATTTCCATGCTATGCTACATAGTAGAAGTGGTTTCCTAAGCGAAAAGTTTCCCCTGCTATCCTATCATGCACATGGTCTAGAATTTTTGAGAATTGGCAAAAGGACAAGTTCACCCCTACCCAGAATAAAAATCCCTTGCTCTACAGCTAATCCAAGAAAGTATCCCTAGCATAGGAAGAAAAGCAAAGTTCAAGAAAAAGAGAAAAAGAAACAAGTTATTTCAGCATTATCTCAAATATCAAGCCAAAATACAAAAATACAAAAAAAAAAAAAAGAGAAAAAGAAAAGCAAAAGCAAAGAAAAAGAAAAAAGCAAAAGCAAAAGCAATAAAATCCCTTTCCCTACCCATTGAAAAGAAAATAAGGGTTGATGAGCTTGAATCCCTGGAATTCTCAATTATTCGAAAACTGTGAGGTAAGCCCCATAACAGGTGGTTTGTGCCCAACCCGCTTGGCCTTGGGTAATCCCTAGCGTGGTGATATGTTTGTCACATTAGCGACCTTCTTTTGTACAGACCTATGTCTGCTTATGGATTAGCTAGCTCTTGATAACCCGACCTACATAGTAGTCTGGTATGGTTATATGCATCTAAATCATGGTTAACAAACACTTATTTGGTTCATTCAAATCACTTGTATCAAATTATCTTGCTCAAAACTGGTAAATGAACAATGCAATTGCACACACATTTTGTATTTGAGAGATTTTGTGTATCATTATGATAAATCAAGATTGGTAATGAACTCACCTACGCACATGGGATTCCTTATAAATCTAACTTTTGTCTTTAAAATACTTTGAAATATTTTTGCAAATTGTTTGGAATAAATTCATTTTCCTCTTTAAAGAACAGTTGTTTAGTATAAATACAACTATATGCATTATCAAAAATCAAAATCATTTTCAAAACATACAATCAAGTTACGTTTATATAACTTTTGACTTTCGTGACGATGGTATAGTTCCAAAACCAAAATTGGAATTTTATGCCTAGCGCAAGTCCTCATCTTCATATTTTCTGACTATTTCAAAAATTAAAAATCAACCATGCAATAAATCTATTATTTTCTTCTTTGGATTTCGCGATGATGGTATAAGTCTATACCTAAATATTCTATGCCTAGTGCAAACCATTGTACCAATTTTATTTTCTATTTATTCAAAATCATAAAAACATATGACTTAAATCATTATGTTACACAATTATGCTTTACAAACAAACAAACACTTACTCTATTTTCATGTCATTATGTCAAACTTCAATTTTGCAATGATGGTATAATTCCTAGGGAATTATCCAAAAATTTTATCACACTTAGGAATTTATGCCTAGCAAAAGTCATTTTAAAATATTTCATGCATAATATTTTCATGGAAATCTGAAAACAAATCATCATCATCATCATCATTTGCATCATCACACCAAAGTCTTAAGACAGTCTCTTAAGCACTCTTTTACTTTTAACAATATTTCTATACTGGGATTAGCTTGACGATCGAGTGAGCGGCGACTCCATGAAATGGTCTATAATAGTGACAATGTCCTTTGAAATTATTGTTAAAAGTCCCTTTTATTTTTATCAAATTATCACATCACAAACAACCAATTTGTTTACATCAGATTATTTCATTTAAGTTTTAAAAACATGACATTCAAACCATAATATTTCCAACCGACATAATTACATGAATCATCAAATCAATCACACCACAACAATAAAGCATCATACAAACACATAAGACAAGTCATATGATCCAAAATATCATATATATATATATATCTCAACAATATATGTACATCATATCAAAACTAGATTGGTATGCCACAATCTACATCTTGGCATACTCAATCCTCTCAAATCATATAATCGATCATGCAAGTGTAGTAGCCTAGCCTCGAGAACCCCTCGAGCTCTCAGCCTCATCTCCTCCCCCGCCCTGAGGTGGACGAGGTGGCCCCATCGCAGTATGTGTGGTACTGAAAGTCCTAGTCGTCGATCGAGATGCAGTCCTCGATGACCTAGCCCTGATCGGATCGGCAATGCCGGCTAGTAGCTATATCCTCTGGTCCTCTGGCACCATTTAGAAGTAGATACCCTGATAGAACGTGGTCTGAGCAATCAACCATGCCAGCTCCTGAGTGCTCGCTCCTCCGCTCCGTGCTCTGAGGCATGCAACCTCATCTCTGAGCTATGTAGCCTCAACTCGATGGCATGCAGCCTCATCCTATAAAGTCTGCACCTATGCCTAGAGACAAACAGTCTCTACCCGGAGAGTAGCCATCTCACTACTCTCTCCTATATCCACACCCTTGCCCTTATCGGGCGATGGTGGCCTCTCTCTCCGTGGAGAAGGGGGTCTCTCCTCCCTCCTCTCCCGCTATCGCGGCCTCTATTGAGCCTGTGGTCTCCTCTGTTCTCTCCCTCCGTGACCCTGTGCAGCCTCAATGGCCACTGACATCGCCTCCCCATTCGATGCACAACTACGTGAATCGAACCCTGAGCCCTCGTCATCTAAGGAGGGCGGATGCCTGTGTACCAGGCATCATAGCCGTCGGCTACCCCTGCATCGTCCCCATCCACTGGTTGAATGGGGGCATCATCTGCATCCTGAATCTAGAAGTGCTGCATATCTGGAGTCTTGCTAACTGTAGTGTTATCCTAGACGGTCCGGGAAAACTTGTAGTCTCTGAGAGATGGGATCCCCTGCTGTAGACCGAACTACATCAAAACTCGGTCATAGCGGTGGAGCTCCACCTCTCCCCTCTCCATCCTCAGCCAGAAGGTTCGCCTAACATGAGCCAAATCTTGTCCGTCCTTGGCCCACCCTGGATGATCTCTCCAAGGCCTCCAGGTGATCCGGTCGGAGACAAGGTCATCAAGTAACATTTTTAAAATTTTGCTTTTTCGCGTTTTTACCTCAAATGTTCGATTTGGGTAAAAACACGGAGGGGGCATCATAGTAAGCTGTCATATGATTCGACCAATAATCGTCGCCTAAAAATGGGAATAATTTTTGCTTTCTCATAAATCAAGAAGAACTCATCTTTAACGCATTTTCTTCAGAAAATTCGCTAAAGAGGGGGCAAAATGTAGCACCCTAAAATTGGTGTAGTAAAACTTAGTAAATAATTAAAATTACCTTAGTAATAATTCAAATTCAAATTTCAACCCCAAAACCGCTCCCAAATCGCCTGCTACCCGTTTCCTCGTTTTCCATGCCATTTTTAGAGTTTGTTTCGTCCGTTGGATGATATCATCTTCGATCAGACGATATCGCCTCAGATCGGACAATTTCGTCTAGAGCAGAACGTCCAAACGATTTCATCCCAAAACTAATTTTTCATAATTAGCTTTTGTTTCAACAACTTCTCTAACTTGGGCAGAGACGCGTCTACACCGTTAGAGTCTCCCCCCATTGGAGATCTCCCAAAATGGGATGATCTCCAACCTCCCAACCTATTTCCTATGCCTATTTAATCTTAGGCCCTCCCCTTGACATTCCCCTGGCTGAATTTTTTTGCACTTCAAGTTTCACATGCATTAGGATATCCTAGACTATTGTTTGCCTTTGTCCCTTCTCGAGTTTTCTTGCAGGAACTTTGTTATTCTTCAGCCGGAGCAAGCTCAGATCGTCGTAGACGATCCTGTCCAATTTGAGATGATTTCATACCAATCCGAGATGATTTCGACTGCAGTCAACATTGGGGGCAATCAGTGCCCAGAGTTTGCGTTTTCTCCACTCTTTTTTGCTGCATTATTCTACATTTAGTTAATTCTATAGTTATTCCTTATTACTCTGCATTTTGGAGTTCACCCATATAGTCTTAATGCATAATAAAATCATAAATTGTCATTAAATAATTGTAATGCACTTGTATGCTTGTTTATTATTATCATTTTAATATTATTGTTGTCATTCTACATCATTGCCCTTTGTTTATATAGCTACATTTTCTGTATTTTGTATCTGTTTCTCTGATTGCAGGTCTTTGACGAATTCGTTTGACGAATTCGTCAGATCTCAGACGATCCTGTCAGATCGGATATAATCCTATCAAATTCTAGATGATCTTGACTGCTTCAAAAATCAGAACTTCCATCAGACATCCGGATCAGGTATGTCTCTTTAATCTAGCTTATTCTCTCTGTTTTTTGTTCAAATCTGTTTTCTGTATTCATTTAATTTGCATTTTCATATAGAATAACTTAGATTCATTTGGCAAAACCTAGGACTTGGATGTTTAAAGCTAAAATTGAACACATTAAACTCATTCCCAACCTAGGCGTGGAAACTGCCACTAAACGTTTCCTGGTGAACCCCACCATCCGTCGAAAAATCACCTTAATACCCCTCCCCCGAGAGGCGAGACCTTCAAAGGGCCTCTTAGTCCGAGGTATCGTCCCATCCTTTTCCCATCCTCATTTCGGGTGCGGATCCTTTAGCCTAAAGGTAAGGATGCAAAAAATTTGGAGCGATACAAACATATACTAAGTTTATGACTGATAAAATCAGAGGATTAGGCCCTCAAATTAGAGAATTTAAGGACTAAAATTAGAATGTATGCAAAAAGAATGACAATGTTGGGTATGACTAAAATTTGGATTTGATAGGGGTGTAATAGGGTAGAAAGAGTATGCAAATTTATTATAAATGATTTAAAATACCTAATAAAAATCCTAATTAAAGCAAATCAGAGTTTAAATACATAAAACAAATGAAAGAGCAAAGATATGTAAATGTTACTTAAAGCATATGAGAAATTTGCGGTAGTGAGCAAGTAGCTGAAATTATGATTGAAATGAAAATACAGAGGACTACAATCTATGCTAGGATGTTAGGGATGATAATTAATAGCTAATTTAACCTTTAGCAAAAGCAAACTAGCATTTATAATGGAAATTCAATGAGGATGTTAATATATGTAAGAATGCTATTCAAAATTAGCAAATCCACAACAAATAAAGAAGGAAGGAAAAGAGAGCTTATAATGGGAAGGGAGCCTTTGGAGCTGGGCAAAGGAATGTGAGATACAAGGCAATGACAACCTTGTATTCTTCACACCTTGCCTTGAGGGAAAATGGAGAGAGAGATACTTATATATATGCAATGTAAAACTACATATAATGCATGGAAGAGACAAACAAATTGGAAAGTTAATGGCTATGTTTAAGCATATGCTTGTAAATGAAAGTAGTATGAAAACTAAAAGAGCATGGAGGAAAAAAAAGGATTAGTATGTTATCTACATAAGCATTAAGACTGTAAATAAGAGGGCAACAAGCATTATAACATAATATATGTTAGAAAATGTCACAATACCCTGCAAAATAAAGGATTATGACCAAAATATGATAGTAAAATGAATGCAAATCTAAATAAATCTGCAAAAGAGGTATTAGAAATGAAATGGAGATGCTATGATTAAAAAAAAGGCTACCAAAACACTATTAGAAGGCTGCAAAAACAATGTTAGAGGCTACCAAAAACAAGGATTAGAACCCTACAAGAGAAGTTAGAGCATAGAATGTAAAATGCATTAAAGAAAGATGACAAGTTAGCAAGGCTACAACCTAGAGGACAAAATGCAATGAAGCTAAGGTGGAAGGAGAGAAGAAAGAAGCTAGGAGAGCTCTCTTTCTTGCCTCCAATGGTGACCTCCTTGCTCCAAAATCCTCCTTGCCTTGCTTGACTTGCTCTCAATGCTCACAAAATGCTCCAAATGCTTGATGAAAACTTAGAAATGCTTGAGGGAAGCTTAGGAATAGAAAATGCTATGAAAGAGAGGATGCTAGAAAATATTGGTAGAGCTTTGCTACAGTAGAAAATCTTGTTGAATGCTTGCCCCATGGCCTCCTTAAATAGGATTTGGGAGGGGACTTGGAGGGAGAAAGGATAAGATCAAATTCAAACAAATGCATCTGAGACCTTTCTGGAGCATGCAAAATCAATGGTAGAGGTTAGAGGAGGTCAATCCATGCCTCTCTGGTTCATGTGGAATATTCCAGACCATTTTTGCCAAATTTACCACTGTCGACCAAATTTACCACTAGCAAATTTGGTGACCTGGGTGGCAAATTTGGTGAGGTAAAATCTGATTTTATGAGCTTTGAAATTTGAAAATTTTCCAAATTCACCACTAGCCAAATTCACCACTAGAAAATTTGGTAGGAGTGGCGAATTTGGTCAGAATTGATTTTGACTATCAGGAGTCAATTTCTGCAGTTTTGCCAAATTCACCACTAGCAAATTTGGTCAGAGTGGTGAATTTGGTAAAGGTGAAAAATGATGCCCAAAATGATGGGGAATGATTAAATTGAGGTTTTGTAACATTTGTAACTAATTTTGGGAAGTTTTGGAGTGTTTACGACTAGTTTTGGAAGATCTTGTTAGGCGTGTCAAAATTGGGTGTCTACATTTTACCCCAGTTTTGATGTGATATTTGTGATGTTGCATCAAAAGTTAAGTTGTGATACTCAATTTTGACATTGTGATGTATTGTTGTTGTATTGCTTTGTTGATTTGAAAATTTGATTGTTATTTTGATGATTTTGTATCATTACATATATATGCCTCATTTTGCATGCCTCGATATCTAGAGAAGATTATTTTACCCCATGAAAATTTTACCCCGTGGCATAGTCTCTTCTTTGAGAACAGTGTGCCCAATGGTGGGTTTTGGGATAAATTTTTGGAATACAGGATGCTTGGCTGAGTTGGTGATGATAGGCTGATGGTTTAAAAGGTAAAAGGAAAGGTGAAAGTGCCTTCATTTGCATTTTACCAGTTTTAGAAAGTTGGAGAGAGTGAGATAGAGCTGCTAGAGAGGATGGCACATATCCAAGGTTGGGTGCATTGAGAAGATATCATTCGAGGGATGGTGGATGTGTCAGAGTGAGACCGAGAGGTACGTCTTTCATCTTGACTCAAAAATTTTAATTCTGGGTCCTTTTTTTCAATTTTTTGAAAGTTATGGTGAATTTAGTGGCAGTGGCAAATTTGGCACTAGTGCCAATGGTGAATTTGGTCCCAGTGGTGAATTTGGCACTAGCGAATTTGGGATAGGATAGCAAGTTTTATTTTATACTTTTAGGCATCGATATGTGTGCAAATATAGGTATATTTATACTCATTGGAAAGCTCTTTTTGAGCTCTATCTAATGGTAGTATTTTTGTGAATTTTTGAGATGATTTGATAGATTTTATAACTTGATATTTTGGATGTGGTTTTGGTAGGGGATGAAGATCTTGGTGAGTCAGGAGTATCACCCTAAGTGCTTAGGGAGCATCTTAGCTAGTGATCAAAGGGAGGTGGATGTGGTAACTTTGGTGGTGATAGGGTTGTATTATGTGGTATACATGCCTAAGTTGGAGTTTGATCACTCCTTATTGATAACCCTTGTAGAGAGATGGTACCCATCTACTAATACCTTCAGGCTATCGATGGGTGAGATGATAGTTACATTAGAGGATGTATGGTGTATCCTCAGAGTGCCTATTCGAGGTGTTCCTATTCACCTAGGGATGAGTGTGAGGGCTAGGAAGTTAGCCTTCTCGAGGAAGGGTAACTTCTTGAGGATGAAGGATGGACTGAGGATCAATGATGCCTATGTAGGAGGGCATATTGATCGGTTGACTACATTCTTAGCATCAATCGTGTTAGGGCTGATGATGGGTGATACCAATAGGTGTTTCATGCCATGGGGATGGGGATCTATTATAGTAAGGTTGAGGGATGATCAAACTATCTATGCATGGGCCCCTACTATCTTGGTGAGGTTATACCATACTTTGTATAGGGTGGTATATAGGTAGGGTTAGAGTTTGACATGTTGTACTTTGCTCCAGGTCTGGGTATGGGAGCATATAGCTATCCATCGACCTATTGTAGTGATGAGGGATGTTGATCTTGAGAGGCTTATAGTTTATATATGGGAGAGGTGCATCCATCCTTCATCTTATTCTCTAGCTTGGATGAGATATTTATTGATGATATGAGGGTGGCACATGTTATTTGGTGATCATGGAGGGATAGGTATATGTGGTTAGATGACCACAAGGAGTTGGCTAGGGTGAGGTATATTAGATTATGGGAATAAGGTCTATGAGTTATACCGATTTGACCATGTGACTCACTAGTTTGGAGAGGTACAAGGGATTGATAGTAGGTGAGATATGGATACGATGAGTGCATCATGAGACATGGTGGGATCCTATGGACCTTGTTACCTTTATGGAGGTTGATGAGGATGATCTAGTAGTACTGACTCCTAGATTGGATGATGTGGGGGTGATAGTAGGGTACATTGATTGGTATGGGTAGTTTAGGCCTCATCGATTGACATTGGTCCACCATCGAGGGATCAGAGATAGGTATTTTAGGATATGCTTAGTGCTTTGAGAGGGGTTAGGAATTGATGTAGATAGGAGAGATGGTGGAGGATGATAGCTAGATGGAGGGCTAGAGGATCATCCAATGCCCCCTTAGATGTAGCTCCATTGATCATGATTCCACTTTTATGTACCCTTCTTGGTGGAGTGGGATTGAGCTCGAGTAGGGGGGCCAGACTTTGGTGGGATTTTGTGGAGGGGTAGGTCCTAGTAGGACTATGGAGGAGGCTTCAATGGTAGAGTTGAGGGCTCTCTATCATACTTTAGAGGAGGTGAGGAGCCAATTGGTAGCCTCTGAGGTTATGCGGTAGAGGATGTGACTAGAGTCCATGATGAGATGGCCCAGATGAGGGCTGCTAGTGAGGATACCATCACTAGGCTTCAATCGACTTTGGATTGAGTCATGGAGGAGTGAGCCATAGACCAGGCGATCATTTTTTGTTGAAGGTCCAACTTGGAGTTGATGTAGTGATAGAGGGATGAGGCTCAGGTATATATTGGGTAAGGCTTGGATAATGTAGTGGTGGCCATGATTATGAGGACATTAGAGTGATAGTTGGAGAGTTCTAGAGAGGTGTTGGAGAGTTCTAGAGTGGCACTAGAGAGTTATAAAGTGGTGATGGAGATCATGAGAGCAGATCTTATAATGTGAACACAATGTGTAGTGGTTCATTTTGAGATAGTAGAGTAGGACCATGTACTACCATTAGCTATATCAGGTAGAGGTCCTTATGGAGTGATGAACACCATCACCTTCAGGATCATGGTTGAGGGCTTCGTCGGTGAGTGATACCTCTCGAAGGTCTATTAATTTTGTCCTCCTCCTCCTCCAAGGGGGTGATGGAGAGATGGGTTCCACTAGCTAGGTTGATTTAGGGATGTCTAGGGAGTGAGTGTACCAGATTTTGGGGTTGTGGTACACCCTCCTTTTATGAGTTGAGTGTATCATTTTGTTTTATTTTGTGATACACCTTCTCCATTGGTATGTATGATATGAGGTATATATATATGATACTTGTGCTTTGATCTTGATATGATGTTTTGATTTCTTGTGGTTTGATTTAGATGTTGATGCTTTGATGTGTGATTTATGTATTGATGTGTTGAGATTTTATGATATAGTTGACTAAGTGATTGTAGTCTTGATTGGTTGTTTGATGATGATGATGATCAAATGTTAAGGGAGGGTAGTTGCCCTGTATTAAGATTTTGGATGATATAGGCTTATCTAGAAGTATGTTATGAGTGGTGATCTCTAGATCAGATATAGGAGAATGCTCATGTTTTTAGAGGTAGATGCTTTACCTTTTATGCATTCCCATAGGTGGGAACATGATCTCATTATGTTTAAATGGTGGCCTATAGTGCCATATTCATGATAGCATTTAAGACATAATGAGGTACCTATAATATGTACATGAAGTATAATATTTTGAAAAATATTTTTCCTCTCATCAATGTTTAAGTGCCATACTCTATGAAACACTTAACTACATAGATGAGGTACCTATAATATTTACATGATGTATAATATTTTCTTCTCATCAATGTTCAAGTGCCATTCTCTATGAAACACTTGACTGTGTAGATGAGGTACCTATGATATTTACATGATATATATATGTTTTCTTCTCATCAATGTTCAAGTGCCATTCTCTATGAAACACTTGACTGCATAGATGAGGTACTTATGATATTTACATGATGTATATATATTTTCTCTCATCAATGTTCAAGTGCCATTCTCTATGAAACACTTGACTGTATAGATGAGGTACCTATGATATGTTTATTTTGCTCTTATCAATGTTCAAGTGCCATTCTCTATGAAACACTTGACTATGTAGATAAGGTGTTTGATTTTCATCAGTGTTTAAGTGCCATTCTCTATGAAACACTTAACTACATAGATGAAGTTTTTTTCTTCTTATCAATGTTCAAGTGCCATTCTCTATGAAACACTTGACTGCATAGATAAGATGGTTTTGATTTTCATCAATGTTTAAGTGCCATTCTCTATGAAATACTTAATTGCGTAGATGAATTTTTTGCTTCTTATCAATGTTCAAGTGCCATTCTTTATGAAACACTTGACTACATAGATAATATGTTTTGGATTTTCATCAATGTTTAAGTGCCATTCTCTATGAAACACTTAACTGCGTAGATGAAATTTTTTGCTTCTTATCAATGTTTAAGTGTCATTCTTTATGAAACACTTGACTGCGTAGATAAGATTTAGGATTTTCACCAATGTTCAAGTGCCATTCTCTATGAAATATTTGACTACTAGGTGAAGTGTGTTTTATTTTTATCAATGTTTAAGTGCCATTCTTTATGAAACACTTAGTTGCATAGATGAAGGTTTTGATTTTTATCAATGTTTAAGTGCCATTCTTTATGAAACACTTATGATAGATGAAGTTGTTGCTTCTTATCAATGTTCAAGTGCCATTCTTTATGAAACACTTGACTACGTAGATAAGATTTAGGATTTTCACCAATGTTCAAGTGCCATTTTCTATGAAATACTTGACTACGTAGGTGAAATATTTGATTTTGCAAGTCTTTTACAAAGCTTTGAAAGGATGTTTTTGATGTTGATTGCGAAGTGTTTTGCAGAATGACAAAATGCTTTTGTGATCAATTTTGTGACCTTTGCAAATGTTTTGCAAAGTTTTGAAATGATTTTACTTTTGTAATAAATTTTGTGATCTTTGCAAATGTTTTGTAAAGTGATGAGTTCTAGTTTTTGCAAATGTTTTGCAAAGTGATGAAATTTTTGTAATTGATTTTGTAATTGTTATTGCAAAATATTTTGCAATGTTATGTAAGTGCTTTTGATGCTTGCAAGGTTTTTGCAAGACATCAAGATGATGTTTGTAATGCAATGTTAATGTTTGCAAAAGGTTTTGGAATATACTAAAATGATGATTTGTGAATGGTTTGTAATATTTGATGTTGTAAGTGTTTGCAAAAGATTTTGATAATGATTTTGTATCATTATTTTGCTTTCATTGTTTGAAAGTAAATTATTTTGATGACTTGATATTGTTGAATTTCTTAACACATGAGAGAGGGTAACAAGAGTATATAAGTCCATTACCTAACACATATGCAAATATTTACATGTACATGAGGAATTGGACTTAATACTCATTGCCACCTCTGATGTGTTGAAATATTTAAGGATTTTGTAAACAAAATATTTCAGACTGAGGGTAACACTCCCATATGGATAATCCAAGAGAAGAAGAAGCCCTTCTCCTTTGCCCAACGTGTGTACAAAGAAATGTATATGCATAGAGCATGGGAAAAAGAAATCCCCTTGTCTAGGAGGTTCATGTGATAACATTACCCTTAGTCTAAAGGATCTTATTTGTATGAATGAATAGATAACATCCATGTTGGCTTATAGGCCATTAGGAGGCACAGGGATCTGATAATCGACTACTTGATGTAGTCATAAATGATTATGGGTACGTGAAGTGTTGATTACCAAATCCCAATGTTCTCGAAGGACCCATTAGTCAGTCTAGATGTTTTAGTTTTGAAGAAAAGAAGAAATGATAGTTCATTGTTATACATCAATATGGAGGAAGTTCTCTATCTATTGATTGACATTTTGTACAACTAGATAGAGAATATCTAGCACTCTTAATGATTGTTTTGAGATTAGATGTTTATAGCGTATTTGCATAATATACTTAGTTGGAAATAAAATTTTGTTGATCCAATGATTTATTAGGAAAATAGTTGATGGAGAGAATATGATTTGTGGATGTTCTATTATTGTAGAAGATCAGGTGGCTATGAAGACAACATAGATCTAGTATCTAGTGAAGCATACAAATAATTGTATGTATACAAGGCATTGGGTCTATGGAGCCTCGTAGTTCGATAGACCTATTTGAACAATAGCTTGTGAGAGATTTTGATTTTTGTTTGATAGAATGCCAATGACATGAACCAGGTGACTATGAGGATAATATCGATCTAGTGCCTAGTAAGATTTACAAATGATTGTACATCTATAAGATATTGGATCGATAGAGTCTTCAAAAGCTACATGGACTATCGAAGGTAATCAGTGAGATTTATAAAATGTGATAGCATGTTGATGCAATAAATCAAAGAGAAAGTAAAGATAGCATTGATCCATTGCCTAATGATATTTACAAGAAATTACAAACCTATGAGATATTGGATCAATGAAATCTTACAATCCCTATGATTTATTGTCAGGATAATGCATGGAGATTTGATTTATGTTTTGATTGCATACTAAAATGGTATGTCGAATAGGAAAGAGTACCCTTAATCATCCATTCCCATATAAAGTTGACAAGTAATTGTTAATCCATAGGAGAATGGATGATTAAGGGCTTCTCAGCCTATGTGACTTACCGAATGAGTAAGTTGGTGATGATATATTAGGTATGATTTTGTGAACTCAGATGATAGGCCAATCAAGGAAGAGAACCCCATTCAACTAGTAACTAGTGAAATTCACAAATGATTATGAATTCATGAGAGATTGGTTGAATGTGGTTTCCCATCCCTGGATGGCATATCAAATGAGTTATATTTGAAGAATGTGATGAATAGATGTCATGATACATTTAATAGACTACTCTTAAAATTCTCTTATACAATACACCATTTTGCAAATTTGCAAAAGTTGCTGATGTATTATAGGAGAGAAAAGGTGTCTTTGAGGAGTCTATTAAATAATCATGAGAGTTGATCGAAAAGAGACTCTTTTGTTGAAGGATATTGTAGATATGTATTGTTGATAATATTGTTGTGAAATATTGTTGATATTAATGATGTGACTATGTATGAAATAGAGGAAAGTAGGTTATGCATATTACTTATTTTGAAGAGAGGAAAGAAGTATGATGGATGAGAGAGAAGGAAGTGTATTTGATTGTTGTTTATTGTTGGATACCCCAAGGTTGGGATAGAAGAAAGGAGAAAAGTTCGGGTCATCAGGGTCATGGATGATCACATCATACATCACTTAACCCAAGAGAGGGAGAAGAAGAGAAGTATGATAGTAGTGAAGTGGGATGTAGAAGAAGATTTTAGTGGACAAGATTTTTGGACTGAGAGAGTTTACTCAACATATGGTTAGCCTAGGTGGATGCAATGCAGATGTATTCATAATAAGGATTGGATTTTGCATCATAGTAAACCCTCTTGACTCTATGGTATGATCAAGCAAACCAGGCAATCATGCAAGGGGTGAAGTGTGTATGATGATATGATGATATTTGTCATGCATTCAATCAAATGAACAAGCAAATGACTCGATGTTTTATGCGTAGTATCATTTAAGATGCATGATGTTGATTGGTTCTTTATGTTCTTGGCCATCCAATGTGGCTAGGTGGTAGGCTCTAGATCCAAATTTGGCTATGATGATGAAAGGTCCTAACCAATTAGGTTCAAACTTTCCTTTTAGGTCAACATCAATGTTAGTATTTTTTTGATTTTCTTTGAGGACTAAGTCCCCAACTTCAAAGGATCTTGGATGTACCTTCTTGTGATAGGCATGTCGAAGTCTATTGTGGTATGTTCTGAGGTGCTCTAGGGCATTGATGCATTTTTCTTCTAAGAGTTCTAGTTATTGTAAGTGACTTGAGTGATATTCATCTCCTATCAAAGAATCTTGTAACAAGACTCTTAGAGAGGGTATCTCAAGTTCAAAGGGAAATACTACTTTGGTGCCATAAACCAAAGTGTATGGCATTGCCCCTGTGGGAGTACGCACACTCGTGTGATATGCCCATAAGGTAGGGTAGAGTTGCAAGTGCCAGTCTCGACCATTTTTGTTTACTAGCTTCTTAAGGATTTTGATTAACATTTTGTTGGAGGATTCAACTTGTCCATTTCCTTGTGGGTAGTATGGTGTAGACCATTTTTGTTGAATTTTGTATTTGGTACACATTTTGGCAACTTCCTTATTTTTAAAAGGGGTGCCATTATCAACGATTAGGGTAGAAGGTATACCATATCTGTTGATGATTTGATTTAGAATGAACTTTGATACTTGAATCCCTATTGTGGTGGATAGGGGCATTGCCTCGACCCATTTAGTAAAATATTTTATAGTGGTGATGATGAACTTATGTCCATATGATGATTGAGGGTTGATCTTACCTATGATATCCAATCCCCAAGAGGAGAAAGGCCAAGGAGATGTGATTGGTTGAAGTTCTTGAGAAGGGGCATGAACAAGGTTATCATGTCATTGACACTTATCACATTTCTTTACATAGTTGTGAGCATCCTTTTCCATAGAGGGCCAATAATAGCCCATTCTCAGGAGCTTCTTGGCTATGGATAGTCCACTAAAATTTCTACCACATGCTCCATCATGGGCTTCTTTTATGATAGCTTGGGCTTCATTTGCATTTATGCATCTGAGGAGTATACCTTCAAAGGAGCATCAATATAAGATATCTCCAATGATGACATATTTGCAAGATTTTAGCCTAAATTATCTTTATTTTTTAGAGTTAGAACCCTTAGGGAATGTTCCTTCTTTGAGGAATTTAAATATGTCTTGATACCAAGGTTCTTGAGGTATAGATGTTTCAATATTGCATATGTTAAGAGGTTGCAGGTATGATTCGATTGTGGAAGATTCATTAATTGACCTTATGATAATAGAAGCTTCTTCATATTCCAATTCTAAGGGTATGAGAGATGTAGTTGTAGCCATAGTATCAGTATGATGATTGCTAGATCATGGTATGGCTTCTATGGTAATTTGGTTGAAGTGAGTTTTCAACATGTCTACAATGTCTTTGTATGGTTTCAACTTCTCATATTTGGTTTGATAAGTATTGTTCACTTGGTTGATGACCAATTGTGAATCACCATATACTATTATGTTTTCAATGTTTAGCTTTGTTGTAGCCCTAAGACCTAGGATGAGTGCTTCATATTCTATTGTATTGTTAGTACATGAGAAGTGAAGTTTAAAGGATAGTGAGATGAGTTGTTGTTGTGGAGTGACTAGGACAATTCCTGCCCCTGCACCTTTTGTGCATCTAGCTCCATCAAAATATAAGACCCAAGTTTTGGGCTCTTGGGCTTCTATTGAAAATATTGTTTCATCTGGAAAAGATATGCTTATGGGATGTTTTGATTCTAAAGGGGATGTGGCTAGTTGATCGGCTATGACTTGCCCCTTTAGTGATTTTTGATTTATAAATTCTATATCAAATTCACTAAGGGCTATGACCCATTTTGCAGTCCTACTTGATAGATAAGGTTTCGACATAAGGTAGCATAATGGATCTACCCTTGCTAAGACGTAAGTCTTTTGACTAAGCATGTAGTGCCTTAGTTTGAGAGATGAGAAGACAATTACTAGGTAAATCTTCTCTAGTGGTGTGTAGCGAGTTTCATAGTTTACTAAAGTTCTACTGATGTAGTAGATTGCTCTTTCTCTATGTTGTTCATCATATTGGGCTAGTAAAGCTCCAAGAGCATGTTCGGTAGCTACTATGTATAGCAATAATGGTTGATTTAGGTTTGGTGGTACCAAGATAGGTGGTGTCAGGAGATAAGTTTTTAAATCTTTGAAGGCCTTTTGACATCCTTCATCCCATTCAAATTTTATTCCCTTCTTCAATAATTTGGAGAAATGTTGACATTTATCTGCAAGTTGCGATATGAATCTGTGGATGACTTGTAATTTTCCTTGTAAGCTTCTTAATTTAGTTAGGTTTGTAGGTGGTGGCATGTTTGTTATTACCATGATTTTGGAGGGATCAACTTCAATCCCATGATGGGATACGATGAATCCCAATATTTTTCTTGATGTTACCCCAAATATACATTTGTTGGGTTTTAGCCTGACTCTATAATCTCGTAATATTTTAAAGATACATCTGAGATCTCGAATGTGGTTTTGTCTTTTTTGAGATCGACCCAAGATGTCATCTACGTAGTCTTCTATAATTTTATGCATAAGATCATGAAATATATATGTCATGGCCCTTTGATATGTTGCTCCTACATTTTTAAGGCCAAATGGCATGACCTAATAGTAGAAGGTTCCCCAAGGGGTAGTAAAAGTCATTTTAGATTGATCTTCTAGTGCTATCTTGATTTGGTTGTAGCCTGAGAATCCATCCATTAAGGATAACATCTTAGACCCTATAGTGAAGTCCACTATCATGTCTATGTTTGGCAAAGGGAAATCATCCTTTGGACAAGCATTGTTTATGTCTTTAAAGTCGATACAAATTTGAATGGATCCTTCCTTCTTGGTGATAGGAACGATGTTGGATATCCAATCCAAATAATCTATGGCCTTTATGAAGCCAACATCTAGGAGTTTTTGCAATTCATATTTTATTGAAAGAGTGACTCTTGGATGTATCTTTCTTAATTTTTGTTTGATGGGTTTGGCATCGGGATGCACTACCAAATGATGGACTACCAGTGAAGGGTCGAGTCTTGGCATGTCATCGTATCCCCAAGTGAAGATGTCAAAGAATTCCTTTAATAGGTTTGTGTATTCTATTCATTCTTCTTGGGTTAAAACTTTTCCAAGCTTGATAAGGTGAGGGTCTTGGTCTATTCCTATGTTGACTTCTATGGTTTCTTCGATTAAGGCTTGTGACTCATCCTCAAAATGAAGAGGGGCATCTATTATCCCTAACTCTTTAAGTTCTTGTAGATCCATAGATGTTTGTTCCAACTTAGGAAGTTGAGTTGAGTTTAAGTTGAATATTTGTTTAAGAGATTCTTCTATATGATGATCATTCAAAGAATCTTCAATATTTTCTTTGGTTGTTATTGATTATGGATGAACTAATTCTAACATGTTGATGCTACCAAATCGTATGGTTTTATGGGGTGTTTGGTTAAGGAGTGACCATAGTTCTTCTTCATCCTCATCACCCCATTGGGAGCCATGTATTGACTCGAGATAATTATCTTTATCATCTTCTTTCGATATAGGAGAAGGTTCATTTTTGTTGGGGATGAATCTGATCCCACATCATGTCGGCCAAGGCTCAACTTCTAGGGGTTCTTTAATACCCTATTCATAATGACCTAGGCCTTTACCTTGATAACCCATGTTGGAAAGCATTTGTTTAGCTATGGAAAATGAAGGTGACATATAACACGTAGCATATGTTCATTCTCTAGGCATGAGGTTATGTCCTTGGATCTTTTCATCAAGGGTGGTTCCCCCATGAATGAAAGTACAAGATCCTATTTGGATTTTAAGTCCTTTTCTATTGGGTATACCTATATCATGAGGAGATAGGAACATGCTTACTAGTTCTATGAAAGGATCTGGTTTTTGATGAATGAAGTTGACTTGATCATTGGAAGAGGATGATTGGGGAGTATCCTCTAAGTTTATGAGAGGTTCCTCTAATATTTCCTTTCCTTTATCTACTTTTGGTTGATCACTTGACTTAGCTGATTGTATGGAAGGGTAGAGATTAATCTCTTGTAGGTCGATAGAGTTGCACATGGCAAAAGGTTTTGGATCTCCAGGGATATGGATAATCCTCCCTTGATACTCATATTTGAGACATTGATGTAAGGTAGAAGGCACTACCCTCATAGCATGTATCCAAGGTCTTCCAAGGAGCATGTTATAGGTTACGTCACATGATATGACGTAGAAGAGGGTGTTTAGGACATGAGGCCCTACTTTGATAGGTAAAGTGATGGTATCGATTACTTCTTGTTCTTCATTGTCAAAGGCCCTAATGATGAGGTCTGACTTTTGCAAGTCATTTTCTGTTAAGTCAAAATTTTGTAAGAATTTGATGTTGCATACGTTCAAGGCTGATCCATTGTCTACTAAGACTCTCTTGATATATTTATCACCTATTTGAGTTATGATGTAAAGAGGGGAATCCCCTGATATGGTTTCGAGAGGAGTATCTTCCTCATGAAAGGCTAAGATAGCATTGTTTACTCCAGCTAGTCCAACCATGTTAGCGATATCATTTGGAGATATGTCTTGAGGGACTTCTTGTTCACTTAAGAGTTTCAACAATATTTCCCTATGAGCAGGTGATGTTTTTAGCAATTCTAGGAGGGAGATCTTTGTGGGTACCTCCTCTAATTGTTGATGAAGATCAAAGGTATGCAAGGTATTTTGAGAAGGTGTGAGCACCAAAGGTGACTTATTAGGAATATTGATCTTTGCTCTTGGGATGACCAACGGAGGTTGGTCCGAAGATTGATTCTTTTCTTGTTTCCTAGTTATGGCATGGGAAGATCTAGATAAATGAATGGTGCCTACAAAGTTGGCTGATTTTTTATCATGCATTGGTAAGGGGTCTTGAAATATCCCCATACCTTTTTTGGGATTTCCATTTTATTGAATGTTACTTTTCCTTCCTCAATGAGGTCTTGAATAATGTTCTTTAAAGTTCTACATTTGTTGGTGTTGGCAATTTTGGGTACCTTGGGTACATTGCCTTTGCTCAAATGTATAAGTTGTCATTGATGTCAAAAGGCATTTTTGTGTTGATTTCAAAAGAGTGTGATGCCAAGAATAAAGGGTTTTTATTAAAACCATGGTGACAAGGCTAAAAGTTTTTCTTAAAACCATTTGGAATCATTAAGGGTTTTTATTAAAACCAAGCTTAACTTAATGCAAAGGTCCATGTGTATTATTAATAATTAAATTAACTCAAACCTTGTCAAAGGTCCAAGTTTAATTTATTATTAATAAAATAATAATAATAATTATTTTAATTATTATTAAAGAGTCTTTCAACCCTTAAGCGATGGAAGAAACAAGAATTATTTTGCCGATTTGTTGCCATCGTTGGAAGAGCACCGACGTCAAACAGTGAAGGAAAAATTGCTATATAAGGTGGCAAGATTTTCAAAAGTTAGTACCTCCGATTAATGTTGACATCTACGATTTGTGGCTACTCTATTTTCGTTTGATTTGTGCTTGGCATCCGTGATTTGCATTTGCACTGTTTCGTTCGATTTGCGCTTGGCATCCATGATTTGCATTTGCACTGTTTCATTGATTTGCGCTTGGCATCCGTGATTTGCATTTGCACTATTTCGTTCGATTTGCGCTTGGCGTCCGTAATTTGCATTTGCTCTATTTCCTTTGAACAACGCTTGTGGATTGTTGCATGCGGTTTGTGGAAGATGTTTACGTTTTCCAGGTTCTTGGCATCAAAGGAAGATAAAATAGAGGGCAGCGGTGTTTTATTTCGATGGGCACTTGTGACCCAACGACGATGGCGTTTAAGCGAAAGCGCTAGATGGCAGAGGTGCCGAGTTTGATTCTCTTCGTTGGGAATTTCCTTTTGGTCACGGTGTGCAAAGAATGGTGGCTGTGATTGCACGGGAGGTATAAGGTTAAGGTATCATTTTTTATTTTGACATTGGTTTATTGATGGTTAATGTTTATGTGGAGTAATAAGGTGTAAAGAGATTTTACTTTGTATGTTATTGTACTTTGGTGTTTTTTACTAAGTTGGAGAAATAAGGTGTTATATTTGGATATTTATTATTGTGTATTATTGTATAGTTGCTAACTCTAATTGGTGGCAAATTGAGAGTTAGTGTTGTGAAAGATTTTGAGTTCTATTTTTTCATCAAAGTAAAGGTATGGGCAACTTCTTCCATGTATGTTGTTTATGGTATATTTTTTGAAATTGAGTTTGGAGTGAAAAGGTTGTCTAGGAGGTATTATTTTCTGGATATTGAAGATTGGTTATGCATTAAAGTCATTGATGAATTTTTGGGTGAATGCATAATTCTGGTTGAGTAAGAGGAAGCATTTTTGCACTAGGGTTTATGTTAGTAAGTCTTGCTACTTGCATTGAGATGATGAAACCCTAGTTGTTGGTAAAAAGAATATAAGCATCATTGTTATATGAGATATTGCATGGTTGGCAATTGTTGGGTTGTGTTTCATATTCTTAAGAAAAACATTCTACATCTATATTATTCTTTTGAGATTGAGTTTGAGTTGAGATTGAGTTGAGTTTGAGATTAGGATTTAAGTATAGAACATATTGGGTCTCTAACAATTCTCTTTATGTTTCTATGAGATTTGAGATTGATATTGGGAGTTAAGTATAGAACATATTGAGTCTCTAACAATTCTCTTTATGCTTCTATGAGGTTTATGAATCACATTGGGTCTCTAACAATTCTTTTTGTGGGTTCATGCTAAGCAAGTTTTTCTTGGTGAGCTTGTTGAGGTTTTGGATAGGTTCCGGTGGGGACTTGTGAGCAGGTTTTGGACAGGTTCCGGTGGGGACTTGTGAGCAGATTTGGACAGGTCCTAGCAGAGGACTTGTGAGCTGAGATTGATAGTTCTATCAGAGAACTTGAGGACAGAGGTACATTGGTTCTATCAGAGAACTTGAGGATAGAGGTGTATTGGTTCTTTGAGAAGAACCTAAGGACAATTTTGGCAAGTCTTTGAGAAGGCTTGTGTGTAGAGGATTGATTTGTTCATAGAGTTGGATAGATCTGACAGACAAAGGAAGACTTGTACTAGACCGACTGACTGTGTTTGGTATAGGGAGCTGAGCTGCTATGGACGTGATCATAGAAGGCAGAGGTCTTTTAGGCTAAGCATTGAGGACAGGAGGTCTTCAGTGGAAAGGAGTTCCACGTGCTAGCAAGAGGTAGAGGCAGTTGATCTTCTGAGGGATCATTTCCAGAGTAGAAAGGAAGGTATCTCCTTTGAGCATAGGCTCATAAATTTAGATTGGGGGAAGGTGTCTCCTTTGGGTCGAGGCTCATAAACATTTTAATTAGGAAGGTTTCCCAAAGAACTTTGAGATAACTTTTAGAGAAAAGTTTTGTGGACGTAGCCCAGGCATTCTGGGTGAACCACGTTAAAATTGGTGTCACTTTGTGGATGATATTGTGCATTGTTTTGATATTGATTTGGGTATATTGCTTTACTATTTTGAAGTATAAAGGAAAAAGTAAAAAGAGGTCTTATACTGTTCACCCCCCCTCTTAGTATAAGCTTGTGTTCTTCAATTGGTATCAGAGCCGGTGCCTTCGGAAAGTTTAATAGCTTGAAGGAAGATCTTACAAGAACACAAATTGCAAGGAAAGGCAAAAGCAAAACCATGAGACACAAGAAGAAGAAAACACACATGGTCATGAAAGAAAATGAAGATGAACTCAATGTTGCTATTTTGGGAGTAAGAATGGAAATAGATTCAAGAGATGAATCAAACAAAGGAGAACAAAGCCGATTAATAAAGTTTTGCACCAGATGTGGGAAGACCGGTCACTTTGCAGCTGATTGCTCACAAGGTAGAGAATGTTTTGTTTGTGGTCAACTCGGTCATAATGAATGTCAGTGCCATCAATTTAGTAGCAGTGAAGATGAAGATGATCCATTCAAAATTGGTGAAGAAACAGATTCAAAATAGGAATGTGATGAAAAAGGAAGTGATGCAGAAGCAAATTGGAAACAGAAACTAATTTTAGCTCTGAGTAAAAAGGTTGAGGATGCAGAAGATATAATAACCAGCTTGAAAGTACAAACAAAAGAATACAAGAAATTTTTTGAAGATCTCAAAATGCAATTAACTAGGAAAACAGAGTATTGCAGTAAGCTAGAAAAAGAAATTGATGGTTTAAGAATGCAGACAGAAGAAATGGGTAGTAAAGTCGATATATGCAGCAAACATGAAGAGGAATATGTAGACACCAAAATAGCACCAATCCGATTAAGTGACTACAAAAATTGATCGCATTGACATACACAACTTTCAGGGCAGCCCTCAGAGGTCAAACAGTGGTCCTGGCCACTTACACAGCAGTTTAGAAGGTCAGAAAAAGAACAAAGAAAAACCTTAACAAAGTCCTCAAAGTCAAGCCTTAACAAAGCCTTGCCAAAACCTTCATCAAAGTCTTCAAGCCTTGCTAAAACCTTCATCAAAGTCTTCAAGCCTTGCCAAAACCTTCATCGAAAGCAAAGTATTTAAAAGCAAACAAGCCTCAACAAAAAGGGAACCTAGCCTTAGACGTCGCGAAATCGCGACGTCACAATTTCGCGCGTCGCAAAATCGTGACACCTTTGGCCCCGAGGGGAGCCTCGGCCAAAGGTGTCACGATATCGTGACACCTTTGGCCCCAAGGGGAGCCTCGGCCAAAGGTGTCGCGATATCACGACACCTTTGGCCTCGAGGCTACCCTCGGCCAAAGGTGTCGCGATATCGCGACACCTTTGGCCCCGAGGGGAGCCTCGGCCAAAGGTGTCACGATATCGTGACGCACGATATCGTGACACCTTTGGCCTCGAGGAGAGCCTCGGCCAAAGGTGTCGCGATATCGCGCGTCGCGATATCGCGACACATTTGGCCCCAAGGGGAGGCTCTGCCGAAGTGTCACGATATCGTGACGTCGCGATATCGCGACACTTCGGCACTTTACGTTTAAAATGAATACTTATGATAATCAAAGGTGGACTTTGACATGGCTGCCGCATCCAAAGAATGATCGCACGTGGCACCTTACGTGCCCCTCTCCAAAGAGACCCGTGGATTCAGCGAACGGCAGACTTTAATGAGACAAGCAGTTTCGAAACAAATTTGATTCAAGGCCACACCTCATAACTTCCGATGTCAGTACAAGCCATGTCTCATAATGGCCTGATAAAGATCAAATCTGAGCGGCCCTTACGGATTTAGGGTTTTGACATTAATGCTCTAAGAGGTGAAAACCTCTATAAAAACTATCTCGATGCGAAGTAAAAAAAAAGAAAAGCATTTTATGAAACATCACAAAGTGCTGCAAAACCAGAGGCTCATTTACAGTCTTTTCGAACGCATTCATCCGAACCTTCAATCCCAACATTGGATTACATTAATCCATCATTTTGACGACAACTCTTTCCTTTTGAGATTTTGGGCCCATTCCCGCTGGGATTGGCGCCGAGATCAGCTTTGACGGGCGGCCGGTTTGGGCATCTCACTCACATTTTTGTTAATGTAATATATGTCGCTTTCAAGATATACAACAATTACGTTTTATGTTTATGTCGCCAATACATGTCTGTTTCGAATACATTATAACAATAGTTTACATTTTCATGTTCGGATATATATATATATATATATATATATATATATATATATATATCTTTCCATCAACATGTAAAAGTTGTAGGTTTTCATAGAGTTATTTCATTCACGCATTCGATAAACCTTTTACATGCATTTTCCATTGCTTCCTAAAGACAAACGTTCTACCTTCTTGTTGCAGGTGCTATTAACAATTTACTGTTTCTTTTGCAGAGAAGAATGCAGCAAGCAAGGACTCATCACCGCAGCGTGTGGCAACATCGTAACCCGCCCATTTTACATGTGGGCATGCGAAAGGAGATCACTATTCATCTGTTGTAACCGAGAACACGTAACTGAAGAGACATATTGTAATCGAGCGGAATTACATTAATAAGAAGGGTTGTGCTCCTGTTTTTAATCTAATTCTATCCATGTTATTTTATGCATCAATTTAGTTATGTTTTTATTGCATCTTTAATACTATTTTCCATTTCGAAATCTCATGCTTTCAGTGGCGATCACGGTGGGACAGGAAAACAGTCAGTCCCACCGTGATTGCCAATGAAAGCATGAGATTTTGAAATGGAAAATAGTATTAAAGATGCAATAAAAATAGAACTAAATTGATGCATAAAATAACATGGATAGAATTAGATTAAAAATAGGAGCACAGCCCTTCTTATTAATGTAATTCTGCTCGGTTACAATATGTCTCTTCAGTTACGTGTTCTCGGTTACAACAGATGAACAGTGATCTCCTTTCGCATGCCCACATGTAAAATGGGCGGGCTGCACGTGTTGCCGCCGCTTGCGGTGATGAGTCCTTGCTTGCTGCTGTTCTTCCTGTAAAAGAAATAGTAAACTGTTAATAGCACCTGCAACAAGAAGGTAGAACGTTTGTCTTTAGGAAGCAATGGAAAATGCATGTAAAAGGTTTATCGAATGCGTGAATGAAATAACTCTATGAAAACCTGCAACTTTTACATGTTGATGGAAAGATATATATATATCCGAACATGAAAACGTAAACTGTTGTTATAATGTATTCAAAAATAGCATGTATTCGACATCATAAAATGTAAACTGTTGTTATATCTTGAAAACAGCATATATTACATTAACAAAAATGTGAGTGAGATGCCCAAACAAGCCGCCCCCGTCAAAGCTTGATCTCGATGCCAATCCACTGGGAATGGGCCCGAAATATCAAAAGGAAAGAGTTGTTGTCGAATTGATGGATTAATGTAATCCAATGCCGGGATTGAAGGTTCGAATGAATGCATTTGAAAAGACTGTAAATGAGCCTCTGGTTTTGCAAAGACTTCGTGATGTTTCGTAAAAATGCTTTCCTTTTTTTTTACTTCGCATCGAGCTAGTTTTTATAGAGGTTTTTGCCTCTTAGAGCATTAATGTCAAAACCCTAAATCCGTAAGGGCCGCTTAGATTTGATCTTTATCAGGCCATTATGAGACATGGCTCGTACTGACATCGGAAGTTATGAGGCATGGCCTTGAATCAGATTTGTTTCAAAATTGCTTGTCTCATTAAAGTTTGCCGTTCTGCATATCCATGGGGTCTCTTTGGAGAGGGGCACATAAGGGTGCCACGTGGCAGTCATTCTTTGGATGCGGCGGCCACATCAAAGTCCGCCTTTGATTATCGTAAGTATGCCTTTTAAACGTAAAGTGCCGAAGTGTCGCGATATCGCGACGTCGCGATATCACGACACTTCGGCAGAGCCTCCCCTTGGGGCCAAAGGCGTCGCGATATCGCGATGCGCGATATCATGACACCTCGACCAAAGGTGTCATGATATCGCGACACCTTTTGCCAAGGGGAGCCTCGAGGCCAAAGGTGTCGTGATATCGCGACACCTTTGGCCGAGGCTCCCCTCGAGGCCAAAGGTGTCGCGATATCGTGACACCTTTGGCCGAGGGTAGCCTCGAGGCCAAAGGTGTCGCGATATCGTGACACCTTTGGCCGAGGGGAGCCTCGGGGCCAAAGGTGTCACGATATCGCGACACCTTTGGCAGAGGCTCCCCTCAGGGCCAAAGGTGTCACGATTTCGTGACACCTTTGGCCAAGGGTAGCCTCGGGGCCAAAGGTGTCGCGATATCACGACACCTTTGGCCGAGGCTCCCCTCGGGGCCAAAGGTGTCATGATTTCATGACGCGCATTCTTGGGGTCATTCGCACAGGGGGATGAGCAAGATAACCGTTTCGCTTATGGTATCCTGGATGACACTGCAGATTAATCTAACTACATATAATAAAGGAGTTAGTAGAGCTAATTAGGTGATCCTCAGTACAGGTTCGGTTGAAAGCCCATCTGGAACTGGCGGTATCCTGACAAATACCACATAAATGAACTCAATCGCACACACAGGGATGTGAAATAGCTTGGTCAAAAACAAGTCCGATTCATACCTTGTTCAAAAGTCTTGTAAGATAAAATACAATCATGGCTAGTAAGTTAAAACCGTCTGAGTCTCGAAAAACCTTTGCTACATTTCTAAACCAACTGCGCTACTTTTCATCCTTACAATACCACCAGAAAATACAAAAAAAAATAAACACCACATTTGTACATAGAAAAATAATGGAGATCTAAAACAGTCTATGGTGCCATAGTCAAACATCACAAAGTTCATCCATCCATATTATTTCCGCATATCACATGCCAATCAAAAACATTTGCATCCATCATGCATCCATAAAAATAAATCAACATACAACATCGGTAATTATCATACCATATGCATCCATCAATATAAAGTAGCATGCATCCACCAAAATCAACCATTGTGCATAAAATCATGACATATACGCAAAGAAAGAAAATCAAAACAACAAAAACATCACAAAAAGCAACACAAAAACATAAGCAATAAATTTCCGGACACAAGTGCTCTTGCACTTAACCTCTTGGCACAGAAAATCGATGTCGGGGCCCAAATTTTCACCCTCCTACTTCCCCAAGAAGGCTACCATAGCTAGACCGCTCCACGGGAAGATGGGTTCTTGATGATTTCACCCCATTACGACATCACCAAAAGGGTTAACACCCACCAAAAATAGGTCCAAATGTCAGGAAATTGCACGTGCTCAAATGGTAAAACATCTAAAGGCACCCTAACCTAAGTCATCTTGGGTCAAGCGACTCGTCACTTTTCTCATGAAGTTCATTCCCTCATCGATTCGTCGCTTGAGGGGGTAGTCACACTTAGTCACCAATCAACAACCACACACCCAATCAAGGTAATGACATGCATTCAAAGAATCATTGACAAAGAAAATCATGCTCCTGCTTGGGGCAGTAAACAAGCAATCATTAAGTTGATCAAATACTTGGCATTCCTGAAGCATGAACACAAGGTTTCCCCTGTGGATAAAAGGTTGCGCCCTTTGCCTACTCATGACTGATTAATGTCCAAGCTCAAGTCACACCTCACCAAAATAGGTTAACACTTGAAATCAAATTCCTTAGCTCGTCAAAAGCAAGGATTCAAGAATGCATGCCATTTCCATACTTGGGGCATCAAGAGTTGGTTAGGTTACCAAGAAACCCTAATCATTAAGTGCTTTGGTCATATATTTTTGCTCAGCACTGCGTCACCCGTAGCGCTTCCCAAAAAGGGGCATCTGTAGATGCCAAAACAACACCAATCTGATTAAGTGACTACAAACATTGATCGCATTGACATACACAGCTTTCAGGGCAGCCCTCAGAGGTCAAACAGTGGTCCTGGCCACTTACACAGCAGTTTAGAAGGTCGGAAAAAGAACAAAGCAAAACCTTAACAAAGTCCTCAAAGTCAAGCCTTAACAAAGCCTTGCCAAAACTTTCATCAAAGTATTCAAGCCTTGCTAAAACCTTCATCAAAGTCTTCAAGCCTTGCCAAAACCTTCATCGAAAGCAAAGTCTTTAAAAGCAAACAAGCCTCAACAAAAAGGGAACTTAGCCTTAGACATCACGAAATCGCGACGTCGTGATTTTGTGCGTCGTGAAATCGCGACACCTTTGGCCCCGAGGGGAGCCTCGGCCAAAGGTGTCATGATATCATGACACCTTTGGCCCCAAGGGTACCCTCGGCCAAAGGTGTCATGAAATCGTGACACCTTTGGCCCCGAGGGGAGCCTCGGCCAAAGGTGTCACGATATTGCGACACCTTTGGCCCCGAGGGGAGCCTCGGCCAAAGGTGTCACGATATCGCGACACCTTTGGCCCCGAGGCTCCCCTCGGCCAAATGTGTCACGATATCGCGACACCTTTGGCCCCGAGGCTCCCCTCGGCCAAAGGTGTCACGATATCGCGACACCTTTGGCCTCGAGGCTCCCCTCGGCCAAAGGTGTCGCGATATCGCGACACCTTTGGCCCCGAGGGGAGCCTCGACCAAAGGTGTCGCGATATCCCGACACCTTTGGCCCCGAGGGGAGCCTCGGCCAAAGGTGTCGCGATATCGCGATGCATGATATCGTGACACCTTTGGCCCCGAGGAGAGCCTCGGCCAAAGGTGTCACGATATCGCGCATCGTGATATCGCGACACCTTTGGCCCCAAGGGGAGGCTCTGCCGAAGTGTCGCGATATTACGACGTCGCGATATCGTGACACTTCGGCACTTTACATTTAAAAGGCATACTTACGATAATCAAAGGTGGACTTTGATGTGGCCACCGCATCCAAAGAATGACCGCCACGTGGCACCCTTACGTGCCCCTCTCCAAAGAGACCCCGTGGATATGCAGAACGACAAACTTTAATGAGACAAGCAGTTTTGAAACAAATCCGATTCAAGGCCATGCCTCATAACTTCCGATGTCAGTACGAGCCATGTCTCATAATGTCCTGATAAAGATCAAATCTAAGTGGCCCTTGTGGATTTAGGGTTTTGACATTAATGCTCTAAGAGGCAAAAACATCTATAAAAACTAGCTCGATGCGAAGTAAAAAAAAAGGAAAGCATTTTCTGAAACATCACGAAGTGCTGCAAAACCAGAGGCTCATTTACAGTCTTTTCGAACGCATTCATCCGAACCTTCAATCCCGACATTGGATTACATTAATCCATCAATTCGACGACAACTCTTTCCTTTTGAGATTTCGGGCCCATTCCCAGTGGATTGGCGCCGAGATCAAGCTTTGATGGGGGCGGCCCGTTTGGGCATCTCACTCACGTTTTTGTTAATGTAATATATGCTGTTTTCAAGATATAACAATAGTTTACGTTTTATGCTGTCGAATACATGCTATTTTCGAATACATTATAACAACAGTTTGCGTTTTCATGTTCGGATATATATATATATATATATCTTTCCATCAACATGTAAAAGTTGCAGGTTTTCATAGAGTTATTTCATTCACGCATTCGATAAACCTTTTACATGCATTTTCCATTGCTTCCTAAAGACAAACGTTCTACCTTCTTGTTGCAGGTGCTATTAACATTTTACTGTTTCTTTTGCAGGAAGAACAGCAGCAAGCAAGGACTCATCACCGCAAGCGGCGACAACACTGCAGCCCGCCCATTTTACATGTGGGCATGCGGAAGGAGATCACTGTTCATCTGTTGTAACCGAGAACACGTAACTGAAGAGACATATTGTAACCAAGCGGAATTACATTAATAAGAAGGGCTGTGATCCTGTTTTTAATCTAATTCTATCCATGTTATTTTATGCATCAATTTAGTTCTATTTTTATTGCATCTTTAATACTGTTTTCCATTCCGAAATCTCATGCTTTTAGAATCTAACAAAGTTGTTAGCAATCTGAAGCTGCAAATAGAAGAGTCCAAAAGGAGTGAAGAAAATCTTAGGTCTTAAATCAATGAGAAAGAGACTGTTTGCTGCAAACAAGAAGAAGAGATTGTTTCATTGAAGAAACAACTAGAAGAGGCCAATACAAATCTTAAAATCAAAGATGAGCACAACAATCAAGAAAAGAGGTATTCTCACAAGCACAAGAAGAGTTTCTACCTAGACAAAGCAAGTAAGTTTTCTAGTAGTGATAGTGAAAGTTCTTCAAGTGATAATGAAAATGAGATGTTGTTCATATCAGAAAAAGAGGAAGAACTAAAACATAGATTCATTATCATGAAATGTCTTAGATGTGGAAATTTTGGTCACCTTGAGGATGATTGCACAAATAATGATTTGGTTTCTAGTATGTATGAGGATGCTTCAGAAAACTATGAGGAAGATGTATGTATGGTTTTTGATAAGGGTAGCACCTCTAGTGATAAGAAATCTAAAAAAGGCCTTGATGATTCTAAAAGCAAACATGTAGAGGAAGGTGAAGTAGATCTTAAAGGTGAACTTATTAATGCTCTTAGTGTTTTGAAAAAGGAAAGAAAGAAGAATGCTAGACTCAAGGATAAGTTAGATGAATGTTGTATGGAGAGAGATGATCTTATAGAAAGTCTTGCCTTCTCTATAGCTAAGACACAAGAACTCAAGGATGAGTTAGAGTCTAAGGTTCTTGAGTATAGTGAGTTAGAACAGAAAATGGATTCTTTGAAAGAGGAAACTAAAGGGTACAAGGATAAGCTTCACAGGTTCCAAGATAGCTCCAAAAAGGTTAAGTCTCTCATCAAAGGACAAAGAAAGACAACAGATAAAATTGGCCTTGGTTTTGTTAAACCTCACAAGGAACAAGTAGGAGAGTCTAGTAAGAGAATCCAAAAGGAAGAGAGTTCTGATGAGGAAAGTATTTCAGATCATGAGTCCTTGAATGATAGATGCATAGAAATAGAAAATAGAATTCAGAATGAGAAGTTTTCATAGCCTAAGAGGTCAAATAAAGGAAAGTTTCAAGGCAAATTTTTTGCTTGTCACAAGTTTGGTCACATAGATTCACATTGCATGGCTCAAGCGAAGAAGGTAAATGACAGTTTCAGAGGTGGTAATTTCTTTCAAGGGTACTGCTACTCTTGACAACAGCTTGGGCACAAGGCGCTTTATTGCAAGGCAAATATCAGGAACAGGTTTGATCAAAACAGGTTTGGTCAGAATAGGTTTGGTCAGAACAGGTTTGGTCAGAACAGGTTTGGTCAAAACAAGTTTGGTCAGAACAGGTTTGGTCAAAACAGGTTTGGTTAGAACAGGTTTGGTCAAAACTGGTGGATTCAAAGAATAGGTATGCCTAAAAGAAATAACATTGTTACTTGTTATAAGTGCAACAATGAAGGTCACACAGTCAAACAAATGTAGAGCTAAAATTCTAGAATACAGGACGGGAACAGTGGCATGATCAGGTCCAAGGATCAAGGCATGGATAAAAATAGGGATGAGAACAAGAACAAGAACAGTGACAGGAACAGGAATATGGACAAAGAGTTCAAGAGAAGGCCTGGCAAGGAAGTTATAGATGCTGATGATGATCAATGCCTAATGGGAGTTTTACTCCCACCCCAAAATTAATCACATCATCAGGAGGTGGGGGAGGGACTAAGCTAAGAGGCTAATTATTAGTCTCGAGCCCCAAAGGTGGCCCTTTGCCATTGATGACAAAGGGGGAGAGATATAAGTAAGGGGGAGAGCTTAAAAGTGAAGAGGAAAGCTTCAAGTCAGGGGGAGAAAAACTTCAAAGGAAGATTCTCAGTTTCTAGCACAGTTGGTTTTAGTTGGTTTCAGTTTTGGCTCTTGAGAAGTGTTTTTAGTAAAGGTTTGCCATCAATGACAAAGGGGGAGATTGTTGGCAATTTTGGGTACCTTGGGTACATTGCCTTTGCTCAAATGTATAAGTTGTCATTGATGTCAAAAGGCATTTTTGTGTTGATTTCAAAAGAGTGTGATTTCAAGAATAAAGGGTTTTTATTAAAACCATGGTGACAAGGCTAAAGGTTTTTCTTAAAACCATTTGGACTCATTAAGGGTTTTTATTAAAACCAAGCTTAACTTAATGCAAAGATCCATGTGTATTATTAATAATTAAATTAACTCAAACCTTGTCAAAGGTCCAAGTTTAATTTATTATTAATAAAATAATAATAATAATTATTTTAATTATTATTAAAGGGTCTTTCAACCCTTAAGCGATGGAAGAAACAAGAATTCTTTCGCCGATTTGTTGCCATCGTTGGAAGAGCACCGACGTCAAACAATGAAGGAAAAATTGCTATATAAGGTGGCATGATTTTCAAAAGTTAGTACCTTCGATTAATGTTGACATCTGCGATTTGTGGCTACTCTGTTTTCGTTCGATTTGTGCTTGGCATCCATGATTTGCATTTGCACTGTTTCGTTCGATTTGCGCTTGGCATCCGTGATTTGCATTTGCACTATTTCGTTTGATTTGTGCTTGGCATCCATGATTTGCATTTGCATTGTTTCGTTCAATTTACGCTTGGTGTCCGCAATTTGCATTTGCTCTATTTCCTTTGAACAACGCTTATGGATTGTTGCATGCGGTTTGTGGAAGACGTTTACGTTTTCCAGGTTCTTGGTGTCAAAGGAAGATAAAAGAGAGGGTAGCGGTGTTTTATTTCATTGGGCACTTGTGACCCAATGGCGGTGGTGTTTAAGCGAAAGCGCTAGATGATAGAGGTGCCGAGTTCGATTCTCTTCATTGCGAATTTCCTTTTGGTCACGGTGTGCAAAGAATGGTGGCTATGATTGCGTGGGAGTTATAAGGTTAAGGTATCATTTTTTAGTTTGACATTGGTTTATTGATGGTTAATGTTTATGTGGAGTAATAAGGTGTAAAGAGATTTTACTTTGTATGTTATTGTACTTTGGTGTTTTTTACTAAGTTGGAGAAATAAGGTGTTATATTTGGATCTTTATTATTGTGTATTATTGTATAGTTGCTAACTCTAATTGGTGGCAAATTGAGAGTTAGTGTTGTGACGGATTTTGAGTTCTCTTTCTTCATCAAAGTAAAGGTATAGGCAACTTCTTCCATGTATGTTGTTTATGGTATATTTTCTGAAATTGAGTTTGGAGTGAAGAGGTTGTCTACTAGGTATTATTTTCTGGATATTGAAGATTGGTTATGCATTAAAGTCATTGATGAATTTTTGGGTGAATGCATAATTCTGGTTGAGTAAGAGGAAGCATTTTTGCACTAGGGTTTATGTTAGTAAGTCTTGCTACTTGCATTGAGATGATGAAACCCTAGTTGTTGGTAAAAATAATATAAGCATCATTGTTATATGAGATATTGCATGGTTGGCAATTGTTGGGTTGTGTTTCATATTCTTAAGAAAAGCATTCTACATCTATATTATTCTTTTGAGATTGAGTTTGAGTTGAGATTGAGTTGAGTTTGAGATTGAGAGTTAAGTATAGAACATATTGGGTCTCTAACAATTCTCTTTATGTTTCTATGAGATTTGAGATTGAGATTGAGAGTTAAGTATAGAACATATTGAGTCTCTAACAATTCTCTTTATGCTTCTATGAGGTTTATGAATCACATTGGGTCTCTAAAAATTCTCTTTGTGGGTTCATGCTAAGCAAGTTTTTCTTGGTGAGATTGTTGAGGTTTTGGACAGGTTCTAGTGGGGACTTGTGAGCAGGTTTTGGACAGGTTCTGGTGGGGACTTGTGAGAAGATTTGGACAGGTCCTAGCAGAGGACTTGTGAGCTGAGATTGATAGTTCTATCAGAGAACTTGAGGATAGAGGTACATTGGTTCTATCAGAGAACTTGAGGATAGAGGTGTATTGGTTCTTTGAGAAGAACCTAAGGACAGTTTTGGCAAGTCTTTGAGAAGGCTTGTGTGTAGAGGATTGATTTGTTCATAGAGTTGGACAGATCTGATAGACAGATGAAGACTTGTACTAGACCGACTGACTGTGTTTGGTACAGGGAGCTAAGCTACTGTGGATGTGATCATAGAAGGCAGAGGTCTCTTAGGCTAAGCATTGAGGACAGGAGGTCTTCGGTGGAAAGGAGTTCCACGTGCTGGCAAGAGGTAGAGGCAGTTGATCTTCTGAGGGATCATTTCCAGAGTAGAGGGGAAGGTATCTCCTTTGAGTAGAGGCTCATAAATTTAGATTGGGGGAAGGTGTCTCCTTTGGGCCGAGGCTCATAAACATTGTAATTGGGAAGGTTTCCCAAAGAACTTTGAGATAACTTTTAGAGAAAATTTTTGTGGACGTAGCCCAGGCATTCTGGGTGAACCACGTTAAAATTGGTGTCACTTTGTGGATGATATTGTGCATTGTTTTGATATTGCTTTGGGTATATTGCTTTACTGTTTTGAAGTATAAAGGAAAAAGTAAAAAGAGGTCTTATACTATTCACCCCCCCTCTCAGTATAAGCTTGTGTTCTTCAGTTGGTAGTGTGTCCTATTCGGTGAAAGTAGAAATATTCATCTTATCTATACCAAAAAGGGGTTCCCTTGGATATATCTCAAGGACTAATAGATATAAGTTCTATTAATTTAGAATCAAGGAGTATTTTTAGCATAGATTTTTGACTTTGTTCGGTATTCATGTATTGCCTTTGGGGTTTCTCTTCTCTTTGGATGACCAACTTTTGAGCAGTATTCTAAGTAGTGTTTATGTTGTTGTTTTGACAAGAGTTAGTTACACCATCTCCTATGATATTTTTGTTTTTGTATTGCCATTTATTAGGGGGCTTTTCGTCTTCTTTCTTGTTATAGTTAAGTTGTCCTTGTATTATGAGGACGACTTCTTCAAAGAAGGTTAAGTTCATCATTTCCAAAGGATATGACAACTATTCATGGAGGTTTTGTATGAAAATATATGAGAGTTATTTAGGAGGAATGTATTGGAGTTTTCCTACTAAACCTCTCCATTTGGCTAAGAAGTTTGAAAAATTTTCATTCTTAAATTGTTTAAGTTGATAAAGATCATCTATGGTACCTTTATCTTCTATGTGGATTGAAAATTATTTAACAAAGGCTTCCATAAGATCCTTGAACTGTGTGATGGAGTGGCGAGGTATTTGAAAATACCATTCTAAGGCTAAACCACTAAGGCTTTTAGGGAATAGCCTAAGGATAATTTTTTCATCGTGATTGATATTGCTACAAGTTATTTGAAATAGCCTTAGATGGTCAATGGGATCTTGCTTTCCATTTTATATTTTATATTTGGGAGTTTCAAATTTCTTTTGAAAGGGATTATTGAGGATGGTTGGGTCTAACGGCTCATTGTAGAACTCTTTAAAAAAAGTACTTTAACTTAGATGATCCTTGGGGAGAGGTAATTTGATGCTCAAGTTCTTCGAACTTAGAGTACCTCTTTTCTAAGTCTGAGATTTTAGCGTTGATGTCTTGGATGTCATTTGATGAAGGATTTGATGGCGTAGATAATGTTAATGGTTGTGTGAGTAGTTAAGCAAAGGTTTGTGACATGAAAGGTATGTTCATGAGAGTTGAAGAATTTTGACTTGATGTTATAGTGGGAGGGACTTGGCTAAATCCCATTTCATGAGTAAAAAAGGATTTGTAATATTGATTCTATAATTAGTTGAGAATGGGTTTCCCATAGTGGGGATCCCAATAGATGTGCTTGGAGGTGTTGTAGAATAGGTAGGTTGAGCCATAGCCACATTGAGACTTGCCAAGTTATTTCTATCTTCATTGATTTGAGCAGTAGTTGATTGATCGTTAGAATATTTGATATTATCGTGCATTATGGCAGATTATTTTTTTGCTTGCTCTCTAAGTTTATCTCTAAGAACATATAAAAATATGTCCTTTGTTTCTTTTGATGTATTCCTTGATGTGGTCTATATTTTGGAAATGAATTTGTTCAACAATTAGTTTTTGTTCCCTAGGTGCTTGTTGCGACCAAGGGTTTACCTCTTGTTCAATTTATCCATGAGAAGATCCCTCATGAGGTGTAGCAAGTATACCCTTATTTTGGGTGTTGTAAGGATGTTGAGACATGGTTTGAAAGTTTGAGTTTGAAAAGAGGGGTTATTAGATTTTTTTTTCTAGAGTACTT